>CP136068.1:107218651-108418651 GCA_032622095.1 Siphonodentalium dalli
CTGTTTTCAGTTTTATGATCAACGTGTATGGTAGATGTTATATATCAAGTTTCATATGATTCGGAGACGAAATAAATTTTGGTACCCCGGACCACCCCTCCCTTGACCCACAACACTGAACCGACACTGGCAAAATTTGGCTCATCGCGTGCTCTCTTCAGACCGCACGCATTGGCGTATCAGATGACATCCAAAGTTTGACATCTTCGGAGGAGATGTGATCACAAGCATATGGGGCCAAATTTGCATTGTTTGAAGGCCCACAACTCTGTCATTTTTCAATGGATTTTCGAAATTCTTTCAGTTTCTAGATCGGTTGGCGGTATGGGTGTTATATACCAAGTTTCATCCGATTCGGAGAAGAATAAAAAATTGGTACCCCGGACCACCCCTCCCCTGACCCACAACACTGAACCGACACTGGCAAAAGTTGGCCCATCGCGTGCTCTCTTCAGACCGCACGCATTGGCGTATCAGATGACATCCAAAGTTCTACATCTTCGGAGGAGATGTGCGCACAAGCACATGGGACCAAATTGCAAACTTTGAGGGCCCGTAACTCTTGCATTTCTTCTCGGATTACAAAAATCCTTTCCGGTATGGGTTTGTTTTCGTTCAGGGAATCTACATACTTAAATAGATGAATGTCTAATAATAAAAAAAATTGCGAAAATTTTGCCCCCACCCCAGTGTAAAAATATATGTCCAACCCTGTCAAATTTTCTTCTTCGGACTAAGCTGACAACGGTCAACACGACTACAAAAACCAAATACAGTTATCTGGAATGATACGGGAGGACAACAGAGTACAATAAAATAGAGGTTTGCCAACTATGGGCGGTAACTCTTCAGGGAAAGCGCGGACACAAGTTTTTATGCCCGTGGGCAGTAGTGCATATCGAGATGTGCATACGGTCTAATTTTCGATGCTCTGCTTCTTATAATTTCCGAGATAATAAAATGACATTTTTTCAAATAAAGGGAGATAACTCCTCGGTGAAAGTGCGGACACAATCGTTATGGGCCCTAGGCATAGAACTCATGTACACCAACATACTTACCAAGTTTTAGTGTCCTACTTCTTGTACTTTTCGAGTAATAGTGGTTACAAAAGTGTCAAGTATAATAATAATAATAACAATGAAAAATAATTGCAAAAGGGCCATAACTCCGCCAAGAAACATTGGGCGGAAATCCGGAAACCATTATATTTAGTAAACCTTCGATGCCTATATTCGCTAGAGATTTCGCGTTCCTACTGCAATCAGTTTCTGAGTATTTCGAAATAAACGGAAAACGACCTCAGTAGAAAAACAATATACTTCCTTGGTTACACCATGGAAGTATAATAATAGGGCAAATCATGAGCTGAATAAATCGCAGTTAAGGGACGGAAAATATGAAGTAGGATGATTATGTCTTTCCCTTAACACGTGTAGGTTGATCTCAGAGTGTTTGGAAGTGACCCCACCCCTGCCTCGAAATTGGGTGACGAGATTTGGAAATAGTCAAACCCGGCCCAAATGCGATTTTTGAGAGCCCGTAACTCCGTTATTTTCCAATTGATTTTGAAATTGTTTTGAATATTGTGATCAGCTAGTTACATTGATTATTTGTTATAAATTTTGTCTGATTCAGAGACGAATAACATTTTGTTTATTGGAATGAATATGGGCCCACATTCAAAGTTTGAAGCCCCAAATCTCCGCCAGTTTTTAACGGATTTACAATCTGTTTTCAGTTTTATGATCAACGTGTATGGTAGATGTTATATATCAAGTTTCATATGATTCGGAGACGAAATAAATTTTGGTACCCCGGACCACCCCTCCCTTGACCCACAACACTGAACCGACACTGGCAAAATTTGGCTCATCGCGTGCTCTCTTCAGACCGCACGCATTGGCGTATCAGATGACATCCAAAGTTTGACATCTTCGGAGGAGATGTGATCACAAGCATATGGGGCCAAATTTGCATTGTTTGAAGGCCCACAACTCTGTCATTTTTCAATGGATTTTCGAAATTCTTCAGTTTCTAGATCGGTTGGCGGTATGGGTGTTATATACCAAGTTTCATCCGATTCGGAGAAGAATAAAAAATTGGTACCCCGGACCACCCCTCCCCTGACCCACAACACTGAACCGACACTGGCAAAAGTTGGCCCATCGCGTGCTCTCTTCAGACCGCACGCATTGGCGTATCAGATGACATCCAAAGTTCTACATCTTCGGAGGAGATGTGCGCACAAGCACATGGGACCAAATTGCAAACTTTGAGGGCCCGTAACTCTTGCATTTCTTCTCGGATTACAAAAATCCTTTCCGGTATGGGTTTGTTTTCGTTCAGGGAATCTACATACTTAAATAGATGAATGTCTAATAATAAAAAAAATTGCGAAAATTTTGCCCCCACCCCAGTGTAAAAATATATGTCCAACCCTGTCAAATTTTCTTCTTCGGACTAAGCTGACAACGGTCAACACGACTACAAAAACCAAATACAGTTATCTGGAATGATACGGGAGGACAACAGAGTACAATAAAATAGAGGTTTGCCAACTATGGGCGGTAACTCTTCAGGGGAAAGCGCGGACACAAGTTTTTATGCCCGTGGGCAGTAGTGCATATCGAGATGTGCATACGGTCTAATTTTCGATGCTCTGCTTCTTATAATTTCCGAGATAATAAAATGACATTTTTTCAAATAAAGGGAGATAACTCCTCGGTGAAAGTGCGGACACAATCGTTATGGGCCCTAGGCATAGAACTCATGTACACCAACATACTTACCAAGTTTTAGTGTCCTACTTCTTGTACTTTTCGAGTAATAGTGGTTACAAAAGTGTCAAGTATAATAATAATAATAACAATGAAAAATAATTGCAAAAGGGCCATAACTCCGCCAAGAAACATTGGGCGGAAATCCGGATACCATTATATTTAGTAAACCTTCGATGCCTATATTCGCTAGAGATTTCGCGTTCCTACTGCAATCAGTTTCTGAGTATTTCGAAATAAACGGAAAACGACCTCAGTAGAAAAACAATATACTTCCTTGGTTACACCATGGAAGTATAATAATAGGGCAAATCATGAGCTGAATAAATCGCAGTTAAGGGACGGAAAATATGAAGTAGGATGATTATGTCTTTCCCTTAACACGTGTAGGTTGATCTCAAGTGTTTGGAAGTGACCCCACCCCTGCCTCGAAATTGGGTGACGAGATTTGGAAATAGTCAAACCCGGCCCAAAATGCGATTTTTGAGAGCCCGTAACTCCGTTATTTTCCAATTGATTTTGAAATTGTTTTTGAATATTGTGATCAGCTAGTTACATTGATTATTTGTTATAAATTTTGTCTGATTCAGAGACGAATAACATTTTGTTTATTGGAATGAATATGGGCCCACATTCAAAGTTTGAAGCCCCAAATCTCCGCCAGTTTTTAACGGATTTACAATCTGTTTTCAGTTTTATGATCAACGTGTATGGTAGATGTTATATATCAAGTTTCATATGATTCGGAGACGAAATAAATTTTGGTACCCCGGACCACCCCTCCTTGACCCACAACACTGAACCGACACTGGCAAAATTTGGCTCATCGCGTGCTCTCTTCAGACCGCACGCATTGGCGTATCAGATGACATCCAAAGTTTGACATCTTCGGAGGAGATGTGATCACAAGCATATGGGGCCAAATTTGCATTGTTTGAAGGCCCACAACTCTGTCATTTTTCAATGGATTTTCGAAATTCTTTCAGTTTCTAGATCGGTTGGCGGTATGGGTGTTATATACCAAGTTTCATCCGATTCGGAGAAGAATAAAAAATTGGTACCCCGGACCACCCCTCCCCTGACCCACAACACTGAACCGACACTGGCAAAAGTTGGCCCATCGCGTGCTCTCTTCAGACCGCACGCATTGGCGTATCAGATGACATCCAAAGTTCTACATCTTCGGAGGAGATGTGCGCACAAGCACATGGGACCAAATTGCAAACTTTGAGGGCCCGTAACTCTTGCATTTCTTCTCGGATTACAAAAATCCTTTCCGGTATGGGTTTGTTTTCGTTCAGGGAATCTACATACTTAAATAGATGAATGTCTAATAATAAAAAAAATTGCGAAAATTTTGCCCCCACCCCAGTGTAAAAATATATGTCCAACCCTGTCAAATTTTCTTCTTCGGACTAAGCTGACAACGGTCAACACGACTACAAAAACCAAATACAGTTATCTGGAATGATACGGGAGGACAACAGAGTACAATAAAATAGAGGTTTGCCAACTATGGGCGGTAACTCTTCAGGGAAAGCGCGGACACAAGTTTTTATGCCCGGTGGGCAGTAGTGCATATCGAGATGTGCATACGGTCTAATTTTCGATGCTCTGCTTCTTATAATTTCCGAGATAATAAAATGACATTTTTTCAAATAAAGGGAGATAACTCCTCGGTGAAAGTGCGGACACAATCGTTATGGGCCCTAGGCATAGAACTCATGTACACCAACATACTTACCAAGTTTTAGTGTCCTACTTCTTGTACTTTTCGAGTAATAGTGGTTACAAAAGTGTCAAGTATAATAATAATAATAACAATGAAAAATAATTGCAAAAGGGCCATAACTCCGCCAAGAAACATTGGGCGGAAATCCGGATACCATTATATTTAGTAAACCTTCGATGCCTATATTCGCTAGAGATTTCGCGTTCCTACTGCAATCAGTTTCTGAGTATTTCGAAATAAACGGAAAACGACCTCAGTAGAAAAACAATATACTTCCTTGGTTACACCATGGAAGTATAATAATAGGGCAAATCATGAGCTGAATAAATCGCAGTTAAGGGACGGAAAATATGAAGTAGGATGATTATGTCTTTCCCTTAACACGTGTAGGTTGATCTCAAGTGTTTGGAAGTGACCCCACCCCTGCCTCGAAATTGGGTGACGAGATTTGGAAATAGTCAAACCCGGCCCAAAATGCGATTTTTGAGAGCCCGTAACTCCGTTATTTTCCAATTGATTTTGAAATTGTTTTGAATATTGTGATCAGCTAGTTACATTGATTATTTGTTATAAATTTTGTCTGATTCAGAGACGAATAACATTTTGTTTATTGGAATGAATATGGGCCCACATTCAAAGTTTGAAGCCCCAAATCTCCGCCAGTTTTTAACGGATTTACAATCTGTTTTCAGTTTTATGATCAACGTGTATGGTAGATGTTATATATCAAGTTTCATATGATTCGGAGACGAAATAAATTTTGGTACCCCGGACCACCCCTCCCTTGACCCACAACACTGAACCGACACTGGCAAAATTTGGCTCATCGCGTGCTCTCTTCAGACCGCACGCATTGGCGTATCAGATGACATCCAAAGTTTGACATCTTCGGAGGAGATGTGATCACAAGCATATGGGGCCAAATTTGCATTGTTTGAAGGCCCACAACTCTGTCATTTTTCAATGGATTTTCGAAATTCTTTCAGTTTCTAGATCGGTTGGCGGTATGGGTGTTATATACCAAGTTTCATCCGATTCGGAAAAGAATAAAAAATTGGTACCCCGGACCACCCCTCCCCTGACCCACAACACTGAACCGACACTGGCAAAAGTTGGCCCATCGCGTGCTCTCTTCAGACCGCACGCATTGGCGTATCAGATGACATCCAAAGTTCTACATCTTCGGAGGAGATGTGCGCACAAGCACATGGGACCAAATTGCAAACTTTGAGGGCCCGTAACTCTTGCATTTCTTCTCGGATTACAAAAATCCTTTCCGGTATGGGTTTGTTTTCGTTCAGGGAATCTACATACTTAAATAGATGAATGTCTAATAATAAAAAAAATTGCGAAAATTTTGCCCCCACCCCAGTGTAAAAATATATGTCCAACCCTGTCAAATTTTCTTCTTCGGACTAAGCTGACAACGGTCAACACGACTACAAAAACCAAATACAGTTATCTGGAATGATACGGGAGGACAACAGAGTACAATAAAATAGAGGTTTGCCAACTATGGGCGGTAACTCTTCAGGGAAAGCGCGGACACAAGTTTTTATGCCCGTGGGCAGTAGTGCATATCGAGATGTGCATACGGTCTAATTTTCGATGCTCTGCTTCTTATAATTTCCGAGATAATAAAATGACATTTTTTCAAATAAAGGGAGATAACTCCTCGGTGAAAGTGCGGACAAAATCGTTATGGGCCCTAGGCATAGAACTCATGTACACCAACATACTTACCAAGTTTTAGTGTCCTACTTCTTGTACTTTTCGAGTAATAGTGGTTACAAAAGTGTCAAGTATAATAATAATAATAACAATGAAAAATAATTGCAAAAGGGCCATAACTCCGCCAAGAAACATTGGGCGGAAATCCGGATACCATTATATTTAGTAAACCTTCGATGCCTATATTCGCTAGAGATTTCGCGTTCCTACTGCAATCAGTTTCTGAGTATTTCGAAATAAACGGAAAACGACCTCAGTAGAAAAACAATATACTTCCTTGGTTACACCATGGAAGTATAATAATAGGGCAAATCATGAGCTGAATAAATCGCAGTTAAGGGACGGAAAATATGAAGTAGGATGATTATGTCTTTCCCTTAACACGTGTAGGTTGATCTCAAGTGTTTGGAAGTGACCCCACCCCTGCCTCGAAATTGGGTGACGAGATTTGGAAATAGTCAAACCCGGCCCAAAATGCGATTTTTGAGAGCCCGTAACTCCGTTATTTTCCAATTGATTTTGAAATTGTTTTGAATATTGTGATCAGCTAGTTACATTGATTATTTGTTATAAATTTTGTCTGATTCAGAGACGAATAACATTTTGTTTATTGGAATGAATATGGGCCCACATTCAAAGTTTGAAGCCCCAAATCTCCGCCAGTTTTTAACGGATTTACAATCTGTTTTCAGTTTTATGATCAACGTGTATGGTAGATGTTATATATCAAGTTTCATATGATTCGGAGACGAAATAAATTTTGGTACCCCGGACCACCCCTCCCTTGACCCACAACACTGAACCGACACTGGCAAAATTTGGCTCATCGCGTGCTCTCTTCAGACCGCACGCATTGGCGTATCAGATGACATCCAAAGTTTGACATCTTCGGAGGAGATGTGATCACAAGCATATGGGGCCAAATTTGCATTGTTTGAAGGCCCACAACTCTGTCATTTTTCAATGGATTTTCGAAATTCTTTCAGTTTCTAGATCGGTTGGCGGTATGGGTGTTATATACCAAGTTTCATCCGATTCGGAGAAGAATAAAAAATTGGTACCCCGGACCACCCCTCCCCTGACCCACAACACTGAACCGACACTGGCAAAAGTTGGCCCATCGCGTGCTCTCTTCAGACCGCACGCATTGGCGTATCAGATGACATCCAAAGTTCTACATCTTCGGAGGAGATGTGCGCACAAGCACATGGGACCAAATTGCAAACTTTGAGGGCCCGTAACTCTTGCATTTCTTCTCGGATTACAAAAATCCTTTCCGGTATGGGTTTGTTTTCGTTCAGGGAATCTACATACTTAAATAGATGAATGTCTAATAATAAAAAAAATTGCGAAAATTTTGCCCCCACCCCAGTGTAAAAATATATGTCCAACCCTGTCAAATTTTCTTCTTCGGACTAAGCTGACAACGGTCAACACGACTACAAAAACCAAATACAGTTATCTGGAATGATACGGGAGGACAACAGAGTACAATAAAATAGAGGTTTGCCAACTATGGGCGGTAACTCTTCAGGGAAAGCGCGGACACAAGTTTTTATGCCCGTGGGCAGTAGTGCATATCGAGATGTGCATACGGTCTAATTTTCGATGCTCTGCTTCTTATAATTTCCGAGATAATAAAATGACATTTTTTCAAATAAAGGGAGATAACTCCTCGGTGAAAGTGCGGACAAAATCGTTATGGGCCCTAGGCATAGAACTCATGTACACCAACATACTTACCAAGTTTTAGTGTCCTACTTCTTGTACTTTTCGAGTAATAGTGGTTACAAAAGTGTCAAGTATAATAATAATAATAACAATGAAAAATAATCGCAAAAGGGCCATAACTCCGCCAAGAAACATTGGGCGGAAATCCGGATACCATTATATTTAGTAAACCTTCGATGCCTATATTCGCTAGAGATTTCGCGTTCCTACTGCAATCAGTTTCTGAGTATTTCGAAATAAACGGAAAACGACCTCAGTAGAAAAACAATATACTTCCTTGGTTACACCATGGAAGTATAATAATAGGGCAAATCATGAGCTGAATAAATCGCAGTTAAGGGACGGAAAATATGAAGTAGGATGATTATGTCTTTCCCTTAACACGTGTAGGTTGATCTCAAGTGTTTGGAAGTGACCCCACCCCTGCCTCGAAATTGGGTGACGAGATTTGGAAATAGTCAAACCCGGCCCAAAATGCGATTTTTGAGAGCCCGTAACTCCGTTATTTTCCAATTGATTTTGAAATTGTTTTGAATATTGTGATCAGCTAGTTACATTGATTATTTGTTATAAATTTTGTCTGATTCAGAGACGAATAACATTTTGTTTATTGGAATGAATATGGGCCCACATTCAAAGTTTGAAGCCCCAAATCTCCGCCAGTTTTTAACGGATTTACAATCTGTTTTCAGTTTTATGATCAACGTGTATGGTAGATGTTATATATCAAGTTTCATATGATTCGGAGACGAAATAAATTTTGGTACCCCGGACCACCCCTCCCTTGACCCACAACACTGAACCGACACTGGCAAAATTTGGCTCATCGCGTGCTCTCTTCAGACCGCACGCATTGGCGTATCAGATGACATCCAAAGTTTGACATCTTCGGAGGAGATGTGATCACAAGCATATGGGGCCAAATTTGCATTGTTTGAAGGCCCACAACTCTGTCATTTTTCAATGGATTTTCGAAATTCTTTCAGTTTCTAGATCGGTTGGCGGTATGGGTGTTATATACCAAGTTTCATCCGATTCGGAGAAGAATAAAAAATTGGTACCCCGGACCACCCCTCCCCTGACCCACAACACTGAACCGACACTGGCAAAAGTTGGCCCATCGCGTGCTCTCTTCAGACCGCACGCATTGGCGTATCAGATGACATCCAAAGTTCTACATCTTCGGAGGAGATGTGCGCACAAGCACATGGGACCAAATTGCAAACTTTGAGGGCCCGTAACTCTTGCATTTCTTCTCGGATTACAAAAATCCTTTCCGGTATGGGTTTGTTTTCGTTCAGGGAATCTACATACTTAAATAGATGAATGTCTAATAATAAAAAAAATTGCGAAAATTTTGCCCCCACCCCAGTGTAAAAATATATGTCCAACCCTGTCAAATTTTCTTCTTCGGACTAAGCTGACAACGGTCAACACGACTACAAAAACCAAATACAGTTATCTGGAATGATACGGGAGGACAACAGAGTACAATAAAATAGAGGTTTGCCAACTATGGGCGGTAACTCTTCAGGGAAAGCGCGGACACAAGTTTTTATGCCCGTGGGCAGTAGTGCATATCGAGATGTGCATACGGTCTAATTTTCGATGCTCTGCTTCTTATAATTTCCGAGATAATAAAATGACATTTTTTCAAATAAAGGGAGATAACTCCTCGGTGAAAGTGCGGACAAAATCGTTATGGGCCCTAGGCATAGAACTCATGTACACCAACATACTTACCAAGTTTTAGTGTCCTACTTCTTGTACTTTTCGAGTAATAGTGGTTACAAAAGTGTCAAGTATAATAATAATAATAACAATGAAAAATAATTGCAAAAGGGCCATAACTCCGCCAAGAAACATTGGGCGGAAATCCGGATACCATTATATTTAGTAAACCTTCGATGCCTATATTCGCTAGAGATTTCGCGTTCCTACTGCAATCAGTTTCTGAGTATTTCGAAATAAACGGAAAACGACCTCAGTAGAAAAACAATATACTTCCTTGGTTACACCATGGAAGTATAATAATGAAAAATAATCGAAAAAGGGCCATAACTCCGTCAAAATCCATTCGGCCGAGTTTCCGATACCATTGTACTTAGTAGACCGTGGATGCCTACAATCGCTAGAGATTTCGCGTTCCTACTGCCCTTAGTTTCTGAGTATTTCCAAATAAACGGAAAACGGCACCAGTACAAAAACAATATACTTCCTTGGTTACACCATGGAAGTATAATAATAGGGCGAATCATGAACTGAACAATTCCCAGTTTAGGGATGGAAAATATGAAGTAAGATGATTGTGTACTGTCCTTAACATTTGTGTATTGATCTCAAGTGTTTATAATTGACCCCACTCCTGCCTCGAAATTGGGTGACGGGATTGGGAAATTGTCACACCAGGCCCAAAATGCAATTTTTGAAGGACCATAACTCCGTGATTTTCCAATGGATTTAAAAATTGTTTTCAGTTTTGATATATGCTACTTACTGAGATTGCATATTATAAATTTCATCTGATTCGGAAAAGAAGAACATTTTGGTTATTGGAAAGAATATGGGCCCATATTCAAACTTTGAGTTCCAAAATCTCCGCCAGTTTTTAACGGATTTACGATCTGTTTTCAGATTTGTTATTAGCGTGTATGGTAGATGTTATATTCCAAGTTTCATATAATTCGGAGACGAAATAAATTTTGGTACCTCGGACCACCCCTCCCCTGACCCACAACACTGAACCGACACTGGCAATATTTGGCACACCGCGTGCTCTCTTCAGCCTACACATATTGGCGTATCAGATGACATTCAAAGTTCGACATCTTCGGAGGAGATGTGTTATCAAGCACATGGGCCCAAAATTGCAAAATTTGAGGGCCCCTAACTTTGTCAGTTTTCAATGGAATTTCGAAACAATTGCAGTTTCTAGATCGGGTGGTGTTGTAGATGTTAAATTCCAAGTTTCATCTTATTCCGATAAGAATTAAAAATTGGTACCACGGACCACCCCTCCCCATACCCACAATAATGAACAGACACTGGCAAAATTTGGCCCACCGCGTGCACTATTTCGTCCGCACACGTTGGTGTATCAGTTGACATCCAAACTTCGACATCTTCGGAGGAGATAGGGTCACAAGCACATGTCCCAAACTGCAAAATTTGAGGGCCTATAACTCTTGCAATTCTTATCGGATTTCAAAAATCCTTCTTGGTTTGGGTTTGTTTTTGTTCAGGGAATGCATATACTTAAATAGATGAATATCGATCAAAAAAATATTTTTGAGAAAATTTTGCCCCCACATCAGTGTAAAAATATATGTCCGACTCTGTTAAAATTTCTTTTTCGGACTAAACTGAGAACGGTCATCACGGCTATGAAAACCAAATGCCGTTATCTGGAATGATACGGGAGAACAACAGAGTACAATAAAATAGAGGTTCCCCTGTTTATGGGCGGTAACTCTTCAGGGAAAGCGCGGACACAAGTTTTGATGCCGGTGGGCAGTAGGGCATACCGAGGTGTACATACGGTCCAATTTTCGATGCTCTGCTCCTTATAATTTCCGAGATAATAAAATGACATTTTTTCAAATAAAGGGAGATAACTCCACAGGGCAAACGCGGACAATATTCATTATACGTCGATAGGTTAGAACTCTTTGACCCCAACATACGTACAAAATTTGAGATTCATACTCCTTATACTTTCAGAGATTAGGGAGTTGTAAAAGTGTCGAGTATAATAATAATAATAACTAGAGGGTTAAAATTCTGGCCTGCAGAATTTTGATACTTCCATATAAATTCCCCATCCCCGATCACCATCCATAATTTAATCATCTACCCAACCCTATCCAATCCTTACACATAAACCACTCCATAACCCTAATATTGGTAGCCAATCCATAATCATAACCATTTCCACAGCCCTATCCACAGCACTTAACTCTAACCCAATAAAATACCCTTACCAAATACATTGCCCTCATGCAAACCATATCCATAGCCGTACCTTGGACCATTACCATAACTCTTTCAATGAGTTTAGTCATACATACAAGCGTACCCACAACCAAATCCTTTGCATAACTGACACCGTCACAATTTTATCATTAACAATATCCACAATTCTAACCCAATTTATAAACCATATCCTGACCATAACGTTAACATTAAGCCTAACCCTGATCTACACATATCTATAGCCCTATTCTTAATGTGTTATATAGTTATCAGGGCATAAAATATTAAATATGAGTCAAGAATTCTGTCCGGAAATGATTCTATTGTTATTATTGATTTCATTTCGAATATCTTCTGGTCTAATAATGTGTGGTTGTTTAGCTAACGAACAATAGTGGTTACTGTTACCAGTGACCAGGGCTGTTCTAAAAATAAATCAAGAACTTGTCCCAATTAACATCTCATAATAAAATATTCGAAAAAATTTAACATTAGCTGATAGAAGTCTTACTGGACATGGGTCTTCAATTCATATTTATTATTTTGAACGCACAAAACTATTTCAAAACTTGTTATTTAAAGAGATAATCATATTGTTAACCCTTCACATTAATTTTCCTATGTGTATACAGTCATCCGGGAGTATTTTTCTACATGATAAGTGAATACATGTAATATCTATCGGTCACTTAATCCTGATTAACTCATTGCGCATTCATTTGAAAAGTAACAAAAAATCATCGAATTTGCACGTGGATAGTACCGACCACATCCAATTTGCTTTATCTCGATTTCTTCATGTATTTCTTTGCAAGATTTACTTGAAGTTGCCAAAAGCCTCGACCAACCGATGCGCGTTCTCCGTTAGACGGATTGCTTTTACACAACAGTCAAACTTCCAGGATGTATATATGGTAAACTGAAGCACATGCTCACGCATTTGACTCACTCCTTCATTAGCCTGCTTCAATTTCGACTTTTGCCATATATCGATGTAGGCTGTGTTCCTATGCATGTACTACGCATTACGCTATATATCGTCGCCACGAGTGGATCCTTTGTTCTGAAACTTAAGCAATCGCACCAGTGTTGGGCGTTGATATCCCCTATCACATCCACTCGTCAGCAAAATTTTATCTCCATATTTTATGTTTTTCAAGACTTTTTGAACTTTTGATTTTTGTTGGAAATTGCCAATATGCACCCACCTGAACACGAGCTTTCCGTTGGTCGGTTTGCTTTGTAAGTAGAGCGGTCAAACTTTAGGATGTTACCAACAATATATCAACGAACCGGCTCCTGCATTACATTGCTCCGTCATTAACCCGGTCGGATTTGGCGAGAAAAATAGCTTAGTGATACAGCACTTAAATATACTTGTTAACATTATAAAGCCTCGCCACTAGCAAACCTGGTACCTTAGCGCAAATTAAGCAGACATCGATAAGTTGCGTTTGGGTACTATCTATCATATCCACTATTCAAAAATTTTTTGTCTCGATGTTTGATTTTTAGACAATTTTTCCCCCTTTGATTTTCGTTGGAATTTGCAAAAAGTCTGAACCGACCGGAAGCTCACTCGCTGTTTGACAGTTTGCTATTATAGCAGAGCTATCACACTTTGGGGACCTACCTACGCGATACCGCAGTACCTGCTCCTGCATTAACCTTGCTCACCAATTAGCCCGTTTGGATTTGGCGCCAAAAATAGGTAATTTTCTTGTACATGCCATAGACCGATAACGATTGGGACAAAAAACTTGCCAGTGGTAAAATTCGGTCCGCAACACTCTCCCCATTCGGAATATGCAACAAAAATATTATACCGCTGGACTTGTTTTTGTTTTTGTTTTTTTTTTTGTTTTTTTTGCTAAATCTGCCGTTTACATCCGCCACCGGTCAGCCTGGTCTCACCACCCTCGGCCTGGTCTCACCACCCCGACCTGGTATCATTATCCAGCATGGTTTCGTCGCCGCCCCGGTTATGCTTCATCCTCTCCCATGCTCCTTCATTAGCCAAATTATTTAATTTTCGATTTGTTATAACTTGGTCAATTCTGAACCGATTTCCAAAATTCTTTCAGGAGGATCATTAGTACGTCCTATAGATACACGACAGTAAAAGTAGTTGAAATCATCGAAAAAAAATATATCGAAAATTTTGCCCCCACCCAAACCCCAAAAATATAAGTCCGTTCCTGTTCAAAACTTATTTTCATAGCAAGTTGCTAATAAGTAACTGCATAGAAGCCCTCATATCTGGCTACCTTGAATGTTATAGGCGGACACGGGATATGAAATAAATCGAATTTTGCGAATCATGGGCGACAACTCTGTAGGGAAAGCTCGGACATAAATTGTAAAGCATGGACACAATAGGGCCTACTGAGTTGTACATACGGTCCAAATTTCAAGTTGCTGCTGTTCATACTTTTCGAGATACTGCAACCCCCAGTTTTACACATAAAGTGAGATAACTCTGCAAATCAAGTTAGGACAAAATCCTATATAGCCCGATGCACTACAACTATCATAGGGCTATAAACATACCAAAATCCAGCGCTCTATCTCTCATACTTCCTGAGATATAAGGGTTATAAAATTGCTTAGTATAATAATAATAAATAATATTGGAAAAAAATAATAAATTGAATAACAATATACTTCCATATTAAAATATGGAAGTATAATAAGGGAATCGCGCGGAATTGATTGGAATGTCGATTGTATGGTTCATTGACATTTCTGTGTTCAGTTGGAATGTTCTGGTATGACCCCCACCCATGCCTCGAAATTTGGTGACGCGGGTAGAAAAATCGCCATATCTTGGCCAATTTTCAAGATTTCGAGCTAATTTTTGCGCCATTGTGTTCGTATTTGATGTCCCTATAATATTTAGTTGGGTTTTGGTAAGGTATTGTGGCGATATTCTACTATGTAGGCCAATATGTATGTTGTTCAGTGCATACTTTTTGAATATCGTTGGCCTCCATCGACATACTACGGAAAGTGGGTAATTGTTTAGAAGTACTGAAAATTCCCCATCGAATGACACCAAACACGTGACGATTGGTTGAAGGAAATTAAATTCATAGTGCATCTTCTGTAAACTCGAACAAAATGAAGGGGCCACAATTTCCACATTTCTCAATCGATTTACAAAATTCTTTCACGAGTAGCATTAGTACGTCGTATAGATACTTCATAACAATTTTGGTTCAAATCGGAGACAAAAAAAATATGACAATTTTTGCCCCCCTCCCTAATACGGACCAATGTTTTTGAATCTTGGTCAAAATTGCACCATTTCGTCTTCTTTCTATGGATAACACGCTCACATAAACCAAATACAGTTCACGTGCGTTGTCTAGGAGGAGTTTTGTCCACAAGCACTTTCTCCTAAATCGATGTATGAATACAATTTTCGATTTGTTATAACTTGGTCAATTCTGAACCGATTTCCAAAATTCTTTCAGGAGGATCATTAGTACGTCCTATAGATACACGACAGTAAAAGTAGTTGAAATCATCGAAAAAAAATATATCGAAAATTTTGCCCCCACCCAAACCCCAAAAATATAAGTCCGTTCCTGTTCAAAACTTATTTTCATAGCAAGTTGCTAATAAGTAACTGCATAGAAGCCCTCATATCTGGCTACCTTGAATGTTATAGGCGGACACGGGATATGAAATAAATCGAATTTTGCGAATCATGGGCGACAACTCTGTAGGGAAAGCTCGGACATAAATTGTAAAGCATGGACACAATAGGGCCTACTGAGTTGTACATACGGTCCAAATTTCAAGTTGCTGCTGTTCATACTTTTCGAGATACTGCAACCCCCAGTTTTACACATAAAGTGAGATAACTCTGCAAATCAAGTTAGGACAAAATCCTATATAGCCCGATGCACTACAACTATCATAGGGCTATAAACATACCAAAATCCAGCGCTCTATCTCTCATACTTCCTGAGATATAAGGGTTATAAAATTGCTTAGTATAATAATAATAAATAATATTGGAAAAAAATAATAAATTGAATAACAATATACTTCCATATTAAAATATGGAAGTATAATAAGGGAATCGCGCGGAATTGATTGGAATGTCGATTGTATGGTTCATTGACATTTCTGTGTTCAGTTGGAATGTTCTGGTATGACCCCCACCCATGCCTCGAAATTTGGTGACGCGGGTAGAAAAATCGCCATATCTTGGCCAATTTTCAAGATTTCGAGCTAATTTTTGCGCCATTGTGTTCGTATTTGATGTCCCTATAATATTTAGTTGGGTTTTGGTAAGGTATTGTGGCGATATTCTACTATGTAGGCCAATATGTATGTTGTTCAGTGCATACTTTTTGAATATCGTTGGCCTCCATCGACATACTACGGAAAGTGGGTAATTGTTTAGAAGTACTGAAAATTCCCCATCGAATGACACCAAACACGTGACGATTGGTTGAAGGAAATTAAATTCATAGTGCATCTTCTGTAAACTCGAACAAAATGAAGGGGCCACAATTTCCACATTTCTCAATCGATTTACAAAATTCTTTCACGAGTAGCATTAGTACGTCGTATAGATACTTCATAACAATTTTGGTTCAAATCGGAGACAAAAACAATATGACAATTTTTGCCCCCCTCCCTAATACGGACCAATGTTTTTGAATCTTGGTCAAAATTGCACCATTTCGTCTTCTTTCTATGGATAACACGCTCACATAAACCAAATACAGTTCACGTGCGTTGTCTAGGAGGAGTTTTGTCCACAAGCACTTTCTCCTAAATCGATGTATGAATACAATTTTCGATTTGTTTATAACTTGGTCAATTCTGAACCGATTTCCAAAATTCTTTCAGGAGGATCATTAGTACGTCCTATAGATACACGACAGTAAAAGTAGTTGAAATCATCGAAAAAAAATATATCGAAAATTTTGCCCCCACCCAAACCCCAAAAATATAAGTCCGTTCCTGTTCAAAACTTATTTTCATAGCAAGTTGCTAATAAGTAACTGCATAGAAGCCCTCATATCTGGCTACCTTGAATGTTATAGGCGGACACGGGATATGAAATAAATCGAATTTTGCGAATCATGGGCGACAACTCTGTAGGGAAAGCTCGGACATAAATTGTAAAGCATGGACACAATAGGGCCTACTGAGTTGTACATACGGTCCAAATTTCAAGTTGCTGCTGTTCATACTTTTCGAGATACTGCAACCCCCAGTTTTACACATAAAGTGAGATAACTCTGCAAATCAAGTTAGGACAAAATCCTATATAGCCCGATGCACTACAACTATCATAGGGCTATAAACATACCAAAATCCAGCGCTCTATCTCTCATACTTCCTGAGATATAAGGGTTATAAAATTGCTTAGTATAATAATAATAAATAATATTGGAAAAAAATAATAAATTGAATAACAATATACTTCCATATTAAAATATGGAAGTATAATAAGGGAATCGCGCGGAATTGATTGGAATGTCGATTGTATGGTTCATTGACATTTCTGTGTTCAGTTGGAATGTTCTGGTATGACCCCCACCCATGCCTCGAAATTTGGTGACGCGGGTAGAAAAATCGCCATATCTTGGCCAATTTTCAAGATTTCGAGCTAATTTTTGCGCCATTGTGTTCGTATTTGATGTCCCTATAATATTTAGTTGGGTTTTGGTAAGGTATTGTGGCGATATTCTACTATGTAGGCCAATATGTATGTTGTTCAGTGCATACTTTTTGAATATCGTTGGCCTCCATCGACATACTACGGAAAGTGGGTAATTGTTTAGAAGTACTGAAAATTCCCCATCGAATGACACCAAACACGTGACGATTGGTTGAAGGAAATTAAATTCATAGTGCATCTTCTGTAAACTCGAACAAAATGAAGGGGCCACAATTTCCACATTTCTCAATCGATTTACAAAATTCTTTCACGAGTAGCATTAGTACGTCGTATAGATACTTCATAACAATTTTGGTTCAAATCGGAGACAAAAAAAATATGACAATTTTTGCCCCCCTCCCTAATACGGACCAATGTTTTTGAATCTTGGTCAAAATTGCACCATTTCGTCTTCTTTCTATGGATAACACGCTCACATAAACCAAATACAGTTCACGTGCGTTGTCTAGGAGGAGTTTTGTCCACAAGCACTTTCTCCTAAATCGATGTATGAATACAATTTTCGATTTGTTATAACTTGGTCAATTCTGAACCGATTTCCAAAATTCTTTCAGGAGGATCATTAGTACGTCCTATAGATACACGACAGTAAAAGTAGTTGAAATCATCGAAAAAAAATATATCGAAAATTTTGCCCCCACCCAAACCCCCAAAATATAAGTCCGTTCCTGTTCAAAACTTATTTTCATAGCAAGTTGCTAATAAGTAACTGCATAGAAGCCCTCATATCTGGCTACCTTGAATGTTATAGGCGGACACGGGATATGAAATAAATCGAATTTTGCGAATCATGGGCGACAACTCTGTAGGGAAAGCTCGGACATAAATTGTAAAGCATGGACACAATAGGGCCTACTGAGTTGTACATACGGTCCAAATTTCAAGTTGCTGCTGTTCATACTTTTCGAGATACTGCAACCCCCAGTTTTACACATAAAGTGAGATAACTCTGCAAATCAAGTTAGGACAAAATCCTATATAGCCCGATGCACTACAACTATCATAGGGCTATAAACATACCAAAATCCAGCGCTCTATCTCTCATACTTCCTGAGATATAAGGGTTATAAAATTGCTTAGTATAATAATAATAAATAATATTGGAAAAAAATAATAAATTGAATAACAATATACTTCCATATTAAAATATGGAAGTATAATAAGGGAATCGCGCGGAATTGATTGGAATGTCGATTGTATGGTTCATTGACATTTCTGTGTTCAGTTGGAATGTTCTGGTATGACCCCCACCCATGCCTCGAAATTTGGTGACGCGGGTAGAAAAATCGCCATATCTTGGCCAATTTTCAAGATTTCGAGCTAATTTTTGCGCCATTGTGTTCGTATTTGATGTCCCTATAATATTTAGTTGGGTTTTGGTAAGGTATTGTGGCGATATTCTACTATGTAGGCCAATATGTATGTTGTTCAGTGCATACTTTTTGAATATCGTTGGCCTCCATCGACATACTACGGAAAGTGGGTAATTGTTTAGAAGTACTGAAAATTCCCCATCGAATGACACCAAACACGTGACGATTGGTTGAAGGAAATTAAATTCATAGTGCATCTTCTGTAAACTCGAACAAAATGAAGGGGCCACAATTTCCACATTTCTCAATCGATTTACAAAATTCTTTCACGAGTAGCATTAGTACGTCGTATAGATACTTCATAACAATTTTGGTTCAAATCGGAGACAAAAAAAATATGACAATTTTTGCCCCCCTCCCTAATACGGACCAATGTTTTTGAATCTTGGTCAAAATTGCACCATTTCGTCTTCTTTCTATGGATAACACGCTCACATAAACCAAATACAGTTCACGTGCGTTGTCTAGGAGGAGTTTTGTCCACAAGCACTTTCTCCTAAATCGATGTATGAATACAATTTTCGATTTGTTATAACTTGGTCAATTCTGAACCGATTTCCAAAATTCTTTCAGGAGGATCATTAGTACGTCCTATAGATACACGACAGTAAAAGTAGTTGAAATCATCGAAAAAAAATATATCGAAAATTTTGCCCCCACCCAAACCCCAAAAATATAAGTCCGTTCCTGTTCAAAACTTATTTTCATAGCAAGTTGCTAATAAGTAACTGCATAGAAGCCCTCATATCTGGCTACCTTGAATGTTATAGGCGGACACGGGATATGAAATAAATCGAATTTTGCGAATCATGGGCGACAACTCTGTAGGGAAAGCTCGGACATAAATTGTAAAGCATGGACACAATAGGGCCTACTGAGTTGTACATACGGTCCAAATTTCAAGTTGCTGCTGTTCATACTTTTCGAGATACTGCAACCCCCAGTTTTACACATAAAGTGAGATAACTCTGCAAATCAAGTTAGGACAAAATCCTATATAGCCCGATGCACTACAACTATCATAGGGCTATAAACATACCAAAATCCAGCGCTCTATCTCTCATACTTCCTGAGATATAAGGGTTATAAAATTGCTTAGTATAATAATAATAAATAATATTGGAAAAAAATAATAAATTGAATAACAATATACTTCCATATTAAAATATGGAAGTATAATAAGGGAATCGCGCGGAATTGATTGGAATGTCGATTGTATGGTTCATTGACATTTCTGTGTTCAGTTGGAATGTTCTGGTATGACCCCCACCCATGCCTCGAAATTTGGTGACGCGGGTAGAAAAATCGCCATATCTTGGCCAATTTTCAAGATTTCGAGCTAATTTTTGCGCCATTGTGTTCGTATTTGATGTCCCTATAATATTTAGTTGGGTTTTGGTAAGGTATTGTGGCGATATTCTACTATGTAGGCCAATATGTATGTTGTTCAGTGCATACTTTTTGAATATCGTTGGCCTCCATCGACATACTACGGAAAGTGGGTAATTGTTTAGAAGTACTGAAAATTCCCCATCGAATGACACCAAACACGTGACGATTGGTTGAAGGAAATTAAATTCATAGTGCATCTTCTGTAAACTCGAACAAAATGAAGGGGCCACAATTTCCACATTTCTCAATCGATTTACAAAATTCTTTCACGAGTAGCATTAGTACGTCGTATAGATACTTCATAACAATTTTGGTTCAAATCGGAGACAAAAAAAATATGACAATTTTTGCCCCCCTCCCTAATACGGACCAATGTTTTTGAATCTTGGTCAAAATTGCACCATTTCGTCTTCTTTCTATGGATAACACGCTCACATAAACCAAATACAGTTCACGTGCGTTGTCTAGGAGGAGTTTTGTCCACAAGCACTTTCTCCTAAATCGATGTATGAATACAATTTTCGATTTGTTATAACTTGGTCAATTCTGAACCGATTTCCAAAATTCTTTCAGGAGGATCATTAGTACGTCCTATAGATACACGACAGTAAAAGTAGTTGAAATCATCGAAAAAAAATATATCGAAAATTTTGCCCCCACCCAAACCCCAAAAATAATATGATCGTACGTGACACGTAATGGAGCAACCACCAAGTTGATCATTAAGTTCAATGTTACAATAATTATAGGATGTTCCGTACAGGGTACTTCATGTGCTACACCACTCGGAGAAATGTCTGTGTCGTCACACAAATACCATGCTAGAACTTGGATTGATATATTCGTAATCGTATATAGTCACCAATAGCCGGGTTATCACCGTAGTAACGGACATTGCCCATATAGTGAACTATTCAAACCCAGCATTAAAATCATGGTTATGGTCAGTCCAAACATGAGTAAAGTTCGAACATAAGATAATAATAGCTGAGAACCTGGTGTGAATTGAACTGTGGTGGGGCCTCAAGCATATCTACCCCTGCACGTCAGAACAAAATTATGCCATGAAATGGCATAATTAGCTTGAGGATGGAAGTGAACCATCATCCCACAGCGAAATCAACCAGGCCTGTTGGGTTTGAATAGTTCGCTAGATGGGCAATGTCAGGTACTACGGTAGTAACCCAGCTATTGGTGACTATATACATGTACGATTACGAATATATCAATTCAAGTTATAACATGGTATTTTAGTGTGATGACAGACATTTATCCGAGTGGTGTAGCACATGTAGTACCCTGTATGCATATACTAGTATACATATATATATCACAGCAGAAGTTTCCTTAGAATTAATGGATGGAAATGGAATGCCTTTAATATTTGTATTATTTGAGTCGGACATAGATTACCTTAGCTGCAGGCAATCAATGCAATACATGTAAACTATGTAGAAAAAGAAATTATTGAATGAAGTGTAGTGAATATGATGCGTCACTTTAATATTTGAGTCGGACATAGCTTAGCTTACCTGAATGCAATCAATGCAATAAGTGATGTAGAACCAGAAATTATTGAATGAAGTGTAATGAATATGAAGCGTCATTTTAATGCAATATCGATTGGGTGGAAGAGAAATGTCACTTTAATAGTTAACGATGATATACATATAGAATTATAGATTATCCCCATTGAAGACGATCAATGCAATGAACAGTGTAGAAATGGAGAAAATGTTGCCTGAATGAATCAATGTGTGAACATAAAGTCTCACTTTAATGAAATATTGAGATGATGGAATCAACGATGAATTTGCAATTTCTTTAATGATGAAATTGGTTTACATATACATGTATATGCAGCTGAAAATGTGAATTGACTGAAATGTAATTATCAAAGTGTCAATGGCACTGTAGCTAACGTGGAAAGGGAATAATTTCATGTGTTACAGTTAATGGAGCGATTAGGAATGTGGAAAGTTGAAAGGACTAGTTATGCAAAGATTAAAATCAAAGATGGCCACGACAGCCATGTTTTTTGGCAAATGACCCAAAAATGACTCCTTCCTATTTACATGTCATTGTTAACATCCCTCACAAATTTCATGATGATCCGACAAAAGATACGACATGTAGCCCGTGTCAAAGGATTTAGTTGTGTAAAGAGTAAAATACAAGATGGCTGTTTTTTTGGTTGAATTTAAAATGAATCTTTTCCCATCTACATGTAATTGTTAACATCCATGACAAATCTCATGATGATTGGACCAAAGATTCGACTTGTAGCCCTTGACAAAGAATTTAGTCATGCAAAGAGTATAATCCAAGATGGCTGCTGGCGGCCATGTTTTTGGCCGAATAACCCCAAAATTACTCGTTTCCCATCTACATGTCAATTTTAACATCCATGACAAATGTAATGAAAGTGTCAATGACACTGTAGCTCAACTTAGTAGGGGAATGATTTAATGGTTGACAGTAAATGGAGTACATGTAATAGGAAAGGTGCTAATTGAAATGTCTAAGTAAGACTAGATGTACATGTCAATATCAACATTCATGACAGGTTTCATAATGATCGGATCAGGGATGTGGTGATTATGGTGTGCCAAAGGATTTATTGATGCAAAGAGTAAATTCTAAAATGGCCAATGGCAGCCATGTTTTTTTCCGAACTACCCCAAAATGAACTGTTCCCATCTACAGCCTTTACAAATCTCATAATGATCTGATCAAAGGTACGACCTGTAGCCTGTGCCAATGGATTTAGTCATGCAAAGAGTAAAATCCAAGATGGCTGCTGGTGGACATGTTTTTTAGACAAATGACCCCAAAAACACTCGTTCCCATCTACATGTTAATATTAACATCCATGATAAATATCATGATGATCAGACGAACAGTACGACCTGTAGCCCGTGCCAATGGATTGAATTTTGAAATCCAAGATGGCCGCCAGTGGCCGTGTTTTTTGGTCGTATGACCCCAAAATGACTCATTCCCATCTACATGTCAATATCAACATTCATAACAAATTTCATAAAGATCAGACCAAAGGTAAGACCTGTAGCCCGCGCCAAAGGATTTAGTCATGCAAAGAGTAAAATCCAAGATGGCTGCTGGCGGCCATGTTTTTTGACCGAACGACCCCAAAATCACTCGTTCCCATCTACATGTCATTGTTAACATCCATGACAAATTTCATGAAGTTCTGACCAAAGCTACAACCTGTAGCCCGCGCCAAAGAATTTAGTCATGCAAAGAGTAAAATCCAAGATGGCTGCTGGCGGCCATGTGTTTTGGCTGAACGACCCCAAAATCACTCGTTGCCATCTACATTTGTACATGTCAATATTAACATCCATGACAAATTTCATGATTATCAGACGAACAGTACGACCTGTAGCCCGCGCCATTGGATTGAATTTTGAAATCCAAGATAGCCGCCAGCAGCCATGTTTTTTGGCCAGATGACCCCAAAATGACTCGTTCCCATCTACATGTCAATATCAACATTCATGACAAATTTAATAAAGATCAGACCAAAGGTACGACCTGTAGCCCGCGCCAAAGGATTTAGTCATGCAAAGAGTAAAATCCACGTTTTTTGGCCGAACGACCCCAAAATCACTCGTTCCCATCTACATGTCATTGTTAACATCCATGACAAATTTCATGAAGTTCTGACCAAAGCTACAACCTGTAGCCCGCGACAAAGAATTTAGTCATGCAAAGAGTAAAATCCAAGATGGCTGCTGGCGGCCATGATTTTTGGCTGAACGACCCCAAAATCACTCGTTCCCATCTACATGTCAATATTAACATCCATGACAAATTTCATGATAAGACGAACAGCACGACCTGTAGCCCGCGCCAATGGATTGAATTTTGAAATCCAAGATGGCCACCAGTGGCCATTCGTTCCCATCTACATGTCAAGGTCAACATTCGTGACAAATTTCATAAAGATCAGACCAAAGGTACAACCTGTAGCCCGCGCCAAAGGAAATTGTTGAGGGACACACGCACACACGGACGACAGACGCCAAACCATGGCAATAGCTCAAACTTACAAAGTAAGTTGAGCTAATAATGATCCGACAAAAGATATGACCTGTGGCCCGTGCTAATGGATTGAATTTTGAAATCCAAGATGACCACTGACGGCCATGTTTTTTGGTCAAACGACCCCAAAATGACTCGTTCCCATCTACATTGTACATGTCAATAGCCATGACAAATATCATAATGATCTGACCAAAGGTACGACCTAGGGCCTGTGCCGAAGGATTTAGTCATGAAAAGAGTAAAATCCAAGATGCTCATGACGGCCATGTTTTTTGGTCGAACTACCCCAAAATGACTCATTCCCATCAGCCTGTCATTATTAACATCCATGACAAATTTCATGATAATCAGACGAACAGTACGACATGAAGACCGCGCCAATCGATTTAATTTTGAAATCAAAGATGGCTGCCAGCGGCCATGTTTTTTGGCCAAATTACCCCAAAATGACTCATTCCCATCTACATGTCAATGTCAACATTCATGACAAATTTCATAATAATCTGACCAAAGTTTGGACCTGTAGCCTGTGCCAAAGGATTTAGTCATGCAAAGAGTAAAATCCAAGATGGCTGCTGGCGGCCATGTCTTTTGACCGAATGACCCCAAAAGGACTCGTTCCCATTTACATGTCAAGGTCAACAGCCATGACAAATTTCATGAAGATCCGACCAAAGCTACGACCTGTAGCCCGCGCCAAGGATTTAGTCATGCAAAGATTAAAATCCAAGATGCTCATGACGCCATGTTTTTTGGCCAAACTACCCCAAAATGACTCGTTCCCATCTGCCTGTCTTTATTAACATCCATGACAAATTTCATGATAATCAGACGAACAGTACGACCTGTAGACCGCGCCAATCTATTTAATTTTGAAATTAAAGATGGCTGCCAGCGGCCATGTTTTTTAGCCAAATGACCCCAAAATGACTCATTCCCCATCTACATGTCAATGTCAACATTCATGACAAATTTCATGAAGATCAGACAAAAGGTACGACATGTAGCCCGTGCCAAAGGATTTAGTCATGCAAAGAGTAAAACCCAAGATGGCTGCTGGCGGCCATGTTTTTTGGCCGAATGACCCCAAAATGACTCGTTCCCATCTGCATGTCATTGTTAACACCCATGACAAATTTCATGAAGATCCAACTAAAGCTACAACCTGTAGCCTGCACCAAAGAATTTAGTCATGCAAAGAGTAAAATCCAAGATGGCTGCTGGTGGCCATGTTTTTTGGTCGAACAACCCCAAAATGACTCGTTCCCATCTACATGTCAATCTTAACATCCATGACAAATTTCATGATGATCAGACAAACAGTACGACCTGTAGAACGCGCCAATGGATTTAATTTTGAAATCCAAGATGGCCACCAGTGGCGATGTTTTTTGGCGAATGACCCCAAAATGACTCGTTCCCATCTACATGTCAATGTCAACATTTATGACAAATTTCATAAGGATCAGACCAAAGGTACGACCTGTAGCCTGCACCAAAGAATTTAGTCATGCAAAGAGTAAAATCCAAGATGGCTGCTGGCGGCCATTTTTTTTGGTCGAACAACCCCAAAATGACTCGTTCCCATCTACATGTCAATATTAACATCCATGACAAATTTCATGATGATCAGACAAACAGTACGACCTGTAGAACGCGCCAATGGATTTAATTTTGAAATCCAAGATGGCCGCCAGTGGCCATGTTTTTTGGTCGTATGACCCCAAAATGACTCATTCCCATCTACATGTCAATATCAACATTCATAACAAATTTCATAAAGATCAGACCAAAGGTAAGACCTGTAGCCCGCGCCAAAGGATTTAGTCATGCAAAGAGTAAAATCCAAGATGGCTGCTGGCGGCCATGTTTTTTGACCGAACGACCCCAAAATCACTCGTTCCCATCTACATGTCATTGTTAACATCCATGACAAATTTCATGAAGTTCTGACCAAAGCTACAACCTGTAGCCCGCGCCAAAGAATTTAGTCATGCAAAGAGTAAAATCCAAGATGGCTGCTGGCGGCCATGTGTTTTGGCTGAACGACCCCAAAATCACTCGTTGCCATCTACATTTGTACATGTCAATATTAACATCCATGACAAATTTCATGATTATCAGACGAACAGTACGACCTGTAGCCCGCGCCATTGGATTGAATTTTGAAATCCAAGATAGCCGCCAGCAGCCATGTTTTTTGGCCAGATGACCCCAAAATGACTCGTTCCCATCTACATGTCAATATCAACATTCATGACAAATTTAATAAAGATCAGACAAAAGGTACGACCTGTAGCCCGCGCCAAAGGATTTAGTCATGCAAAGAGTAAAATCCACGTTTTTTGCCCGAACGACCCCAAAATCACTCGTTCCCATCTACATGTCATTGTTAACATCCATGACAAATTTCATGAAGTTCTGACCAAAGCTACAACCTGTAGCCCGCGACAAAGAATTTAGTCATGCAAAGAGTAAAATCCAAGATGGCTGCTGGCGGCCATGATTTTTGGCTGAACGACCCCAAAATCACTCGTTCCCATCTACATGTCAATATTAACATCCATGACAAATTTCATGATAAGACGAACAGCACGACCTGTAGCCCGCGCCAATGGATTGAATTTTGAAATCCAAGATGGCCACCAGCGGACATTCGTTCCCATCTACATGTCAAGGTCAACATTCGTGACAAATTTCATAAAGATCAGACCAAAGGTACAACCTGTAGCCCGCGCCAAAGGAAATTGTTGAGGGACACACGCACACACGGACGACGGACGCCAAACCATGGCAATAGCTCAAACTTACAAAGTAAGTTGAGCTAATAATGATCCGACAAAAGATATGACCTGTGGCCCGTGCTAATGGATTGAATTTTGAAATCCAAGATGACCACTGACGGCCATGTTTTTTGGTCAAACGACCCCAAAATGACTCGTTCCCATCTACATTGTACATGTCAATAGCCATGACAAATATCATAATGATCTGACCAAAGGTACGACCTAGGGCCTGTGCCGAAGGATTTAGTCATGAAAAGAGTAAAATCCAAGATGCTCATGACGGCCATGTTTTTTGGTCGAACTACCCCAAAATGACTCATTCCCATCAGCCTGTCATTATTAACATCCATGACAAATTTCATGATAATCAGACGAACAGTACGACATGAAGACCGCGCCAATCGATTTAATTTTGAAATCAAAGATGGCTGCCAGCGGCCATGTTTTTTGGCCAAATTACCCCAAAATGACTCATTCCCATCTACATGTCAATGTCAACATTCATGACAAATTTCATAATAATCTGACCAAAGTTTGGACCTGTAGCCTGTGCCAAAGGATTTAGTCATGCAAAGAGTAAAATCCAAGATGGCTGCTGGCGGCCATGTCTTTTGACCGAATGACCCCAAAAGGACGCGTTCCCATTTACATGTCAAGGTCAACAGCCATGACAAATTTCATGAAGATCCGACCAAAGCTACGACCTGTAGCCCGCGCCGAAGGATTTAGTCATGCAAAGAGTAAAATCCAAGATGGCTACTGGTGGCCATATTTTTTGGCCTAACGACCCCAAAATAACTCGTTGCCATCTACATGTCAATAT
Source organism: Siphonodentalium dalli (assembly GCA_032622095.1). Taxonomy (NCBI): domain Eukaryota; kingdom Metazoa; phylum Mollusca; class Scaphopoda; order Gadilida; family Siphonodentaliidae; genus Siphonodentalium; species Siphonodentalium dalli. The sequence continues at coordinate 107,246,747 of CP136068.1, forward strand.
TAACATCTATGACAAATTTCATGATAATCAGACGAACAGTACGACCTGTAGACCGCGCCAATCTATTTAATTTTGAAATCAAAGATGGCTGCCAGCCGCCATGTTTTTTGGCCAAATTACCCCAAAATGACTCATTCCCATCTACATGTCAATGTCAACATTCATGACAAATTTCATAATAATCTGACCAAAGTTAGTACCTGTAGCCTGTGCCAAAGGATTTAGTCATGCAAAGAGTAAAATCCAAGATGGCTGCTGGCGGCCATGTCTTTTGACCGAATGACCCCAAAAGAACTCGTTCCCATTTACATGTCAAGATCAACAGCCATGACAAATTTCATGAAGATCCGACCAAAGCTACGACCTGTAGCCCGCGCCAAGGATTTAGTCATGCAAAGATTAAAATCCAAGATGCTCATGACGCCATGTTTTTTGGCCAAACTACCCCAAAATGACTCGTTCCCATCTGCCTGTCATTATTAACATCCATGACAAATTTCATGATAATCAGACGAACAGTACGACCTGTAGACCGCGCCAATCTATTTAATTTTGAAATCAAAGATGGCTGCCAGCGGCCATGTTTTTTAGCCAAATGACCCCAAAATGACTCATTCCCCATCTACATGTCAATGTTAACATTCATGACAAATTTCATGAAGATCAGACAAAAGGTACGACATGTAGCCCGTGCCAAAGGATTTACTCATGCAAAGAGTAAAACCCAAGATGGCTGCTGGCGGCCATGTTTTTTGGCCGAATGACCCCAAAATGACTCGTTCCCATCTGCATGTCATTGTTAACACCCATGACAAATTTCATGAAGATCCAACTAAAGCTACAACCTGTAGCCTGCACCAAAGAATTTAGTCATGCAAAGAGTAAAATCCAAGATGGCTGCTGGCGGCCATGTTTTTTGGTCGAACAACCCCAAAATGACTCGTTCCCATCTACATGTCAATATTAACATCCATGACAAATTTCATGATGATCAGACAAACAGTACGACCTGTAGAACGCGCCAATGGATTTAATTTTGAAATCCAAGATGGCCACCAGCGGCGATGTTTTTTGGCGAATGACCCCAAAATGACTCGTTCCCATCTACATGTCAATGTCAACATTTATGACAAATTTCATAAAGATCAGACCAAAGGTACGACCTGTAGCCTGCACCAAAGAATTTAGTCATGCAAAGAGTAAAATCCAAGATGGCTGCTGGCGGCCATTTTTTTTGGTCGAACAACCCAAAAATGACTCGTTTCCCATCTACATGTCAATATTAACATCCATGACAAATTTCATGAAGATCAGACTAAAGGCACAACCTTGAAATCCAAGATGGCCGCCAAGATGTTTTTCGATCGAAAGATCCCAAAATGATTCGTTCCCATCTACCCTGCTGGGAAAAACAAGTGTCCACTTAACCACGGTGCGCTTAGCATTGCCACCGCGGCCGAAATGCAACTACACCGCGGCTCCACTGGCTAACTACAGTTGGGCATTGGTTTATTTGCCATTCGGCCATGGTGTACAAATGTAGTTGCCGCTGTGTACATTCATCAAACTGAAAAAAGACAATACAAACCAGAAATCTAACCACGGTGTACATACCATTCGGCCCCGTTGTAGTTGCTTTTTGGCCATGGTGTACATGTGTACTTGTCGTTCGGCCGCGGTGTACATGTACTTGCCGCTCGGCCGCGGCGATCAACTGCAGTTACAAACTCTGACACTGCACCCGAATGGCAAATACACCGTGGTGCCAATGGACACTTGTTTTGTCCAGCAGGGTACATGTCAATGTCAACATTCATGACCAGGGTTCGCTCTGCCACTTGCCAAATTTGCCAATGGCAAAAATAATTCACAGTTGGCAAAAAATATTTTCATTTGGCAAAAGTTTTGGCAAGTCACTTTTTAATTCCTTATTAATGAAGTTAAAAAATATCGGTCAATCAATACCATTCATTTTCGGAAATTATTACAATGGAATTATATTAGTTGTGTTTTATATGGTTTCGCAAAAGTTAACACCTCCATTAAGATGCAGTTAATCTGATATCATTAGTATCGATGGGTGGAGGGATTACCTCTATTTAGTGTGATGGTGGTGCTTACATAGCTAATCTTCATATGATGTTCGCTTTTGATCAAGCAACGCTTCTACTATTAATGGCTAACCTGTGTACATGCCTCGGGGTATCTGGAGAAGTCAGCCCAAAACAAGGTCGGCCACAAGAGAAGTCGGCCCGGGTAAATTACAGATTGGTCAAGAAAAGTCGGCCCCATTATTATTTTACTGCTTGTTAATGCCTGTGGCACAATAAGATGAGACCGACATTTCGCCACACGGTGTCATAAGGGATTACATCACCTCGTAGCATTCCATTTTATGTGACCATGTTTTGGTCACATGGTGTCAAGGAGGATAATATCACCTCCTGGCAATCCATTTTCTTATCGCGCACTGTCATGGCTTTACGCAGATATGTCGATAGGGTTCGTTAAACGGAAATTTAAATCTGTACCGGAAAAATAGCCATATATACAAGACATGGTATTAGACCAGATACGAACCTTCAAACTTAGTCAGCCAATTAATCTATAGACCTAAACAATGTCCTGTCATAATTATAATGGGCGTCGCGCCAGAGGGATTTCCACATGGAAGCAGTCAGCGAAACGCCGATAAAGATCAACACTAAGTCATATACAATGTAGTGTTGAACAAGGTTTCCGTGACACCTGATATACATGTATGTTACTCAATTGCGTAAACATGTCACTAACTGATGTTAATAGCTGGGCCGACTTCGTACGGGGCCGACTTCTGGGCCGACTTCTCCTGTATTCCGCCTTGGTGTGTGCACATTAAAGAACGCTACTGCAGTCGCCACAGGGTTATAAAGTTACTAGTACTCGGCCGTGGTAGCACCTGGACCCGACAGGAATGATTAACAGCCCGAGGGCCTATTTATAGACCCGAGACGGAGTTAATCATTCCTGGAGGGCTGTAAAGAAACCAAGGTGCCCGACAAAATCATGCTATTACTATTATTACCACACCGTCCTGGTGTGAGCATGCTTTAATGAAAACAAAGCTTAGCGCTCGCTTCTGTTCAACTTCACCTTAAAATCATGGAATCATGACGTGTGGGTAAAATAATGTTCATCTAATAAAGAACGCCCTCTAAAGTGGTAAAAATATTAAGTAATAGTGTTAACGTTGGAATCAACAGAAAGATCAGACTTTAATTTTTGAGGCTCGCGATCGCTCTTGCGCACCATCGCGCGGCTAAAATTGAAAACCAGTGAGCGATCAATTGCGCGCCTAGCCAAATACGGAGAGCGTACAAGAATAAAGAAACAGCTTGAATGTTGTAGCAAAATATCAAATGAATTCTCCAAAACCAACATTCATTGTCGGCATTCATCAAAAGGTGATCCCTCGTGCCACGATGATTGGCAGTTTAAGTTTTTTGACGTCACACGATGTGAAGTGTCAAATGCACTATCTGTCTGAGACTGAATGATTCGAAGCTAAAAATACATTTGAACGATTTCTATGTATGGCTTATAACGTCACATAAATTCCTGGAAAATCAAAGCGAGACCACGTGGCCGGGAGATGTTACCGTATTTATTTCGTCAGCATTGAATCGGAGTATTAAATTAATTCCTTATTAATAATTATGAATTACAATTAATATACCGGGGTAGGAGCATGTACAATATGAAAACACAGTGTGTAACATTCACTTGTGCTAATGGATAGTGGATTAAGCAGTGTTAAACAATCAAAGAGTTTCAATGGACATCCATCGTGAGTAAACTAATTCAATTTACGCAACATTTATGAATGTATTTCCGCTGTTTATTTTATCTTGATAGAAACCGCGCGGCTGGCCAAAACCCAGCGAGCGGGACTATGCGCGCCTACATTTTGTAAACATGAAAGTCTGAAAGATATCTGTATGAATTTGAACTGAATACACATGTACTACCCTGCTCGGCAAAACAAGTGTCCACTTAACCACGGTGCGCTTAGCATTGCCACTGCGGCTGAAATGCAACTGCACAGCGGCTCCACCATCTAACTACAGTTGGGCCGCGGTGTATTTGCCATTCGACCATGGTGTAGTTGCCGCTGTGTGCATTCATTAAACTGAAAAAAGACAATATAAACCAGAAATCTAACCACGGTGTACATGCCATTCGGCCCCATTGTAGTTACTTTTCGGCCATGGTGTACATGTGTACTTGACGGTCGGCCATGGTGTACTTGCCGCTTGGCCGCGGTGCTCAACTGCAGTTATACAAACTCTGACACCGCCGCCGAACGCCAAACACACCGCGGTGCCAATGGACACTTGTTTTGTCCAGCAGGGCAGTACGATTGATCTTTTCAATTTGAAAACAGAAACAATTCTTTTTCAGTCCTAAATCAAATGATTAAATTAATGATAAGCAAATACCTGTGCAACCTTTGATGATTAGAGAACAAATTCAACAATGCCTCCAAGCTCCTGTCGAAAGTAAAAGTGCAATAATCATGTCACAAACACAGTTTACACATGATGTCATGAAATTGAATACACCTAACATTGAATTGCCTAGTCTTCGTGTATCTGTGTACACAATAATCCATACAATCCTCAAAACAACATTCATTGTTGCAAATTACATGAAACACAGATCAATCACTCGTTGATTTTTCAATTTCGTGCCATGTGGGGCCTTGACCTTGTAGTGGAGAAATCGGTGTATATAAAGTGTTTGTCGACGCCGATGCCGGCTCTAAATAAAAGTGTAATGTCTAGCTTCTTCGTTGTTTCTCAGTGGATGTGAATGCGATTTGGTATGTGTGTCCGGGTTGGGTCATGGATGATATTGATTATCGCACATTTAAATTTGATTTGTTTTTTTAATTTACAAATTTCGAGTTGAAGATTTGTTTACAATCAAGATGGCTAATCACAAACTGTGCCACGGTAATATTTTACCGAATGCCATGTTATCAGACTAGAAAGGCTGTGATTAATCCTCGATTAATCTATTATTTGATTGAGTCTCTGAATGACTCAGTGAGGACAATTAAAAAGTGATCATCGGCAATCGTTGTTGTTGTACTTGTATGTAAATTCCTCCGTCGCGGTTGTCTTCGGAGCACGCTGCTCTCCTAACTCAGTACCGTTACTAACAGTCGATTGTGTTGAAGTTGAAGTGAAGAAAACGTAATTCTTCGATCAGTTTCTTCTGGAGTCTGCGCAGTAACCTCCCGGAAGTCACGTGTGAAATTTACAAAAAAGCATACACGCTATTTTCGCTCTTGGTATAGAAATATAGAAAAATTATATGACGTCATAATTCACACGCATTTAGGTATAAACACCCACTGGGGTGGTTGCTATAAGTCCGTTCCTGTTCAAAACTTATTTTCATAGCAAGTTGCTAATAAGTAACTGCATAGAAGCCCTCATATCTGGCTACCTTGAATGTTATAGGCGGACACGGGATATGAAATAAATCGAATTTTGCGAATCATGGGCGACAACTCTGTAGGGAAAGCTCGGACATAAATTGTAAAGCATGGACACAATAGGGCCTACTGAGTTGTACATACGGTCCAAATTTCAAGTTGCTGCTGTTCATACTTTTCGAGATACTGCAACCCCCAGTTTTACACATAAAGTGAGATAACTCTGCAAATCAAGTTAGGACAAAATCCTATATAGCCCGATGCACTACAACTATCATAGGGCTATAAACATACCAAAATCCAGCGCTCTATCTCTCATACTTCCTGAGATATAAGGGTTATAAAATTGCTTAGTATAATAATAATAAATAATATTGGAAAAAAATAATAAATTGAATAACAATATACTTCCATATTAAAATATGGAAGTATAATAAGGGAATCGCGCGGAATTGATTGGAATGTCGATTGTATGGTTCATTGACATTTCTGTGTTCAGTTGGAATGTTCTGGTATGACCCCCACCCATGCCTCGAAATTTGGTGACGCGGGTAGAAAAATCGCCATATCTTGGCCAATTTTCAAGATTTCGAGCTAATTTTTGCGCCATTGTGTTCGTATTTGATGTCCATATAATATTTAGTTGGGTTTTGGTAAGGTATTGTGGCGATATTCTACTATGTAGGCCAATATGTATGTTGTTCAGTGCATACTTTTTGAATATCGTTGGCCTCCATCGACATACTACGGAAAGTGGGTAATTGTTTAGAAGTACTGAAAATTCCCCATCGAATGACACCAAACACGTGACGATTGGTTGAAGGAAATTAAATTCATAGTGCATCTTCTGTAAACTCGAACAAAATGAAGGGGCCACAATTTCCACATTTCTCAATCGATTTACAAAATTCTTTCACGAGTAGCATTAGTACGTCGTATAGATACTTCATAACAATTTTGGTTCAAATCGGAGACAAAAAAAATATGACAATTTTTGCCCCCCTCCCTAATACGGACCAATGTTTTTGAATCTTGGTCAAAATTGCACCATTTCGTCTTCTTTCTATGGATAACACGCTCACATAAACCAAATACAGTTCACGTGCGTTGTCTAGGAGGAGTTTTGTCCACAAGCACTTTCTCCTAAATCGATGTATGAATACAATTTTCGATTTGTTATAACTTGGTCAATTCTGAACCGATTTCCAAAATTCTTTCAGGAGGATCATTAGTACGTCCTATAGATACACGACAGTAAAAGTAGTTGAAATCATCGAAAAAAAATATATCGAAAATTTTGCCCCCACCCAAACCCCAAAAATATAAGTCCGTTCCTGTTCAAAACTTATTTTCATAGCAAGTTGCTAATAAGTAACTGCATAGAAGCCCTCATATCTGGCTACCTTGAATGTTATAGGCGGACACGGGATATGAAATAAATCGAATTTTGCGAATCATGGGCGACAACTCTGTAGGGAAAGCTCGGACATAAATTGTAAAGCATGGACACAATAGGGCCTACTGAGTTGTACATACGGTCCAAATTTCAAGTTGCTGCTGTTCATACTTTTCGAGATACTGCAACCCCCAGTTTTACACATAAAGTGAGATAACTCTGCAAATCAAGTTAGGACAAAATCCTATATAGCCCGATGCACTACAACTATCATAGGGCTATAAACATACCAAAATCCAGCGCTCTATCTTTCATACTTCCTGAGATATAAGGGTTATAAAATTGCTTAGTATAATAATAATAAATAATATTGGAAAAAAATAATAAATTGAATAACAATATACTTCCATATTAAAATATGGAAGTATAATAAGGGAATCGCGCGGAATTGATTGGAATGTCGATTGTATGGTTCATTGACATTTCTGTGTTCAGTTGGAATGTTCTGGTATGACCCCCACCCATGCCTCGAAATTTGGTGACGCGGGTAGAAAAATCGCCATATCTTGGCCAATTTTCAAGATTTCGAGCTAATTTTTGCGCCATTGTGTTCGTATTTGATGTCCCTATAATATTTAGTTGGGTTTTGGTAAGGTATTGTGGCGATATTCTACTATGTAGGCCAATATGTATGTTGTTCAGTGCATACTTTTTGAATATCGTTGGCCTCCATCGACATACTACGGAAAGTGGGTAATTGTTTAGAAGTACTGAAAATTCCCCATCGAATGACACCAAACACGTGACGATTGGTTGAAGGAAATTAAATTCATAGTGCATCTTCTGTAAACTCGAACAAAATGAAGGGGCCACAATTTCCACATTTCTCAATCGATTTACAAAATTCTTTCACGAGTAGCATTAGTACGTCGTATAGATACTTCATAACAATTTTGGTTCAAATCGGAGACAAAAAAAATATGACAATTTTTGCCCCCCTCCCTAATACGGACCAATGTTTTTGAATCTTGGTCAAAATTGCACCATTTCGTCTTCTTTCTATGGATAACACGCTCACATAAACCAAATACAGTTCACGTGCGTTGTCTAGGAGGAGTTTTGTCCACAAGCACTTTCTCCTAAATCGATGTATGAATACAATTTTCGATTTGTTATAACTTGGTCAATTCTGAACCGATTTCCAAAATTCTTTCAGGAGGATCATTAGTACGTCCTATAGATACACGACAGTAAAAGTAGTTGAAATCATCGAAAAAAAATATATCGAAAATTTTGCCCCCACCCAAACCCCAAAAATATAAGTCCGTTCCTGTTCAAAACTTATTTTCATAGCAAGTTGCTAATAAGTAACTGCATAGAAGCCCTCATATCTGGCTACCTTGAATGGCGCCCATATCTTGCACCTTGAATGTTATAGCGGACACGGGATATGAAATAAATCGAATTTGCGAATCATGGGCGACAACTCTGTAGGGAAAGCTCGGACATAAATTGTAAAGCATGGACACAATAGGGCCTACTGAGTTGTACATACGGTCCAAATTTCAGTTGCTGCTGTTCATACTTTTCGAGATACTGCAACCCCCAGTTTTACACATAAAGTGAGATAACTCTGCAAATCAAGTTAGGACAAAATCCTATATAGCCCCGATGCACTACAACTATCATAGGGCTATAAACATACCAAAATCCAGCGCTCTATCTCTCATACTTCCTGAGATATAAGGGTTATAAATTGCTTAGTATAATAATAATAAATAATTTGGAAAAAAATAATAAATTGAATAACAATATACTTCCATATAAAATATGGAAGTATAATAAGGGAATCGCGCGGAATTGATTGGAATGTCGATTGTATGGTTCATTGACATTTCTGTGTTCAGTTGGAATGTTCTGGTATGACCCCCACCCATGCCTCGAAATTTGGTGACGCGGGTAGAAAAATCGCCATATCTTGGCCAATTTTCAAGATTTCGAGCTAATTTTTGCGCCATTGTGTTCGTATTTGATGTCCCTATAATATTTAGTTGGGTTTTGGTAAGGTATTGTGGCGATATTCTACTATGTACGGCCAATATGTATGTTGTTCAGTGCATACTTTTTGAATATCGTTGGCCTCCATCGACATACTACGGAAAGTGGGTAATTGTTTAGAAGTACTGAAAATTCCCATCGAATGACACCAAACACGTGACGATTGGTTGAAGGAAATTAAATTCATAGTGCATCTTCTGTAAACTCGAACAAAATGAAGGGGCCACAATTTCCACATTTCTCAATCGATTTACAAAATTCTTTCACGAGTAGCATTAGTACGTCGTATAGATACTTCATAACAATTTTGGTTCAAATCGGAGACAAAAAAAATATGACAATTTTTGCCCCCCTCCCTAATACGGACCAATGTTTTTGAATCTTGGTCAAAATTGCACCATTTCGTCTTCTTTCTATGGATAACACGCTCACATAAACCAAATACAGTTCACGTGCGTTGTCTAGGAGGAGTTTTGTCCACAAGCACTTTCTCCTAATCGATGTATGAATACAATTTTCGATTTGTTATAACTTGTCAATTCTGAACCGATTTCCAAAATTCTTTCAGGAGGATCATTAGTACGTCCTATAGATACACGACAGTAAAAGTAGTTGAAATCATCGAAAAAAATATATCGAAAATTTTGCCCCCACCCAAACCCCAAAAATATAAGTCCGTTCTGTTCAAAACTTATTTTCATAGCAAGTTGCTAATAAGTAACTGCATAGAAGCCCTCATATCTGGCTACCTTGAATGTTATAGGCGGACACGGGATATGAAATAATCGAATTTTGCGAATCATGGGCGACAACTCTGTAGGGAAAGCTCGGACATAAATTGTAAAGCATGACACAATAGGCCTACTGAGTTGTACATACGGTCCAAATTTCAAGTTGCTGCTGTTCATACTTTTCGAGATACTGCAACCCCCAGTTTTACACATAAAGTGAGATAACTCTGCAAATCAAGTTAGGACAAAATCCTATATAGCCGATGCACTACAACTATCATAGGGCTATAAACATACCAAAATCCAGCGCTCTATCTCTCATACTTCCTGAGATATAAGGGTTATAAAATTGCTTAGTATAATAATATAAATAATATTGGAAAAAAATAATAAATTGAATAACAATATACTTCCATATTAAAATATGGAAGTATAATAAGGGAATCGCGCGGAATTGATTGGAATGTCGATTGTATGGTTCATTGACATTTCTGTGTTCAGTTGGAATGTTCTGGTATGACCCCCACCCATGCCTCGAAATTTGGTGACGCGGGTAGAAAAATCGCCATATCTTGGCCAATTTTCAAGATTTCGAGCTAATTTTTGCGCCATTGTGTTCGTATTTGATGTCCCTATAATATTTAGTTGGGTTTTGGTAAGGTATTGTGGCGATATTCTACTATGTAGGCCAATATGTATGTTGTTCAGTGCATACTTTTTGAATATCGTTGGCCTCCATCGACATACTACGGAAAGTGGGTAATTGTTTAGAAGTACTGAAAATTCCCCATCGAATGACACCAAACACGTGACGATTGGTTGAAGGAAATTAAATTCATAGTGCATCTTCTGTAAACTCGAACAAAATGAAGGGGCCACAATTTCCACATTTCTCAATCGATTTACAAAATTCTTTCACGAGTAGCATTAGTACGTCGTATAGATACTTCATAACAATTTTGGTTCAAATCGGAGACAAAAAAAATATGACAATTTTTGCCCCCCTCCCTAATACGGACCAATGTTTTTGAATCTTGGTCAAAATTGCACCATTTCGTCTTCTTTCTATGGATAACACGCTCACATAAACCAAATACAGTTCACGTGCGTTGTCTAGGAGGAGTTTTGTCCACAAGCACTTTCTCCTAAATCGATGTATGAATACATTTTCGATTTGTTATAACTTGGTCAATTCTGAACCGATTTCCAAAATTCTTTCAGGAGGATCATTAGTACTCCTATAGATACACGACAGTAAAAGTAGTTGAAATCATCGAAAAAAAATATATCGAAAATTTTGCCCCCACCCAAACCCCAAAAATATAAGTCCGTTCCTGTTCAAAACTTATTTTCATAGCAAGTTGCTAATAAGTAACTGCATAGAAGCCCTCATATCTGGCTACCTTGAATGTTATAGGCGGACACGGGATATGAAATAAATCGAATTTTGCGAATCATGGGCGACAACTCTGTAGGGAAAGCTCGGACATAAATTGTAAAGCATGGACACAATAGGGCCTACTGAGTTGTACATACGGTCCAAATTTCAAGTTGCTGCTGTTCATACTTTTCGAGATACTGCAACCCCCAGTTTTACACATAAAGTGAGATAACTCTGCAAATCAAGTTAGGACAAAATCCTATATAGCCGATGCACTACAACTATCATAGGGCTATAAACATACCAAAATCCAGCGCTCTATCTCTCATACTTCCTGAGATATAAGGGTTATAAAATTGCTTAGTATATAATAATAAATAATATTGGAAAAAAATAATAAATTGAATAACAATATACTTCCATATTAAAATATGGAAGTATAATAAGGGAATCGCGCGAATTGATTGGAATGTCGATTGTATGGTTCATTGACATTTCTGTGTTCGATTGGAATGTTCTGGTATGACCCCCACCCATGCCTCGAAATTTGGTGACGCGGGTAGAAAAATCGCCATATCTTGCCAATTTTCAAGATTTCGAGCTAATTTTTGCGCCATTGTGTTCGTATTTGATGTCCCTATAATATTTAGTTGGGTTTTGGTAAGGTATTGTGGCGATATTCTACTATGTAGGCCAATATGTATGTTGTTCAGTGCATACTTTTTGAATATCGTTGGCCTCCATCGACATACTACGGAAAGTGGGTAATTGTTTAGAAGTACTGAAAATTCCCCATCGAATGACACCAAACACGTGACGATTGGTTGAAGGAAATTAAATTCATAGTGCATCTTCTGTAAACTCGAACAAAATGAAGGGGCCACAATTTCCACATTTCTCAATCGATTTACAAAATTCTTTCACGAGTAGCATTAGTACGTCGTATAGATACTTCATAACAATTTTGGTTCAAATCGGAGACAAAAAAAATATGACAATTTTTGCCCCCCTCCCTAATACGGACCAATGTTTTTGAATCTTGGTCAAAATTGCACCATTTCGTCTTCTTTCTATGGATAACACGCTCACATAAACCAAATACAGTTCACGTGCGTTGTCTAGGAGGAGTTTTGTCCACAAGCACTTTCTCCTAAATCGATGTATGAATACAATTTTCGATTTGTTATACTTGGTCAATTCTGAACCGATTTCCAAAATTCTTTCAGGAGGATCATTAGTACGTCCTATAGATACACGACAGTAAAAGTAGTTGAAATCATCGAAAAAAAATATATCGAAAATTTTGCCCCCACCCAAACCCCAAAAATATAAGTCCGTTCCTGTTCAAAACTTATTTTCATAGCAAGTTGCTAATAAGTAACTGCATAGAAGCCTCATATCTGGCTACCTTGAATGTTATAGGCGGACACGGGATATGAAATAAATCGAATTTTGCGAATCATGGGCGACAACTCTGTAGGGAAAGCTCGGACATAAATTGTAAAGCATGGACACAATAGGGCCTACTGAGTTGTACATACGGTCCAAATTTCAAGTTGCTGCTGTTCATACTTTTCGAGATACTGCAACCCCCAGTTTTACACATAAAGTGAGATAACTCTGCAAATCAAGTTAGGACAAAATCCTATATAGCCCGATGCACTACAACTATCATAGGCTATAAACATACCAAAATCCAGCGCTCTATCTCTCATACTTCCTGAGATATAAGGGTTATAAAATTGCTTAGTATAATAATAATAAATAATATTGGAAAAAAATAATAAATTGAATAACAATATACTTCCATATTAAAATATGGAAGTATAATAAGGGAATCGCGCGGAATGATTGGAATGTCGATTGTATGGTTCATTGACATTTCTGTGTTCAGTTGGAATGTTCTGGTATGACCCCCACCCATGCCTCGAAATTTGGTGACGCGGGTAGAAAAATGCCATATCTTGGCCAATTTTCAAGATTTCGAGCTAATTTTTGCGCCATTGTGTTCGTATTTGATGTCCCTATAATATTTAGTTGGGTTTTGGTAAGGTATTGTGGCGATATTCTACTATGTAGGCCAATATGTATGTTGTTCAGTGCATACTTTTTGAATATCGTTGGCCTCCATCGACATACTACGGAAAGTGGGTAATTGTTTAGAAGTACTGAAAATTCCCCATCGAATGACACCAAACACGTGACGATTGGTTGAAGGAAATTAAATTCATAGTGCATCTTCTGTAAACTCGAACAAAATGAAGGGGCCACAATTTCCACATTTCTCAATCGATTTACAAAATTCTTTCACGAGTAGCATTAGTACGTCGTATAGATACTTCATAACAATTTTGGTTCAAATCGGAGACAAAAAAAATATGACAATTTTTGCCCCCCCTCCCTAATACGGACCAATGTTTTTGAATCTTGGTCAAAATTGCACCATTTCGTCTTCTTTCTATGGATAACACGCTCACATAAACCAAATACAGTTCACGTGCGTTGTCTAGGAGGAGTTTTGTCCACAAGCACTTTCTCCTAAATCGATGTATGAATACAATTTTCGATTTGTTATAACTTGGTCAATTCTGAACCGATTTCCAAAATTCTTTCAGGAGGATCATTAGTACGTCCTATAGATACACGACAGTAAAAGTAGTTGAAATCATCGAAAAAAAATATATCGAAAATTTTGCCCCCACCCAAACCCCAAAAATATAAGTCCGTTCCTGTTCAAAACTTATTTTCATAGCAAGTTGCTAATAAGTAACTGCATAGAAGCCCTCATATCTGGCTACCTTGAATGTTATAGGCGGACACGGGATATGAAATAAATCGAATTTTGCGAATCATGGGCGACAACTCTGTAGGGAAAGCTCGGACATAAATTGTAAAGCATGGACACAATAGGGCCTACTGAGTTGTACATACGGTCCAAATTTCAAGTTGCTGCTGTTCATACTTTTCGAGATACTGCAACCCCCAGTTTTACACATAAAGTGAGATAACTCTGCAAATCAAGTTAGGACAAAATCCTATATAGCCCGATGCACTACAACTATCATAGGGCTATAAACATACCAAAATCCAGCGCTCTATCTCTCATACTTCCTGAGATATAAGGGTTATAAAATTGCTTAGTATAATAATAATAAATAATATTGGAAAAAAATAATAAATTGAATAACAATATACTTCCATATTAAAATATGGAAGTATAATAAGGGAATCGCGCGGAATTGATTGGAATGTCGATTGTATGGTTCATTGACATTTCTGTGTTCAGTTGGAATGTTCTGGTATGACCCCCACCCATGCCTCGAAATTTGGTGACGCGGGTAGAAAAATCGCCATATCTTGGCCAATTTTCAAGATTTCGAGCTAATTTTTGCGCCATTGTGTTCGTATTTGATGTCCCTATAATATTTAGTTGGGTTTTGGTAAGGTATTGTGGCGATATTCTACTATGTAGGCCAATATGTATGTTGTTCAGTGCATACTTTTTGAATATCGTTGGCCTCCATCGACATACTACGGAAAGTGGGTAATTGTTTAGAAGTACTGAAAATTCCCCATCGAATGACACCAAACACGTGACGATTGGTTGAAGGAAATTAAATTCATAGTGCATCTTCTGTAAACTCGAACAAAATGAAGGGGCCACAATTTCCACATTTCTCAATCGATTTACAAAATTCTTTCACGAGTAGCATTAGTACGTCGTATAGATACTTCATAACAATTTTGGTTCAAATCGGAGACAAAAAAAATATGACAATTTTTGCCCCCCTCCCTAATACGGACCAATGTTTTTGAATCTTGGTCAAAATTGCACCATTTCGTCTTCTTTCTATGGATAACACGCTCACATAAACCAAATACAGTTCACGTGCGTTGTCTAGGAGGAGTTTTGTCCACAAGCACTTTCTCCTAAATCGATGTATGAATACAATTTTCGATTTGTTATAACTTGGTCAATTCTGAACCGATTTCCAAAATTCTTTCAGGAGGATCATTAGTACGTCCTATAGATACACGACAGTAAAAGTAGTTGAAATCATCGAAAAAAAATATATCGAAAATTTTGCCCCCACCCAAACCCCAAAAATATAAGTCCGTTCCTGTTCAAAACTTATTTTCATAGCAAGTTGCTAATAAGTAACTGCATAGAAGCCCTCATATCTGGCTACCTTGAATGTTATAGGCGGACACGGGATATGAAATAAATCGAATTTTGCGAATCATGGGCGACAACTCTGTAGGGAAAGCTCGGACATAAATTGTAAAGCATGGACACAATAGGGCCTACTGAGTTGTACATACGGTCCAAATTTCAAGTTGCTGCTGTTCATACTTTTCGAGATACTGCAACCCCCAGTTTTACACATAAAGTGAGATAACTCTGCAAATCAAGTTAGGACAAAATCCTATATAGCCCGATGCACTACAACTATCATAGGGCTATAAACATACCAAAATCCAGCGCTCTATCTCTCATACTTCCTGAGATATAAGGGTTATAAAATTGCTTAGTATAATAATAATAAATAATATTGGAAAAAAATAATAAATTGAATAACAATATACTTCCATATTAAAATATGGAAGTATAATAAGGGAATCGCGCGGAATTGATTGGAATGTCGATTGTATGGTTCATTGACATTTCTGTGTTCAGTTGGAATGTTCTGGTATGACCCCCACCCATGCCTCGAAATTTGGTGACGCGGGTAGAAAAATCGCCATATCTTGGCCAATTTTCAAGATTTCGAGCTAATTTTTGCGCCATTGTGTTCGTATTTGATGTCCCTATAATATTTAGTTGGGTTTTGGTAAGGTATTGTGGCGATATTCTACTATGTAGGCCAATATGTATGTTGTTCAGTGCATACTTTTTTAATATCGTTGGCCTCCATCGACATACTACGGAAAGTGGGTAATTGTTTAGAAGTACTGAAAATTCCCCATCGAATGACACCAAACACGTGATGATTGGTTGAAGGAAATTAAATTCATAGTGCATCTTCTGTAAACTTGAAAAAAATGAAGGGGCCACAATTTCCACATTTCTCAATCGATTTACAAAATTCTTTCACGAGTAGCATTAGTACGTCGTATAGATACTTCATAACATTTTTGGTTCAAATCGGAGACAAAATAAATATGACAATTTTTGCCCCCCTCCCTAATACGGACCAATGTTTTTGGATCTTGGTCAAAATTGCACCATTTCGTCTTCTTTCTATGGATAACACGCTCACATAAACCAAATACAATTCACGTGCGTTGTCTAGGAGGAGTTTTGTCCACAAGCACTTTCTCCTAAATCGATGTATGAATACAATTTTCGATGGTCTGTAACTTGGACATTTCTCAACCGATTTCCAAAATTCTTTCAGGAGAATCATTAGTACGTCCTATAGATACACGACAGTAAAAGTAGTTGAAATCATCGAAAAAAAAAATTCGAAAATTTTGCCCCCACCCAAACCCCAAAAATATAAGTCCGTTCCTGTTCAAAACTTATTTTCATAGAAAGTTGCTAACAACTAACTGCATATGAGCCCTCGTATCTGGCTACCTTGAACGTTATAGGCGGACACAGGATATGAAATAAATCGAATTTTGCGAATCATGGGCGACAACTCTGTAGGGAAAGCTCGGACATAAATTGTAATGCATGGACCCAATAGGGCATACTGAGTTGTGCATACGGTCCAAATTTCAAGTTGCTTCTATTCATACTTTTCGAGATACTGCAACCCCCAGTTTTACACATAAAGGGAGATAACTCTGCAAAGCAAGTTAGGACAAAATCCTATATAGACCGATGCACTACAACTATCATTGGGCTATAAACATACCAAAATCCAGCGCTCTATCTCTCATACTTCCTGAGATATAAGGGTTATAAAATTGCTTAGTATAATAATAAATAATATTGGAAAAAAATAATAAATTGAATAACAATATACTTCCATATTAAAATATGGAAGTATAATAAGGGAATCGCGCGGAATTGATTGGAATGTCGATTGTATGGTTCATTGACATTTCTGTGTTCAGTTGGAATGTTCTGGTATGACCCCCACCCATGCCTCGAAATTTGGTGACGCGGGTAGAAAAATCGCCATATCTTGGCCAATTTTCAAGATTTCGAGCTAAGTTTTGCGTCATTGTGTTCGTATTTGATGTCCCTATAATATTTAGTTGGGTTTTGGTAAGTTATTGTGGCGATATTCTACTATGTAGGCCAATATGTATGTTGTTCAGTGCATACTTTTTGAATATCGTTGGCCTCCATCGACATACTACGGAAAGTGGGTAATTGTTTAGAAGTACTGAAAATTCCCCATCGAATGACACCAAACACGTGATGATTGGTTGAAGGAAATTAAATTCATAGTGCATCTTCTGTAAACTTGAAAAAAATGAAGGGGCCACAATTTCCACATTTCTCAATCGATTTACAAAATTCTTTCACGAGTAGCATTAGTACGTCGTATAGATACTTCATAACATTTTTGGTTCAAATCGGAGACAAAAAAAATATGACAATTTTTGCCCCCCTCCCTAATACGGACCAATGTTTTTGGATCTTGGTCAAAATTGCACCATTTCGTCTTCTTTCTATGGATAACACGCTCACATAAACCAAATACAATTCACGTGCGTTGTCTAGGAGGAGTTTTGTCCACAAGCACTTTCTCCTAAATCGATGTATGAATACAATTTTCGATGGTCTGTAACTTGGACATTTCTCAACCGATTTCCAAAATTCTTTCAGGAGAATCATTAGTACGTCCTATAGATACACGACAGTAAAAGTAGTTGAAATCATCGAAAAAAAAAATTCGAAAATTTTGCCCCCACCCAAACCCCAAAAATATAAGTCCGTTCCTGTTCAAAACTTATTTTCATAGAAAGTTGCTAACAACTAACTGCATATGAGCCCTCGTATCTGGCTACCTTGAACGTTATAGGCGGACACAGGATATGAAATAAATCGAATTTTGCGAATCATGGGCGACAACTCTGTAGGGAAAGCTCGGACATAAATTGTAATGCATGGACCCAATAGGGCATACTGAGTTGTGCATACGGTCCAAATTTCAAGTTGCTTCTATTCATACTTTTCGAGATACTGCAACCCCCAGTTTTACACATAAAGGGAGATAACTCTGCAAAGCAAGTTAGGACAAAATCCTATATAGACCGATGCACTACAACTATCATTGGGCTATAAACATACCAAAATCCAGCGCTCTATCTCTCATACTTCCTGAGATATAAGGGTTATAAAATTGCTTAGTATAATAATAAATAATATTGGAAAAAAATAATAAATTGAATAACAATATACTTCCATATTCAAATATGGAAGTATAATAAGGGAATCGCGCGGAATTGATTGGAATGTCGATTGTATGGTTCATTGACATTTCTGTGTTCAGTTGGAATGTTCTGGTATGACCCCCACCCATGCCTCGAAATTTGGTGACGCGGGTAGAAAAATCGCCATATCTTGGCCAATTTTCAAGATTTCGAGCTAAGTTTTGCGTCATTGTGTTCGTATTTGATGTCCCTATAATATTTAGTTGGGTTTTGGTAAGTTATTGTGGCGATATTCTACTATGTAGGCCAATATGTATGTTGTTCAGTGCATACTTTTTGAATATCGTTGGCCTCCATCGACATACTACGGAAAGTGGGTAATTGTTTAGAAGTACTGAAAATTCCCCATCGAATGACACCAAACACGTGATGATTGGTTGAAGGAAATTAAATTCATAGTGCATCTTCTGTAAACTTGAAAAAAATGAAGGGGCCACAATTTCCACATTTCTCAATCGATTTACAAAATTCTTTCACGAGTAGCATTAGTACGTCGTATAGATACTTCATAACATTTTTGGTTCAAATCGGAGACAAAAAAAATATGACAATTTTTGCCCCCCTCCCTAATACGGACCAATGTTTTTGGATCTTGGTCAAAATTGCACCATTTCGTCTTCTTTCTATGGATAACACGCTCACATAAACCAAATACAATTCACGTGCGTTGTCTAGGAGGAGTTTTGTCCACAAGCACTTTCTCCTAAATCGATGTATGAATACAATTTTCGATGGTCTGTAACTTGGACATTTCTCAACCGATTTCCAAAATTCTTTCAGGAGAATCATTAGTACGTCCTATAGATACACGACAGTAAAAGTAGTTGAAATCATCGAAAAAAAAAATTCGAAAATTTTGCCCCCACCCAAACCCCAAAAATATAAGTCCGTTCCTGTTCAAAACTTATTTTCATAGAAAGTTGCTAACAACTAACTGCATATGAGCCCTCGTATCTGGCTACCTTGAACGTTATAGGCGGACACAGGATATGAAATAAATCGAATTTTGCGAATCATGGGCGACAACTCTGTAGGGAAAGCTCGGACATAAATTGTAATGCATGGACCCAATAGGGCATACTGAGTTGTGCATACGGTCCAAATTTCAAGTTGCTTCTATTCATACTTTTCGAGATACTGCAACCCCCAGTTTTACACATAAAGGGAGATAACTCTGCAAAGCAAGTTAGGACAAAATCCTATATAGACCGATACACTACAACTATCATTGGGCTATAAACATACCAAAATCCAGCGCTCTATCTCTCATACTTCCTGAGATATAAGGGTTATAAAATTGCTTAGTATAATAATAAATAATATTGGAAAAAAATAATAAATTGAATAACAATATACTTCCATATTAAAATATGGAAGTATAATAAGGGAATCGCGCGGAATTGATTGGAATGTCGATTGTATGGTTCATTGACATTTCTGTGTTCAGTTGGAATGTTCTGGTATGACCCCCACCCATGCCTCGAAATTTGGTGACGCGGGTAGAAAAATCGCCATATCTTGGCCAATTTTCAAGATTTCGAGCTAAGTTTTGCGTCATTGTGTTCGTATTTGATGTCCCTATAATATTTAGTTGGGTTTTGGTAAGTTATTGTGGCGATATTCTACTATGTAGGCCAATATGTATGTTGTTCAGTGCATACTTTTTTAATATCGTTGGCCTCCATCGACATACTACGGAAAGTGGGTAATTGTTTAGAAGTACTGAAAATTCCCCATCGAATGACACCAAACACGTGATGATTGGTTGAAGGAAATTAAATTCATAGTGCATCTTCTGTAAACTTGAAAAAAATGAAGGGGCCACAATTTCCACATTTCTCAATCGATTTACAAAATTCTTTCACGAGTAGCATTAGTACGTCGTATAGATACTTCATAACATTTTTGGTTCAAATCGGAGACAAAAAAAATATGACAATTTTTGCCCCCCTCCCTAATACGGACCAATGTTTTTGGATCTTGGTCAAAATTGCACCATTTCGTCTTCTTTCTATGGATAACACGCTCACATAAACCAAATACAATTCACGTGCGTTGTCTAGGAGGAGTTTTGTCCACAAGCACTTTCTCCTAAATCGATGTATGAATACAATTTTCGATGGTCTGTAACTTGGACATTTCTCAACCGATTTCCAAAATTCTTTCAGGAGAATCATTAGTACGTCCTATAGATACACGACAGTAAAAGTAGTTGAAATCATCGAAAAAAAAAATTCGAAAATTTTGCCCCCACCCAAACCCCAAAAATATAAGTCCGTTCCTGTTCAAAACTTATTTTCATAGAAAGTTGCTAACAACTAACTGCATATGAGCCCTCGTATCTGGCTACCTTGAACGTTATAGGCGGACACAGGATATGAAATAAATCGAATTTTGCGAATCATGGGCGACAACTCTGTAGGGAAAGCTCGGACATAAATTGTAATGCATGGACCCAATAGGGCATACTGAGTTGTGCATACGGTCCAAATTTCAAGTTGCTTCTATTCATACTTTTCGAGATACTGCAACCCCCAGTTTTACACATAAAGGGAGATAACTCTGCAAAGCAAGTTAGGACAAAATCCTATATAGACCGATGCACTACAACTATCATTGGGCTATAAACATACCAAAATCCAGCGCTCTATCTCTCATACTTCCTGAGATATAAGGGTTATAAAATTGCTTAGTATAATAATAAATAATATTGGAAAAAAATAATAAATTGAATAACAATATACTTCCATATTAAAATATGGAAGTATAATAAGGGAATCGCGCGGAATTGATTGGAATGTCGATTGTATGGTTCATTGACATTTCTGTGTTCAGTTGGAATGTTCTGGTATGACCCCCACCCATGCCTCGAAATTTGGTGACGCGGGTAGAAAAATCGCCATATCTTGGCCAATTTTCAAGATTTCGAGCTAAGTTTTGCGTCATTGTGTTCGTATTTGATGTCCCTATAATATTTAGTTGGGTTTTGGTAAGTTATTGTGGCGATATTCTACTATGTAGGCCAATATGTATGTTGTTCAGTGCATACTTTTTGAATATCGTTGGCCTCCATCGACATACTACGGAAAGTGGGTAATTGTTTAGAAGTACTGAAAATTCCCCATCGAATGACACCAAACACGTGATGATTGGTTGAAGGAAATTAAATTCATAGTGCATCTTCTGTAAACTTGAAAAAAATGAAGGGGCCACAATTTCCACATTTCTCAATCGATTTACAAAATTCTTTCACGAGTAGCATTAGTACGTCGTATAGATACTTCATAACATTTTTGGTTCAAATCGGAGACAAAAAAAATATGACAATTTTTGCCCCCCTCCCTAATACGGACCAATGTTTTTGGATCTTGGTCAAAATTGCACCATTTCGTCTTCTTTCTATGGATAACACGCTCACATAAACCAAATACAATTCACGTGCGTTGTCTAGGAGGAGTTTTGTCCACAAGCACTTTCTCCTAAATCGATGTATGAATACAATTTTCGATGGTCTGTAACTTGGACATTTCTCAACCGATTTCCAAAATTCTTTCAGGAGAATCATTAGTACGTCCTATAGATACACGACAGTAAAAGTAGTTGAAATCATCGAAAAAAAAAATTCGAAAATTTTGCCCCCACCCAAACCCCAAAAATATAAGTCCGTTCCTGTTCAAAACTTATTTTCATAGAAAGTTGCTAACAACTAACTGCATATGAGCCCTCGTATCTGGCTACCTTGAACGTTATAGGCGGACACAGGATATGAAATAAATCGAATTTTGCGAATCATGGGCGACAACTCTGTAGGGAAAGCTCGGACATAAATTGTAATGCATGGACCCAATAGGGCATACTGAGTTGTGCATACGGTCCAAATTTCAAGTTGCTTCTATTCATACTTTTCGAGATACTGCAACCCCCAGTTTTACACATAAAGGGAGATAACTCTGCAAAGCAAGTTAGGACAAAATCCTATATAGACCGATGCACTACAACTATCATTGGGCTATAAACATACCAAAATCCAGCGCTCTATCTCTCATACTTCCTGAGATATAAGGGTTATAAAATTGCTTAGTATAATAATAAATAATATTGGAAAAAAATAATAAATTGAATAACAATATACTTCCATATTAAAATATGGAAGTATAATAAGGGAATCGCGCGGAATTGATTGGAATGTCGATTGTATGGTTCATTGACATTTCTGTGTTCAGTTGGAATGTTCTGGTATGACCCCCACCCATGCCTCGAAATTTGGTGACGCGGGTAGAAAAATCGCCATATCTTGGCCAATTTTCAAGATTTCGAGCTAAGTTTTGCGTCATTGTGTTCGTATTTGATGTCCCTATAATATTTAGTTGGGTTTTGGTAAGTTATTGTGGCGATATTCTACTATGTAGGCCAATATGTATGTTGTTCAGTGCATACTTTTTGAATATCGTTGGCCTCCATCGACATACTACGGAAAGTGGGTAATTGTTTAGAAGTACTGAAAATTCCCCATCGAATGACACCAAACACGTGATGATTGGTTGAAGGAAATTAAATTCATAGTGCATCTTCTGTAAACTTGAAAAAAATGAAGGGGCCACAATTTCCACATTTCTCAATCGATTTACAAAATTCTTTCACGAGTAGCATTAGTACGTCGTATAGATACTTCATAACATTTTTGGTTCAAATCGGAGACAAAAAAAATATGACAATTTTTGCCCCCCTCCCTAATACGGACCAATGTTTTTGGATCTTGGTCAAAATTGCACCATTTCGTCTTCTTTCTATGGATAACACGCTCACATAAACCAAATACAATTCACGTGCGTTGTCTAGGAGGAGTTTTGTCCACAAGCACTTTCTCCTAAATCGATGTATGAATACAATTTTCGATGGTCTGTAACTTGGACATTTCTCAACCGATTTCCAAAATTCTTTCAGGAGAATCATTAGTACGTCCTATAGATACACGACAGTAAAAGTAGTTGAAATCATCGAAAAAAAAAATTCGAAAATTTTGCCCCCACCCAAACCCCAAAAATATAAGTCCGTTCCTGTTCAAAACTTATTTTCATAGAAAGTTGCTAACAACTAACTGCATATGAGCCCTCGTATCTGGCTACCTTGAACGTTATAGGCGGACACAGGATATGAAATAAATCGAATTTTGCGAATCATGGGCGACAACTCTGTAGGGAAAGCTCGGACATAAATTGTAATGCATGGACCCAATAGGGCATACTGAGTTGTGCATACGGTCCAAATTTCAAGTTGCTTCTATTCATACTTTTCGAGATACTGCAACCCCCAGTTTTACACATAAAGGGAGATAACTCTGCAAAGCAAGTTAGGACAAAATCCTATATAGACCGATGCACTACAACTATCATTGGGCTATAAACATACCAAAATCCAGCGCTCTATCTCTCATACTTCCTGAGATATAAGGGTTATAAAATTGCTTAGTATAATAATAAATAATATTGGAAAAAAATAATAAATTGAATAACAATATACTTCCATATTAAAATATGGAAGTATAATAAGGGAATCGCGCGGAATTGATTGGAATGTCGATTGTATGGTTCATTGACATTTCTGTGTTCAGTTGGAATGTTCTGGTATGACCCCCACCCATGCCTCGAAATTTGGTGACGCGGGTAGAAAAATCGCCATATCTTGGCCAATTTTCAAGATTTCGAGCTAAGTTTTGCGTCATTGTGTTCGTATTTGATGTCCCTATAATATTTAGTTGGGTTTTGGTAAGTTATTGTGGCGATATTCTACTATGTAGGCCAATATGTATGTTGTTCAGTGCATACTTTTTGAATATCGTTGGCCTCCATCGACATACTACGGAAAGTGGGTAATTGTTTAGAAGTACTGAAAATTCCCCATCGAATGACACCAAACACGTGATGATTGGTTGAAGGAAATTAAATTCATAGTGCATCTTCTGTAAACTTGAAAAAAATGAAGGGGCCACAATTTCCACATTTCTCAATCGATTTACAAAATTCTTTCACGAGTAGCATTAGTACGTCGTATAGATACTTCATAACATTTTTGGTTCAAATCGGAGACAAAAAAAATATGACAATTTTTGCCCCCCTCCCTAATACGGACCAATGTTTTTGGATCTTGGTCAAAATTGCACCATTTCGTCTTCTTTCTATGGATAACACGCTCACATAAACCAAATACAATTCACGTGCGTTGTCTAGGAGGAGTTTTGTCCACAAGCACTTTCTCCTAAATCGATGTATGAATACAATTTTCGATGGTCTGTAACTTGGACATTTCTCAACCGATTTCCAAAATTCTTTCAGGAGAATCATTAGTACGTCCTATAGATACACGACAGTAAAAGTAGTTGAAATCATCGAAAAAAAAAATTCGAAAATTTTGCCCCCACCCAAACCCCAAAAATATAAGTCCGTTCCTGTTCAAAACTTATTTTCATAGAAAGTTGCTAACAACTAACTGCATATGAGCCCTCGTATCTGGCTACCTTGAACGTTATAGGCGGACACAGGATATGAAATAAATCGAATTTTGCGAATCATGGGCGACAACTCTGTAGGGAAAGCTCGGACATAAATTGTAATGCATGGACCCAATAGGGCATACTGAGTTGTGCATACGGTCCAAATTTCAAGTTGCTTCTATTCATACTTTTCGAGATACTGCAACCCCCAGTTTTACACATAAAGGGAGATAACTCTGCAAAGCAAGTTAGGACAAAATCCTATATAGACCGATGCACTACAACTATCATTGGGCTATAAACATACCAAAATCCAGCGCTCTATCTCTCATACTTCCTGAGATATAAGGGTTATAAAATTGCTTAGTATAATAATAAATAATATTGGAAAAAAATAATAAATTGAATAACAATATACTTCCATATTAAAATATGGAAGTATAATAAGGGAATCGCGCGGAATTGATTGGAATGTCGATTGTATGGTTCATTGACATTTCTGTGTTCAGTTGGAATGTTCTGGTATGACCCCCACCCATGCCTCGAAATTTGGTGACGCGGGTAGAAAAATCGCCATATCTTGGCCAATTTTCAAGATTTCGAGCTAAGTTTTGCGTCATTGTGTTCGTATTTGATGTCCCTATAATATTTAGTTGGGTTTTGGTAAGTTATTGTGGCGATATTCTACTATGTAGGCCAATATGTATGTTGTTCAGTGCATACTTTTTGAATATCGTTGGCCTCCATCGACATACTACGGAAAGTGGGTAATTGTTTAGAAGTACTGAAAATTCCCCATCGAATGACACCAAACACGTGATGATTGGTTGAAGGAAATTAAATTCATAGTGCATCTTCTGTAAACTTGAAAAAAATGAAGGGGCCACAATTTCCACATTTCTCAATCGATTTACAAAATTCTTTCACGAGTAGCATTAGTACGTCGTATAGATACTTCATAACATTTTTGGTTCAAATCGGAGACAAAAAAAATATGACAATTTTTGCCCCCCTCCCTAATACGGACCAATGTTTTTGGATCTTGGTCAAAATTGCACCATTTCGTCTTCTTTCTATGGATAACACGCTCACATAAACCAAATACAATTCACGTGCGTTGTCTAGGAGGAGTTTTGTCCACAAGCACTTTCTCCTAAATCGATGTATGAATACAATTTTCGATGGTCTGTAACTTGGACATTTCTCAACCGATTTCCAAAATTCTTTCAGGAGAATCATTAGTACGTCCTATAGATACACGACAGTAAAAGTAGTTGAAATCATCGAAAAAAAAAATTCGAAAATTTTGCCCCCACCCAAACCCCAAAAATATAAGTCCGTTCCTGTTCAAAACTTATTTTCATAGAAAGTTGCTAACAACTAACTGCATATGAGCCCTCGTATCTGGCTACCTTGAACGTTATAGGCGGACACAGGATATGAAATAAATCGAATTTTGCGAATCATGGGCGACAACTCTGTAGGGAAAGCTCGGACATAAATTGTAATGCATGGACCCAATAGGGCATACTGAGTTGTGCATACGGTCCAAATTTCAAGTTGCTTCTATTCATACTTTTCGAGATACTGCAACCCCCAGTTTTACACATAAAGGGAGATAACTCTGCAAAGCAAGTTAGGACAAAATCCTATATAGACCGATGCACTACAACTATCATTGGGCTATAAACATACCAAAATCCAGCGCTCTATCTCTCATACTTCCTGAGATATAAGGGTTATAAAATTGCTTAGTATAATAATAAATAATATTGGAAAAAAATAATAAATTGAATAACAATATACTTCCATATTAAAATATGGAAGTATAATAAGGGAATCGCGCGGAATTGATTGGAATGTCGATTGTATGGTTCATTGACATTTCTGTGTTCAGTTGGAATGTTCTGGTATGACCCCCACCCATGCCTCGAAATTTGGTGACGCGGGTAGAAAAATCGCCATATCTTGGCCAATTTTCAAGATTTCGAGCTAAGTTTTGCGTCATTGTGTTCGTATTTGATGTCCCTATAATATTTAGTTGGGTTTTGGTAAGTTATTGTGGCGATATTCTACTATGTAGGCCAATATGTATGTTGTTCAGTGCATACTTTTTGAATATCGTTGGCCTCCATCGACATACTACGGAAAGTGGGTAATTGTTTAGAAGTACTGAAAATTCCCCATCGAATGACACCAAACACGTGATGATTGGTTGAAGGAAATTAAATTCATAGTGCATCTTCTGTAAACTTGAAAAAAATGAAGGGGCCACAATTTCCACATTTCTCAATCGATTTACAAAATTCTTTCACGAGTAGCATTAGTACGTCGTATAGATACTTCATAACATTTTTGGTTCAAATCGGAGACAAAAAAAATATGACAATTTTTGCCCCCCTCCCTAATACGGACCAATGTTTTTGGATCTTGGTCAAAATTGCACCATTTCGTCTTCTTTCTATGGATAACACGCTCACATAAACCAAATACAATTCACGTGCGTTGTCTAGGAGGAGTTTTGTCCACAAGCACTTTCTCCTAAATCGATGTATGAATACAATTTTCGATGGTCTGTAACTTGGACATTTCTCAACCGATTTCCAAAATTCTTTCAGGAGAATCATTAGTACGTCCTATAGATACACGACAGTAAAAGTAGTTGAAATCATCGAAAAAAAAAATTCGAAAATTTTGCCCCCACCCAAACCCCAAAAATATAAGTCCGTTCCTGTTCAAAACTTATTTTCATAGAAAGTTGCTAACAACTAACTGCATATGAGCCCTCGTATCTGGCTACCTTGAACGTTATAGGCGGACACAGGATATGAAATAAATCGAATTTTGCGAATCATGGGCGACAACTCTGTAGGGAAAGCTCGGACATAAATTGTAATGCATGGACCCAATAGGGCATACTGAGTTGTGCATACGGTCCAAATTTCAAGTTGCTTCTATTCATACTTTTCGAGATACTGCAACCCCCAGTTTTACACATAAAGGGAGATAACTCTGCAAAGCAAGTTAGGACAAAATCCTATATAGACCGATGCACTACAACTATCATTGGGCTATAAACATACCAAAATCCAGCGCTCTATCTCTCATACTTCCTGAGATATAAGGGTTATAAAATTGCTTAGTATAATAATAAATAATATTGGAAAAAAATAATAAATTGAATAACAATATACTTCCATATTAAAATATGGAAGTATAATAAGGGAATCGCGCGGAATTGATTGGAATGTCGATTGTATGGTTCATTGACATTTCTGTGTTCAGTTGGAATGTTCTGGTATGACCCCCACCCATGCCTCGAAATTTGGTGACGCGGGTAGAAAAATCGCCATATCTTGGCCAATTTTCAAGATTTCGAGCTAAGTTTTGCGTCATTGTGTTCGTATTTGATGTCCCTATAATATTTAGTTGGGTTTTGGTAAGTTATTGTGGCGATATTCTACTATGTAGGCCAATATGTATGTTGTTCAGTGCATACTTTTTGAATATCGTTGGCCTCCATCGACATACTACGGAAAGTGGGTAATTGTTTAGAAGTACTGAAAATTCCCCATCGAATGACACCAAACACGTGATGATTGGTTGAAGGAAATTAAATTCATAGTGCATCTTCTGTAAACTTGAAAAAAATGAAGGGGCCACAATTTCCACATTTCTCAATCGATTTACAAAATTCTTTCACGAGTAGCATTAGTACGTCGTATAGATACTTCATAACATTTTTGGTTCAAATCGGAGACAAAAAAAATATGACAATTTTTGCCCCCCTCCCTAATACGGACCAATGTTTTTGGATCTTGGTCAAAATTGCACCATTTCGTCTTCTTTCTATGGATAACACGCTCACATAAACCAAATACAATTCACGTGCGTTGTCTAGGAGGAGTTTTGTCCACAAGCACTTTCTCCTAAATCGATGTATAATACAATTTTCGATGGTCTGTAACTTGGACATTTCTCAACCGATTTCCAAAATTCTTTCAGGAGAATCATTAGTACGTCCTATAGATACACGACAGTAAAAGTAGTTAAAATCATCGAAAAAAAAAATTCGAAAATTTTGCCCCCACCCAAACCCCAAAAATATAAGTCCGTTCCTGTTCAAAACTTATTTTCATAGAAAGTTGCTAACAACTAACTGCATATGAGCCCTCGTATCTGGCTACCTTGAACGTTATAGGCGGACACAGGATATGAAATAAATCGAATTTTGCGAATCATGGGCGACAACTCTGTAGGGAAAGCTCGGACATAAATTGTAATGCATGGACCCAATAGGGCATACTGAGTTGTGCATACGGTCCAAATTTCAAGTTGCTTCTATTCATACTTTTCGAGATACTGCAACCCCCAGTTTTACACATAAAGGGAGATAACTCTGCAAAGCAAGTTAGGACAAAATCCTATATAGACCGATGCACTACAACTATCATTGGGCTATAAACATACCAAAATCCAG
Organism: Siphonodentalium dalli; assembly: GCA_032622095.1. Taxonomy (NCBI): domain Eukaryota; kingdom Metazoa; phylum Mollusca; class Scaphopoda; order Gadilida; family Siphonodentaliidae; genus Siphonodentalium; species Siphonodentalium dalli. The sequence continues at coordinate 107,276,160 of CP136068.1, forward strand.
CGCTCTATCTCTCATACTTCCTGAGATATAAGGGTTATAAAATTGCTTAGTATAATAATAAATAATATTGGAAAAAAATAATAAATTGAATAACAATATACTTCCATATTAAAATATGGAAGTATAATAAGGGAATCGCGCGGAATTGATTGGAATGTCGATTGTATGGTTCATTGACATTTCTGTGTTCAGTTGGAATGTTCTGGTATGACCCCCACCCATGCCTCGAAATTTGGTGACGCGGGTAGAAAAATCGCCATATCTTGGCCAATTTTCAAGATTTCGAGCTAAGTTTTGCGTCATTGTGTTCGTATTTGATGTCCCTATAATATTTAGTTGGGTTTTGGTAAGTTATTGTGGCGATATTCTACTATGTAGGCCAATATGTATGTTGTTCAGTGCATACTTTTTGAATATCGTTGGCCTCCATCGACATACTACGGAAAGTGGGTAATTGTTTAGAAGTACTGAAAATTCCCCATCGAATGACACCAAACACGTGATGATTGGTTGAAGGAAATTAAATTCATAGTGCATCTTCTGTAAACTTGAAAAAAATGAAGGGGCCACAATTTCCACATTTCTCAATCGATTTACAAAATTCTTTCACGAGTAGCATTAGTACGTCGTATAGATACTTCATAACATTTTTGGTTCAAATCGGAGACAAAAAAAATATGACAATTTTTGCCCCCCCTCCCTAATACGGACCAATGTTTTTGGATCTTGGTCAAAATTGCACCATTTCGTCTTCTTTCTATGGATAACACGCTCACATAAACCAAATACAATTCACGTGCGTTGTCTAGGAGTTTTGTCCACAAGCACTTTCTCCTAAATCGATGTATGAATACAATTTTCGATGGTCTGTAACTTGGACATTTCTCAACCGATTTCCAAAATTCTTTCAGGAGAATCATTAGTACGTCCTATAGATACACGACAGTAAAAGTAGTTGAAATCATCGAAAAAAAAAATTCGAAAATTTTGCCCCCACCCAAACCCCAAAAATATAAGTCCGTTCCTGTTCAAAACTTATTTTCATAGAAAGTTGCTAACAACTAACTGCATATGAGCCCTCGTATCTGGCTACCTTGAACGTTATAGGCGGACACAGGATATGAAATAAATCGAATTTTGCGAATCATGGGCGACAACTCTGTAGGGAAAGCTCGGACATAAATTGTAATGCATGGACCCAATAGGGCATACTGAGTTGTGCATACGGTCCAAATTTCAAGTTGCTTCTATTCATACTTTTCGAGATACTGCAACCCCCAGTTTTACACATAAAGGGAGATAACTCTGCAAAGCAAGTTAGGACAAAATCCTATATAGACCGATGCACTACAACTATCATTGGGCTATAAACATACCAAAATCCAGCGCTCTATCTCTCATACTTCCTGAGATATAAGGGTTATAAAATTGCTTAGTATAATAATAAATAATATTGGAAAAAAATAATAAATTGAATAACAATATACTTCCATATTAAAATATGGAAGTATAATAAGGGAATCGCGCGGAATTGATTGGAATGTCGATTGTATGGTTCATTGACATTTCTGTGTTCAGTTGGAATGTTCTGGTATGACCCCCACCCATGCCTCGAAATTTGGTGACGCGGGTAGAAAAATCGCCATATCTTGGCCAATTTTCAAGATTTCGAGCTAAGTTTTGCGTCATTGTGTTCGTATTTGATGTCCCTATAATATTTAGTTGGGTTTTGGTAAGTTATTGTGGCGATATTCTACTATGTAGGCCAATATGTATGTTGTTCAGTGCATACTTTTTGAATATCGTTGGCCTCCATCGACATACTACGGAAAGTGGGTAATTGTTTAGAAGTACTGAAAATTCCCCATCGAATGACACCAAACACGTGATGATTGGTTGAAGGAAATTAAATTCATAGTGCATCTTCTGTAAACTTGAAAAAAATGAAGGGGCCACAATTTCCACATTTCTCAATCGATTTACAAAATTCTTTCACGAGTAGCATTAGTACGTCGTATAGATACTTCATAACATTTTTGGTTCAAATCGGAGACAAAAAAAATATGACAATTTTTGCCCCCCTCCCTAATACGGACCAATGTTTTTGGATCTTGGTCAAAATTGCACCATTTCGTCTTCTTTCTATGGATAACACGCTCACATAAACCAAATACAATTCACGTGCGTTGTCTAGGAGGAGTTTTGTCCACAAGCACTTTCTCCTAAATCGATGTATGAATACAATTTTCGATGGTCTGTAACTTGGACATTTCTCAACCGATTTCCAAAATTCTTTCAGGAGAATCATTAGTACGTCCTATAGATACACGACAGTAAAAGTAGTTGAAATCATCGAAAAAAAAAATTCGAAAATTTTGCCCCCACCCAAACCCCAAAAATATAAGTCCGTTCCTGTTCAAAACTTATTTTCATAGAAAGTTGCTAACAACTAACTGCATATGAGCCCTCGTATCTGGCTACCTTGAACGTTATAGGCGGACACAGGATATGAAATAAATCGAATTTTGCGAATCATGGGCGACAACTCTGTAGGGAAAGCTCGGACATAAATTGTAATGCATGGACCCAATAGGGCATACTGAGTTGTGCATACGGTCCAAATTTCAAGTTGCTTCTATTCATACTTTTCGAGATACTGCAACCCCCAGTTTTACACATAAAGGGAGATAACTCTGCAAAGCAAGTTAGGACAAAATCCTATATAGACCGATGCACTACAACTATCATTGGGCTATAAACATACCAAAATCCAGCGCTCTATCTCTCATACTTCCTGAGATATAAGGGTTATAAAATTGCTTAGTATAATAATAAATAATATTGGAAAAAAATAATAAATTGAATAACAATATACTTCCATATTAAAATATGGAAGTATAATAAGGGAATCGCGCGGAATTGATTGGAATGTCGATTGTATGGTTCATTGACATTTCTGTGTTCAGTTGGAATGTTCTGGTATGACCCCCACCCATGCCTCGAAATTTGGTGACGCGGGTAGAAAAATCGCCATATCTTGGCCAATTTTCAAGATTTCGAGCTAAGTTTTGCGTCATTGTGTTCGTATTTGATGTCCCTATAATATTTAGTTGGGTTTTGGTAAGTTATTGTGGCGATATTCTACTATGTAGGCCAATATGTATGTTGTTCAGTGCATACTTTTTGAATATCGTTGGCCTCCATCGACATACTACGGAAAGTGGGTAATTGTTTAGAAGTACTGAAAATTCCCCATCGAATGACACCAAACACGTGATGATTGGTTGAAGGAAATTAAATTCATAGTGCATCTTCTGTAAACTTGAAAAAAATGAAGGGGCCACAATTTCCACATTTCTCAATCGATTTACAAAATTCTTTCACGAGTAGCATTAGTACGTCGTATAGATACTTCATAACATTTTTGGTTCAAATCGGAGACAAAAAAAATATGACAATTTTTGCCCCCCTCCCTAATACGGACCAATGTTTTTGGATCTTGGTCAAAATTGCACCATTTCGTCTTCTTTCTATGGATAACACGCTCACATAAACCAAATACAATTCACGTGCGTTGTCTAGGAGGAGTTTTGTCCACAAGCACTTTCTCCTAAATCGATGTATGAATACAATTTTCGATGGTCTGTAACTTGGACATTTCTCAACCGATTTCCAAAATTCTTTCAGGAGAATCATTAGTACGTCCTATAGATACACGACAGTAAAAGTAGTTGAAATCATCGAAAAAAAAAAATCGAAAATTTTGCCCCCACCCAAACCCCAAAAATATAAGTCCGTTCCTGTTCAAAACTTATTTTCATAGAAAGTTGCTAACAACTAACTGCATATGAGCCCTCGTATCTGGCTACCTTGAACGTTATAGGCGGACACAGGATATGAAATAAATCGAATTTTGCGAATCATGGGCGACAACTCTGTAGGGAAAGCTCGGACATAAATTGTAATGCATGGACCCAATAGGGCATACTGAGTTGTGCATACGGTCCAAATTTCAAGTTGCTTCTATTCATACTTTTCGAGATACTGCAACCCCCAGTTTTACACATAAAGGGAGATAACTCTGCAAAGCAAGTTAGGACAAAATCCTATATAGACCGATGCACTACAACTATCATTGGGCTATAAACATACCAAAATCCAGCGCTCTATCTCTCATACTTCCTGAGATATAAGGGTTATAAAATTGCTTAGTATAATAATAAATAATATTGGAAAAAAATAATAAATTGAATAACAATATACTTCCATATTAAAATATGGAAGTATAATAAGGGAATCGCGCGGAATTGATTGGAATGTCGATTGTATGGTTCATTGACATTTCTGTGTTCAGTTGGAATGTTCTGGTATGACCCCCACCCATGCCTCGAAATTTGGTGACGCGGGTAGAAAAATCGCCATATCTTGGCCAATTTTCAAGATTTCGAGCTAAGTTTTGCGTCATTGTGTTCGTATTTGATGTCCCTATAATATTTAGTTGGGTTTTGGTAAGTTATTGTGGCGATATTCTACTATGTAGGCCAATATGTATGTTGTTCAGTGCATACTTTTTGAATATCGTTGGCCTCCATCGACATACTACGGAAAGTGGGTAATTGTTTAGAAGTACTGAAAATTCCCCATCGAATGACACCAAACACGTGATGATTGGTTGAAGGAAATTAAATTCATAGTGCATCTTCTGTAAACTTGAAAAAAATGAAGGGGCCACAATTTCCACATTTCTCAATCGATTTACAAAATTCTTTCACGAGTAGCATTAGTACGTCGTATAGATACTTCATAACATTTTTGGTTCAAATCGGAGACAAAAAAAATATGACAATTTTTGCCCCCCTCCCTAATACGGACCAATGTTTTTGGATCTTGGTCAAAATTGCACCATTTCGTCTTCTTTCTATGGATAACACGCTCACATAAACCAAATACAATTCACGTGCGTTGTCTAGGAGGAGTTTTGTCCACAAGCACTTTCTCCTAAATCGATGTATGAATACAATTTTCGATGGTCTGTAACTTGGACATTTCTCAACCGATTTCCAAAATTCTTTCAGGAGAATCATTAGTACGTCCTATAGATACACGACAGTAAAAGTAGTTGAAATCATCGAAAAAAAAAATTCGAAAATTTTGCCCCCACCCAAACCCCAAAAATATAAGTCCGTTCCTGTTCAAAACTTATTTTCATAGAAAGTTGCTAACAACTAACTGCATATGAGCCCTCGTATCTGGCTACCTTGAACGTTATAGGCGGACACAGGATATGAAATAAATCGAATTTTGCGAATCATGGGCGACAACTCTGTAGGGAAAGCTCGGACATAAATTGTAATGCATGGACCCAATAGGGCATACTGAGTTGTGCATACGGTCCAAATTTCAAGTTGCTTCTATTCATACTTTTCGAGATACTGCAACCCCCAGTTTTACACATAAAGGGAGATAACTCTGCAAAGCAAGTTAGGACAAAATCCTATATAGACCGATGCACTACAACTATCATTGGGCTATAAACATACCAAAATCCAGCGCTCTATCTCTCATACTTCCTGAGATATAAGGGTTATAAAATTGCTTAGTATAATAATAAATAATATTGGAAAAAAATAATAAATTGAATAACAATATACTTCCATATTAAAATATGGAAGTATAATAAGGGAATCGCGCGGAATTGATTGGAATGTCGATTGTATGGTTCATTGACATTTCTGTGTTCAGTTGGAATGTTCTGGTATGACCCCCACCCATGCCTCGAAATTTGGTGACGCGGGTAGAAAAATCGCCATATCTTGGCCAATTTTCAAGATTTCGAGCTAAGTTTTGCGTCATTGTGTTCGTATTTGATGTCCCTATAATATTTAGTTGGGTTTTGGTAAGTTATTGTGGCGATATTCTACTATGTAGGCCAATATGTATGTTGTTCAGTGCATACTTTTTGAATATCGTTGGCCTCCATCGACATACTACGGAAAGTGGGTAATTGTTTAGAAGTACTGAAAATTCCCCATCGAATGACACCAAACACGTGATGATTGGTTGAAGGAAATTAAATTCATAGTGCATCTTCTGTAAACTTGAAAAAAATGAAGGGGCCACAATTTCCACATTTCTCAATCGATTTACAAAATTCTTTCACGAGTAGCATTAGTACGTCGTATAGATACTTCATAACATTTTTGGTTCAAATCGGAGACAAAAAAAATATGACAATTTTTGCCCCCCTCCCTAATACGGACCAATGTTTTTGGATCTTGGTCAAAATTGCACCATTTCGTCTTCTTTCTATGGATAACACGCTCACATAAACCAAATACAATTCACGTGCGTTGTCTAGGAGGAGTTTTGTCCACAAGCACTTTCTCCTAAATCGATGTATGAATACAATTTTCGATGGTCTGTAACTTGGACATTTCTCAACCGATTTCCAAAATTCTTTCAGGAGAATCATTAGTACGTCCTATAGATACACGACAGTAAAAGTAGTTGAAATCATCGAAAAAAAAAATTCGAAAATTTTGCCCCCACCCAAACCCCAAAAATATAAGTCCGTTCCTGTTCAAAACTTATTTTCATAGAAAGTTGCTAACAACTAACTGCATATGAGCCCTCGTATCTGGCTACCTTGAACGTTATAGGCGGACACAGGATATGAAATAAATCGAATTTTGCGAATCATGGGCGACAACTCTGTAGGGAAAGCTCGGACATAAATTGTAATGCATGGACCCAATAGGGCATACTGAGTTGTGCATACGGTCCAAATTTCAAGTTGCTTCTATTCATACTTTTCGAGATACTGCAACCCCCAGTTTTACACATAAAGGGAGATAACTCTGCAAAGCAAGTTAGGACAAAATCCTATATAGACCGATGCACTACAACTATCATTGGGCTATAAACATACCAAAATCCAGCGCTCTATCTCTCATACTTCCTGAGATATAAGGGTTATAAAATTGCTTAGTATAATAATAAATAATATTGGAAAAAAATAATAAATTGAATAACAATATACTTCCGTATTAAAATATGGAAGTATAATAAGGGAATCGCGCGGAATTGATTGGAATGTCGATTGTATGGTTCATTGACATTTCTGTGTTCAGTTGGAATGTTCTGGTATGACCCCCACCCATGCCTCGAAATTTGGTGACGCGGGTAGAAAAATCGCCATATCTTGGCCAATTTTCAAGATTTCGAGCTAAGTTTTGCGTCATTGTGTTCGTATTTGATGTCCCTATAATATTTAGTTGGGTTTTGGTAAGTTATTGTGGCGATATTCTACTATGTAGGCCAATATGTATGTTGTTCAGTGCATACTTTTTGAATATCGTTGGCCTCCATCGACATACTACGGAAAGTGGGTAATTGTTTAGAAGTACTGAAAATTCCCCATCGAATGACACCAAACACGTGATGATTGGTTGAAGGAAATTAAATTCATAGTGCATCTTCTGTAAACTTGAAAAAAATGAAGGGGCCACAATTTCCACATTTCTCAATCGATTTACAAAATTCTTTCACGAGTAGCATTAGTACGTCGTATAGATACTTCATAACATTTTTGGTTCAAATCGGAGACAAAAAAAATATGACAATTTTTGCCCCCCTCCCTAATACGGACCAATGTTTTTGGATCTTGGTCAAAATTGCACCATTCGTCTTCTTTCTATGGATAACACGCTCACATAAACCAAATACAATTCACGTGCGTTGTCTAGGAGGAGTTTTGTCCACAAGCACTTTCTCCTAAATCGATGTATGAATACAATTTTCGATGGTCTGTAACTTGGACATTTCTCAACCGATTTCCAAAATTCTTTCAGGAGAATCATTAGTACGTCCTATAGATACACGACAGTAAAAGTAGTTGAAATCATCGAAAAAAAAAATTCGAAAATTTTGCCCCCACCCAAACCCCAAAAATATAAGTCCGTTCCTGTTCAAAACTTATTTTCATAGAAAGTTGCTAACAACTAACTGCATATGAGCCCTCGTATCTGGCTACCTTGAACGTTATAGGCGGACACAGGATATGAAATAAATCGAATTTTGCGAATCATGGGCGACAACTCTGTAGGAAAAGCTCGGACATAAATTGTAATGCATGGACCCAATAGGGCATACTGAGTTGTGCATACGGTCCAAATTTCAAGTTGCTTCTATTCATACTTTTCGAGATACTGCAACCCCCAGTTTTACACATAAAGGGAGATAACTCTGCAAAGCAAGTTAGGACAAAATCCTATATAGACCGATGCACTACAACTATCATTGGGCTATAAACATACCAAAATCCAGCGCTCTATCTCTCATACTTCCTGAGATATAATTAAGGGTTATAAAATTGCTTAGTATAATAATAAATAATATTGGAAAAAAATAATAAATTGAATAACAATATACTTCCATATTAAAATATGGAAGTATAATAAGGGAATCGCGCGGAATTGATTGGAATGTCGATTGTATGGTTCATTGACATTTCTGTGTTCAGTTGGAATGTTCTGGTATGACCCCCACCCATGCCTCGAAATTTGGTGACGCGGGTAGAAAAATCGCCATATCTTGGCCAATTTTCAAGATTTCGAGCTAAGTTTTGCGTCATTGTGTTCGTATTTGATGTCCCTATAATATTTAGTTGGGTTTTGGTAAGTTATTGTGGCGATATTCTACTATGTAGGCCAATATGTATGTTGTTCAGTGCATACTTTTTGAATATCGTTGGCCTCCATCGACATACTACGGAAAGTGGGTAATTGTTTAGAAGTACTGAAAATTCCCCATCGAATGACACCAAACACGTGATGATTGGTTGAAGGAAATTAAATTCATAGTGCATCTTCTGTAAACTTGAAAAAAATGAAGGGGCCACAATTTCCACATTTCTCAATCGATTTACAAAATTCTTTCACGAGTAGCATTAGTACGTCGTATAGATACTTCATAACATTTTTGGTTCAAATCGGAGACAAAAAAAATATGACAATTTTTGCCCCCCTCCCTAATACGGACCAATGTTTTTGGATCTTGGTCAAAATTGCACCATTTCGTCTTCTTTCTATGGATAACACGCTCACATAAACCAAATACAATTCACGTGCGTTGTCTAGGAGGAGTTTTGTCCACAAGCACTTTCTCCTAAATCGATGTATGAATACAATTTTCGATGGTCTGTAACTTGGACATTTCTCAACCGATTTCCAAAATTCTTTCAGGAGAATCATTAGTACGTCCTATAGATACACGACAGTAAAAGTAGTTGAAATCATCGAAAAAAAAAATTCGAAAATTTTGCCCCCACCCAAACCCCAAAAATATAAGTCCGTTCCTGTTCAAAACTTATTTTCATAGAAAGTTGCTAACAACTAACTGCATATGAGCCCTCGTATCTGGCTACCTTGAACGTTATAGGCGGACACAGGATATGAAATAAATCGAATTTTGCGAATCATGGGCGACAACTCTGTAGGGAAAGCTCGGACATAAATTGTAATGCATGGACCCAATAGGGCATACTGAGTTGTGCATACGGTCCAAATTTCAAGTTGCTTCTATTCATACTTTTCGAGATACTGCAACCCCCAGTTTTACACATAAAGGGAGATAACTCTGCAAAGCAAGTTAGGACAAAATCCTATATAGACCGATGCACTACAACTATCATTGGGCTATAAACATACCAAAATCCAGCGCTCTATCTCTCATACTTCCTGAGATATAAGGGTTATAAAATTGCTTAGTATAATAATAAATAATATTGGAAAAAAATAATAAATTGAATAACAATATACTTCCATATTAAAATATGGAAGTATAATAAGGGAATCGCGCGGAATTGATTGGAATGTCGATTGTATGGTTCATTGACATTTCTGTGTTCAGTTGGAATGTTCTGGTATGACCCCCACCCATGCCTCGAAATTTGGTGACGCGGGTAGAAAAATCGCCATATCTTGGCCAATTTTCAAGATTTCGAGCTAAGTTTTGCGTCATTGTGTTCGTATTTGATGTCCCTATAATATTTAGTTGGGTTTTGGTAAGTTATTGTGGCGATATTCTACTATGTAGGCCAATATGTATGTTGTTCAGTGCATACTTTTTGAATATCGTTGGCCTCCATCGACATACTACGGAAAGTGGGTAATTGTTTAGAAGTACTGAAAATTCCCCATCGAATGACACCAAACACGTGATGATTGGTTGAAGGAAATTAAATTCATAGTGCATCTTCTGTAAACTTGAAAAAAATGAAGGGGCCACAATTTCCACATTTCTCAATCGATTTACAAAATTCTTTCACGAGTAGCATTAGTACGTCGTATAGATACTTCATAACATTTTTGGTTCAAATCGGAGACAAAAAAAATATGACAATTTTTGCCCCCCTCCCTAATACGGACCAATGTTTTTGGATCTTGGTCAAAATTGCACCATTTCGTCTTCTTTCTATGGATAACACGCTCACATAAACCAAATACAATTCACGTGCGTTGTCTAGGAGGAGTTTTGTCCACAAGCACTTTCTCCTAAATCGATGTATGAATACAATTTTCGATGGTCTGTAACTTGGACATTTCTCAACCGATTTCCAAAATTCTTTCAGGAGAATCATTAGTACGTCCTATAGATACACGACAGTAAAAGTAGTTGAAATCATCGAAAAAAAAAATTCGAAAATTTTGCCCCCACCCAAACCCCAAAAATATAAGTCCGTTCCTGTTCAAAACTTATTTTCATAGAAAGTTGCTAACAACTAACTGCATATGAGCCCTCGTATCTGGCTACCTTGAACGTTATAGGCGGACACAGGATATGAAATAAATCGAATTTTGCGAATCATGGGCGACAACTCTGTAGGGAAAGCTCGGACATAAATTGTAATGCATGGACCCAATAGGGCATACTGAGTTGTGCATACGGTCCAAATTTCAAGTTGCTTCTATTCATACTTTTCGAGATACTGCAACCCCCAGTTTTACACATAAAGGGAGATAACTCTGCAAAGCAAGTTAGGACAAAATCCTATATAGACCGATGCACTACAACTATCATTGGGCTATAAACATACCAAAATCCAGCGCTCTATCTCTCATACTTCCTGAGATATAAGGGTTATAAAATTGCTTAGTATAATAATAAATAATATTGGAAAAAAATAATAAATTGAATAACAATATACTTCCATATTAAAATATGGAAGTATAATAAGGGAATCGCGCGGAATTGATTGGAATGTCGATTGTATGGTTCATTGACATTTCTGTGTTCAGTTGGAATGTTCTGGTATGACCCCCACCCATGCCTCGAAATTTGGTGACGCGGGTAGAAAAATCGCCATATCTTGGCCAATTTTCAAGATTTCGAGCTAAGTTTTGCGTCATTGTGTTCGTATTTGATGTCCCTATAATATTTAGTTGGGTTTTGGTAAGTTATTGTGGCGATATTCTACTATGTAGGCCAATATGTATGTTGTTCAGTGCATACTTTTTGAATATCGTTGGCCTCCATCGACATACTACGGAAAGTGGGTAATTGTTTAGAAGTACTGAAAATTCCCCATCGAATGACACCAAACACGTGATGATTGGTTGAAGGAAATTAAATTCATAGTGCATCTTCTGTAAACTTGAAAAAAATGAAGGGGCCACAATTTCCACATTTCTCAATCGATTTACAAAATTCTTTCACGAGTAGCATTAGTACGTCGTATAGATACTTCATAACATTTTTGGTTCAAATCGGAGACAAAAAAAATATGACAATTTTTGCCCCCCTCCCTAATACGGACCAATGTTTTTGGATCTTGGTCAAAATTGCACCATTTCGTCTTCTTTCTATGGATAACACGCTCACATAAACCAAATACAATTCACGTGCGTTGTCTAGGAGGAGTTTTGTCCACAAGCACTTTCTCCTAAATCGATGTATGAATACAATTTTCGATGGTCTGTAACTTGGACATTTCTCAACCGATTTCCAAAATTCTTTCAGGAGAATCATTAGTACGTCCTATAGATACACGACAGTAAAAGTAGTTGAAATCATCGAAAAAAAAAATTCGAAAATTTTGCCCCCACCCAAACCCCAAAAATATAAGTCCGTTCCTGTTCAAAACTTATTTTCATAGAAAGTTGCTAACAACTAACTGCATATGAGCCCTCGTATCTGGCTACCTTGAACGTTATAGGCGGACACAGGATATGAAATAAATCGAATTTTGCGAATCATGGGCGACAACTCTGTAGGGAAAGCTCGGACATAAATTGTAATGCATGGACCCAATAGGGCATACTGAGTTGTGCATACGGTCCAAATTTCAAGTTGCTTCTATTCATACTTTTCGAGATACTGCAACCCCCAGTTTTACACATAAAGGGAGATAACTCTGCAAAGCAAGTTAGGACAAAATCCTATATAGACCGATGCACTACAACTATCATTGGGCTATAAACATACCAAAATCCAGCGCTCTATCTCTCATACTTCCTGAGATATAAGGGTTATAAAATTGCTTAGTATAATAATAAATAATATTGGAAAAAAATAATAAATTGAATAACAATATACTTCCGTATTAAAATATGGAAGTATAATAAGGGAATCGCGCGGAATTGATTGGAATGTCGATTGTATGGTTCATTGACATTTCTGTGTTCAGTTGGAATGTTCTGGTATGACCCCCACCCATGCCTCGAAATTTGGTGACGCGGGTAGAAAAATCGCCATATCTTGGCCAATTTTCAAGATTTCGAGCTAAGTTTTGCGTCATTGTGTTCGTATTTGATGTCCCTATAATATTTAGTTGGGTTTTGGTAAGTTATTGTGGCGATATTCTACTATGTAGGCCAATATGTATGTTGTTCAGTGCATACTTTTTGAATATCGTTGGCCTCCATCGACATACTACGGAAAGTGGGTAATTGTTTAGAAGTACTGAAAATTCCCCATCGAATGACACCAAACACGTGATGATTGGTTGAAGGAAATTAAATTCATAGTGCATCTTCTGTAAACTTGAAAAAAATGAAGGGGCCACAATTTCCACATTTCTCAATCGATTTACAAAATTCTTTCACGAGTAGCATTAGTACGTCGTATAGATACTTCATAACATTTTTGGTTCAAATCGGAGACAAAAAAAATATGACAATTTTTGCCCCCCTCCCTAATACGGACCAATGTTTTTGGATCTTGGTCAAAATTGCACCATTTCGTCTTCTTTCTATGGATAACACGCTCACATAAACCAAATACAATTCACGTGCGTTGTCTAGGAGGAGTTTTGTCCACAAGCACTTTCTCCTAAATCGATGTATGAATACAATTTTCGATGGTCTGTAACTTGGACATTTCTCAACCGATTTCCAAAATTCTTTCAGGAGAATCATTAGTACGTCCTATAGATACACGACAGTAAAAGTAGTTGAAATCATCGAAAAAAAAAATTCGAAAATTTTGCCCCCACCCAAACCCCAAAAATATAAGTCCGTTCCTGTTCAAAACTTATTTTCATAGAAAGTTGCTAACAACTAACTGCATATGAGCCCTCGTATCTGGCTACCTTGAACGTTATAGGCGGACACAGGATATGAAATAAATCGAATTTTGCGAATCATGGGCGACAACTCTGTAGGGAAAGCTCGGACATAAATTGTAATGCATGGACCCAATAGGGCATACTGAGTTGTGCATACGGTCCAAATTTCAAGTTGCTTCTATTCATACTTTTCGAGATACTGCAACCCCCAGTTTTACACATAAAGGGAGATAACTCTGCAAAGCAAGTTAGGACAAAATCCTATATAGACCGATGCACTACAACTATCATTGGGCTATAAACATACCAAAATCCAGCGCTCTATCTCTCATACTTCCTGAGATATAAGGGTTATAAAATTCTTTCACGAGTAGCATTAGTACGTCGTATAGATACTTCATAACATTTTTGGTTCAAATCGGAGACAAAAAAAATATGACAATTTTTGCCCCCCTCCCTAATACGGACCAATGTTTTTGGATCTTGGTCAAAATTGCACCATTTCGTCTTCTTTCTATGGATAACACGCTCACATAAACCAAATACAATTCACGTGCGTTGTCTAGGAGGAGTTTTGTCCACAAGCACTTTCTCCTAAATCGATGTATGAATACAATTTTCGATGGTCTGTAACTTGGACATTTCTCAACCGATTTCCAAAATTCTTTCAGGAGAATCATTAGTACGTCCTATAGATACACGACAGTAAAAGTAGTTGAAATCATCGAAAAAAAAAATTCGAAAATTTTGCCCCCACCCAAACCCCAAAAATATAAGTCCGTTCCTGTTCAAAACTTATTTTCATAGAAAGTTGCTAACAACTAACTGCATATGAGCCCTCGTATCTGGCTACCTTGAACGTTATAGGCGGACACAGGATATGAAATAAATCGAATTTTGCGAATCATGGGCGACAACTCTGTAGGGAAAGCTCGGACATAAATTGTAATGCATGGACCCAATAGGGCATACTGAGTTGTGCATACGGTCCAAATTTCAAGTTGCTTCTATTCATACTTTTCGAGATACTGCAACCCCCAGTTTTACACATAAAGGGAGATAACTCTGCAAAGCAAGTTAGGACAAAATCCTATATAGACCGATGCACTACAACTATCATTGGGCTATAAACATACCAAAATCCAGCGCTCTATCTCTCATACTTCCTGAGATATAATTAAGGGTTATAAAATTGCTTAGTATAATAATAAATAATATTGGAAAAAAATAATAAATTGAATAACAATATACTTCCATATTAAAATATGGAAGTATAATAAGGGAATCGCGCGGAATTGATTGGAATGTCGATTGTATGGTTCATTGACATTTCTGTGTTCAGTTGGAATGTTCTGGTATGACCCCCACCCATGCCTCGAAATTTGGTGACGCGGGTAGAAAAATCGCCATATCTTGGCCAATTTTCAAGATTTCGAGCTAAGTTTTGCGTCATTGTGTTCGTATTTGATGTCCCTATAATATTTAGTTGGGTTTTGGTAAGTTATTGTGGCGATATTCTACTATGTAGGCCAATATGTATGTTGTTCAGTGCATACTTTTTGAATATCGTTGGCCTCCATCGACATACTACGGAAAGTGGGTAATTGTTTAGAAGTACTGAAAATTCCCCATCGAATGACACCAAACACGTGATGATTGGTTGAAGGAAATTAAATTCATAGTGCATCTTCTGTAAACTTGAAAAAAATGAAGGGGCCACAATTTCCACATTTCTCAATCGATTTACAAAATTCTTTCACGAGTAGCATTAGTACGTCGTATAGATACTTCATAACATTTTTGGTTCAAATCGGAGACAAAAAAAATATGACAATTTTTGCCCCCCTCCCTAATACGGACCAATGTTTTTGGATCTTGGTCAAAATTGCACCATTTCGTCTTCTTTCTATGGATAACACGCTCACATAAACCAAATACAATTCACGTGCGTTGTCTAGGAGGAGTTTTGTCCACAAGCACTTTCTCCTAAATCGATGTATGAATACAATTTTCGATGGTCTGTAACTTGGACATTTCTCAACCGATTTCCAAAATTCTTTCAGGAGAATCATTAGTACGTCCTATAGATACACGACAGTAAAAGTAGTTGAAATCATCGAAAAAAAAAATTCGAAAATTTTGCCCCCACCCAAACCCCAAAAATATAAGTCCGTTCCTGTTCAAAACTTATTTTCATAGAAAGTTGCTAACAACTAACTGCATATGAGCCCTCGTATCTGGCTACCTTGAACGTTATAGGCGGACACAGGATATGAAATAAATCGAATTTTGCGAATCATGGGCGACAACTCTGTAGGGAAAGCTCGGACATAAATTGTAATGCATGGACCCAATAGGGCATACTGAGTTGTGCATACGGTCCAAATTTCAAGTTGCTTCTATTCATACTTTTCGAGATACTGCAACCCCCAGTTTTACACATAAAGGGAGATAACTCTGCAAAGCAAGTTAGGACAAAATCCTATATAGACCGATGCACTACAACTATCATTGGGCTATAAACATACCAAAATCCAGCGCTCTATCTCTCATACTTCCTGAGATATAAGGGTTATAAAATTGCTTAGTATAATAATAAATAATATTGGAAAAAAATAATAAATTGAATAACAATATACTTCCATATTAAAATATGGAAGTATAATAAGGGAATCGCGCGGAATTGATTGGAATGTCGATTGTATGGTTCATTGACATTTCTGTGTTCAGTTGGAATGTTCTGGTATGACCCCCACCCATGCCTCGAAATTTGGTGACGCGGGTAGAAAAATCGCCATATCTTGGCCAATTTTCAAGATTTCGAGCTAAGTTTTGCGTCATTGTGTTCGTATTTGATGTCCCTATAATATTTAGTTGGGTTTTGGTAAGTTATTGTGGCGATATTCTACTATGTAGGCCAATATGTATGTTGTTCAGTGCATACTTTTTGAATATCGTTGGCCTCCATCGACATACTACGGAAAGTGGGTAATTGTTTAGAAGTACTGAAAATTCCCCATCGAATGACACCAAACACGTGATGATTGGTTGAAGGAAATTAAATTCATAGTGCATCTTCTGTAAACTTGAAAAAAATGAAGGGGCCACAATTTCCACATTTCTCAATCGATTTACAAAATTCTTTCACGAGTAGCATTAGTACGTCGTATAGATACTTCATAACATTTTTGGTTCAAATCGGAGACAAAAAAAATATGACAATTTTTGCCCCCCTCCCTAATACGGACCAATGTTTTTGGATCTTGGTCAAAATTGCACCATTTCGTCTTCTTTCTATGGATAACACGCTCACATAAACCAAATACAATTCACGTGCGTTGTCTAGGAGGAGTTTTGTCCACAAGCACTTTCTCCTAAATCGATGTATGAATACAATTTTCGATGGTCTGTAACTTGGACATTTCTCAACCGATTTCCAAAATTCTTTCAGGAGAATCATTAGTACGTCCTATAGATACACGACAGTAAAAGTAGTTGAAATCATCGAAAAAAAAAATTCGAAAATTTTGCCCCCACCCAAACCCCAAAAATATAAGTCCGTTCCTGTTCAAAACTTATTTTCATAGAAAGTTGCTAACAACTAACTGCATATGAGCCCTCGTATCTGGCTACCTTGAACGTTATAGGCGGACACAGGATATGAAATAAATCGAATTTTGCGAATCATGGGCGACAACTCTGTAGGGAAAGCTCGGACATAAATTGTAATGCATGGACCCAATAGGGCATACTGAGTTGTGCATACGGTCCAAATTTCAAGTTGCTTCTATTCATACTTTTCGAGATACTGCAACCCCCAGTTTTACACATAAAGGGAGATAACTCTGCAAAGCAAGTTAGGACAAAATCCTATATAGACCGATGCACTACAACTATCATTGGGCTATAAACATACCAAAATCCAGCGCTCTATCTCTCATACTTCCTGAGATATAAGGGTTATAAAATTGCTTAGTATAATAATAAATAATATTGGAAAAAAATAATAAATTGAATAACAATATACTTCCATATTAAAATATGGAAGTATAATAAGGGAATCGCGCGGAATTGATTGGAATGTCGATTGTATGGTTCATTGACATTTCTGTGTTCAGTTGGAATGTTCTGGTATGACCCCCACCCATGCCTCGAAATTTGGTGACGCGGGTAGAAAAATCGCCATATCTTGGCCAATTTTCAAGATTTCGAGCTAAGTTTTGCGTCATTGTGTTCGTATTTGATGTCCCTATAATATTTAGTTGGGTTTTGGTAAGTTATTGTGGCGATATTCTACTATGTAGGCCAATATGTATGTTGTTCAGTGCATACTTTTTGAATATCGTTGGCCTCCATCGACATACTACGGAAAGTGGGTAATTGTTTAGAAGTACTGAAAATTCCCCATCGAATGACACCAAACACGTGATGATTGGTTGAAGGAAATTAAATTCATAGTGCATCTTCTGTAAACTTGAAAAAAATGAAGGGGCCACAATTTCCACATTTCTCAATCGATTTACAAAATTCTTTCACGAGTAGCATTAGTACGTCGTATAGATACTTCATAACATTTTTGGTTCAAATCGGAGACAAAAAAAATATGACAATTTTTGCCCCCCTCCCTAATACGGACCAATGTTTTTGGATCTTGGTCAAAATTGCACCATTTCGTCTTCTTTCTATGGATAACACGCTCACATAAACCAAATACAATTCACGTGCGTTGTCTAGGAGGAGTTTTGTCCACAAGCACTTTCTCCTAAATCGATGTATGAATACAATTTTCGATGGTCTGTAACTTGGACATTTCTCAACCGATTTCCAAAATTCTTTCAGGAGAATCATTAGTACGTCCTATAGATACACGACAGTAAAAGTAGTTGAAATCATCGAAAAAAAAAATTCGAAAATTTTGCCCCCACCCAAACCCCAAAAATATAAGTCCGTTCCTGTTCAAAACTTATTTTCATAGAAAGTTGCTAACAACTAACTGCATATGAGCCCTCGTATCTGGCTACCTTGAACGTTATAGGCGGACACAGGATATGAAATAAATCGAATTTTGCGAATCATGGGCGACAACTCTGTAGGGAAAGCTCGGACATAAATTGTAATGCATGGACCCAATAGGGCATACTGAGTTGTGCATACGGTCCAAATTTCAAGTTGCTTCTATTCATACTTTTCGAGATACTGCAACCCCCAGTTTTACACATAAAGGGAGATAACTCTGCAAAGCAAGTTAGGACAAAATCCTATATAGACCGATGCACTACAACTATCATTGGGCTATAAACATACCAAAATCCAGCGCTCTATCTCTCATACTTCCTGAGATATAAGGGTTATAAAATTGCTTAGTATAATAATAAATAATATTGGAAAAAAATAATAAATTGAATAACAATATACTTCCATATTAAAATATGGAAGTATAATAAGGGAATCGCGCGGAATTGATTGGAATGTCGATTGTATGGTTCATTGACATTTCTGTGTTCAGTTGGAATGTTCTGGTATGACCCCCACCCATGCCTCGAAATTTGGTGACGCGGGTAGAAAAATCGCCATATCTTGGCCAATTTTCAAGATTTCGAGCTAAGTTTTGCGTCATTGTGTTCGTATTTGATGTCCCTATAATATTTAGTTTGGGTTTTGGTAAGGTATTGTGGCGATATTCTACTATGTAGGCCAATATGTATGTTGTTCAGTGCATACTTTTTGAATATCGTTGGCCTCCATCGACATACTACGGAAAGTGGGTAATTGTTTAGAAGTACTGAAAATTCCCCATCGAATGACACCAAACACGTGACGATTGGTTGAAGGAAATTAAATTCATAGTGCATCTTCTGTAAACTCGAACAAAATGAAGGGGCCACAATTTCCACATTTCTCAATCGATTTACAAAATTCTTTCACGAGTAGCATTAGTACGTCGTATAGATACTTCATAACAATTTTGGTTCAAATCGGAGACAAAAAAAATATGACAATTTTTGCCCCCCCCTCCCTAATACGGACCAATGTTTTTGAATCTTGGTCAAAATTGCACCATTTCGTCTTCTTTCTATGGATAACACGCTCACATAAACCAAATACAGTTCACGTGCGTTGTCTAGGAGGAGTTTTGTCCACAAGCACTTTCTCCTAAATCGATGTATGAATACAATTTTCGATTTGTTATAACTTGGTCAATTCTGAACCGATTTCCAAAATTCTTTCAGGAGGATCATTAGTACGTCCTATAGATACACGACAGTAAAAGTAGTTGAAATCATCGAAAAAAAATATTTCGAAAATTTTGCCCCCACCCAAACCCCAAAAATATAAGTCCGTTCCTGTTCAAAACTTATTTTCATAGCAAGTTGCTAATAAGTAACTGCATAGAAGCCCTCATATCTGGCTACCTTGAATGTTATAGGCGGACACAGGATATGAAATAAATAGAATTTTGCGAATCATGGGCGACAACTCTGTAGGGAAAGCTCGGACATAAATTGTAAAGCATGGACACAATAGGGCCTACTGAGTTGTACATACGGTCCAAATTTCAAGTTGCTGCTGTTCATACTTTTCGAGATACTGCAACCCCCAGTTTTACACATAAAGGGAGATAACTCTGCAAATCAAGTTAGGACAAAATCCTATATAGCCCGATGCACTACAACTATCATAGGGCTATAAACATACCAAAATCCAGCGCTCTATCTCTCATACTTCCTGAGATATAAGGGTTATAAAATTGCTTAGTATAATAATAATAAATAATATTGGAAAAAAATAATAAATTGAATAACAATATACTTCCATATTAAAATATGGAAGTATAATAAGGGAATCGCGCGGAATTGATTGGAATGTCGATTGTATGGTTCATTGACATTTCTGTGTTCAGTTGGAATGTTCTGGTATGACCCCCACCCATGCCTCGAAATTTGGTGACGCGGGTAGAAAAATCGCCATATCTTGGCCAATTTTCAAGATTTCGAGCTAATTTTTGCGCCATTGTGTTCGTATTTGATGTCCCTATAATATTTAGTTGGGTTTTGGTAAGGTATTGTGGCGATATTCTACTATGTAGGCCAATATGTATGTTGTTCAGTGCATACTTTTTGAATATCGTTGGCCTCCATCGACATACTACGGAAAGTGGGTAATTGTTTAGAAGTACTGAAAATTCCCCATCGAATGACACCAAACACGTGACGATTGGTTGAAGGAAATTAAATTCATAGTGCATCTTCTGTAAACTCGAACAAAATGAAGGGGCCACAATTTCCACATTTCTCAATCGATTTACAAAATTCTTTCACGAGTAGCATTAGTACGTCGTATAGATACTTCATAACAATTTTGGTTCAAATCGGAGACAAAAAAAATATGACAATTTTTGCCCCCCCCCTCCCTAATACGGACCAATGTTTTTGAATCTTGGTCAAAATTGCACCATTTCGTCTTCTTTCTATGGATAACACGCTCACATAAACCAAATACAGTTCACGTGCGTTGTCTAGGAGGAGTTTTGTCCACAAGCACTTTCTCCTAAATCGATGTATGAATACAATTTTCGATTTGTTATAACTTGGTCAATTCTGAACCGATTTCCAAAATTCTTTCACGAGGATCATTAGTACGTCCTATAGATACACGACAGTAAAAGTAGTTGAAATCATCGAAAAAAAATATTTCGAAAATTTTGCCCCCACCCAAACCCCAAAAATATAAGTCCGTTCCTGTTCAAAACTTATTTTCATAGCAAGTTGCTAACAAGTAACTGCATAGAAGCCCTCATATCTGGCTACCTTGAATGTTATAGGCGGACACAGGATATGAAATAAATAGAATTTGGCGAATCATGGGCGACAACTCTGTAGGGAAAGCTCGGACATAAATTGTAAAGCATGGACACAATAGGGCCTACTGAGTTGTACATACGGTCCAAATTTCAAGTTGCTGCTGTTCATACTTTTCGAGATACTGCAACCCCCAGTTTTACACATAAAGGGAGATAACTCTGCAAATCAAGTTAGGACAAAATCCTATATAGCCCGATGCACTACAACTATCATAGGGCTATAAACATACCAAAATCCAGCGCTCTATCTCTCATACTTCCTGAGATATAAGGGTTATAAAATTGCTTAGTATAATAATAATAAATAATATTGGAAAAAAATAATAAATTGAATAACAATATACTTCCATATTAAAATATGGAAGTATAATAAGGGAATCGCGCGGAATTGATTGGAATGTCGATTGTATGGTTCATTGACATTTCTGTGTTCAGTTGGAATGTTCTGGTATGACCCCCACCCATGCCTCGAAATTTGGTGACGCGGGTAGAAAAATCGCCATATCTTGGCCAATTTTCAAGATTTCGAGCTAATTTTTGCGCCATTGTGTTCGTATTTGATGTCCCTATAATATTTAGTTGGGTTTTGGTAAGGTATTGTGGCGATATTCTACTATGTAGGCCAATATGTATGTTGTTCAGTGCATACTTTTTGAATATCGTTGGCCTCCATCGACATACTACGGAAAGTGGGTAATTGTTTAGAAGTACTGAAAATTCCCCATCGAATGACACCAAACACGTGACGATTGGTTGAAGGAAATTAAATTCATAGTGCATCTTCTGTAAACTCGAACAAAATGAAGGGGCCACAATTTCCACATTTCTCAATCGATTTACAAAATTCTTTCACGAGTAGCATTAGTACGTCGTATAGATACTTCATAACAATTTTGGTTCAAATCGGAGACAAAAAAAATATGACAATTTTTGCCCCCCCTCCCTAATACGGACCAATGTTTTTGAATCTTGGTCAAAATTGCACCATTTCGTCTTCTTTCTATGGATAACACGCTCACATAAACCAAATACAGTTCACGTGCGTTGTCTAGGAGGAGTTTTGTCCACAAGCACTTTCTCCTAAATCGATGTATGAATACAATTTTCGATTTGTTATAACTTGGTCAATTCTGAACCGATTTCCAAAATTCTTTCACGAGGATCATTAGTACGTCCTATAGATACACGACAGTAAAAGTAGTTGAAATCATCGAAAAAAAATATTTCGAAAATTTTGCCCCCACCCAAACCCCAAAAATATAAGTCCGTTCCTGTTCAAAACTTATTTTCATAGCAAGTTGCTAACAAGTAACTGCATAGAAGCCCTCATATCTGGCTACCTTGAATGTTATAGGCGGACACAGGATATGAAATAAATAGAATTTTGCGAATCATGGGCGACAACTCTGTAGGGAAAGCTCGGACATAAATTGTAAAGCATGGACACAATAGGGCCTACTGAGTTGTACATACGGTCCAAATTTCAAGTTGCTGCTGTTCATACTTTTCGAGATACTGCAACCCCCAGTTTTACACATAAAGGGAGATAACTCTGCAAATCAAGTTAGGACAAAATCCTATATAGCCCGATGCACTACAACTATCATAGGGCTATAAACATACCAAAATCCAGCGCTCTATCTCTCATACTTCCTGAGATATAAGGGTTATAAAATTGCTTAGTATAATAATAATAAATAATATTGGAAAAAAATAATAAATTGAATAACAATATACTTCCATATTAAAATATGGAAGTATAATAAGGGAATCGCGCGGAATTGATTGGAATGTCGATTGTATGGTTCATTGACATTTCTGTGTTCAGTTGGAATGTTCTGGTATGACCCCCACCCATGCCTCGAAATTTGGTGACGCGGGTAGAAAAATCGCCATATCTTGGCCAATTTTCAAGATTTCGAGCTAATTTTTGCGCCATTGTGTTCGTATTTGATGTCCCTATAATATTTAGTTGGGTTTTGGTAAGGTATTGTGGCGATATTCTACTATGTAGGCCAATATGTATGTTGTTCAGTGCATACTTTTTGAATATCGTTGGCCTCCATCGACATACTACGGAAAGTGGGTAATTGTTTAGAAGTACTGAAAATTCCCCATCGAATGACACCAAACACGTGACGATTGGTTGAAGGAAATTAAATTCATAGTGCATCTTCTGTAAACTCGAACAAAATGAAGGGGCCACAATTTCCACATTTCTCAATCGATTTACAAAATTCTTTCACGAGTAGCATTAGTACGTCGTATAGATACTTCATAACAATTTTGGTTCAAATCGGAGACAAAAAAAATATGACAATTTTTGCCCCCCCTCCCTAATACGGACCAATGTTTTTGAATCTTGGTCAAAATTGCACCATTTCGTCTTCTTTCTATGGATAACACGCTCACATAAACCAAA
The DNA here is from genome assembly GCA_032622095.1 of Siphonodentalium dalli. Taxonomy (NCBI): domain Eukaryota; kingdom Metazoa; phylum Mollusca; class Scaphopoda; order Gadilida; family Siphonodentaliidae; genus Siphonodentalium; species Siphonodentalium dalli. The sequence continues at coordinate 107,300,007 of CP136068.1, forward strand.
TACAGTTCACGTGCGTTGTCTAGGAGGAGTTTTGTCCACAAGCACTTTCTCCTAAATCGATGTATGAATACAATTTTCGATTTGTTATAACTTGGTCAATTCTGAACCGATTTCCAAAATTCTTTCACGAGGATCATTAGTACGTCCTATAGATACACGACAGTAAAAGTAGTTGAAATCATCGAAAAAAAATATTTCGAAAATTTTGCCCCCACCCAAACCCCAAAAATATAAGTCCGTTCCTGTTCAAAACTTATTTTCATAGCAAGTTGCTAACAAGTAACTGCATAGAAGCCCTCATATCTGGCTACCTTGAATGTTATAGGCGGACACAGGATATGAAATAAATAGAATTTTGCGAATCATGGGCGACAACTCTGTAGGGAAAGCTCGGACATAAATTGTAAAGCATGGACACAATAGGGCCTACTGAGTTGTACATACGGTCCAAATTTCAAGTTGCTGCTGTTCATACTTTTCGAGATACTGCAACCCCCAGTTTTACACATAAAGGGAGATAACTCTGCAAATCAAGTTAGGACAAAATCCTATATAGCCCGATGCACTACAACTATCATAGGGCTATAAACATACCAAAATCCAGCGCTCTATCTCTCATACTTCCTGAGATATAAGGGTTATAAAATTGCTTAGTATAATAATAATAAATAATATTGGAAAAAAATAATAAATTGAATAACAATATACTTCCATATTAAAATATGGAAGTATAATAAGGGAATCGCGCGGAATTGATTGGAATGTCGATTGTATGGTTCATTGACATTTCTGTGTTCAGTTGGAATGTTCTGGTATGACCCCCACCCATGCCTCGAAATTTGGTGACGCGGGTAGAAAAATCGCCATATCTTGGCCAATTTTCAAGATTTCGAGCTAATTTTTGCGCCATTGTGTTCGTATTTGATGTCCCTATAATATTTAGTTGGGTTTTGGTAAGGTATTGTGGCGATATTCTACTATGTAGGCCAATATGTATGTTGTTCAGTGCATACTTTTTGAATATCGTTGGCCTCCATCGACATACTACGGAAAGTGGGTAATTGTTTAGAAGTACTGAAAATTCCCCATCGAATGACACCAAACACCTGACGATTGGTTGAAGGAAATTAAATTCATAGTGCATCTTCTGTAAACTCGAACAAAATGAAGGGGCCACAATTTCCACATTTCTCAATCGATTTACAAAATTCTTTCACGAGTAGCATTAGTACGTCGTATAGATACTTCATAACAATTTTGGTTCAAATCGGAGACAAAAAAAATATGACAATTTTTGCCCCCCCTCCCTAATACGGACCAATGTTTTTGAATCTTGGTCAAAATTGCACCATTTCGTCTTCTTTCTATGGATAACACGCTCACATAAACCAAATACAGTTCACGTGCGTTGTCTAGGAGGAGTTTTGTCCACAAGCACTTTCTCCTAAATCGATGTATGAATACAATTTTCGATTTGTTATAACTTGGTCAATTCTGAACCGATTTCCAAAATTCTTTCACGAGGATCATTAGTACGTCCTATAGATACACGACAGTAAAAGTAGTTGAAATCATCGAAAAAAAATATTTCGAAAATTTTGCCCCCACCCAAACCCCAAAAATATAAGTCCGTTCCTGTTCAAAACTTATTTTCATAGCAAGTTGCTAACAAGTAACTGCATAGAAGCCCTCATATCTGGCTACCTTGAATGTTATAGGCGGACACAGGATATGAAATAAATAGAATTTTGCGAATCATGGGCGACAACTCTGTAGGGAAAGCTCGGACATAAATTGTAAAGCATGGACACAATAGGGCCTACTGAGTTGTACATACGGTCCAAATTTCAAGTTGCTGCTGTTCATACTTTTCGAGATACTGCAACCCCCAGTTTTACACATAAAGGGAGATAACTCTGCAAATCAAGTTAGGACAAAATCCTATATAGCCCGATGCACTACAACTATCATAGGGCTATAAACATACCAAAATCCAGCGCTCTATCTCTCATACTTCCTGAGATATAAGGGTTATAAAATTGCTTAGTATAATAATAATAAACTAGAGGGTTAAAATTCTGGCCTGCAGAATTTTGATACTTCCATATAAATTCCCCATCCCCGATCACCATCCATAATTTAATCATCTACCCACCCCTATCCAATCCTTACACATAAACCACTCCATAACCCTAATATTGGTAGCCAATCGATATTCATAACCATTTCCACAGCCCTATCCACAGCACTTAACTCTAACCCAATAAAATACCCTGACCCAAATCCTTTGCATAACTGACACCGCCACAATTTTAACATTAACAATATCCACAATTCTAACCCAATTTATAAACCATATCCTGACCATAACGTTAACACTAAGCCTAACCCTGATCTACACATATCTATAACCCTATACTTAATGTATTATATAGTTATCAGGGTATAAAATATTAAATATGAGTCAAGGAAATGATTATATTGATTAATATTGATTTCATTTCGAATATCTTCTGGTCTAATAATGTGTGGTTGTTTAGCTAACGAACAATAGTGGTTACTGTTACCAGTGACCTGGTCTGTTCTAAAAATAAATCAATAAATTGTCCCAATTAAACATCTCATTTCATAATAAAATACTCGAAAAAATTCATCATTAGCTGATAGAAGTCTTCCTGGACATGGGTCTTCAATTTATATTTATTATTTTGTACCCACAAAACTATTTCAAACTTGTTATTTAAAGAGATAATCATATTGTTAAACTTCACATTAATTTTCCTATGTGTATACAGTCATCCGGGAGTATTTTTCTACATGATAAGTGAATACATGTAATATCTATCGGTCACTTAATCCTGAATAACTCATTGCGCATTCATTTGAAAAGTAAAACAAAATCATCGAATTTGCACGTGGATAGTACCGACCACATCCAATTTGTTTTATCTCGATTTCTTCATTTATTTCTTTGCAAGATTTACTTGAAGTTGCCAAAAGCCTCGACCAACCGATGCGCGTCCCCGTTAGACGGATTGCTTTTATACCAGTCAAACTTCCAGGATGTATATATGGTATACTGAGGCACATGCTCACGCATTTCACTCACTCCTTCATTAGCCTGCTTGAATTTCGACTTTTGCCATATACCGATGTAGGCTGTGTTCCAATGCATGTAGTACGCATTACGCTATATACCCAATCTGGTCAGTGATAATTTAAACATGGCGATAAATTGACCCGTAGAGTGTCATGAGATAGGTCACGACTTAAAGGGGGAAATATGAGCAATAAAAACAATACCAATATCCATAAAAGATTAATAACATGCTAAACAAAATCTAGGTAAGAAATATGAGGCTGTGATGTGTAAAAAATTAAAGGTCAAAATGAAATTTTTGGTTTTTAAAGTTATGTCCCTGCCCCTATTTGAACACATCTGAACCCTAGTCAACCAAGGTCCATCCATACCAAATATAAGCTTTATCAGCACAATATTACTTGAGAAGAAGTCATTGTAAGAATTACTAAGTTATGGCCCTAGTTTCTCAGCTAATCAACCTGGTGACCTCATTTGAACAAATCTGAATGGGAGCCACCTAGGGAACATCAACACCGTATATGAACCCACTAGGCCTTATAGTTCTGGAAAAAGAAGTCGTTCTAAGAATTACTATGAAGGATTAGAGTTGTGGCCCTGCTTTTTCAACTAAATGACTTGATGATCTCATTTGAACAAATCTGAATGAGATTCACCTAGCGAACATCTACACCAAATATTACGCATTACGGTTCTGGAGAAGATGATTCTTGACAGACAGACGGACGGATGGATGAGGAGTGATGACTATAGCTCTATCGGAGACTTCGTCTCAGGTGAGCTAAAAATGGCACCATTTTCCACTCAATCTAAATTCTTATTTTGGAATGTAATAAAATGATGACCATAATGGTCATTGTCCTGTAATCATATTTTGCAATCTCATCCCTATTAAGTTGAATTAGCTTTGTCCTCGAGAATTGCAAATGGCAATGAACAGATTGAAGTCTATTGGGCTATAGATGATCTCGATGGACCATGGACATACTCGAAAATGGCAGTATAAAAAGAAAAGCATGTTGATAAAAATGTTTTTTATTCATAGGTAGTGACTGAATAATATCATTTGTGAAACCCAGAATGCTAGGTATAATCATGGTAAAATAAACCAACACTGGTAGATTCTGAACGTGTATGCATTTGTGATATTCATACAATTGATATGAACACTGCTAGTAACCTATGTTACAACTACAACCTCTATGCAAATAAGTTTTGGTTTTTAACTAGTTTAAAACAAACATTTCGTGGTGGGATAAAGTATATGAAAAACTCAGTGATTATAAAAACTCAAAATTACAAATGAAATTTAGAAGGAAAAAGGTATTGATCATACCCAGAATTTAACATCAAGCAGACCAAGAAACGTTTGTAAAATTCACACAGGCATTTTTAATTATAATGCCACAACTGATGTAATAAATAGAGGAATTTATCAACTGAGTTCACTAAATTGATTTAAGCCAAGGTTTACTGAGGCTCAAATACAGAAGTTTCAGATCGTAGCTATGCAAACTATGGAAGTGAGAGTTTATAAGATTACATTAGAGATGTAACTATAGGCTCTTAGATTTGTTTCAAACTGTAAATCATACAAGAAAATAAAAATCACCAAACTGAATGTGCATTTATAATTCCAAATATGACACAAGAGTATTACAAAATTTATAGTGATGTTTAATGATTGAATTTCCATCTGCACTCAGCAATATTTTTTGCTGCAATGTCATTATCCTATTGGAAAACCTAAGCTATTTGAAAACCATTATCATTGTAACAAGATCAATATTTCATCGAAATCACTGGCAGAGAGTCAATAGAATCCTGCAAAAGCAATTAATATCTAAACTTTTTCAGTTATTCACATAAGCCACACCTGCAGTGTTTTACTGCAGTGTTTTACTGCAGTATCACATACTAGTAGTTCTACAGACTACGTCACATGTGTGGGTTCAAAAACCAGCAAATATCATTATTTGAGAATGATATCATGGACCTTCTCGCAAGTATATCAAAACAGCAAACAGTACTTTATTTGGAAACATGAATATTTATGAGCTGTTGTGAGTTGGGGATTCCCCATTTTATCTCCGATATCAATTTAAGCACCATAGTCTCTAGACCTAGTGATGATTGCAATGAAATTGTCTCGCTTCAAAGAGACTGTTTAGAAACTCTAGTTTCAAAATAATTATATGGAAATGACTATATATACATGAATATAAAACATCAGAATAATAATATAATCATTGAACGAAATATAACAAATTCATTTGCAGACTAAGCATGTTCCTTGAATATTTAAGCTGATAGTTGTCTGGAAAACTGAGAATCTTGTCCATGATATCCTCTGCTCCATCCACAATTGTAAACTCTCCTCAAATCATACCTGTAACAAATTCAAGGTTCCTGATTTATCAATTATGTATATATATATATATATATTATAAATATAGCAGATGTCATTTGTAAGACTGCTCCAAAGATTAGAAATTATGCCTACTGTTCATCAACTTGATTGGATAATGCTGACTTCACATTAGGAAGAATCAGATAGTCATGTTAGTGTAATCATCAGCCTGACAACAACATTTTTCAGGATTCAGTGAACTCTCAACCTGTAAAATGCTAAATTGAGGAAACTCATAGTTACCTCTAAACATGTCCTACCAATTACTGAATGGGAATATGTCTTCTGTACAAAACAGCCCCATATAGAATAATAATTGCATGCTTTTAAAACTGAATAACAGAATCCACTGTGTATACAATAGGTTAGATAGGAATTCCTTGTTTCAAAGCAAATAAATAAATCTACATGTCTTTAGACCACAGTTTCAAGAGACTATTTTGAGGACAGTCCTAATGATAAATATGAGACTATATTTAAATGAGATCCAATAACCCATGATGCATTGGCTTGGTGCTTGTACATACTGACAAAATAAGAAACAAATACGCATCAAAGAATCTGTGGTCCAGTTGTGGCATTAAAAATGAATAAGCTTGGGCAGATCTATTATTAATGTCTACTGGACACATCGGCCATAACTTTGGAAAAAAATCGATGTAAGAAATATGCTGTTTGTAAATACTTTCCCCCTGCATGTTTGTTCATCAATATCTGAACATCATTAACATCCGAAACATGATGACTAAGATATAAAGCTTCAAAGTTGTTATGGATGACCCGACGGAGCGAATTTATATATCCCCAGCTAGACTTTGTTAATAATAGATTGATAGAAGGAAGCTGAATATCAAATGCTCAAACAAAACTGGCTCGGAAGAAATGAAAGAGAATGCAATACAGTAATCATTGTACTCACCTTTGACATTATATCTTGACCCGATTTCCCATGGTACAAAACTGAAGAAACAAACATCTGATTGTTTGTAAGCGGCAAAATGAAGCTTGTCTATGTATTTGTTGATTACTTCTTGAGCCATATTTCTCTTGTTCCTCTGCCTTGAAGTAGGTGTGATGTCAATTTCATTGGTATTACTAAAATTAGAAGGTATAACCGGCTTGTTAGGATTCAGAAGTACATGTAAATCTCAATTTTTTTAAATGTCTGTGAAAACACCCTTAAAGATATTCGATCCGATCAGAGGGTCCTATATTACTATTTCTTTGGCGTTGGGGTAAAAAATAATTCATTCGAGTCGAGGACCTACCCATCAACGCTCAGGGAGATCAGATATCAATATTTGAAGTTTCGTTATTTCTATTCTTTCTGGCCTAGAACACAGTCAAAACTGCGCTATTATTACTACTTGACTTTAGAGTTATCCATCCTTGTCTGTTTGAATAGTGTTTTGGTGTACACATCTTGAACAGATTACGACGTTGAGGGCAATTATTATTACTCATCTGGAGAAATAACAAATTGTAAAAATCAATATCTAATAACTCTCAGGTTTGTTTGATGGGTTCCTCGACTCAAATCAAATATTTTTTACCCCCGAAGCCAAAGAAATAGTAATATAGGACCCTCTGATCGGATTGTTGTTGTTGAAATCTGTTGAGATGGGGACCCTCTGATCGGATTGAGTACCTTTAATAGTTCTCCAAATGTAATTTCATTTTCGAAGTAAAGTTCAGCTAACAATTATCCTAAATTAAATTAAACTTTTTGTCTTACTTAAAAAAAACAAATTATTAACTTTTTTTTTGGTTAAATAGAGCTAGTAACTCAATGTAATTTTTTTTTTTTAAGAGTGAATATTTTTCAAAAAAGGGCCATAACTCAGTGATCAGAAAGAAAATGTTTTGAGTTATTGCACCATGCATAAAGTGTATACAGACAGATGAATGAACAGATGGACGACTCGACGGATGAATGATGATTTGTCAATCTGGATGTCGATACTATGTTTACTATACTATGGTAACATAAAACAAAAATTTATGGACGCAATCTCTAGTAAGTCAATATCCATTCCCTCAGATCCACAATTACCATAACAAATTACAAATGAATCTGATTATACATGTACTTGCCCAAGTTAAAAGCTGAAATATTCTTCATATACAAAAACCAAGAATGTCCAATTAAACAAGGGCCATAACTGTGGTAAAAATGTATGGACGAAACCCGTAGTAAGTGAGTATCCTTTCCCACAACATGTGTTATCAGCATGTCAAGGGACAACAAAATCTGATAATTGATGCTCGAGTTACAAGGTGATATGTTTGTATAGGCACAAAATTAAAAAGTTTTAAAGTCAAACAAGGGCCATAACTCTGGTGAAATTTAATGGACCAAACCAGTAGTATGTGGGTATACTTTTCCCAACCTATCCTATAACCATGCCAAAGGACAACGAATTGCGATAATTAACACCCGAGTTAAAAGTTGATACGTTCGGACGGACTGAAGGATAGACAAATGACAGAGCCCTCATCTATATGCCCAAACCCACAACCCAACGCTGAGAAAAAAATGTGATGAATGGGCAGACGGTGAATCTAATATAAAAACGAAGTACCACTATTATTAGATCAGCATGACAAGAAATTTGATGATGAATTTTTGAAGGTTTTCATGTTTCAAAAAACCTTCAGTGTATCACTGATGACACCGAAATTCTAATAGTTATCTGCAATTTACACATATATTGTTGTTTTGAAAAACAATTGCCATTTAAGATTTACCAAGTTTAACTAACCTGCCAATTGAGTAGACACTGGGTAACATTTTCCAATGTGACAAGGATCCTCAGACCATAAGATGGTCAGATCATGGAATGCTTATTATTTGTCTTGGGAATAGTTCAACCAGTCTTGTATGATGACATGTGAATTTCTTCGTTCAAAACTGACGCTGCAAAAAAAATAATAATAAAAATATACATATTTTAACAAATGGACCGCATTGTTAACCCCTTGTGTTGGCAGCTTACTGGTAAGGTGAATGAATTTGCCATGGTGGCTCACTTTAGAAGATAGTTTCACATGTGTTTATCCTTCATTCCATGGCAGCTGATCAGTATACCAACAATGATACACAAATATTTTATTTTTGATAGCAAAAGACTGAAATTGAAAATTTTCAAAAGTCCAATAAGGGCCACGACTGCTAAAATGAAATGAGAAAAGATGTATGTGTTCAGGTATACTTCGCTCTTCTCTTTGTGATGACCTCACTATTTAAAGGGAAACTCTATCTGATAACACAGACTTGAGTTCAGAGGCAAACTGTTCATGTTATCAGTAACTGGAATAATGGAGGGTTGGACAGATAGACAAACAATATGTATCTCAAATTTGTCTCCTGATGACTAAAACATAAGTGTGGATCACTGGGTTTGGTTTTCATTGTAATTAAGGTTTCAACAACAAGATACAGGTATAATAAAAGGTCGCAGACCACATGTCCCCCGACTTGAGTGGTAAACTTCATGATTGGATATCCCAGAGTTTCAAATCTCTACATTTAAAACTGTAGAGGAATTGATTACACCATGAAGGTACCCAATCTCATCCAAAAGGCAAAAATGTTCCAAATTTTCTAAGTCGAAAACCCCCCAAAAATATGGAAAAAATTATATTTTTTATTAGCTATATAGATGTTGCAAATCACCAACATGTTAGGAACAATATCCCAGAGTTTCAAATCTCTACGTTTAAAACCGTAGGAGGAGTTGATTACACCATCAAGGTACCCAATCTCATCCAAAAGGCAAAAATGTTCCAAATTTTCTAAGTCGAAAACTACCCCAAGAATATGGAAAAAATTATATTTTTGATTAGCTATATAGATGTTGCAAATCACCAACATGTTAGGAACAATATCACGGAGTTTCAAATCTCTACGTTTAAAACTGTAGGAGGAGTTGATTACACCATGAAGGTACCCAATATCGGACACACGAACAGACGCATGGACGGACGAGGGTCATTTCTATAGTCCTCCGACGTAACTGATTCACATTGCAAGTTGGGAGTATTAATTTAATCAGAGCACATAACCTTCAACAAATTAATGAATGAGATTAATTTAACTATTTAACTATTGCCTATCTAGTTATCATATTCATTTGACAATCATCGAGATGAATCTTACCATTTTGTGCTGGCCAGACAGACATCTGCATGTCAGTCTCTCATTAGTGAATGCATTTTCTTCAGAATTAGACCCAGAACATGAGTGAGGCTGTTTGACAGTCAGGCTTCAACACTGCAGTAGTGGATTCTTTTGGAGAGTTGGAATGAAGTTCTTGTACATATGTTGTAGTTCACAGGTATCTTCAATAACATCAATTTGAACATACAACACATAAATAATACAGGTCAATTATATCACAAGGTAGTTTAAAAATGAAAATTATGGAGCATGATGTGATCTGAGAACTATCAGCATTTAAAATAGTAACATAACAGCAGCATTTAAAATAGTAACATAACAGTAACAATATAAATTTTTCCAGAAGCTACAAATGTCTATACTTTGATATGCACAAGGCTAGAGGTTGTTTAAGAAATTCTTTTGAATATACACTATTGAAATTTGGGCAGAGTTGTTAATTTGATTATTCAAGATTTTGGTGATAACATCAACCATAAATTAAACTCATCCACAAATAAAAAAAAAAATATAGAAATTTTTAATGAAAAACAGTTAGTCCTCACTACGATGTGGCATTCTAAAAGAATTAAATTTCACATTCTAATAGCTCAAATGAATCTGATCATCCATAACCCCCCTCCACCAAGACCCCAAACTGCCCATCCTGCCCAAAAAGCGGTTAATTTTATGGAACCCAGCATCATTATTTTAAAAATGTTGCTCTATACATCCGTTGATGCCACAATAGCAGGGAGCGCTACCCACAGGTCCCTGGGGAAAATAACTAAAATACCAATATAGACTATACACTGGTATAGTCTATATTGGTATTTTAGTAATGTTCCCCAGGGGCAGTGCTGCTACCTACTATTGTCTTACAGGGATTAGTCACGGATGTAGGCTTCAACATGGAGCATGTTGTGTATCTGCGCCTGTTGTTATATTAGTCACTGTTTTCCAGATTATGTCATAATGGGTGTTTGTTAAAAATGACATATTCTAAAATAAAAATATTACCATTGGATAGTAAAACTTACATCTATTTAAAATAGAATCTGACCATTGGCTGAAAATAGTAAATTCCCCTCATCTTTAATCCGGGCTTGGGACCGGCAGACTTGTATATAGTCAGGCAGATTTAAAATTATTTTATGGATACAAAAAAGGCGTTGAAAGGAACTATTCCTTTTTTCATAATAGCATCATTCATTAAGATCAAATTGAAAATATTCACATGTTAATTTAGGTAAAAATCTTCAAGAAATAATAATGTCATTCAATAAATAATACACACGACTATATTCAATTATGAGATGTGAAACATGTACATCCCCATGCTTTCAAGTTGTAGAACTTATACAAACTGTTACAGCCTCATGATAACTGTAGTATGTTGGTGTTACCGAGGCCGTTATTCTTAATGCGGTTTTAGCATATACATGGTCTATTAAGGTTCCACCTTCAGTGGTGCATTCTCCAACTAGTTGTCTGTATCCTACACTTTCAAAAATTCTGCATATGGAAGAACTTTCCGTTTTGTTCAGGTTCTGGTTAAAATCTCCCAAAACTAAGGTGTGCTCATAGCCTGAGAGAATTTGTATGAGTTCACGGAGCTTGTTCAGAAATAAGGCTAAATCATATTTAGGAGTTCTATAAAGAACTACAATCACTAAATCATGGGTCAGGTCAATCAAGCTATAGTATTCAAGATTTGTAATATTCAGAGTGAAGGGTCTTATTTGAGAGTTGTCATGAATGTAAACACCCACACCTCCATATTTTTGCGTTTTTAATTTGGCAAACAGTGATTTAGAATCGTCATAGGAAGAATGCCTGGAGTTATGATGGAAGGTATGATTTTCCCACAATAAAACATCACACTGTTCTTGGCGTGTTGTTAACCATGTCTCTGTTAGTGCTATACATTGCATAGAACTGAACCTGTGATCTGGCCTCATATCCCCAAAATGAGCAAATAGTCCCTGAATATTGTGGAGCAAAATGTTGGTTTCACCATGCATTACTGGACTATCATCAATGAATTTTGGCATGTCCTCTAGAGCCTTCGAAATAGTATCATCACAATATATTTTAGAGCTCAAGTTCTCTGAATTACAGCCCTCAATTGATAACCCATTCAAACTTGTCACTCTGCTCAGTGCAACATAACTCATTCCTGGTGCAAACACATTATCTAATGTAACCACAGCTTTCTCGACAGTGATTCCCTGAACTTTGTGAATTGTACATGCATAACAAATCATGACAGGAAACTGTCTTCTGACTGTTCGAACTTTTGTTTCTAGGTACTCTTCGAGAGCCACAATTTTCACAGCTGACTCTCCAGTGCTGGTTGGATATTTATTATCTCTGCCAATAGAGTTATCATCAAATGCCACAAAGATTTCATTTGTTTTTATGTCATCAGAATCCATATTTCTCATCTCAATGATTTCTCCCATTGAGCCATTGACTAGTCCTTGACCTAAGTCCAGATTTCTAATTAGCATTACCCTGGCACCCACAGCTAGTTGAAGTTCAGGTAATAAAGCACTTTGAACATTCTGATAAGGTTTATCCCTCTTCCTCAGAATATTATCAGATTTCACATAATCCTCTGCTACACATTCACATATGTTACCAGCAAACTTTTCATTCATCACTTGTTTGTTATAGGCATTAACTCTTTTTTTGGTACAACAAATGTGGAGAGCATCTGGGATTTGCTTATTAAAACAACTGGCTATTATTTCCTTGTCTTCACTATCAAGTTGTTCTGATTTCTCTTTGATTCTACATCTATTCAACATATGTGCAAAGACAGCATCTTCTTTCTGACGCATGATTTCAGTCAGCTCAGCTATTTCAAATGTCGGATTGAAAATATCCTCTCCATCACCTGTTTTTACAAAGAGCTTTTGGTTATTGAACACTCTGACTGGTGGTAGTTGGTAAAAGTCTCCAACCAAAATGACAGTCACTCCTCCAAAGAGTACCTCATCTGATGATCTTTTGATCTGAGTAAGTCTCTCATGTAAATACAGAAGTAGTCTTTTAGAAATCATGCTGACTTCATCAACTATTATGGCCAACACACTGCGAAAATTACACCTCATAGTGCTGACTCTAGTTTCTGGAATCCTGATTATTGGGATTTTTAATCTTGCAGGAATAGAGAAGGTTGAATGCAATGTTGACCCTTTGATGTTGTGAGCTGCAGTGCCTGTTGGGGCCATCAAGAGAACAGTTTTATCATCAGGATTAACAGCCACTTGTGATAGCAGTCTTGTCATTTCATAATAAAGACATTTAATCAAGTGTGATTTCCCGACACCAGCCCCTCCTGTCAAAAACAGATGAATAGGTACCTTAGATTGTGCACCTTGGACAATATCCAAACACCAACTTCTAATTTCATAGAATAGTGTTCTCTGTTGTTCATTCATAGATCTCAACAGTGGTAAAATCTCTTCTTTTGTGTATTTAAGATCAGCTTTCTCTGAACTTGGACCATCAGACGAGGTACCAAGTGCAAATTCATTTTCACAGTCCAAATTTTCATCATCTTTCACAGTTGAAGTGACTTTCCCTTTCATTTCTAATTTCTCTAATTCCGACTCAGGACATAATTTGGCCCAGGCATCTTCCATATCTACATTCTTCATCACTTCTTGAGCATTTTCTATATCATTTGCACGAGGCTCAAATGCTTCTCTATTACTATCTACGATGGATTTCACAGATTGTGTCAGGTTACTTCCACTGAGTTTGACATGTCCATTTTCATAAAAATCACTGAACAGTATGAATGGAGTTGGTTTCAACTGTTCATCATATCGATGTGGCAAATATAATTGCAGAATGCCATGGTAAAAATTTTCTGGTACATTAGACTTTGGGTATCTTGGAAACTTTAACATTGCATCTTCAGATCTTGTTCTTTTCTGGATATAACCAAGATTGTTTTGTAATCTGAACACAGTTTCAGTGATATCTGAGTCTTTCACATTGTCTGCACCTTTGGGCACCTGCGATTTTGCTAGTACTCTGTATTGAGAACAAAATGTTGCCAAGCTCATGCTATCAAATTCGTTCATTGCTGGTCTTTCTTTGTATCTGTCAACCAAATTTGCCATCCAGATGTTGGATGTGTTCACATTTATATATTTGAGAGGTAAGCTCATTCTTGTGGGATTTTCCCCTACTGGCACAAACTGTACTTTTCTAGAACATTCTTTCATGCTAAGGTTACAAACTCGGAATATGCTCTCTTGAGCAGTTATTTCCCTTTTGTTAAGATAAGTGCGGCCAAGTTTTCTTAAGGTTTCCTTTGCACTTGTGTTGCCTTCCTCGGCTTCTTTTTTAGTTCGACTCAACAATGTACTCATATAACTTTCATTTTTGGATACATAGCTGACAACATAGCAGATGCAGCTGTAAACATCTGTGACATATTGAATGTCCATGTTCGCATTCCAACATCTCAGGAGACCTGAATTGTACTGATTGGTCCAAATGGATCTTGGCGATCGCTTCAAGATAATACTGTTCTTGTCAGACATGACATCAAGAATAGTCTCAAACTCATCCTGAGTAATTTGAGCCTTCTCAAACAGCTGATTGCATGAAGAGATGCAATTGTTTTTATCCAACAGTAGTTTCCCCAAGGGTTTCAACTATCTGTTTTGCTCTAGCTATCATATCTGAATCTCTTGGTTGATCTTTGTCAGATGGTCTCAATAAGAATGTTCGCTTTGATGCCGGCCTTGGAAAATAGAACCGACACTTTGTACCCTTTTTGCGACATGAATCAGTGTGTTTCTTACTATGTTGCTGAACATGAGTAACTATTTCGTGGAGCTCAGGGTCTGCCCCCTCATCAGGTATCTCACATGCAATATATCTATCAATAAACTCAATCACCAATGCATCATCATTGATGTTAAAATGTGGAGCATTGTATATCCAAAATACACAGTGCCAGTGTTTGGCACCTCTTGAGGAGTCTTCTTGTCTATAGAAGAAGTCTTGCACAACACCTATAGGTGCAGCATCAGATTTTATTATTTTATTCAGAAATGTTCTGAACCTGTGTTCAAGCATCCTGCACACAGTCACTGGGTTAGATCTCAGTATCTTACATTTTTCAGACCAATCAAGTTCGATGAATTTACGAGTATCGCCTCGCTGTATCAATATTGATGTGATAATTTCTGGCCATCGAAATTCTGCAGTTGAAAATGAGCAGAAAAATGTTGGAATACCAATCTGTCTGACCATTGCAAACAAATCCTTTTGGACATTTTGCCAGTATGCTGGTGTACCAGGTATTGACTTCATGAATTTGAAAACCTGGTCTGATTTCAATAATGCAGCCATTCTTTCAGTATCTTTCAATACTTCTGCTGTTATTTCATCGCCTTCGGATGTTATTGCGTTCCCTTTTCTACAGACAATTGATATCTGAGAAAGAACTTTATTTAGATCAGATAGGTACTGGCTTAAAAATATGAAGTTAATATCTTCGGCAAATCTATTGTCAGCATTCATCAATCTCATGTTGAAATATCTACCGAGTGTTAATCGTTCAGATCTGTCTTCTTCATGTGTGTTTTTACCACGAGGAAACTGTACTGGGAATGCTTGACATTCAATTCCCTTTGCTCTCAATATTTGGAGAGGATTATTCCCTTCAGCCGGTGCTAGATTAATAATGTCATCAGTTGTATTATCTAATACAAACTGTTCCATATCATCTGGTTGTAAACATGTTTCTGATGGAAAAGCACTATTTTGAGCAACCATTTCATCTTCAGAATCAGTCTCATCTTCTGAATTTGTCTCCAGATCAGTATTTTCATTTGAATCTTCACACCAATCCTCATCAATTATGACATCGCTGAACCACTTATTCTCTCGCTTGAGGAATGTTAGAGCTTTATACAGTTTCTCAGGATTCACTTGCTCATATTCATAATAACCTTCATAGCACAATTTTCTCTTCAATCTGACACGAAGTAATGAACTTGTGTTCTCTTGTCTAGGTAATCTATTTGTTGTCTATTTAAGATCAGATGGCACACACACGACAGGCCCTTTAAGTCCCTGTTGGCCTCCTTTTGGAAGCTTAAGCATTTTGAAGAATGGTATTACTGGTGCTATCAGATGCCTCTCTAAGCTATTCAGACAAGCAAGTTCCTCAGGAATATTTTCCAGACTCATGTTATTGTAATGAGATTCGGCTGGGATTTTGCCCTTGATAATTTTGTTGTGGCATGTAATACATATCCACTGTTTGAAGCAAGGCATTTCAGAGTATGGACAATCATTTCTGCATCCCTTAGTGCACTCATGCACATATTTCCTCGAGATGCAATTGTCAGCAATATCAGCTATGTCTGAACCTTTCTCTTCATATATTTCCAGGTTACATTTCTTCACCTGATTTGCGAAGAATATTCGTTCACAGCAAGAACATACATATTCTGGCCCATGAGAAATCTCATCTCTAAAATTCTTCAGAACATTGAGGTAGACAGAGCTCAAAGTTTTTTCTATTGATTTCTTAATCGTGTATTTCTTTTTGTTCTTATTTAGGAGTCTTTGTCTGAACTTAATATCTCTTCTATATCTGGCTTTACAAGCCAATATCAGTTTTTTTCTGTAAACGTTGTTACGAGCATATCTTTTTTTGCCACTAATGATTTTCTGTTGTCTGTATGAAAGATTGTCTGCATATCTATTTGCTTTATATTTAAATATCTTTGTTCTGTATATGCTATCTGAGTCATACTTTCTCTTTTTGTATTTCCTCATATTTTCTCTGTGCTTCTCATTTTCTCGGTATTTCAGGACAGAATACTTTTTCACACCAGCTCTGTGTTTATCATTATTTTTATACTTGGCAATAGAGAATATTCTGACATACTTTTTATGCTCATCATCATGCTTATATCGTGCAATTGAGTAGTTTTTCACTGCCCTTCTATGTTTATCATCATGTTTATATTTCTGGGATGAGGAACTCTTTTTCAAACTTTTATACAATGGATCATTCTCATATTTCCTCTTCAACAAATCAGCCATATAATCCTTCCTATTAGTAGGATTATTTTTTGTTGTGTGCATTTTTATGTGAGTGAAATTTGATGTTTTTCTTTTTCTTTTTTTCAGTTTTTTACCTGGTTTCACAGATTCATCTTCTGTCGGATTGTTTCGATTAGGTACAATTGGTTCATTGTCAAATGCTCTATCTGAAGTCAGAACAACATTGTAGTGTGTGCCATTAATGTTATGCAAGTAGATGGCTTGGGAGCATGATTTTCTAATAATATCAAAATCTTTCGGTGGATATTTCACCCATGATGAGTTGTATGTAAATATGTCAATGTTCAGTAAATCGCAAACAGCAAGTATTTCTACTTCAGTTGCCCATGTCCCTTCAAGTCTCATCCCTGAATTATCAATATATTGAACAGCATCACAAACTCCAGGACGAAGCCACTGTTGAAATTTCTCATTTTTACCAAGGATGTGTGTGATGACAGATTGTCTGATATCAACATGATATTTTTCTGTACCAGTCTGAAAAAGCAATTTCCATCTCCATATATTTTCCTTGTTTTAAAATTTCCCTTTAATTCTTTGCAGCTCTCGTACATTATTGGTTTTTCAACAGACAGTCCAAATGATTTACATGCATCAGCTTGTTGCTGACCAGTAAGTGGATTAAACACGACAGTATCATTTCTTGAGTGGCCTATTATCTGAAGATCATCAATTTGATCACAAATTATCTCAAGATTCATGCCAATAAGTTCCCATATGGTCGAATCATAGTGATTCAGTGATACAAGTAGCTGGCCACAGTGGTGGCTAACAGCAGTCAAATCTTTGAACATCAAGAGAACACTTGTTCCATCTGGAGTCATCAATCCAAGGTTATCTCGGGAATGAGAGTCGAATAAGAAAAAGTTATTTTCGGATTTCCCAAGAATCATTGTGTAACCCAGAAATGTTACAAAACAATAGTTTGCTGTCTGGAAGATTGAATTTAATGCCTCATGAATAGGAGGTAGAGCCAATCTATAAGCTTCTTCACTGGTGCAAAATATTCCTGCCTGAACAGGGGATTGCAGACTAATCTTGAATTTCTCATTGAAAACTTCATATTTTTTAGGAAGTTCTTCAATGCCAAGGTATGATGGAGCATGTCCCTCCCACTCAGGTTTGTATTCATGATTAGGATCAGGATGTCTTAACTGAGAGTAAAGCTTTGTCCCTTGTTGTATGACAATATCCATATCATCTGCTTTCCATAATTTTATGTGTTTTACTTTTGATAATGCTGCTGCCATGAAGCAAGCTGCAGTACATTGTACACCACGATATTTGAATATCTTATCTCCTTGATGGTATCTGCCTTGTAATGTGCTGAAGGCTGATGAGTCACTCATACTTATTTGACTACTGTCATTCACAAGAGAAATATTTTGAAGATGATCAACATTGTCATTTTGGTCAGTTATTGAGTCGGAGCAAGGAACCTCAATATAGCTTGAGTCATATGTGACATTGAAGTTTCCATGAAATTCAATGTCAAGAGTATTTGTTGAACAAGGATCAACATTGTCATTTTGGTTAATTACTTTGTCAGAGGATTGAACTTTCATGCTGTTAGATACCATTATATCTTCAAGCAAAACTCTACATTTCTTAAGTTTCATTCCAGAAGGAATAATACACCTTATCTTTTCATTAGCATCTTGATCAATTTCATTTGTATTTTTCATGTTTGTATCATTTTTGTTATTTGTTTCATTTTTTTGGTAAAGTATATCATTTTGTTTTTCAATGATTTCATGTTGTTTTTCAACAGGTTTTGGTTTGTTCGAGTCATTAGGTGCATTGCAGATTTTTGTCGTGCTCTTTTTAATCATGACTTGTGACTCATTTGTGGTTCTATTGCCATCACTATCCGCCTGCCTTTTCAAGTCTATGCGACCCGGCATTATTTGTGACGTGGATGGTTGACCGAGATTCACATGCATATTATTGATATTTGAGCTATCATTTGACTCTGCATTCATTGCCCCTTTAACAGTTTCATTTTGACTCTTACGATTTTCAGTGGCAGTCTGCTTCTTCATTCTTCTCCGTTGCTCCACACTCTTCCCTCTCTTCTTAGGCATCTGAAATGAAAAAACATATATACACGTACCTGTCAGTAAGTAAAGCATCACATTTTATGCAGTTGTATTTACAGCATACAGAGAATATACAAGAAACATTTGTTTTCATTGGCTGAAATACTTTTTCCTGTAATGTGGAGTACAGTGTATCATGAAACTAACAACAGTTACACATCAAAGATGATGTATTAACAAGACAGTCAAAGACTGGGGTCGCTCACCAGACTGCAAAGAGTGGCGAGACTGGGACTCTGGAGACCACAATAGTCAGAACTTTTCATAATCACTTTGAAAGAAGTAGATTTAAACATGATATGTGGCTAGCGAGGCTTCAGTAGTGTACAGTGGGTAATTTCAAGGTGGATATCCAACTTTAAATTACCCACTGTTCACTACTGATCACCCCCCTTCTCCAGCCCAACAAGTCCCCCCCCCCCCCCGACAGGGCTCCAGACTCCCAAGTCTTGGCACTCTTGGGTTGGAATTCACAACCGACATCTCAAACTTTCTCAATTTTTGAAAATTTCAATCTCACAAGCACCTTTTTATAAAACCATTTAGACATGTTTGAAGCCCATTTATCCATGGACCCAAAACACCATACATATATGTCAGATTAATCAGTTAGGTAGTTCCAAGGAAGATGTTTTAATGAATTTGGTATTTCAATGATTTTTTTAATCACAAAAGTGTTAACTCCCCATAGCCCCTGTCATTTCTTAACAGGTTGACCTGATGTTAACAAATCTAATATCAGTCACTAAAGGATCCTCCATACTATATGTAAGCTAAATAGTCCAACCTCTCTTGAGAAGACAATTTAAGAATGACTATAGAGACATAGTTATGTCCCTGGTCCCACCTTATTTAACCTGGTGACCACATCTGAATAAATTTGAATACCAGACACCAAAGAACCCTTCATACTAAATATCAGTAAAATAGACCTGATTGTCCTTGAGGTGGAAGCATGTTAAAATTTGTGGCGATTTCGGTCGAACAGTTTAACCCGAACTAGGAAAATATAGAATGTTACTGGTTGAAAAATCAAATCTACAGCCTCATTGCCCCCACCCAGGCACCTTAGAAATCAATATGAATCTATTTATTATTATTATAGCAGTATCAAACAGCATACATACAGGTAGGGTGGTTGCCCTTATTTGAACAAATGTGAATCCCCATCTATGAGATCCATTCATCTAGAAATTTCAAACGGTAGATTTTAAGAGTTGAAGAAAACTGATTTTCCTCAAAAGTATCCTAAAAATGATCTCTCGTGTAGAAATCTGAACCCCACTCACCAAAGGACCCTCCATACCAAAAGCTAAATAGGCCTGATGGTTTTTGAAGAATTACTATGGAGAGAAAGACTTATGGCCCTGGCTTCTCACCTATATGACCTGATGAACTCGTTTGAACAAATCTGAATGCGAGTCAAAATATATAAACCCATTCGGGCTTTAATATGTATGTGGAGAAGAACAAAATTGATGGACGGATGGAGACATCCCACTAAAGGGTGAATTTAGTGCCGCAATCCTGTAAGGTGGGCTAGCATCACCAAATTCACCCTCTGGGGACCTCATTATGCTTAGGCCTCAACTGCTATGGGAGACATGGGAACAGATTTAATTTGTCCAGTTAATTGGTGATGTGCACCCATTGGGCACTTCAATTATCAATTTTATCTTCCGACAGCAAATTAGGGAAATATAGAAACTGAACAGAAGGGAAAAAGTAAGTAGAAATGTCAAGTTAAGACCTTGTATACATGTACTTCCCTGAAGATGAGGCCTAAGCAGAATGAGGTCCCTGGAGAGTGTATTTGGCGATGCTAGCCTACTGTGCAGAGTAGCATCACTAAATTCACCCTCTGGGGACCTCATTCTGCAAATGTCAGACATACAGCATTTTGTTTTAATATATGTTTTAATGATACACACAGAGCAGGACTGTTTACACCTACCTGTTAGCCAGCTAGATAACATCTGAATTGATGACTGTTATTACTAGTAACTCTTTCTGTCTGGGGCCAATACCACTCTATGGATGTTACAATGGTGTCAGTTTTTCTAATTAACTTTGTCTTGACTGCAGTGGGTGCAGGGGTGGTGCAGATTGGGGGGGGGGGGTGGTAGTGGGACAGGGGTGTGGAGGGATGAGGAGGGGAAGGAGTGGAATGTGGTGATTTGTGTCTAAAAAAAAATACAAAAAATCAGGGGTTAAAATGAAAACAAAAATTTGTATTGATTCATTTTGAATTTTGATTTGTTTTTTTTTAATTGAGCAAGGATTTAAATTTGAAGAAAAATTTTTTAATTTTTTTTTAAGTTATGTTCCTGACACGGCCCCTATTTGACACACTGACCCCATTTGAACAAATCTGAACCCCAGTCACACAAGGACCCACCATACAAAATATTAGCTAAATCGGCCTAATGATTCAAACAATTATTTAACAAATACTCGCTGCAGGGTGTGCCAAAGGATTCAGATTTGAAATCCAAGATAGCTGCTGGCAGCCATGTTTTTAACAGATTAAAAAAAATAGATGGCTCCCATCTATAGGTCACACCAAATATCCATATAAAGTTTGGTGATGATGGGATGAGGGAGGTGGCGAAGGTAGGGTGTGCCAAAGAATTTAGTCTAACCTGCTAAAACAATGTCCAACATTGTGCAGTCTACTTGTAATTTGAAAATTAATTTTAGTTGCCAACAGTGATCTTTATTTATGATATACATGTACCTTCTCGATTAAATAGTAAGGTATGTCCACAATTGTGTCTGATCAAATTTAACTTACAAATATCGGATAAAGAAAGTTGGAAATCAATATTTCCTATTTAATTTCTTAGCCTCTCGATGTAACATGACAAATAAAAGCAGGTTGTCTTTGTGAAGCATGTTCTAGTAATCATGGATATCAAGAGCACTGACACAGTGGCTAAATATGGCCTATTTCAAATTGCATTTCAGAAGGAATACATAACTTCTAGTACCAAGTTTGGTGGTGGCGATTAACAAACCCTAATGCAGTTAGTCAACATGTATCAGTAAGCAAATCCAAAGTGAAAAACACTGGTTAAAAAAGGCAGACCAACCAAAGATTGAGCTCAGCTTTTAATCTGGTTTGAAACATCTGCATAGAAAATATTCCATTCATTCATATTTTATTGAACATCCCAAACCTTTACACGAGCTGAAGACAAAACTGGATATCTATCTGAAACAGGCTCCCTTTGGGATCCTTTATTCAGCAGTTGTGGCCTTCGCACACATGGCAAACAATTCCGGCTATTGTATATATACTTCTAAGAGACCCCAATGATTGTTAGGGAAATTAAGCAAACACAACATGCATGGGAAGCCCTAGTAGTGCACAGTGGGAAGCCCCATAAGGTAACAGCAAATTTTATTGGCTAAAACTAATAATAATAGTTATGGCAATTTCAATTGGTCTCAATTCCAAATAATAGTGATTGTTGGGAATTTTCTCCCAAATTAATAATCGTGCCGACACTATTATTTGGCATCTGGGAGTACTGGGTACACACTCTGCAATTTCAATCACATCATCAACCATATATGGAATATTAGATCCTTCCAAGATCCAGACGTATGCAGCAACATTCAGCAATACTGCTGAAAACACATCGACAGCTTCAGGCATACACCACAAACCGCTACCATAGCGACACGGCTTATACTGGGTACACACCCAGCAATTGCTAGCAAAGCATTAAGCATATATGGGATATTCGATCTTTCCAAGATCCAGACGGCACTTCACGTTAGCTGAATAGGAATAACTATATGACACACCTTGTGAGCACATCAGCTTTGTTGATCAAAACTCAAAACATTTCATTCATCAGCCGATAGTAAATCGGCTGCTGGTGCACTATCATGCGACAAGCGAATCCGCGAACAAGTACAGAATACAGAACATTAACTCGTTGAATTCAGCGGACATCCTACCCGCATGTGGCATGTATATACTGACATACACAGCACCATTATAAAACACATCGACAGATTCAGGCATACGCCACAAACAGCTGTCATATCAATACCGCTTATATACTCCCAGGTGCCTAATAATCATGATTGCCTAATAATAGTGATTTGTGGGGATTTAGGCTGAAACTAATAATAGTTATGGTAATTTCACTCTGTCTCAATTCAAAATAAGTGATTGTTTGGAATTTTCTCCAAAATTAAAAATCGTGCAGACACTATTATTTGGCACCCGAGAGTACTGGATACACACACTGCAATTTCAATCACATCATCAACCATATATGGGATATTAGATCCTTCCAAGGTCCTGACGTATGCAGCATCATTCAGCAATACTGCTGAAAACACATCGACAGCTTCAGGCATACGCCACAAACAGCTATCATAGCAATACCGCGTATACTGGGTACACACCCTGCAATTTCAAGCATTTCATCAATCTAATATGCGATATTCGATCCTTCCAAGATCCAGACGGCACTTAACGTTAGCTGAATATGAATAACTATATAACACATCCCGTGAGCACATCAGCTTTGTTGGTCAAATCTCAAAACATTTTATCAAATCGGCTACAGGTGCATTATCATGTGACAAGCGAATCCGCGAAGAGTTATCATCGAATACAGAACATGACTGGTTGAATTCAGCAGACATCCTGCCCGCGTATGGCACGTATATATTGACATTTACAGCACCATTCAGCAATACTGCTGAAAACACATCGACAGCTTCAGACAGATGCCACAAACAGCTATCATATCAATACCGCTAATATACTCTCAGGTGCTTAATAATCGTGATTGCATAATAATCGTGATGGCCTAATAATAGTGATGGTTGGGATTTAGGCTGAAATTAATAATAGTTACATGTATTTGCAATTTCACTCTGTCTCAATTCCAACTAATAGTGATCGTTGGGAATTTGCTACAAAATTAATCGTGCTGATATTATTATTTGGAACTCAGATCCTTTTATTGGTTATGTACATGTAGATAGATGGAGTTATCATTAAACCTCACATCCTTATATTGGTTATGTAGATGGAGTTATCATTAAACCTCACATCTTTGTATCAGTTATGCAGATATATGGAGTCGTCATTAAACCTCACTTCAGTGAATTTGGGATTTGGACAGGGACATACAGAAAATGCAAGATTGAAGCGTGTTTACATTTCGCAATGTCTGGTGTGTACCGTATGCAGCGGAACTTGACATGTTCAAGCTTGGCAAAACAACAAATTTTGTTTGGTTGAACAATTTAACATGGGGAATCTCCATAGAGAATGGTTATATTCCGATAAAAAAGAAAATAATGCGAAATGAAAGTCGGCACTCGTCAGTATAGTGCAGAATAACATACGAGTCATGATATATGCAAAAATTTGATCTCATATTCGATAACTAGTCTCGTAATTAAGGAATCAATGGCGCTCGGACATGTGTAATTTCTTCGCAGACTGTACAAGGCAGACGGACTCCGAAATGTAAACATGCGTCAAATTTACCTTTTCTGAGAATAACACAAGCGCAACCTTGATCAAAGTAAACCCCCATGCAAACTTTGAGCTTCAAAGTTCCAAAGACCAGCGACACCCTGCGACAGCCAGGGGTAAAATATAGTTGGTGTCAAAGCTGTCACTCCCGTTCTGTCCCACCCGCCAAATTGTGCTTACAAGTATCATCGAATACAGAACAATAACTGGTTGAATTCAGCAGACATCCTGCCCGCATATGCCATATATATATTGACATATACCGCATCATTCAGCAATACTGCTGAAAACACATCGACAGCTTCAGGCATACGCCACAAACAGCTATCACATCGATGCCGCTTATATACTCCCAGGTGTCTAATAATCGTAATGACCTAATAATAGTGATGTGTGGGGAATTTAGGCTAAAACTAATAATAGTTATGGAAATATCAATCTGTCTCAATTCCAAATAGTGATTGTTGGGAATTTTCTCCAAAATTAATAATCGTGCCGACACTATTATTTGGCATCTGAGAGTACCGGGTACACACTCTGCAATTTCAATCACATCATCAACCATATATGGAATATTAGATCCTTCCAAGGTCCTGACGTATGCAGCATCATTCACCAATACTGCTGAAAACACATCGACAGCTTCAGGCATACGCCACAAACAGCTATCATAGCAATATCGCGTATACTGGGTACACACCCTGCAATTTCAATCACATCATCAATCATATATGGGATATTCGATCCTTCCAAGATCCAGACGGCACTTAACGTTAGCTGAATATGAATAACTATATAACACATCCTGTGAGCACATCAGCTTTGTTGGTCAAATCTCAAAACATGTTATCAAATCGGCTACAGGTGCACTATCATGTGACAAGCGAATCCGCGAAGAGGCATCATCGAATACAGAACATAACTGGTTGAATTCAACAGACATCCTGCCCGCGTATGGCATGTATATATTGACATATACAGCACCATTCAGCAATACTGCTGAAAACACATCGACAGCTTCAGACAGATGCCACAAACAGCTATCATATCAATACCGCTAATATACTCTCAGGTGCTTAATAATCGTGATTGCATAATAATCGTGACGGCCTAATAGTGATGGGTTGGGATTTAGGCTGAAATTAATAATAGTTACATGTATTTGCAATTTCACTCTGTCTCAATTCCAACTAATAGTGATCGTTGGGAATTTGCTACAAAATTAATCGTGCCGATACTATTATTTGGAACTCAGATCCTTTTATTGGTTATGTAGATAGATGGAGTTATCATTAAACCTCACATCCTTATATTGGTTATGTAGATGGAGTTATCATTAAACCTCGCATCTTTATAATGGATTTGCAGATGGAGTTATCATTAAACCTCACATCTTTGTATCAGTTATGCAGATAGATGGAGTTGTCATTAAACCTCACTTCAGTAAATTGGGGATTTGGACAGGGACATACAGAAAATGCAAGCTTGAAGCGTGTTTACATTTCGCAATGTCTGGTGTGTACCGTATGCAGCGGAACTTGACATGTTCAAGCTTGGCAAAACAACAAATTTTGTTTGGTTGAACAATTTAACATGGGGAATCTCCATAGAGAATGGTTATATTTCGATAAAAAAAGAAAATAAAGCGAAATGAAAGTCGGCACTCGTCAGTATAGTGCAGAATAACATACGAGTCATGATATATGCAAAAATTTGATCTCATATTCGATAACTAGTCTCGTAATTAAGGAAACAATGGCGCTCGGACATGTGTAATTCCGCCAAATTGCCCAAAATGTGCTTACAAGTATCATCGAATACAGAACAATAACTGGTTGAATTCAGCAGACATCCTGCCCGCATATGCCATATATATATTGACATATCCAGCATCATTCAGCAATACTGCTGAAAACACATCGACAGCTTCAGGCATACGCCACAAACAGCTATCACATCGATGCCGCTTATATACTCCCAGGTGTCTAATAATCGTAATGACCTAATAATAGTGATGTGTGGGGAATTTAGGCTAAAACTAATAATAGTTATGGCAATATCAATCTGTCTCTATTCCAAATAGTGATTGTTGGGAATTTTCTCCAAAATTAATAATCGTGCCGACACTATTATTTGGCATCTGAGAGTACCGGGTACACACTCTGCAATTTCAATCACATCATCAACCATATATGGAATATTAGATCCTTCCAATATTCACACGTATGCAGCAACATTCAGCAAAACTGCTGAAAACACATCGACAGCTTCAGGAATACGCCACAAACAGCTATCATAGCGATACCGCTTATACTGGGTACACCCTGCAATTTCAATCACATCATTAAGCATATATGGGATATTCGATCCTTCCAAGATCCAGACGGCACTTAACGTTATTTGAATATGAAAAACTTTATGACACATCTCGTGAGCACATCAGCTTTGTTGGTCAAAACTTTAAACATTTCATCCATCAGCCGATAATAAATCGGCTACTGGTGCACTAACATGTGACAAGCGAATCAGCGAACAAGTATAATCGAATACAGAACAATAACTCGTTGATTTCAGCGGACATCCTGCCCGCATATGTCATGTATATATTGACATATACAGCACCATTCAGCAACACTGATGAAAACACATCGACAGCTCCAGGCATATGCCACAAACAGCCGTCATATCAATACCGCTTATATACTCCCAGGTGCCTAATAATCGTGATTGCCTAATAATAGTGATGTGTGGGGATTTAGGCTGAAATTAATAATAGTTATGGCAATTTCATACTCTCAATTCCAAATAAGTATTTTTGGGGAATTTTCTCCAAAGTTAATAATCGTGCTGACACTATTATTTGGCATTTGGCACCAGGGAGTACTGTGTACACACACTGCAATTTCAGGCACATCATCAATCATATTTGGGATATTCGATTCTTCCAAGATCCACACGGCACTTAACGTTAGCTGAATAAGAATAACTATATAACACATCCCGTGAGCACATCAGCTTTGTTCGTCAAAACTCAAAACATTTCATCAAATCGGCTACAGGTGTACTATCATGTGACAAGCGAATCCGCGAACAAGTATCATCGAATACAGAACAATAACTGGTTGAAATCAGCGGACATCCTGCCCGCACATGGCATGTTTATATTGTCATATACAGCAGTTGTATACCACAAAATGGATGTCAGGTTGAAACACGGTTCCATTGTGGCAAGTTGGCATTGCATGTCGATTTTGAGAAAAAAAATTAGCATTTACTATCTAAATGCCAAAAGTTTTATCGAATTCGGATCACATTATGAACAGACATATATGCACGAACGAATAATCTACAAAACTCGTAACATGCAGATGACATAACATTGCAACTCGGAAGCCGTAATTTTATCGGAACATTTTTTAGTTTTATGGCGGCCATTTTGGTCTCCATCATCGTTTTTACGAAACCAGTTGACTTATACATATTACGATACAGCCTCCGTGAAATAAAGTTCAGTTACAATAAAGCACTTGCGATTTTCCAGTCCGGTGTGCACACTCGTTGTGCACAATGCACAGAGTGCCAATATAAAACTTGGCGGCCATTTTGAACGCCATCTTGGATTTTATAACCTTAATAATCTAGGATTTGAACGGAATCTTACATTCTCCGTGTCATATAACTTGGAAGTCTTCGACAGATATGCTATATTTGCACAGAGTTGACGCACAGCACTTTGATTCGCCATGAATTTTTGACGCGTCACGCAGTGCGTCACGCTACATATTTTACCATGACGTCACGAATCAGAACGAAAGCGGGAAAACGATGTTGAATCCGATTTAGTGTCTATATTCGTTCCATAATTTGCAAATATGTTTACAATCTTGCCGATTTTGATGCCCTGTTAACCAGTTGGCTAATGCCTGTTAACCTCTGAAAATACGTCATTTTTTAAGTAGGGTACCGTATGAAACATAGTGAAAAGTTATATTTTGTCACTGCTCGGCGCTCTCTGAATTCGAAAACTAGAGTAATTTCCCATAAGAAAATGATGGTCGCATAAATTCCCCCGATGTGCGAATGTCACCCACCCCCCCCCCAGCACAGCCTGACTATATGGTACAGAATAACATACGAGTCGTGTTATTTGCGAAAAATTAACCTCATTCGATTGATTCGATTAATTAGTCTTGTAATTAAGGAATCAATGGCGCTCGGACATGTGGAATTCTTTCGCAGACTGTACACGGAATCTGGACAGAATTGTGAAATGTAAACAAGTGTCAAATTTACCTTTTCTGAGAATAAGACAAGCGCAACCTTGATCAAAGTAATGCAACAAACAGCAAAAAATAGAATAAAGCTGATGTAAACACGGTATAAGCGCACGACACAATCGTTTCGACGATTCTACGACCAATTCCACGATTCTGTGGCTTGACAACCACGGTGCTACGGCAGTTTAACGATTCTGCGACGTTATTATACGTAATATTTTATGACAAACTTAGATCAAGGGGCTTTTTACTGAATTGGGACGATAAATAGAGAATACATACGAGTTATGAAGAATACCCGAATTATCTCATGAGTGGGTGCAAGGAAGTACAGAGTGGAAATTATGTACTTCCTTGCACCCACGAATGAGATAATCCGGGTATTCAACCAAAACCCGTAGGTTTTCTTTTTATTATATGCGCTATAAACCGCACCAAAACTGCTAATTTTGTCCTACAGTTCACTTCAAATTGTTAGAAAGCTTCGACATTTGCATTTTGTTTACATTCCATCAATTGATTTGCTCACCACCGAATGACAAATATCGAGGATAGCCGCCACAAGAAATAGTCCCCATTGTTTTATTCTGAAATGATGCGAGAAAATTAATGTATACATAATTTAGTGATAATAATATATTAAAACAGATGAGTTAACATTATAACAATTAAATAACAGTTTATGAACCGTGAAAATCAATAATTAAAACAATAGTCCGGCTGTTATTGATACGATTTGAAACTTAATGTGATTCGCCGCTATAAACTGGAAGTAATCTCCGAAAAAGTAATACTATTGTGTTATCCATCGAGTCGGTCAGAGTTATCCATCGAGTCGGTCCAGGCGATGGATATAACGCTCTACGCCACGGCACTATTTAATGGGGAAGCATATAATAAAAGTGGGCTTCTTCTTATATTTGTTGTGTAGAGTAGACTTTGCAAGTCCACCAGGTTGACTCACGGAAAATATACGAAGATGAGATCTATACATAAAATGAGTCACAATCGGCTCAGTCAAATCTGGATAATCAGATCAAACCGCGAACCGATTGCAAAAAGTCATTTCTTGGGCTACAAGCTTAGGGACATTCATAGTGAGAAAATTAACATCAAACGTAAGCTTTGATAAGGATAAATGTATTATTTGTCAATTTCGTACATCTGTTGACGCAATATTCGATTCAACTAAACACAGAAATGCAGTAACAATGTAAACTATTTGACAACGCCCCGCTTCGACCATGACAATGACGATTGTGTGACTCGTTGAACGGTAATTTTCATTTGTATGAGACGTATCTGTCACTGATCGGGCAGCTTAGTTCTGCGTGTAAGCCCATGTGTGCTGCATCAACTCAATAATGTTTGGAACTGTGCTTTCGTTGTACCGTGCACATGTCCTGGATTCAATACAGTACTGTGTATTTGCTGATCCCCACACGTGAAGACATAGAGACCAAGTCACACAAGAGATTTATCGCTAAAAGAGCATTCTTAGAATAGAACATGACGAAATTCCCAACATACATGCACCTGAACATTTTCCTTTCGAAAATGTCACCACTTAGCCTACCATAACATGAGTTATTTTAGTCATATTTTGATTAGCAGGTAGGCCCTACATATAAAGATGGCCTCGAAAAATAATTGACCGTTTAGTTACTTTTATAAGGGTGGTTATCTGAAACTGAAAATAATGAGAAACACTTTAAAAAAATAAAAAATAAAAGGGATGGATACCAGAAAATTGCAGTAAAAACGTAAACATACATAAAATAGTACAACACTGGGTTGGTGGGTCACGAAAGTGGTCAAAATAAAAAAATATCCTATAGGGATACGTCCGATTTATGACCCCCCCCCCCGATCCGCCGGTTCGGACGCCAATTTGCTGGTATATTATTAACATCCACGGGGTGTTTTGTTGCGGTAGTATTTTTAATTGGGTAAAACTGACTGGTGTGCATATACTCCAAATGAGGTAAGAATTAAGATCGTGGGAAGTTGAGTGGAAATAAATGTCATAGAATTGTCATATCTGCAGACAAATTTTGACTGCGTGAAGGAATTATATTTTAGATAACTAGATTTTAATCACAATTAAATAAGTTATAGAATATAATTTTCACCGGTTATAGAATTAATTGTTAAAATGATTACGGTGCGTTAAAGGGGTACTGTACGTTATTTTCAATAAATTCCCGGTTATAACAACGATATAATATTGATAATATATAGGACAATAAGTACATTCAGTTGAAGGTGTATTATGTAAACGTTCAGG
This sequence comes from Siphonodentalium dalli, assembly GCA_032622095.1. Classification (NCBI taxonomy): domain Eukaryota; kingdom Metazoa; phylum Mollusca; class Scaphopoda; order Gadilida; family Siphonodentaliidae; genus Siphonodentalium; species Siphonodentalium dalli. The sequence goes on from CP136068.1 coordinate 107,330,961, forward strand.
TTAATAGGTTATCTTAAAATTAAAGTTAGCAATTTGATACAAATTTAATTTATGTTGGATTACGAATTTCCGTGTACAAGACGTAATCAAATTGATTTACGGATAGTAGATTGGGCAACGCGTGTCACACGTGCTCGTGTAAACATATGTTGATACGAGGCGTAAACTCAAGCCAATCACTGACTAGTGACTTTAAAGGAGTATGTTGGACTAATATGCATAGAGTATGAATTTTATTTGATACATTTTCTTGAAACTGTACAAAACTTACTCGAATACACTAATTTGTATTTTCGCAATCTGGCTAATCTTCATCCGTAACATTACTTCGTACTCAACAGACTTTCAAATAACAACAACGACATATGAATATCACTTTAAACATATATTGGTAGGTGTATAGAACTTTCCAAGATGTATTCATTTCGATCAGTCTAGAGTTCAAGCCGGGTCTACTCCTTTAAATCAGACCAATGAGAAACTCGCATTACAACGCGATCGTCATCACGACGTTTCGACCGATTAACGAATCGTGGGAAATTTTACAAATATTCGTTCAGTTCACGTTACGGTATATTATACATATCTCCTGGATGTCAAAATATGGAATTCTACTCAAACAAAATTAAGTTTCAAGTGTGGAGTTAATTTCTAAGGCATCCAGTCCCCACCATCGATACCAGAACGCAACAGAATAAGACATGTTGGCGATACGAAAATACCGAGGTACCGTGAGTCGGCTGCTAGTTAGGCGTACAGACAAACGGAAGGAAAGTTGGATAGGCAATTTAAATCATGTAATGTGTGGTGCACAGATATGGAAATTAAACTTGTACAGTATAGTAATATACGATTCGACATTACTTTATTTTTCTCAGCTGGCTCATAATAAAAGAGTCTTAATCTCGTAGCCTTGAGGTCGTGTGACTCATTAACACCACCATGTCTAATATGTGGGCCAAATTATAAAATTCCGTGGTCGCATGAAGCGTTATGGTTTTTCCGATGTATTTGTTTAAAATACGAACTGCGCGTTCAGGAAGCCGGTCACCGGTTTATTATTTTAAAAGTCGAACTGTGCGATCAGGAGGCCGGTCATTGGTAAACGGTGTAGTTGTGAATTTCAATTTCGTTTATTGTCGTTTACATTATTATGTCAATACTGTTGGTTTTTGGTTTGTGACAAGCTATGTCAATTACTAATATAAAATATAATTTGTAAGTCTTATATTTCAACTTTTATAGATATTTTTCGTTCTGCAGCCCTTGATGGTTGTGTTGGTATTATAGTTGCAGTATGTAATAATTATGACCGCGTTAATTGCTTTCGATCCTTAGGTATGAACAATGGCTGGACCATGCACTCTTGGCGGGAACACAATACCTCCGAATTTTTATCCGCATGCTTTCTGGTGTGGTGAATGAAAACCCTGCAGTAATAAGCCGTCGTTTGTAATAATTCGAAGGATTAGTTGTTTTAACTGAAATATGAGGCGGTGAATTCATGTAACCAATATATTTTATATTATAATTTCTATTCATGGCTGATAATGATCTTGAGGGCGTTACCATTTCTGATTATGGTTTTCTTGTAAATAGATTGGGTCGCTTTAAAAGCTGTACTACTGCTATACCCGAATGCGGTTATTTTGGGACACGTTAAAGTTGTACTGCGACCCCGAGTCCGGTAAAAGCTGTAGTTGGAATGTCCAAGTTCATGAAAGTTCTGACTATGCCGATTATTTGAGAAGCTTTAACGTTTGAGGATATTGTAGAAAAGCTAATCTGGCCATGTCAAATTGAGCTATATCGATGGGATATCTCGCAGGACAACACATTTCGGGTTTTCGTGGGGTGTTTATTCGTTAGGTGTCTTATAGTTGCAGTGTCTAACCATTATGACAGCGTTAATTGCTTTCGAAGTTTAGGTATGAACAATGGCTGGGCCGTGCACTCTTGGCGGGAACACAACACATCCGATGTTTGATCTGCATTTAGAAGCTTTCTGGCGTGGTGAAACCTGCAGTAATAAGCCGTAGTTTTTTTGTAATAATTTGAAGTAGTAGTTGTTTTAACGAAATTCTGAGGCGGTTAATGACGTTTCAATTGCTGGTCGCGCAATCGTCGTTGTCATACCGTAGTTGACTACTCGGTGTTGTCAATTGAGTGCGATGATATCCCCGCAAATATGGACACAGCGCCGTCAATCACAGAACTGGTGTGAACATTAGTTGTGAAAAATTACACAAAGACGTATGGATGTTATTATGTGGTTACCACTCAATTTTATAAGACATATATATTTTCTCAACTCTAAAGGCGAAGTTCACATAAGGATTAACTGCCATGTGGACTGTTTTTATGGAGATGTAACCGTGGGGTAAGTGGTCATAACTTGTGTGAAACCCAAATGGTTTTACATACAAGTTATGACCACTTACATCACGGTTACATCTCCATAAAAACAGTCCACATGACAGTTAATCCTTATATTTATATACATTTAGCAAAAAAGCTACGTTTGTAAATGTATTTGAATCGAAAAGTGTATCGTGACAAAACCAGGCCAAAATATCTCATAGCACCCTTGGCAAAAGTTAACAGGAACAATTTCTTTATATTGAAACCCGATGATTTAATTTAAGTCAATCCTGCGCGAGTCCAAATGCGCGCCCAAAACATTACGCGCTTTTCTTTCCGGTATCGATGACGTATCGATGTAATTATGGGGTTGCAGTTATGAGCTGTTGCGCGTTCACCGAGAAATAACTGCAACTAGTCACGTGGGCGCCGACCAATCGAAATGCTGGATTTAGTAATAATCAAACTTAGTATTTAAATATACAGTGATATATGTAAAACCGAAACAACCGGCTATTTATGTCAAAGATTATGTATTGTTGTGCTAACTGTCTAGTGCTGAACTCTTTACAGATTATCGAATTGAAGAATCGTTAAACTGCCGTAGCACCGTGTGGTGTCAAGCCGCAGAATCGTGGAATTGGTCGAAGAATCGTCGAAACGATTGTGCCGTGGTGATAAGGGTGATTAAGATACTTATTTAGATGTAGAACTCAACAATATTTATTCGCTTCGTTCGCAGAGAAAGCACTGAGCCGAAGCTATAAATATCTGAGGCGATCTTACAGAGATGCCGCGATATGATTGGCTGTCGAACTTAGCCGAACTGAGCCCGAGGGAGCGATCTCAAAGGATCTCTCAACAGACAAGTTTAATAGCAGCGCAATGCGCTGCGAAACTATGTAGTTCCTTACATATATTAATCGTAGATGTCTATGCATTAAAGTTTGGGACTCTGTATCTCAAATAAAGACTTAATTACTGGTAGGTCCCACATGTTCCCAGAACAAATATTGACCCACCCCCATTGATAAAGGTAGCCAACTTGGCCCGGCCTAATTTTTTTTTTATATCAGGTTAAAATACACAAAAATAATTTTTGTAACATTAAATGCCTCATATATAGTTAGAAAGATATGTTATTGCTCTTCAATTTTATGTATTCCTTGTACAAATTGTTCAAGAAAAACTCCGGTTATGAGCACAGGTCTAACGCAAATCGGCTGTAAAATTTCACTCATTCGAGATGGTGTTCCTTAAACTGGGTCAAAATGTCTGGTTTTTACCCAGACTTTCGCCTCAAAAAACATGTTCAACGGTAAGTAGGATATATTATACATCAATAGAAGCGGAATTGTTTACTGACCCACTCAAACCAATCATGCCACATCACTGCATCGTATCTCTCGTATTTATTGAAAAATTCAGTTTTATAAACCATGAAGAAAGAAATTGAAATTTTCCAAACGTAGCGATTTTGTGCGAGTCTGCTATGAGTACTATTTATAGTTCTTATGCAACACAATATATAACCAAGGAGTAGTGTATATAAGCTCTAAATATTTATGGAGTTATATTCCTGACCATATGTATGTTTTCAAATCGGCACCGGTACTTTTGAGTGACTTGATGTGGTATTGAAAACAACAGGTACATGTATTTATCTGGCGGGTCCGCTTGGAACTTGTTCCATTATAATGATGGTGTATTTATTTTTGAATTTTATATTGATTTTTCAAATGTAGGTCAAGTGATGTAATTCCCGAATTTTTTTTATCAAAAATATATATATTGCAAAAGTTTTATATGAGTTACCAAGCGGACCCGCCAGATAAATACCTGTTGTGTCCAATACCACATCAAGTCACACTCCTAAGTATGTGCAACTCTAACTTTTGTTCTGCAGATTTGCATGGAAATCCCAATTCAAAATTGTTCACTTGACCTCCCCTTAAGGGCTTTGTGGACCTAATTTTTCCAAAAAAAATTCGAGTCCGAATAAAGGATTCTGTTCATGTATATTAGTAATCATAGAAACCATTCCCATTGATGCAACATTTTAAGAGTATACAGTATCAGAGGCGGACTGGCCGATCGGGAAAATTCCCTATGGGCCGGAGGCCGTGGGGGGGGGGTATATGTGATTGGTCCGCAAATGAAACCGACGTGGATGTTAACGGTAACTCCCAGCTGTAAATCCCAAAAAAATTCTCACGCACACTTCCCGGACCCTCCCCCAAATTGAAATTTCCAACACAATAGGAACGCTTCAATTGAGGCCAGTCTAGATGCTAGGATTAGCGATTTTCTTGTATAGTTTTCAAAACTTTCTCACCCCGGGCCGAACAACCATGGACAGCCCGGTGTGTTCTGGTCTCTTGCCCGCAGCCGTGTGCATTTGTCTAGAGTTATACCGCTAGATGTTAGAATTTATGCATTTTTTTCAGGTAAAAATATCTGAATGGTCTTATACCGGGAATATATGGAACCATGGTTTATAAATATATAGGATATTAGGCCAGAGCACTGAGGTGCAAGGGGGTGCAAATGGAATTATGCAAAAACATGTATTTGGTCCGATTCTCATTCAAGGGGGGGGGGTGCAGTTGGAATTTCTCAAGGTGGACACCCCCTGAACATATTCTCTTTCAGGGGGGGGGGTGCAGATGGGCCGGTATTATATTCATTTCCCGGGCCGGTTTTTTGGCCCAGTCCGTCTGAGTATACTTCATGGTGGATTATGTTAGAAATACAAAATGTGAACTTTATTGAGATTTAAAAAATAAAATATACCGGTACATGCAATCGTCCAAGAAAAACAAAGTCCATATCTAAGAATCAAATATGGGAATATGTACTAAACACTGCATGACGTAAGTACAATGTAATACAAAAAAATGGTATCTGGAGAAGTCTACCCGCACGAATACGGCCCCGTTAATATATATAGATGGGAGTTGATTGAAGCCTTAAATCGGAGAATGTTTATGTAGGCTAATTGTGAAGTCCGCAATGCTATTATAATCATAACACAATGAAATTCAATTATGGGCAGACAGTTGGGCAGACAGTGAAGCTGAAATGGTCACTGTCGGCCCGTTCGTTCATTTGGGTTTCCATCTTTTTTTAAATTTTGAGTTACGTGATACGCTGCTTTTGTAAAAGGTATAAAAACAATGATAGTTGCATACAGACAATGGAAGAAAGCTGCTAAGTACTTTTGATTGCTGCATAGCGAATGAAGCCATGCGCTCAAATCTTTAACCAATGTAAGGCCTACATAGAGACAGATCTGACAAACCAGCTACTCCATACAATCGCCAAGATTTCAGCACCCACAACTGACGACAGAGAAGACGCCGCCGTTTGAATTTATTGTTAATTGTATTAATATAATCTGTTATTTTTTCATTATTATTAGTTTCATATATCAAATCATATAAATTGAAGAATAATTTTAATCAATGTTTCTGTTATATATGGGGCCGACTTCGCGCGGGGCCGACTTCTGTATTCAAAAAACTATATTTCTTGAGCGTTCTTATAAAAAGATTACTTTGAACCTGATGACAAATGATATGCTAACTTCACAATGTGGTAGAATGAGAGCCAGCAGTTTATGGGTCAACTTGTGGGCAAGATATGGTACCTCTATTTGTGGACTCTTCTGATGTTGGGCATCCCCCCTTTACTCACATAATGTGGGTCACACAAAGCTTATATCCAGTCTGGTGTGAATAGCTTTTAGCTGGTGTCAGGATAATCACTCATGTTGGAGTTGAGTGAGTTGTGACCTATTTACTAGAAATAGTGTGATGGTCTCGTAGGGTTTTAATTGAGGTTTAGTATTCTATTGTCATCAGAGTTCACAGCATTACACTGGCCACTGTTTAACCCATTCTTCTAGTACCCACAGGGCCAATGTTTAAGCAAGTATACCGGTACATGTATATCATTTGTCAACAACTGGTTCAAAGTAATTTTTTCAAAGAATGCTCAAGAAATATAATATTAATATTTTGTGTAGTACATCATTGATCATTCATCACAGTGTTCAGTACATATTCCCATATTGAATTCTTAGATATGAACTTTCGTTTTTCTTGGACCATTGCCTGCAAATTTTATTTTATTCAATCTCAATATAGTTCGCATTTTGTATTTCTAACATTATCCACCATGAAGTATACACTTAAAATGTTGCACCAATGGTCGGGCATGGTTTCTGTGATCACTAATATACATTTACAGAATCCTTTATATATTTGGACTCTATAAAATTTTGGAAAAATTGGGTCCAAAAAGCCCTTAATAATTATCAAAAAGGTCAATAATATAGGTTATTGGTACCGATTAAGGTGGTGGTAAAGTTTCGCAAATCACATTTTCCTACAATTTTGTTTCTTCTGCTCATCATCACGGCTTCTAAATTAATGTCCTAGGTTCATATCATTGTCAGTTTACACAAGGGGTAGAATGATTTAGTAAGAATAACTCTTGCTACAAATTAGCTAGTGCGAATTGGCGTGCATAAATATGTCAACGTTTTGGCATTTAGAACAGGAAATGGGAGGCACTTGTGGAATTTAAAAACAAATCAATGTCTGCCCCAATACTCGCGAAGAGCCGAGGAGCAGCGAATTTTGTAAATTATGGTTTATTTCGAAATAATTTGCGTTTAAAGCCACGTGAGGCCTTAGTTGTCGAAAATATTCATATTTGTTCAATCACCGTAAACAAAAAAACATTAAAACGCATACAGTTTCGTTCATATATACAATGACCATCGCGTAAACAGCATGTTATCATAAAGACCTACTATATTTTACCTAAGCAAGAGCCTGATTGTGTTACAGAAGACAACACACACAATGCTGCTGGCTAATCACACACAAATGGCAAAAACGCTCTTTATTCGTTCCATATCAGGAATTCATCCACAAATAACGCTCTTTATGTTTACCATCATAATATAAACAAACACCAGAAAAGTAACTTTTTAGGCTTTGTTTACATAATGGTAAAAAATATGACAATAACATACTGTTTATGCGATATTTCTTATGTGTATACGGACAAAGTCTGTCTACATTTTGTTGTTCTTTCTGGCGGTTTTTGACGGGTGGAAATATTTTCACAGGATACCCACCGCCAAGGCCAACCGTACCTTTAACTAACGTAAACAAATCCACCATTTTTATAAAAAAAAATACCGGTCAGTTTGTCGTACAAAAGAAAGATGATGTGCACTGACCTAGAAACATTTGAATAGGCGAGAACACCGTGGACAATAGACCGATCAGATTAAGCCGGTCTCGAGACGGGGTAATCCCAACTCACGAGAGCAGGAATTACCTCCGTTTGCATTATCAAATGTACTTATCGATCTCTCATAGTTTGGTAGAGGATTCCTTTTTTTCTTTCGGATTTTATTGCTATCGAATACGTTTTTTTCTGGAAATTAATTCTCCATGGCAATTAACGGATATTGGCGAGTACAGTTGTGCTAATTTTATATCGCTTGGATTTACCAATTTCGCTGTACAAATGCCAACAGAAAGGGTACCATTACGCAGCGACGTATGGCCATATATTTCGCATAGAAATTCCATTTGAGTTCTAGTACCCACATTTACCATATATATATATAGCAAGCCTCAGATCGTCATTGTTTGATTTGTGTGGGGTGTCATTATTATGTAATCCATGCATGCAATATATATAAATAACTAACCTTATATGATATAAGCGAAGATCCAACGATGAATAAATACAATGTAATACGTCAACAGATAGAAATAAGTCGTGTTGTTGAGGCTGTCGATATTTCAAAGAACAAGTCCACGGTGTATCGCTCCGCTGATCTGTTCCAGAATCGCACTGATCTATGATTGGATGTTTCGGCGGAGTGGCATATTTGTGTGTGTGGTTCAGCTCTCCGATAGAGAGCATTTGGCCCTATATTTTCTACTATCGTATTTTAATTCATATTTATATACAATTCAGCTATACTAACAGCTATAATGAATCTTCGTATCTATATGAGTATGTTGTTATTAGCAGGTTTTAGTAGAGAAATCTTCCGACAGAATGTTGCTTCAACTTCAAGTTCAAAATGTTTGTTGACGTACTCAGGTACGAAATTAGTGCACTGAAGCTTCCCCAGCGTCGCGTTCATTCCGCCTCATGATTCCGGGTTACAATCAACTAAATATGTCCCATATGCGACAGTGTTAGGGTTAAGCCATTCCCACGATTCATTACACCCTACTGATCCAAACTTTAAATACTTTTTGCGTGTAGAACTCCACGTCGGACATACATGTAAGTTGTCAAAAAAGAAATGGTGCTTCACCGTACTTATTCCTGGAAACAAATTGGCATTTCCACAACTATCCCCTTTTGTGCACACCAAATTTCAATATAGAATAATACCCCCACCCCTACCAAATTTGGGGACCAATGTAGCCACTTGACGAACACTCCCACACAAATAACCGAGGAATAAACATAGCCTATGAATTTCTTTTTTCTTTCACATTAAACAACCGAAGATATTATACACCATTCAGCTGTCGGTATTTTTTTTATGCTGACTCGAGTTTTCCTACACAAATGCCAAGGGGCATAATTTCAAGTATTTAGTTGCTTATAACCTCCGATGTTGAAATTATTTAGGCAAGATTGTGCCGGTTACACTATTTGCAGCAAGTCCCTGTAAATGTGGCAAGTCTCCGGTAAATGCAGCAAGTCCCCGGTAAATTCAGCAAGTCCCTTTCGCCGAGGGTGCATTACACGGCGGATTAGTCATGTGTGTTTACACAACGATATGTTTAAGTGGGTGTGCTGATTACAAAGGCCTATGTGTATGCTGTTCGATATACATCTATGTTTCATCATGTTGTGCATACACGTGGATGATTATTTGACGCTATATATCGTCGCCACGAGTGGATCCTTTGTTCTGAAACTTAAGCAATCGCACCAGTGTTGGGCGTTGATATCCCCTATCACATCCACTCGTCAGCAAAATTTTATCTCCATATTTTATTTTTTTCAAGAATTTTTGAACTTTCGGTTTTTGTTGGAATTTGCCAATATGTACCCACCTGAACACGAGCTTTCCGTTGGTCGGTTTGCTTTGTAAGTAGAGCGGTCAAACGTTCGGATGTTACCAAAAATATATCAACGTACCCGCTCCTGCATTACATCGCTCCATCATTAACTCGGTCGGATTTGGCGAGAAAAATAGCTTAGTGATACAGCACTTAAATATACTTGTTAACATTATAAAGCCTCGCCACGAGTAAACCTTGTACCTTAGCACAAATTAAGCAGACATCGATAAGTTGCGTTTGGGTACTATCTATCATATCCACTATTCAAATTTTGTTTATCTCGATGTTTGATTTTTAGACAATTTTTCCCCCTTTGATTTTCGTTGGAATTTGCAAAAAGTCTGAACCGACCGGAAGCTCACTCGCTGTTTGACAGTTTGCTATTATAGCAGAGCTATCAAACTTTGGGAGCCTACCTACGCGATACCGCACTACCTGCTCCTGCATTAACCTTGCTCACCAATTAGCCCGTTTGGATTTGGCGCCAAAAATAGGTAATTTTCTTGTACATGCCGTAGATCGGTAACGATTGGGAATTAAAAACATGCCAGCGAAAAAATTCAGTCCGCACCACTCTCCCCATTCGGAATATGCAACAAAAATATTATACCGCTGGACTTGTTTTTTTTTTTTTTTTTTTTTTTTTTTTTTGCTAAATCTGCCGTTTACATCCGCCACCGGTCAGCCTGGTATCACCACCCTCGGCCTGGTCTCACCACCCCGACCTGGTATCATTACCCAGCACGGTTTCGTCGCCGCCCCGGTTATGCTTCATCCTCTCCCATGCTCCTTAGTTAGCCAAATTATTTAATTTTCGATGGTCTGTAACTTGGACATTTCTCAACCGATTTACAAAATTCTGTCAGGAGGATCATTAGTACACCCTATAGATACACGACAGTAAAAATAGTTGAAATCATCGAAAAAAAAAATTGCGAAAATTTTGCCCCCACCCAAAACCCAAAAATATAAGTCCGTCCCTGTTCAAAACTTGTTTTCGTAGCAAGTTGATAACGGGTAACTACATAAAATCTCTCAAATATGGATACCGTGCATGTTATAGGCGGTTACATGATATGAAATAAATCGAATTTTGCGAATCATGGGCGACAACTCTGTAGAAAAAGCGCGGACATAAATTATAATGTATGGATTCAATAGGGAATCGTGAGTTCTACATATGGTCCAAATTTTGAGTCTCTGCTGCTCATACTTTTCGAGATACAGCAACCCCATTTTTTCACAAAAAGGGAGATAACTCTGTAAACCAAACGTGGACAACATCCTATATACTCTTATTAGTTAGAAATAGTATAGGTCTATATGCATACGAAATTTCAGCTCCCTATCTCTTGTACTTCCGGAGATATAAGAGTTGAAAAATTGCTTAGAATAATAATAATAGAGGAGAAAAATAATAAATTGAATAACAATATACTTCCATATTAAAATATGGAAGTATAATAAGGGATTCGCACGGAATTGATTGGTATGTCGATAGTATGGTTTATTGACATTTCTGTGTTCAGTTGGAACGTTCTGGTGTGACCCCCACCCTTGCCTCGGAATTAGGTGATGCGTGTAGAAAAGTCGCCATATCTCGGCCAATCTTCGAGATATCGAGCTAATTTTTGCGTCATTGTGTTCGCATTTGATGCCCCTTTAATATTTAGTAGGGTTCTAGTAAGATATTGTGGCGATATTCTACTATATAGACCTATATTAATGCTGTTCAGTACATACATTTCGATTATATCTGGCTTCCATCGACATAATAAGGCAAGTCGGTAATCGTTTAAAAGTATTATAAATTCCCCACCGAATGACACTAAACAATTGACGATTGGTTGAAGGAATTTGAATTCATAGTGCATCTTCTGTAAACTTGAAAAAAATGAAGGGGCCACAATTTCTACATTTTTTAACCGATTCACAAACTTCACTCATAATGTCACTCGGTACATCTGATAGATACTTCACAACAATTTTGGTTCAAATCGGAGACCAAAAAAATATGACAATGTTTGCCCCCTCCCTAATATGGACCAATGTTTTTGGATCTTCGTCAAAATTGCACCATTTCGTCTTCTTTCTATGGATAACACGCTCACATAAACCAAATCCAGTTCGCGTGCGTCGTCTAGGAGGAGTTTTGTCCACAAGCACTTTCTCCTCAATCGATGTATGAATACAATTTTCGATTTGGCCTGATGGTATCTGAGAAGATGTTTAAAAGAATTAATATGGAGGGAGAGTTATGGTCCTGGCTTCGCACCTATTCGACCCAGTGACCTCATTTGAACAAATCTGAATGTGTTTATGTTTGACCAGGTGTTTTTAGAGTTGGATATATAATTGTGTTCTATTTTCCCTGTTTGGTGAAGTTTGTATAACAGTATTGAGTTTTTAAATAATATTGCATTAATAATCCATTTCTCGCATGAATTTCTTCCAACAACCGTATTACAATCAGCTTCCAGCAACACATCGATGTTTTTGAGTTTCTGATTTTCAGCATTCTGGTCGTTGTTTGTGCTGAACTATTAACTTTTGATTACCAGTCGGGGGTAAATTTGGTTCTTCTTCCCCATGGCAATAACCAATTCATTTTCACATTTCATGAGATAGAAAAGAACAAAGATAACGGCACGTCAACGTGGTGATACAGTATACAACGTTCAGTGTATCTTTAGTCCGTTTGTTCATTTGATAATTGTATTACAAATATCATAAAGCATTTTTGAGCTATATACTTTTTAATCACAAATGAAAGCGACTTGAGGCCTCAATTCGCGATTGGTCTGAGGGTTACAGTTTGTACTTACATGGAAAGAACATGACGATATAGGCATACCATGTTCTTAGATTGATTATTTATATTGTTTCTATTAATAATCTGATGCTGACATTGTATTACTGTTTGTGAGTAAACGACATCCAGTTTCAATAAAGTCCAGGGTTTATTTATAGACAATGACTATAGAATCGCCAAAATCTCCAAATGGGGCCAATGCATATAAGAAGAAATTATGTCTAGATTTTGGATTGTCTGCGCCTTTTAAATTTAATGTTCAACCATCAGACCATCGCGAAGGTACCGATTCGCTTTAAGGGCACTCAATATTACATGTGTGATCATGACTATAACATGGTTGAATGAATAATTTCACGATTGAGTCTCACCGGATCGATATGTGGAAGCTAACTTCGGAAAATTTCCAGCTGTGCAATCATTGATGGAACTATAAACCTCTAGTTCACACATCAAACAACAATCGCGCATTATATTCTAACACAATTATATATTATGCATATCGTTTATTTCCGGTGTGAGTAAGCCCTAATCGCATGTGGGGAATATGATGCTCTGTAATGTCATTTATTCATATACTATTCTGATAGACGAGATTGGTCAATCAATGTTCTTCGGGGACCACGGACGGCGGCGTTTTATCAACAAACATCATGAACCCCGAGGGGATTCATACAAAGTCTTCTGAATTTGTAGGCAGTCAAAACCCGTAATCATATTGAATTCGTTGTGTATAACTTATATGTATATACTTTAACAAAGTGTTGTCACCAACGCTGTTTTACTTTATTTATAAATAATATAATCAGGGTTCCAGGCATTTTGTTTGTTTGTTGCTAAACCCGGTATGATTCTTATTTTGATGTTATCAAGAAAACCAAGACCCGAAAAACTGTATGCATGTGTTATCGGTTTTCGTAAACGCTTATTTCATGTTTCGACGATTTAGTTAGATTGGCAGTATTAATTATCGCATTGTTTCCAAACAAAATGGCATCGGTATACATCTGCCCAGTGTTAAAATAGTTCATATTTATAGTGTTCTTTCAGCGGAACAGAGCCAATAGCGACAATAAATTACTTCTTGCATATTTGTAGCTAAAACTAAACACACGGTGTGAAGAAATCGACTGTTCCGCGTTGCGATCGATTAGTTTACTCAATCCAACAATGTTTCACACGATAGTACGACATGTTTACTTCGGACGACAATTAAGCTAGTAGTATCAGAATAATTAAACTGATTATATTCATAGAATTTAAACAAGCCATCGACCCGGAACCATATGTACATATCTATTATATATATATTGCTATATTATGTCTATTGTATATATACTTCTAGTTAATATCTCAATATCCTTTATGTAATATTTAATGTATTTACTCGGATGAGAGAATAAAGCATACACTGTGTTGTAACCTGAGGTCTGGAAACCTGAATACAACATTAAAAGCCAACAGTATTATAACATTAGAAAGTATTTCATACAGAGGAGATATAATATGCAAAAGTGTCGTATCTCCTTCGACATTGTGATCCAGAAGCCCGACGATGATTATTTACGCAAAATGTCGTATCTCCAAACACGATTTCGTCATTTACTCGCAATCGCGTGAACAACTGGTCATGACATTTCCCGTTAGAGTACATATCGATGTGATCCATTACATTGTCGCGTTTTCCAATATGTACGAACAGTTTATATACGGAAACTCACCTACCAATATGTCCAACTAAATTTGCTCGGAAAATGGAAAAATGGGCTTAGAACATAATAGTTATCAGGCGACGTGTTGTTGAAAAAACGTATGGGTTCAATTTTCTCTATGCAAATGGTCAAATCTATTAAATTCCAATTCGAGAGGGGCAGATGGGGGCGATTCTTCAGACACGTCTATATGGAGTTATAAACGATGTTACGAGATCGGGAAGAGAAGTTCCAGAACCCAAATCCTGAACCCACCCGCCAAAATACTCGCAGGTACTGCGAATACGCGAGATCGCTGGGTCGCGGCCGTATTGGATCCATCCAGCTCCGTTCCGTGGGTTCAGAGATTCTTCAGCCCAAGTTCCGTGGTTTTAGTGCACTGGTCGAAGTTTTGGAGTATATAGCAAGTCCATATCTGGAGCTTTTGAATATTCATGACTTCCATATATGCAATTCTACTCCAAAACTTTGACCTGTAGCACCAAAACCACGGAAACGGGTTTGGTGGATCCAATATGACCGCGAGTTAGTGACAGGGCATATAGCCACACTGATTCTCACACCCTTGGGCCAAAGCCGGGACTATATCCTACATTATGAGGCGGTTATTTGGACGTATTAACTTGCATGTGCATGTTAGCAATCTGAAAGCAACAAGATAGTATATTGCACCTGCAAGTTAGTTATCTTGCATTTGCAAGTTATTTATCTTGCAGCTAGCTATATGTTATTGTTCTAAACCTGCAAGTTAGTTATCTTGCACCTGCATGTTGTTATCTTGAATACCGTGGTTTTAATTTGTTGGAAATAAATTATCTTTTGGCCGTTGGTATAGTTTCAGTTATTTGAATCAGTTTGAATGCATTAATTTGTCACCCTTGCACAGTCCAAATGAATCGCGACCTCAAATAGTGTGTTGTTGGTAGCTTACATGTATGTATTGTTTCACCTAAATCGATTAAAGACCCGAGAAATGGCATGTGTCTCGTATTTCCATACAGCACCTTACAAATCAGTATGTTTGATTTAAATCCATCAACGGGCCGAGAAATGGCATAGGTCCCTTACCTGCACCCGTTTTGACGATCGGCGTAGGTGTGTGGTGTCTATGGGAAGGGTGTTTTTGTGAGGGCACCCTACAAACTGTAGGCTACAACACCCTTTGTTTGAGCGAAATTTAAATTAGCTATCATACACTTTGGTAAGTTTTTACCCGAATATGTAATACCTGTCGATCGTTATTTAGTGCATCTATCGACTTATCTTACTTTATCTCTCCTTCATCCGGTCTTCTTCCATTGATTTACAGAGTATTTGAATGTGTGCTCCTATATCGCGGTTCACGAATAGCCAATAATCGAGATATAATAACTCTGAGCTTTGAAATGTGGGTTCATCGACTTAAATCAAATACCTCTTTTTATCCCCGAAGTCAAAGAGATAGTAAATTATGCATAGGTTGTTTCCATTAACGTATAAAAATAATGTCAGTTAAAGATACGGGCGGCGTTGGCGGTGGGTATGCTGTTAAAATATTCACCTCCGTCAAAACCCGCCATAAACAGAAAGAATAGTAAAATATAGACCGACCTTGTTCTTATACCAATAAGAAATATGGCACAAACAGTATGTTATTGTCAATTTTTATTCATTTGTCATGTAAACGAAATAAAAAAAACGTTACATTACCTGGCTTTTGTTTAAATCCAGATATGGTAAACATAAAGAGCGTTATTTCTTACTATTTTCCTGATATGGAAATAATAAAGAGCGTTTATATCATTTATGTGTGATTGACCAATGGAATTGCGCTGTGTTATATAAACAGAAGCACAACTTCTGTAACACGAGCAGGCTCTTGTTTACGTACACCATCGTACATCAAGCTTGACGACAATATACTATCTACGCGCTGATTATGTTTGGCATATGAACAAAACTATATATATTTTAATAATATCCCTTCTGTTGATGGAGATTTGAACAAATATGAATATTTATGTAACGAACGCCACCCGTGCCTTTAACTACATGTCTGATGTTTTTGTTTTGACCAGTCCACCTCGGGTATCTTTAAAGCGCTTATATTGGGGTACTGATAGTCACTGTATAGGTTTCCTGGCGGTCGCGTGCAGAGTATAGATTGTGCATTGTTTACCACAACATCAATAGTCATTGATCATTGGTGCGTTACAATGAGAGTTCTCACAACAATACAGTATTGGGCGTGTAACTAGGAACCATTAATATCTCCGCCCACAGACCACACGTACACCACTGCATGTTGATACCGTACAGCAAGATACAGCAGCAGTAAGGGCTCTTGTCGACCAGGAGTATTACTGTTTCATAATGAAGAACGTGTTCGTGACCAAATTAGCACGTTACATACCAATGACACTCGTGAATTATGTGGCCATCCAGAGAGTTGTTTCCTTGCTATTGTTAGCTTCTTGTGCTTTCGTAGACAGTATCTCATCGTGGCACGGACGCGCTCGCGGGGGGAAAAGCTGCAATAGTTGTGACGTAGTAACCAGCATCACCACCAGGTCAAAGCTCGAGTGCATTGCTTTATGTGACAAATACATAGGATGTAGGTCTGTGAATTTCAACAAGGGAACTGGCGAATGTGCACTCTTTGCGTGCAGCCAGGCGAACATAGACGGCACTGCTTTTGACAACTCAAATGGCGTCACTTTCGTTGACATGATCAAGGTGAGTCCATTACCCAGGATATATAAAGATCCACGGTCCTTTTTGACACCACATTAGTCAAATTTTCCCAAAGGAGCTTGTGACGTGCTCCGTTGGCCCACACTGCCCTTATGCGCTTCCCATATATGCCCGCCTATACTCTACGATACGTCATGGAAGAATAGAAGCGATGTGTCGTGTATACTACCATAGCATAGCATGTCACATAAGGGCAGTGGTTGATATGGCAGCGGAACGCATTACAAACCCTAGTCCATGTTTCTTTCCGCGTAAACTGATATATCAGTACTGTAGTAGGCCGGGACGGATTTTCCAGAAAGCCTCTAGTTCTAGAGATACCCTTCATTGTCGAGTTCTCAAATAAAACTTGTTACAGTGGATAGAAGGGTAATTCCCACGTAAGGATAAGGTGGGCGAATGTATTTCAAAGTAAAAACATTCACTATTTCCAAAATTATCGTTGGTTGTCACACACTATGGCCGATATGAATTTATTTTGTATCATTTGAGAGTTATTTCACGACACATAACGAATAAGACGATAAAAAACGCATTGTATTATGCATTTTTTTTATTTTTCGACTGAAAATCGAAAAAATCTGTTTGTTTTCAATTTATCAAGGAAACTCTAATAACATTTTTCGAGTCAATGATTTTCTTGGCTATTCCTCAGTTCGACAAAAATTTACAAGCCGCGACCAACTTCTTAATTGACTCTCAGCAGAGGTTTCTTTAACCGTACCGCTACTGCCAAATTTCAGTATTTGCACCATTATCGACGCTTATAAATCACAATCTAGACAAGATGAATTTAATTGGTATCTGGTTTCAGAAAATCTTCAGTAATATGCAATGAAATTTACCCAGCATGAACAAACTGTGACATTAGCCTACGCACAGAGGGGCTGGCATTCAAAATACAATTCAACAAACTCACTTTGTGACTATATCTCAGTCAAAGAAACTCTTTGGCGGCATACAATACACAATGCGTGGTTGGGCGGATATAGTACATAACTATCTACACATCCATAATTACCTAGAAAAGCTAAAATAGTTTTAGTTGGTCAGAATTAATTTGAAAATACTCGATTTCCAATGTTTACCCTTTTCTGACCAATAGAAAATCGTGACCCAGTAGACACAATCAAGGAATACTAAAATCAGTAAAACTCAACTTTCAAAATATCGGAACACTATATTTCAGAGTAACACATCGAATTTAATTGTGGACGTTGCCCAAACACTAATACGACTAAAGTCACTAAACAGAGCAGACAATATAAGAATTTAGACAATATTATAACATGTAAATTTCCACAAAGTTTCAATATTCACACCAAATTCAAAGTTCCACGATGCAATCAGAGCCTATAGGAATAAACGTTGGGCGCCACTGTGTACGGGCTGGATGTGGGTCTTAAGTGAGCCAACACTGCTGGTCACAGATTTGTAAAAGGCTTTGAGTCTGGACATCATGGCAAGGTCTATGAAACTAAGCCTACCTTTTAAATGAGCACGAGACTCTTCATCTCGCGGTCGTGGGTTTGAGCCCCGCGTTAGGGGCCATTGTGTCCGGGCTGTGCGTGGGTCTTAAATGATACATCATTGCTGCTTACAAACATTTCAAAAGGCCTCGGAGTCTGATAACCAGGCATGGTCTATGAAACTAAGCCTACATTTAAAACTGTGTTCGACCATACATGTATTGAATACTCATGCGACGTGCGACGGAACATATAGACACAGACGATGACATCATAAACATATAACACCAAACATCACTAGGGTTGACATCACATACAGCTAACTTGATATCAAACGAACCTGGCAAACAAATCGCGACCTGATTTCCAGGTTGTCCTAAGTGCATTTTTTATGTTTTTGAGATAATAGATTTTTAAAGTTTGAATCTCCGATTCGGGTCAACTATTAAGACTATGGATATACTACTAACACTGTCCGATTGGAAAATCATTCCTTTAATATAATAAATAAGCATCACAATTCATAAATTAAATGTAATCCTGTTTTTTTTAGAATACTGCATGTAGGGTGCTTATTTTGGCACTTAGGACATACTGGAACTTAGTTGCAATATGAATAACTCAAATGTCACCATTGAACTAAAATTCGCTAGAATGGTAACCTTGTTCTATGTGTCAGAAATATTAAGACAATTAGCACTTAGAACAAACAATATAATATCACAGGTCTGAATCTTAACAGAACATCTTGGAATTCAGAGAGCATATTATTACATATAAGTGTTCTATGTATACGCTAACCCAGATGGTGTTTTTTCAACTAGGGTACTGTCTAGAGCTAGAGCGTTGACATGACACCATGTCACCCCTATAAATCTAAAACCGACTAACTTGACACTCGCTCCGAAACGGAGGCCACTATATCTTCTAGTCGTTGTTTAGACTCCATTTTGAAGTGAACATAGAACAAATAGGAAATAAGCTAGAAGCTCCCTGAGAACATTTTCTACAGCTCTTTGAAATAAGTACTATCGATGGCTTTTATGATATTTAATTTTTTTAAGTTAAGTATCCTGACTGCTAAATATGACCACAAAATAACTTATCCTAAATTTTGATGTGCTTCATTGATGGAAAGTCATTATATTTAAGTAAACAAACAGAAACACATGCAAAAAAAAACATTGTGAAAATTGGAATTTTAGTCCGGGAACAAGGTCCCTCAGGATTACATTTAATCCATTTTTGTTTTGTTCGTTACGATGTTTGCTAAAACTATTTAGACTTTTTGAAAGATGTCCGTGCATATATATGTAACCGGTATTATGGTGGTCAAGATAGCCTCGATCATTTTTCGGGAGTATATACCCGCTCTCTTCAATGTTATAAATGTGACAGAAAAATGCATCAGATACGCATTATTCTTGTTGCCATGGCATAACTATGCATGTCAGTTCATGCAAAATTTAACTGAAAAATCCAAAATGGCGGGCAAACGTAAGTATAGTAACATGATATATTTTCAATGTATATGAAAACAGTAGGCGTAAATGGGTATAGTTTGTGCCACCATACATGATGTACAATCCTAATCCGATAATATTAAGTCATAGCCCGACGATTTGTCAATTTAGTGTTTTAAAATGTTTCAAAATGACGGCGAAAATTGCGATCGGATGTCAACAATTGAAGTGTATTTGTTGATATTTCACTAAATCTTCACATATCGAATAAATTAATAGCCAAGCAGTAGTGACATATGCTATCATACTATAGTTTCCAAAACCACTAACTGTCAAATGAGTGTCCCAAACAACATAACGAGTGTATCAAACCATATACAGAGTTACAAACCACTCACATATAGTATGCAAAACCAACATGCAAATCCATACGACGGGTACCCCAAATCCAAATATTGTCCCAAACTTCCGAAAGAGTGTCCTATGCAACCCACCATAGAGTTTCCTTAACCAGCCAGGTATAGTGCCTACAACCATATGCAAATAGTATCCAACCCACACATATAGTACCCCAAACCATGCATCCCAAACACCAAATGATGTCTCAATCCATCCAATTATAGTACCCCAAACAATTCAATGAATGTTCCAAACCACACTGGTAGTGCCACAAACAATACAACTGGTGTTCCAAACCACACAGGTTGTGTCCAAACCACCCAACCGGTATCTCAAAGTACCCAAATGTGTGCCCTAACCATCCAATTAGTGCTCCAAATCATACAACGTGCACACAACGCGTATGTCAAACCATTCAATGAACGCCCGAAGCCACACAAAGAGTGTCCCAACCCATACAGTGGGTCTGGACGTCAGACACCACAGAAAGAATGACAAATGGGCATCAGGATGTACATCATGCCACACATCTAGTGTCCCAAGCCACCTGGGTTGTGCCCTGTCATACAACAGGTGTCCAAATAAAAACTCAAATTTCGTCTCAATCGATTCAACTTGTGTCCCAAATGGCACAATCTGTGACAAAATGAGTGTCCCAAAATCCAACCAATTAGTGTCCCAAACTATCCAACGGGTGTCACAAACCACCCAGCTGGTGACACGAACTATAAAACTAGTATCACAAACCATCACATGAATTCCCAACCCATCCAACAGGCGCCACAAAACATCTACTAACTGTCATATATAGTGTACACACCCTCCATCGAGTATTCCAGACCATCAAATTAGTGTTCCAAACCATCCAATGAGTTTACCAAACAATGGGACACTCACTGGATGGTTTGAGATATTCGATGGGTAGTTTTCTACACTAGTTTGTGACACTCACTGTGTGGAGCAGGACATTCATGTGTGGTTTGATACACTAGTAGTTGAATATTGGTAGACACTCCTTGATTTGATTTGAGGCAATCGTCATGTGGCTTGGGACACTTACTGGATGATTATGGACACTCATTGATTGGTTTGTGACACCCATTGGGTGGTACGTTGGGGTACTCAATTGATGGTTGGTTTGAGACACTCATCGGGTGGTTTGGGATCATGGTTTGGAACACACATTTGGCGGGTTTTGAGAGGATTTGAATGGTCTGGGGCCCCAGTTAGTTGATAGGGATACCTGTATGTGGTTTGCGACACAATTTGGCTAATTTTGGGATGCCAGTTCTATGGACTGGGACACTCGTCGGTTGGTTTTTGGTATACTATTAAGGCGGTTTTTATACACCCGTCAGCCTGATTAGACGAAATTTGATCATGCTATGAATTTCTACTCTGTTTAACACCCGCGTAGAGATCATATTCCACCAGTGAAAAACCCGGGCACTTTTTGATGTTGTGACAGGGAAGTGTATAGCATTGAAAACACATGGGTACACATATACGGTACTCAAATATTGTTGTTGTTTTCTCGATTTTGTAGAATAAGGTTACCCGAATTCCATTATTTGACTATCTGATCAGTACGAAGTAATGTTATAGATGGCCGATAAGCCGGAATTCCAAAAATAGTACTCTAAAGTTACCAACGAAGACTGGTAAGATATTAAAACATAATATTAAATGGGTAAAATATACTAACAAACATCATATGTCATTGTAGTTTCAGTAAGTATACTTTACTATTACATTCTTCAGGGCATTTAATAATTTCGATGAACTTAGCAGGTATACAGGTTACACTGGTGTAAATAAGGTTCGGAGAGACCTCTAGCGGATGCGGGAGGAATATATAGGAGAGAATAAAATAGACACTGGGCCCCGATTGGTCAATAGCCTTGTGTGCTTTTTGCATGAAAAAATCATCACACCTCTTCTTTATGGTTTCCCACTGGTAAAATAGCCATTGACACAGGAATTAACCCTCTGTAGTGAAGTTTGAATTTTTTGTTGTTGTCTAAAACATGACAGTATTTTGTATGCGGTTCTGACACTAGTTAGGAAAACACAAGATTTAAAGGCGAGTTCCCTGCCTGTCGTACCTGATTGTTTTGTGCAAAAAGTTTCCCAAAGTGTCAATTTTTTCAGATTTAAAGAAAATTGTGGACCCAATGTTTATATTGGCAATAGTATAGGCTAAACCATTAGCACTGAGGCCTATGGAAAACATTTACACCTGTGTAACCTAAAGGGGAAAATGAGCTTTTTGGCCTTTTTGATTCCTGGGAGTCACTTTAAAGTATTTTATTGCATTTTTAACAGCCTGGTCTTTCAGTCCAATGAATCTTTCATGCATGGTGTAGCTGTTCTTGCTGCTGATGTCTTCTTGCTCTTACATCAGCCAAAAATGGTATATCGTTTTCATACAAATTGCCAATCTTTCAAGGTATTTTCAATTTTTTTCAAGGTGGTAGTAGTCACATGATAATGCAAATGACCCATAACATGAGCATGTCAATGAGACACATATCACTTGTTATAAGAAGCTAATCTGACAAGTATTTTGGATTTTATAGCCAGTGATACACAGATATATATCATACAAGTTAGTCATTTCCACTGGTGGGTGTGGTCATTTGAAGGTTAATAGCACTAAAACTTGGACACATATAAGAAAATGCTTCAGCACTTCAAAGAGAGCATATTTTTGTTCAACTAATTCAATATACACCCACATCCAGTAATCTCGGATCACCCTTGCAGACCTGAAAATATCATATTTTAGTCTTCCATGTGCTGATAAAGTCATGTGCTTGATGCTCAGCTGCTCAAATATGGACTCAATGACCTCACATTACCATAAGTTCTCTCTCATGGAAAGGATATTGTACGGTCTTCCATAGCTGAGCCAAGTTTGCAACACCAGACCCCAAAAACTGTGTGAAAATGGAGCCTGAACATAACCTGTGGTGGAAATTTGTGCTTTGTTGATGAATAATGTGTTAAGGGGGTGGGGTTAAATTGTGTGTGATAAATAAAGAACCACAGAAGTGATATTGTTTTTGAACACATTTTTCCATTGATGGGCAATTCTGAAGAAATGTAGGGAGTTACAATTATTCCGCGAAAAAGCGGGCTATCGCTTTAGTTTACACTGGTGTAAATAAGGTTCGGAGAGACCTATAGCGGATGCGGGAGGAATATATAGGAGAGAATTAAATAGACACTAGGCCCTGATTGGTCAATAGCCTTGTGTGCTTTTTGCATGAAAAAATCATCACACCTCTTCTTTATGGTTTCCCACTGGTAAAATAGCCATTGGCACAGGAATTAACCCTCTGTAGTTAAGTTTGATTTTTTTGTTGTGGTCTAAAATATGACAGTATTTTTTATGCGGTTCTGACACTAGTTAGGAAAACACAAGATTTAAAGGCGAATTCCCTGCCTGTCGTACCTGATTTTTTTGTGCAAAAAGTTTCCCAAAGTATCAATTTTTCAGATTTAAAGAAAATTTTGGACCCAATGTTTATATTGCCAATAGTATAGGCTAAAACGTTAGCACTGAGGCCTATGGAAAACATTTACACCTGTGTAACCTACAATATAGCGCTGTTACGCACACGGCGATAAACTACTGAACGACAAAGCGCGCGAATTCCTTTACATGTGATTGGCTGAGAGTGAATTAGTCTCCGACGTTTGGGGCAGCAATGTGTGTTACGTACAGCCAAAGATAGACTGAGTGGATACGATGTTGGACTGAACAAGAACGACTTAGAATGAAATAGAAGGAACCATGCACGCGAAATATAATTATTACGATGTGGCTTTAAAATGTATATTAGTGAGTTAAGATTTATAACTGAGTTAGTATACATGTGTAGTCTGTACTACACACACTGTTTTATATACAATAACACTCAACACACTGAGAAGGATACTTAAAAATTATATATACTTTGTCCTGTGTACTCTGAATATATTGGACGGGGTATAGTCGTGTCGCTCTGCGATGGCGTTTTCCCCCGCCCGATAGGAGAACAACATTTGGCGCTTTTGAGAACGGGGTACCCCATCATATCTTCGAGCTTACATATTCCTATAGAAAAATGGCCATAGGAAATTATAGTATCGGTAACAACATTTGGTAATAACTCGCGTGGTTATGGTAGGATTTCCGCGTTCATATGTATTTCTGAAAAACGTTTGAAATTTCATTCTATGAACCATGATGATAATATGCGACCCAACGTATTCCATTAGTTGATTTTGGTTGACGAAAATTGTCAAGTGGGCTTCCTGGAATTAATTAATTTAATTTGCGGTCGATTTATCGAATTATGTCAAAATTCGACTTTAAAACACAACACCGATTTTAGAGGGCCGTTTCGATCCACAATGACAATTCTCACAGCGTCAGGTCCTAGGGTTTAATCGTTTTAATCCTAGGGTTTAATCTCACAGCGTCAGGTCCTAGGGTTTAATCGATAAGAAATATCGAGGGCTCGAATTTTTCGAAACCCGTATACTGCATGGCATTATTTATTGACGCGCGAACAATCGTTATTACTATGACAATGACACTCCGATATTAAAATCAATCCATCCGATGATGTTTTTCATTGTTGATATTTTCCAAATATATCTGAACTTTCATTTAGGAACTCTTGCCATTTATTTTCCATTCTTATGTATCCATATACAAAATTGGCTATCGATGTTCGTGAACGGGAATGAGGACGGAGCGAACTGGATCGATCAGAAACAAAGACGTGTGATAAGTCCTTTGATGTAAAATAGTCCCACACCATCGCTTTCACGGGCGTTATTCCAAGCCATCTGCTTCACTATTGACAGTCCACACAGTGCATACACACTGAACATTATCACCGTGTATATCCGACACCGGAAATTGTGCAGAAAAATTCCAGTTGTGCACAATATAACGAGTTTTTTCACAGAATAAGCATAATTGTCAAAACCCAGGACAAACCATGAAGATCGAAACCCTCTTAATAATTGAAGAGTTTAGTACTTCTAACATCTACTATCTATACATTCTGGATATAAATTACGTTCTGAGAAACCGCAATTACTATATGAAATTCCACGGATCGTCTGCAAATTGGTCTGGTAAATATTGATGGTTATCTTAAAACGTCTGTAGATAGGTAGATAGATAATTTATTGGCAAAAGTGCAATCATTATACAAGAATACAGGAGATACAAAAATAATCATAAATAGAATTGAATCGTCAAGTGCATAAGATCAGGTAATTGCCCAGTTGAGGGTCAGCAAGATATGGATATATGACAATCCACATTATGCTGACTCCCAAATGGGGTGCACTCAGACTGGGGTTGGCATAACATCGTTCGTGGCTGTCTTCCTGTTGACCCCATCATAGTATGTATTGTGTCAACTCCGGTTATGTCAACTATTAAATGTGATAGTTAATATATAGCAGACATATGTATATGCTCTTCTTTGACGGACCCGAGTATATGTTTATGTTTATATGTTTATAATTATTATATTACTATATAGATTACGTAAGAAAGGTCCACAATGACTTTTAAAGCACCAAGCATGAGTTGTTGGGTTGTTGTTTGTTAAAATTAAAAGACATAACTATTTAGTGCACGGCGAATTGCAGTAGCGCTGTCGTACGTCGTGCAAATTGCAATTCGCATGTTCTGTTTAGTCACCACAGCTCTCCATATATAGAGCATTTGGGTTATAATACCGCCACAGAATTCCGTTAAAACAACTAATCCTTCAAATTATTACAAAAAACTACGGCTTATTACTGCAGGTGTCTCAACACACCAGAAAGCCTCTAAATGCGGATCAAAAATCGGAGGCATTGTGTTCCCGCCATAAAACCTTCAAGAGTGGCCGAGCCATTGTTCATATCTAAACATCGAAAGCAATTAACGCGGTCATAATAGCTACATACTTCAACTATCAATCCAGCGGATACACACCCCGCGAAAACCCGAAATTTGTTGTCCTGTGAGATATCCCAGCGCTATAACTCAATTTGACACGGCCAGATTAGTCTTCCTACAATATCCTAAAAAACAATAAAGCTTCTCAAATCATCGGCATAGTCAATAGAACTTTCACGAACTTGGACATCGACACTTTCCGGTCGCTCTACATAAGCATGGTCAGACCTATCATCGAATATTGTAACTCTGCATGGAGCCCACATCACGAATGTCAAAGCATTGTGTCAGAGAAAATACAAAGAAAGGCAACGAAACTAGTTCGTCAAATCAAAACTCTATGCTACCTAGACCGAATGATAAGACTCAATCTGATGTCTTTAAACTATCGAAGATTTAGAGGAGATCTAATCGAGGTATATAAACTGTTGAATGGTCATTACAATATCAATGCCCGTGACATATTAGAAAGAAATTCATCAGGAAGAACAAGCGAACATAATAAAAAGCTACAGATGCGCACTGTTAACAATGACATAGGAAATATTTCTTCACGCGGAGGGTTCTAAATAGCTGGAACTCTTTGCCAGACTTTGCTGTTGAGGCTCCAACACTTGATCAATTCAAAATATACATAGACTCATTCTTCTATTATACAACATACGAGTTCGACGACAAGTAATATGTTTAAGTGACTCACAAGAAAATATCGAATGACGATACATATACAAACATTGCAAATAATGTTATTGGGACAAAAAGTCGCAAGACTTGTTCCGTATTAATATGATCATACGCTAGCGTAATTAACGAACCAAAGCAAAACCACTCACACGAGGGTAGCTGTGGCTTTTTTTCTTTTTTTTGTCTTTTTATCAAAATCAGTTTATAGATTCCCTGGTATTCCCTCCCAATAAGATTCACATAAGGCTATATTCGCTGGGTTCGTCGAATGAATGGACCACCAACCGTAATTTCGAGTATAAATTAGGCAGATCGTACTTCCGGGTACTCTTGATCGACAGCTTATAAACTACTAGTACCAACCTCAAAGTGAAAATAGTTATACCCTGTCGAGAGGGGAACGGAACATCTTTAATGAATTTACCGAATTTATTTCCTTTCTCGACGCTGGGTGAGCACTCCGGCGAAGATACTATACCGAGAACGTGTCCATTTCATAGCTGTTCATTCCATTCAAAGGTGTCACCGTGTCGATTTCAACGAAACTCGACGAACAACATCATCGTGTAACTTTCCCCATTTACAGAGTTCGCCTGTATCTTCTGCTTTGTTCATAATTATGTGTTTCCTTTAAATTCTAGAAAATAGTACCGGTATATTTATGGATTATCACATACATGTATGTACTACATAGTCTTAAATAAAAAGGTAAACTAACGCTTGAATGAACTTACATTGTAATTCAATATTCATCATTCTCATTTGCAATACCAGTAATCGAAAGACATAGTAACAAGATTTCCCGATTACGATATTAATGCTTTAAGCCCACCGAAATTCAAAACAGCTGCATCGTATTGGAATAGAGACCTACTGCAAATTGTCACACCGATCAGCACCTAATTAACGAGCCGGTGGCCGACTCGGCTGTATCCAACTAACCTCTTTAAAATACGGACACGTGGAGATATACGCACCTGTTCCTTCGTTAAAATCAACATATTTCGACCATTTTAGGGGACCTCCGCGAATTCGAGATTTCCGCATATCGACCTCCGCAAACAGGGGACTTACTGCAATTTGTCGACCTCGGCGTCGCACTACAACAAAAATTCCCATTTCTATAAATAAAACACTCAGCGCCCATGCGATACAATAATTTCTACGTTAGTCTACACCCGGGGGCGTAATGTAATTGATGAAATTCTAACGGTGGTATAATAATGTGTAACATTGCTGCGCAATTTCCGGTGTCGGATATACACGGTGATTATATGCTAATATGGGTGGACGGAAGTTAACACATGTTTGCGGTAAACTCAAAAATGGCGGTCACATCAGACTAACTACCGTATGTATTGTCATGTTTTCCTTCAATTATGTAAAATTCCAGCCCTGGTGCCAACCTGCCTCGATGGGCCCTTACAGACATTATAAAAGTCAGGTCAGTCATGGTTTACATGGCCCTACTCTGGTCAAAATATGGTAAAGTCAGCTAAACAATTATATACTTTGGTAAAATCCATGTAAAGTCCATGTAAAAAGGACAGACCCTTGTAAATTCCAAATAATGCATGGTGTACCCCAGTTTACTCTCGCAAAATGCGGGTGAAACAGGACATACATGTACATGGCTACGCCCCATGTAAAGTTATACTATTTCACATATATAAAGAATACCTACAGTTTTTGTATGAATATCGAAATATCTCATAAGTGTCTGGAAATAAATATTGAAAGTTCACGAGCGGCTGCTTAATATATACTTTTATTATATGACCATTACTTTCTACTCCAAATCCCATAGTAAATTGCCATGCCTAATTATGAATAATTCCCAATGTCCACTGCTCCTTTTATACCTTTTATAGCGCCACAGGTTAATATAACGCTCAGCAGGTTAATATAACATTCCGCTGACTCTTACTATAAATAGATCTGGGTTTTCCCTACGCGCTAAATGTGACAGCCAATGACGTTGCGTACATTACGAATGGGGAATCTTGAAACTAGGTAGCCTGGTACGCATACGACTGACTCGCTTCTCGTCAGAAATACACGGGTGAAGCTTACTTGGCTCGGGAACCAGTCTAGAAAACTGGGTCTAGAGAAACTACATTCACGTCTGTCAAATATAAACATGGCGACAGCCGACAGATTTGCTATGTTATATTGATTTGTGTTCATATGATATACCGATGATTTTGTTGAAAAAAAATTGAAAATGAAAGAGAAGTGTTTATCATTTATCATATCTGAGTAGATTTCCCTTGCATTTGATATAATCGCCCGTCATATAATAAAACAGTTATTGCATTCCTCCTTGGTTAACATAAGGAATTATCAACCCTCGGAAGTTGATATTCACCGCGGCCTTCGGCCTTGGTGAATATCAACTTCCTCGGGTTGATAATTCCTTATGTTAACCTCGGAGGAATGCAATAATTGTATAATATTGCAGCGCGTCCGTTCCTGGTAGTTATTAGTTACATGCTGCAGTGAAATAAGGAAATCTATAGTGAAATAACAAAACGCGATAGCACTGTAGATCCGAAGAGATAGATCCAAATTTAGCAAACATTCAAATTTCGGCCGCCATATTGGAGTTTGTTGTCGGATTTTGGCTAACTAATAAGTGTTTTATATTAGCATAACGAATGCGAGAAATAAAACCGCATGTGATATATTTACTTTTGTGGCGATTAAAGAGACATGTTGCATACCAAGACAAATGGTCGCCATGGTGGACGCTATCTTGTCTGTAATCTCTGCGGCAACTTTTTGTTCTTGTTAACAATCGAAAAAAAATAGAGTCGTCATTAAGGAAGAAAATTAGTGGAGTGAAGTTATTTTGAGTACTGGGGTGCAAGGATCGACTAAAATCTCCTGGACTAATATTGTTTGTACAAAAGGTGTGTAATTGTTTAAACTGTACCATGCGTTGCCGAACACTGCATTGTGGTGACTTATTCCCATAATTCACATGAACATGGCGAAATACAGAGAAAGAAGTATTTACAAAAGAATATAAGGATATATATACATTATATACATATATTCGGGGCTGTGGGGATATATACCCTAATATGTGGTGTATAATAATGTAAGCTGTTGTCTTGTTTTATTTAGCTCTGGCTACAACTATGTCGTGTACGAAAGTGTTAGTGTGGCTTCCTTAAATAGATGACAACATGTGTCATCGTTTGCATCTCTTTTTAACGGTAAACTGTCGGTAATACAACATTAGTAATTTGACAGTCAATTCGTACATGGATTCGAACTGTGGAACTTGAATACAGAAGGGTGTTGGTTGTTGGTGGATTCGCGCTGAGGAACTTAAATTCAGGCGGGTGGTTGGTTGATTCGCGCTGTGGAACATGAAATGAAGGAGGGTGGTTGGTTGAAATCACGTCATGCAACGCCACATGCAGGCTCTAAATGTTCCCATATACATATATAGTATATGGACGCAAGTTGGAACACGCTGCCAAAATATCACTGACAATGGACACTAACTTTTTTTAAATAAAGTGTAAATATAAGGAATAGATATTCTACTGTGTATGGATGTTGAACCGACATGCTTTCCCGTTCCGCACAAAATGTCAGACCTAATTGCTTCCATATACTCTACGAAACGCTTGCAAATCAACATTTCTTGAATAAAAATCACAGCAATACGCATAATTTGCCGCATCTTATTATCTTCAGAAGACAATCCAATTAAAATAATCCTGTCTGCTTCAGGAAAATTAACTATCGCCTGCCACTTGGTATGATTTTCAAACAAGGCGAGTTACTATCCTTAATATGATGCAATGTGCACTTCAGAACAGCATCCATTCACAAATAAAACCCATTGTATTTAACTCACACCGCGCATCATTCATCTTGTATCCTGATTTGAACTTCTTCGCGACGACACAATCCTCGGCCCTGACACTTCTTTTGTCGTTAGGTTCACCCCGTCCCCAGATGATGAATGGCATGGGTCTCCCAGATGATGTGACGTAAGTGCCTTCTACATTTCTGTCATTTCCGTTGATCCAAAGTCCAACTAATCCGTTTACCGCCAGAACGTCTCCTTTTGAAATCAAATTAACTATTGTCTGCCACTGGTTTTTATTTTCAACAACGAACATGTTCCCCCCTTGAGATTCACAGTACCGCCCGGCTCCATCGAAATCGGTGCCATCTGTGTATATTTTGAATCCCTTCAATCCTACAAGATGGACACCCATCACGGTCTCACTTCTGTATCCTGGCACCACAGCTCCCGTCGGAACACAGACATCGTCCGCCCCGCAGTGACCAGAAACGCCGACCGTTTTTTTGACTATTTGTCCATGCGGATTTGTCTGGTCAGTGATGAGGACGCATCGTTTCATTTTGAAATGAAAACGGTTACAGGCTTCTTGATACCGACATATTTTCCGGCATCGTATATGATTTTCTGTTCGGAGGAAGAATCCGTTAAATGCAACAGCTTCTTAGAATATCAGGGTTAATAAGAAAAAAATAACTTGTTTCGCGTCGATAAAAACCATCCTATTCTTCGGGTCCATGTAAGTCTATCGGATATAGTTCTGAATTATTTGCGTTAACACCGTATATTACGGACTATGATGACATCTGTTCCGCCAACTATATAGCATGTGTCCACGAACGAGTTTGCGTGCATAGACGTGATTCTATGTGCGTCTTCTGTGAAGAAAATCAGTTCTGTTATGAGTGCGCTTCGGACGCCGGTGTGTAAATGTTTTATACCGACGAATAGTGACAAAGTGTAAATTGTAGAAGAATTATTAAACGCTATCGATTGATTCGGTACACTTTTGCTTTTATGAGGTTAATGTCACGTGTTGCCTTGTGTCACGTGAGTCAAATCATACGACTTTTTGTCCTTATTGGTATGAACTAATCGTGTTATAACAAAACGGAAGGACAGGGGGTATATATCTATAGTCACTTTTAAGACCGATGTGTCTTAATATGCTCAATTGTTCTTTCAGATTTTACTTCATAAGATCAATTATATCTCAGTTGGCAAACATGTTGGGGCTTTGGTGCATTTTATTATGAGTCAGTTGCGAGTGCATTGCGGGTGCCACCGCAAACTAATCTATTCACAGCGCAGCAGAATCACTCCAACCCTGCGTCACATATGTATTTCCAACCATGGTCGAACAAGTCGTCAAACACGGTTCCAGCTGTGTTGGTAAATCTTCGCGCTGGATAAATATTACCGAACATATTTCGAATAAAGCACTCGATCTGCAACTATTCAAGTTTATTCGAAACAACAACCATTCACACTCAAAATCATCGTTGGCTGCCGAACAAAACAATTCATTCATTTGGTAGTCTCATACCTTTCTCATTTCAGACATTTTTCAGCCACGCCTAAGAAATAACCACTCGGTTTCCTTTATTCTCACGACTTGTGGCGAATGGCATCGGCTAAATTGGCCATGTTGAATGTTGTGAAATAAAAGTCAACCTTTCTCCCGCTGCATCGTTTGCTATAAAACACAGACGTGGGACTTGAGTCATGTGATAAATTGCAAACGTTAGACGTCAGTCACGTGACCCGTATTGCAAATTTGTATGAGTCACGTGACTCATGAATTCGTATGAATGCATCTTTGTTTAATCAGATCCGACATAATTATGTCGATATAGTGAGTATCTGATGTTACATTATGTTACTGTTTCCGGCCACATCTACGACCTTTTTTGTTGCAGAATATATATATAAAGTAAACACCTATAGGGTTATCACCATAAAACTCATTGTACTGTTTGGAAATTTGGAGATGTATAAACCCGATATAGGCTAGTATAGGTAGGGAATTGTTGGATTCAGAGAGAGAGAGAGAGATATATATATATACAGTAATGCCCTAAGTAATCGACCTCTTAACCAAAGCCGAATTATGGGTAACTTTTCAGGATTTAGTCGGAAATATGGCTTGTTGCCATTCATCGGAAAGCTCTCAGTGTCTGTGCCAATCACCTTCTCTGTCGGCGGAAATAAGCATTTTCAATATGGCAACCAATTTCAGGAAATTGTTCCAATAACAGCACATTTCCGATTGTTGTCCACTAACTTCCAGGAATAAATCAAAGTCCGACTGTAGTGACAGTCAAATCAGTAGATACGGGGGCTCTACTAGATATACTGGATCGTGTTTTTGCCTTACATCCGGGGCTGAAACAAAGGTTCTGTTCATTTTCAGCAGACTTCTCTTTACATCCGTTTTCAAATTTGCTGAGAGTTTTTTTCAGGGTATATGTTTTATAGCAGTCGTTTGACATGTGGTAGCTGAAAATGTTGTTCAATGTGGAAATTCGTTCGTGAACTTCATCGCCGCGTATCAATGCTGCTGCTTTCACCTTTTCTTTGCCATTATCGGTAGAAGACAGAGGTGTATTTGGGTCATCCGTCTGGCAGATGATACACAGATCTGGTCGTATGCTCTTCTCCTTCTTCATTTTCTTCAAACGTGTGCATGTCTCATCGATAGAATCCCCTGTGGCATTCTGCAAATAAAAAAATCTAAATTAACCTTAAATAATAACTCCGTGGAAGCTGTTGATATAACAATAGGCTAATCGAGCAAATGGCTATTCAAGTGGAAATAAGCGGGAAAATGTGTCAAAACAACATGAATATGACAATGTTGACGGGTATCGTATCATTTCTCCATGTGAAGGGTGAAAACGAAGCACCTGTGAAGATGGCCTCATCTAAGACATATATTTGTGTATAAGGGAATGTAAATTGTTTGTGTATGTCACCAGTGAGGTATGCCGAGTTTGAGTCAAATATATGCATGTTGTATTAACTTAAATGAGATTGGAACCATTCGGGATACTCATTCACATCGGAATTACCTGAAATTATCATTATGATGAAACTGGGATAACACACGAGACTGGTGACATGTCTATGACTTTTAGAAAAATATCATCTAACACTGTAAAAGTATAGCAAGTGCCACAATTCCACTCGTGTGTGCATACTGAATTGGCCGTATGGCGTATGCCTACCCATTGACATTTTTTGCTTTCTTTATGTGGAAATAACAAATTACCATGTGATCTATGCCATGCATTTCGAAGGGATGAAACATCGATCCTCTCTTTCGGCTATCTCTCCCAGTTGCGGCATTATCTCCCGTTGCATCTACGTTGTGCATCCTTGTCGATTGTTTGTCACCAATACACGGAACCTGCAAAAACAATTCATACTTTATAAGAAGAAAAATCCGGATCCGGGCATAATCTGTACCTTTAAATATTATCAGTAAATACGTGGAAATTAATTCGGTTCCGCACATGGTGTGTACCTTTAAATGCGATAATCATTCCGTGAAATCAATCCAACAGCCTAGTATAACGTCTCAAAATCAACTAATAACTTTGTTCCACGTGACATTTAATATATCAAAAAGACGATAATTTATATGGAAAAAAAGAGAGAGAAAAAAACCGGATCCGGACATGATATCTACCTTTAAATATGATCAATAATTACGAGATAATTAATTCGGATCCGGACATGGTGTGTTCCCTTAAATGCCATCATGATCACGTAAAATCAATCCAACCGCCGTGTCTATATGAAAAAATAAGAAGTATGCTGATCCGGGCACGATATGTACCTTTAAATACGATTAATCGGGTTGAATGAGCACGACAGCCCTATATTGGTTTAATCTCACCTCCTAACCAGTTTCCGCGTGTCAGAAACGGCTTTTAATGGGTTAAATATGTGATAAAACAAGCATGAAATTCATACCCGAATCCGGGTCGAAATCCGGTAAAAAGACACCTAAATCCGGGTCGGAATCCGGCATCCGGTAAAAAGACACACCCAATTATCTGTTCCTTGATCGTGTATGTCGCTATATGTGAAGGTCCCAACTCGAAATTGCATATTTTTCTGTGACTTTTGTGAGCCAATATCGCAAAAAAACATTGAATTAATTACCCAGGAAAAGTTCCATAATTGTAAGAAACGCAAAGCAAAATCGCTCACAAAGTCACCTAAATCGTGAAATCCGAAGGCGCTGGCCAGATACTTACCCCATCCGAACCCCATAAATACAAATTATTAAATGAAAATCGGACAGCACTTCCCCTCCCAAGGCGCTGGCCAGATACTCACCCCACCGAACACCATAAACACGTATAAAATGAAAATCGGACAGCACTTCCCCTCCAAAGGCGTTGGCCAGATACTCATCCCACCGAACACCATAATCACGTATAAAATGAAAATCGGACAGCCCTTCCCCTCCCAAGGCGCTGGCCAGATACTTACCCCACCGAACACCATAATCACGTATAAAATGAAAATCGGACAGCACTTCCCCTCCCAAGGCGCTGGCCAGATACTTGCCCCACCCGAACCCCATAATTACATATTATACTTGCCCCGTATACATAACAATAAATATATGGTAACGGCATGCTCAAGGTTACTATATAAGTATATTATATAACACAAATAATATAACTCCAATATATAGATTATATTTCTATAATTACCTGTAATCTTGATAAGATCTTTGACCTGTGTCTTCAGAAGCAAAACACAAACTGCATATGTAGGTATTATTTTCAAACAATGGCTGAATGCAGTCATAGATAGACAACTCTCAAGAAGCCAAAGGCATATGGCGAGATTCCAGTTTAGATGTCATGACGTCGATGACGTCATAGTGACGTCACATCCCACATTTTGGCCCTTTACTTGATATGTGATATTGTGGTCTCTTCTAAATATATGTTATATTCAACATAGGGGGGACTCGTTGATTCCTGCAATGGCTATAGGGCAGACATTGACTAAGCCCATTCTCAATGATATTTGATCGTTACCATAGCAACGGAGATATATATGGCCAGCCAACTTGTACCTAGCATTTCCCGATAAGTTAGATATGTTTATATAGCAAATATAGATATGTGCAGGCAGTTATAACAAATCCAACGCGAGATAAGTGGTTAAATGCAAGCATTCCAGTTGTTGAAACCTCAATATTTGGCATGTATATTTAAGCCGTTGCCATGGCAACCGCAGGACTTTGTGTGATGTCTACCCAATTTTTTTTGAAAGCATATAACCTACTGATTGAAGTGCACATATAATCAGTTCTCCACATGAAAATCCTACGGGGGTCAATGGTGGGGCCAGTACTAATGTACAATTAACGGGCTAAGATAAAGATCATGCCGGCGGACAGAATTGCACGACGGCGAAATACTCGCGCGTATTGTTTTATTATTGTACAATATGTTCAAATATGGTGGGCTGGATTGTTGGATAATTAGACTCGGTTCGTAGAACGTTTGGTTATCGCAATGTATTTATGTACCTCTCTGAAAATGTTTGCGTTGGTTTTTGGAAAAAAAATCGGGGGATCCACGGAGAAGTATATCGGTTGTGATATGATGTCGCTAATATGGTATCACATTGGATCGTAAATGGAGTTTCTCTCAGAAACTAAACTCCTACAAGTTAGCAAGTAGTGGTCGTTGTCCTTCAATTATCCACACGAGCTTTACGAATGAACGGCGATGAAGTTTGAATATTTTGGTAGTTTAAATTACAATACAGTTCAGTCTCAATCGGCTATATAGTATCTGAGTTTCTCTCTCTTTTTTGTTTTTGTTTTTGTTTTTGTTTTTTTTTGTTGGTAATTGCAATTCTAGTCCTTATCCGTGATGACGTGTCCTTGTGCTTGTTCGTCTCCAGGAATAATTCCTTGTCATCGATAATCAGTGGTGTGATTGATTTGATCAGATCCACTATCTCACTAATTTTGTCCGTCACTTCTTCAATAATTCGCGATAATCAATTCAAGTCTGGGGTGTCGGTTTGTTAATCACATCGGCCTCGTCAGTGAATTATCGTGTGGTGTGTTACGCCGAGTTATGTAGTAACTGACGAGTTTTGTGGTAGCTCACGAGTTATGTAGTAACAATCGACGAGTTTTGTGGTAGCTCACGAGTTTTGTAGTAAAATCGACGAGTTATGTAGTAATTTGGGTTACGAGTTTTGTAGTAAAATATCGACGAGTTTTGTAGTAAAAAACAAGCTAACGAGTTTTGTAGTAATACTCGTCGAGTTTTGTAGCAACAATTTTTAGTCAGTTTCATGAGGCGGGTTTGGACTTTATAAAATCGTATATAGTAAATGCAATGTTTGTTTGTGTAAGTGTTTTTGTGGTGGACGTTAATGACGTTGTAGCTCAACTTGATGTTGGTCCCTCGTCACTGCTGCGCCGTTTCTCATCAGATCTGAGCCAAACTTCGTACCTAGAAGTACTATCGCCATGTTATTAACTTGAACCTGGCCCCCATTACGTCAAACATCGCGTCCTGATGTTAATGACATTGTAGCTCAATCCGATGGTGGTCCATCGTCATTCATCCGCTGTTTATTGGCAGATCGGGACGAAACTTGATACATTGACGTATTTATGCAATGTTATTAATGTGGACCTGATCCCGATTACATCAGACGTCGCGTTCTGACCTTAATGACGTTGTAGCTCAACTTGATATTGGTCCCTCGTCACTGCTGTGCCGTTTTTCGGCAGAAATGAGCGAAACTTCGTACATAGAAGTACTATGGCCATGTTATTAACTTGGACCTGGTTCCCATTACGTCAGATGTCGCGTTCTGACGTTAATGACGTTGTAGCTCAACCTGATGGTAGTCCATCGTCACTCATCCGCTGTTTATCGACAGATCTGGACGAAACGTGGTACATAGACGTATTGTGGCCATGTTATTGATGTGGACCAGGTCCCGATTACGTTAGCCGTCGCGTCCTGGCGGCAATGATGTTGTAGCTCAACCTGATGGTGATCCATCGTCACTCATCCGCTGTTTCTCGGCAGATCTGAGCTAAACTTCGTACCAGGAAGTACTACGGCCATGTTATTGACCTGAACCTGGTGCCCATTACACCAGACGTCGCGTTATGACGTTAATGACGTTGTAGCTCAACTCGATGATGGTCCCTCATCACTCCTTCGCAGTTTATCGGCAGATCAGTTCGAAACATGGTACATAGACGTATTGTGGCCATGTTATTTATGTGGACCTGGTCCCGAGTACCTCAGACGTCGCGTTCTGACATTAATGACGTTGTAGCTCAACTTGATATTGGTCCCTCGTCACTGCTGTGCCGTTTTTCGGCAGATATGAGCGAAACTTCTCCCCTAGAAGTACTATGGCCATGTTATTAACTCGGACCTGGTCCCCATTACGTCAGATGTCGCGTTCTGACGTTAATGACGTTGTAGCTTTACCAGATGGTGGTCCATCGTCACTCATCCGCTGTTTATCGACAGATCGGGACGAAACTTGGTACATATACGTATTGTGGCCATGTTATTGGTGTGGACCAGGTCCAGATTACGTTAGCCGTCGCGTCCTAGCGCAATGACTTTGTAGCTCAACGGATGGTGATCCATCGTCACTCATCCGCTGTTTCTCGGCAGATAGAGGCGAAACTTCGTACCTAGAAGTACTATGGCCATGTTATTAACTTGGACCTGGTCCCCATTACACCAGTCGTCGCGTTCTGATGTTAATGACGTTGTAGCTCAACTCGATGATGGTCCCTCGTCACTCCTCCGCAGTTTATAGGCAGATCAGTTCGAAACTTGGTACATAGACGTATTGTGGCCATGTTATTAACTTGGACCTGGTCCCGATTACCCCAGACGTCGCGTTCTGACGTTAATGACGTTGTAGCTCAACTTGATATTGGTCCCTCGTCACTGCTGTTTTTCGCCAGATATGAGCGAGACTTGGCACATAGAAGTGCTGTGGCCATGTTAGTAACTTTGGCCTGGTCGCGATAATATCGGATGTCGCGTTCTGACGTTAATGACATTGCGCATCAACTTGACAGACCGGGGAGAAACGTCGTATCTAGAAGTAGCATGGTCACGTTAGTAACACGGACCTAGTCGCGATTACGTCGGACGTCTCGTTCTGAGGTTAATAACATTGTAGCTCAACTTGGTGTTGTTCCACCGTCTCTTGTATCTAAGGGTACTTCGGTCAGGTTAATTGGATGGTCTTGGTAGCGATTGCCCCACACGTCGGGCTCTGGCGTTAATGGCTTTGTAGCTGAACTATGTTGTTGATCTGCACTCCATCTATAAATCGGGACATAACCGAGGGGTATTTTGCGTCTCAAATTGGAAATAGAAAGATGGCGCGATTCGTCCCGATAAAAATCAGTTACAACGTGTTGATTTCGCTTTCAAGTTTTGCCGAAACATGCTTCGTAGACGTTTTGGTTTTCCGCGAACCTCGACAATCATTATGGTTTATGGATAATCTGGAGAGCGATCATGATTTTCAAATCAGGTACGTATCATAACAAAAACAAATTAACGGCTTGTTTAAAGTGGCATTGTCTACATGCTTTCGAAAATATATATGTGTCAGTTTCATTGCAGGTAATGAATTCAGCATGTCGGGAAACCCGGGCCCGGTGGGCGTTTTTGTGGTTTCATTACTGCAGCGATTAATGAAATATCGTGCGAAAAAGGTGTCCCGTGTTTTTTACAGTCACATTTTGCATGACGCGAACATTGTGTTAAAACGCGATACCCCTCTGTATATAGCACTGAAGGGGTATCAACCCCACTAGAAGTTGCATGCTAATTACACTAACTGCCGCGTCGATTCGTTTGTCAACGACGGGTTTGTTCGTAAATGGTATTGACTACAACACCGTGTGATAATTTGTGCATGAATTATATTATTATTTGAATGTATCTTGAGTCTCTATTCAATTTTTGCGCGAGATTGATGTTCAATGGAAATTTTGTTCTCACTGAATTCTCAAGTTCCCGATGTCCGATCGTAATAAATTTGATACCCATTAATCGGCCAGAGACTGAACTTGCAACATGAACAAATTTGTCGCTAAAAATATTTATAGAAAACCCACAAAAGTAACCTAAACGCAGCTCATCATATAGTGCGGGATTATATTATTTCAATTACTACAACATGTTTCCGACGTCCAATCGTAATAAATTTGGTATCCACGAATTGGTAAAAGACTGAACTTTCAACCTGAAAAAGGTTGCCATTAAAAATATTTATAGAAATCCGACAACAGACATTCAAACACAGCCAAACTTTCGACCAATATATTTCTAGTTTGTGTTTATATCGATTAATATGATAAGTTCCCGATGTCCGATCGTAATAAATTTCATACCCATGAATCGGCAAGGGACTGAACTTGCAACATGCAAAAATGTGTCGCCAAAAATATTTATAGAAAACCCACAAAAGTCACCGTAACGCAGCCCATCATATAGTGCGAAATGATAAACTCCGACAATAAACTGTCTACCGAAATATCTCTATATAGTGGGGTTATTTGGGGTTCATACCCCTCGAGATTATTTCAGTTAGCACGTCATATTCTCGACGTCCAATCGTAATAAATTTGGTATCCACGAATTGGTAAAAGATTTAACTTGCAACATGCAAAAGGTTGCCGTTAAAAATATTCATAGAAATCCGCCGATAGACATTAAAACACAGCCAAACTTTCGACCAATATGTTTTTAGTTCCAGATGTCGTAAAGTTTACAACTGGTTTTGAGGAACTGGAAAAATTGTGTCATAAATGATATATATAGCTACTATTATTATCAGCAGCATTAATAATATATATAGTTACATATTATTGTTAGGAGAACATATTTCATTTGTAGTCATGTACAGCTATAGCTATGACAGTACATAGCATATTGGTAGTGTACTGCCAACGCCCGAATCAACAAACTATGAGTACAGTACTATAGCCGTGTGTAGTCTTCCTGTGGTTAAACCGGTTTAAAGGCCAGAAACTTTTGTCATCAAATTGTTGAAAGCCTGCACTGGACAACCTTTGGTGATAACTTTAATCATTCGACGGCGTTATAATAGTTCCACAAAAAAACGAGATGTTGAAATAATGTACAAAGAAACATTTCACAGATGTCCAAATAACATTTCTTGATCTTAAACTGTATCCGATATTCTTTGTGTTTTACGACTGTTGAATCTTTTGAAGGATCAGTGTGTCGACGTACGTGAAAAGAAGTCCCAACATGACGTTGAAGTGTCTTTGTATTTTACCGTGAATAGAAATGAGGTGCCAGTGTTATGTTATACACCTTTACAGCTGGAAAATAAATGGAAGTCTAACAGAAAAGTATAAATCGCCGTATATGCTCACGATCCTGCATAAAGAACACGTTCTATTATTAGCAAAAGTCTTGTTTGTTTGAACATATTTTATTTGACCCTCATTACATAATACATTTAACAAATTAGAATATGAAATAAGATATGAGTTAATCAAAAGTCTTACTCATCCACAGAATATAATGCTCGTATCAGACTATACAGGTCTTATTTGCCTTTCTGAATCTTCTTAATTCTTTCAATATTGTCATCGACATCGAATCTATGGGTACACCAATGCTTTAATACTAACGTGTTAACAGGAAGCAAACCACCACTATTGAAACAATTCCGTGTGAAAATAACGCATTATAGAATTACACATTTTGTGTTCTCGGATCGTTCTGCCACACAGTGGTCCGGAAACATTTGAAAAAATAGTCACAGGTCGGTTGCCGAGGATATCACACGCAGTTTGAGGCAAATTTATCCAAACTCCAGGGGGGGGGGGGTAGTACAATATTTGCAGGAAGGTATGCCGTTTTTTTTGCATTTGGCATTTTCGGGGACCCACCACCCCCAAACCTGCAAAAAAAAGAAAAGATTTTAGTCCCAATTTTGTTACACCCACCCCACCCCAAATTTCACTAAAATTGGTCTAAAATCGCATAAAACTCTACTGATATCACTGATATGACTGGGAATGATCTCAATTAGTTCAAATAACAGTTTAACCTGTTTCAGAAGCTGTTTTAATTGGGGAAAAAAAGTTTTATAAATTGCTGATCATCTGTAAACCTAGGTCATTGTGCAGAATACACAAAATGTCATAATTTATAATTATTTCCTGATTAGTCTGTCAACCAGCCTATTATCTAACATATTTCATACCACTTATGTCAGTCTACTGGAGCAACTTACTTCTATTATACAAAACTAGCTGAAACAGGCTCCCTTTGGGAGCCTATATTCAGCATCGGAAATACCTGTGGCCCCCATTGTGGGACTTCGCACACATTTTGATCTTAGACAGAGCCTTCATTTAGCGGCGGCCCCTTTGTGCGCTTCAAGCACTTTTGGTCATTGAAACATTTTGATATATATATATTGTTTTAATATTTTTTTTTAAAGATTGAATTCCTTGCTCAATTTAACAAAACCAATTTTATTTTTATTTTTTTTAATTAAAACTTTTGAAAAACTAATACCATTATAACACCCGCCAGGGTACCCCGAGTCACCACACCAAATTTGGTTGAACTCGGTCCAGGGGTCTGATAGAATACTTCGGACAGATCTACTCTTTTATATATATATATGACAAGCAGTAACAGCTCTATATATACCAGACTTGTATACTTTAGGTCTTGTGAGAGATCATCTGAGTTGAAAGACATGCAAATAATCCACTGATTGGCTTGATGCACTGATGACATATATTTTCTACCCATTGATAGTCATATTAATGTTTGAGAGAGTTGCTCGCTCTTGTTCCATGCACACAATGATCTAGGCATTATAGTTACATCAGGACAAGTTTACTTATATATGCAAACTTAGGTCATTGTACAGGTACACACAATTCCATAATGTATAAGCATTTTCCGATTATTCTGTCAACCAGCCCATTATCTAGCATTATGCCTTAACACTTTTGTTAGTCTACTGGAGCAACCTCTGTTATAATAAATGACAAACAGTCACTATGCCAGACTTGGATATTTTAGGTGTTGTGAGAGTAACCGATCATATGAGTGATGACAGTTATATTCTAGCCATTGATAGTCACATTAATGTTTGAGACAGTTGCTCGCTCTTTTTCCATGCACACAATGATCTAGGCTTTAGTTACATCAAGACAAGTTTATTTATTTCAGTTTTACATTTCTCGAAGCTTCTTCGGGAAGGAATTTTTTCACCCCACCGCCCCATATGCAACATACCATAGCTTAATGTCATCTCCACTAAGGCCCATATGAGGTCCATGTAACATAAATATGGTAGTTTTGCTGGTTTTTGCAGTTATAAATTCTTATAATCTGTTTTAAACTGTTACAAATGTCAAACATGGGCACAAAAGGTCTTTAGTAAAAAAATTGCATGAGGTTGTAAAAAACGTGTTTTTGCCCCTCGGGCCACCACCACTCCGGCATACCTTCCTGCAAAAATTGTACTACCCCCCCCCCACCTCTGCAAAGGCACCTTTTTTGAAATGGTAACAGCTCTATACACCTTCGTTAGACATTATTCTTTGAAATTAGTATGCATGAAATACGATAAAGCGATATACAAGTTTTAGAAAATCCAAACGCATATTCAAACCCTGATATATTTGACAACAGTGTCTAAAATGTCAATATCCTGCCAGTCGAATTCGATCGAATTATCGTCAAATAATACGCATTTCCCCCAAATCGCGTTACCAAACCGGGATAGCAATATTGGTGAATACAACTAACATATATATATGTGTAAGAATAGGCTTCACAAATACAAAATAATTGTTTGAGCCCCATCTGAATTAATGCTGTCTATAATGAGATGCCCACAAGAGAAGATACTGAGAGTAAATGCGTTTGGCTGCGAAATCGAAAGTCTTTTGCGCCAAACACATTAAGCTACGATTGTGTGAATTTTATTTCAAAATGAAAGCTGATGGATAATTTGTGACCGAAATCGGCTTGGTGAAATATATAAATTCGGAATATGTTCTTACATTGGAGTTACGATCACGTGTATTTGTTCTTGGCAATTTAAGTTGCGCTAGATATATTTATGAAGTTCGTTCGAGAATCCTAACGTGCGTGGTGTCGTATAAATGTCCAGACATGACGCTTAGTAGGGCCTAGCAATATTTTCCAGATTTTGAATTTGGGATCGTGTTTTATCAAACAAGTTTTGATTTATCATATTTTGTGGATGTTAGTTTTAAATAACAGAGTCTACTGAAGGTTATAATCCTGTTAACGAAATCGGTAATTTGAAAAAGAAAATGTGATTTTGAAGCCATTTCCCCACACTTGGTGTGATTTCTCCGAAAATCGACTCCGGCCCTTCTTATAATACATATCAGAACAAATTAAAGTTCCCGGACCCCTTGTGTTCAGCCACTGAGGCGTTATTTCGCTAAAATCCGATTCAGATTCTGGATTCAGATTACAGATTGGTCCCCGTACGACTTGGTTCGGCAAAAGAACAGACCAGAAATTGGCATAATCAGTAAACGAACAGACCGTAATCTCAATTTCGTGGTAATCCCATTGGGATTCGGATTCCGATTACGGACTCAAATGTTCGTAATGTAAACAAACCGAGATTTCGCCACCTCAGAGTTTAAAAACACAATAAAACATAAGAATCCGTCTCTTGTGTACAAATTATTGGAGAATATAAACGGTCTATATCAAAGAATTTTAAATGCGGAAACAAATTTGTTTTATTGAATGTAAACTGGGAGAATATTACTGAAATTAGCCAAATAATAACGCTATTGATAGTAACGCTGGGGGAGCACTTCGGTTGATGGCGAAGCAATTGCAAATCATTGTTGACTGTCACTATCATATGTCCATTTCATAATTCCATCCTTAAAATACCGACCGAACGCATGTCGATTTCGAATTCGGCGGATACGTCACCATTGACCGAATTCATATGAACCTGCATGGATGTCTTCTGCTGTGTTCGTTATTATGTTTCTTCTTATTCAAGAAATAGTAGGATTATATGGTATCGATAGATTATCAGATACACGTATGTACTATCATCTAGTCTTAAAGTTATAGCAATTTCATGTTTAACATGTTTTGTTTCCACTGTCGGATACCCGTTTAGGTTCGGACATTCCAAGATGGCGGCGCCCACTAAAGCAGATAAACGGTAAGTGTATATATTGTCTCCAAACAGCAATCAACGACATCTTTCGGTGATACACCTTGAAACAGTTATGTAGAAATTTGTATGCCCAACACATACGTAACACGCCTTTCGCATGACAGGCATGTGAATTGTTGTATTTGGCGTGGCAAGTCGTCATAATTT
This sequence comes from Siphonodentalium dalli, assembly GCA_032622095.1. NCBI lineage: Eukaryota > Metazoa > Mollusca > Scaphopoda > Gadilida > Siphonodentaliidae > Siphonodentalium > Siphonodentalium dalli. The sequence continues at coordinate 107,375,936 of CP136068.1, forward strand.
TTCGAAATTTTATCGAGGCGGCGAAATGTTCGCTCTTTCATATTTTTCTGGCCCTGGGCTCATGCTTCCGCAAATTTATGTATTGTTGTGGGTAGATTAGGTCACCACACATCTTCGGAATGCAAAACCGGCGATATTTTTATTGTCTAACTCCGAAAAACGACCTTTGAAAATTTCAAAATGTTCAGGTTCGGATTCGCAACATTCGCGATTATTTTGTTCAGGTTCAGACACAATTTTTGTTCAGGTTCGGACAAATTTGGTTCAGGTTCGTACGCATCAAAAACTTCGCATAAAAATGACACACCGGGGTACAGTCGCGTTCTTATTGCGTTTTTGTGCATTTGGTTATCTTCCATTCGTAAAAGAAACGATAAATGGGGAACACGAGGGCATGGTTTTAGCCCACTCGTGAATAATTTGGGCGGACTTTCTTATTTTATGCGTGTGAGATGTATGCAATCGCGTGATTCCCCTCCACATCCACATACGATGCCACGAAGGTCGCCGTACGTAGATGAGCAGATAACTGTCCATAATATAAGTTACACGGCTTTTTGATGGGGGTACTGTGTGTATATGCCCCGGTAGATCCTCGTATCCCCCGAGGCGATCCCCCCTCAACAAGCCGTGTAATGATGTATTTACCCCCAGTCTCTATTAACAATATATTCCCAGACATAAAGCGCAGAAACGAGCCACGAACAGTAACTCTATTTTATTAGACTGCTTATACGATGAATGTGATTATATAGCTGTTCCCACAATTTGCCCATAAATACTTGCTGATAGATAGACAATATATACCATGTTTTGTATCAATAGTTGGATGATATATTTGGGTATTCACACGAAACATATTCTTTTCAATATAAGCCTTATGTGTTTTGCCTCATTTCTAAATATTGAATCCAGTTACAAGTTAACCATTTGTCACAGGACTATTACGCAGGACTATTAATTAGAGCCCGAACATGTTGCGTTCGATTCAGCACTATGCGAACATAGAGAATACCTATGGTTTGCCGAATAATACCTGCAATATGCGAATCTTCACGAGCGGCGATATTTCAGGAATATATTATTCGAGAAACCATGTGTTCTCTTTATGTTATGCTTATGGTAAGCAATTCTGCAAAACTACAAGTATTTGTTTATCGAAACAAGAATTTAGACGCCGAAGTAGCGAAACTTATGCAAAAAATATCAGCTGTTCCGTTGGCAAATTAAGCATCTCTAATTTTGGTGGAAAATTTCCTTCATGCGCTTAAGAGAATAGTGCCTACCCAATGGTTAAATATTACACACAGAAACCCAATTAACAAATAACTGAATACGTAATAAAACGGGATCATTTGTTTTTCTTTAGAACTTATCGCAGTAATAAACTATTTTCAGTCTTCCGCGGAATTTCGCGTAGTTCCATTGATAATATATTACACGCGTCAATAATTGTGTACCCGTTTTTAAACAGAAGTATCTACAGTGAGATAACGTTTGAAAATTATTATCCATGCCAAGGTCCTGACGAAAGAGAGCGCATCGTATGTCATTTAAAATTACAGCTATTTCATAGGGAAACATATATAACAAACAACGCTTGTCCCCACACCCGTTGTAACTAACAATCTGATTAACAACAACGTCACGTTTAAATCATGCACCATGTCCCCGTAACTCTTGGCAGTGGGCGTATAAAAGCAAGTGAAACATCGTGGTTATGAATTACCCTTGAACTAGCAGTTTCACCAATCGTGACATTGTTCTATCGCACTGAGCTTAATTGACGTCACCTAAAACAGGATCGATAGGTCTGCTACTGAATTATTCGTATTGCATGGTGCTGATTGGTGTGATAAGCTATGAAAAGCACACCACATGGTAGCTATTGATGTGGGACAAAATCGTTAACTCCGCCAACATCGTGGGATACTAGGAGATTTAATACCCGGATGTCTCTTTTTGAAACCCATTGGCTCCGCCTCGGGGTTCAAAATCGAGAACCAGGTATTAAATATCCATGTATCCCCGATATTTCAGAAGATAAGTAATAATACCACTGTTGCTCATATGTAAGATGTAATAATTCCCACTAGCTCGTTTATAGTAGACATTGCTCGAGAATATTCAACTGTGGCTTTTATCCAATTAATTCTGATTAATTCGGAGAATTTACCACCTATATTTGGAAATTTCAGCCGACATATTATATATAACAAATTAACAATGCATGTTCGGTAATAACACGCACAATAAGATCGCGACTGCACCTCGGCATGTCATTTATAGGTAAGGTTTTGATGCGTCCGAACCTGAACTAAAATTGTCCGAACCTGAACCAAATTTGTCCGAACCTGAACAAAAATTGTGTCTGAACCTGAACAAAATCATCGCGAATGTTGCGAATCCGAACCTGAACATTTTGAAATTTTCAAAGGTCGTTTTTCGGAGTTAGACAATAAAAATATCGCCGGTTTTGCTTTCCGAAGATGTGTGGTGACCTAATTTACCCACAACAATACATAAATTTGCGGATGCATGAGCCCAGGGCCAGAAAAATATGAAAAAGCGAACATTTCGCCGCCTCGATAAAATTTCGAAAAATTATGACGACTTGACACGCCAAGTACAACAATTCACATGCCTGTCATGCGAAAGGCGTGTTACGTATGTATTGGGCATACAAATTCCTACATAACTGTTTCAATGTGTATCACCGAAAGATGTCGTTGATTGCTGCTTGGAGAAAATATATACACTTACGGTTTATCTGCTTTAGTGGGCGCCGCCATCTTGGAATGTCCGAACCTAAACGGGTATCCGACAGTGGTTTCGTTAAATGCAGTCGTTTTGCACAATAGTCTCTGTATAGACAACAGACACGTGTTCTAGGGACGTGGCTAGAAGTTTCCTCAAATTTCCGGCCAACTGCACCCCCCCCCCCCCCCCCCCCCCCCCCATTGAACCAAACATCAATCTCACAGGTTCGCAGAATTCAATTTGCTCCCCTTGGAAATATCCAATCTGACAAACACTAAGATTGGAAAATTACCAACTTTTACTGGTTGAAAAAAATCAAACAATGAGAACAATGCCAACCTATATATGGTGTCAAATTAATGTCCAACTAATGTTGTGTCACGCATGAAATTTCCGACTGCTGGAATGTACCAAAGTTTAGTTTAGATATATTTATTTCAAATATATGTCAAATTTAGATAACACATGATATATAACACATACATTTGTTTATACATACAAAGGAATTGGGGGACAAGTACTGACTCACTTAAGGGTACCCCCTCTCCCATATGTTATTACACTGAAAAAATAAATAATTAGTAATGGCAAAGCAACATGACTACCAAAACAAGTTGAACATATATACAGATCACTGGACACCCCCTCTCCCGAGTTAGTCATACGTTTGTATATGTATTTATTTAAAATCGGGTTTGTTTGTTGCGTTTGTTGGCTTGTACGTATCATTATTTGAAACAGTTAGTCAAAATAACCCTGATTTTCCTCACGTATGAATGACTGCACAGCTTAGCAAATTGTACCAAAGTTCGGGGTGGGGTCGAGACACCCAATCAACCCCTGTCGTCATGTCCCTGATTCAGGAGGCCTAGAGCTGTCACGTTTAGATATGCTTGCCATCATCAATAAACACACTTTAACTTGAAAAAAAAGAAAGATGCGATTAAGTCGGATTGGCAGCAAATTATGTGCCGTGTATATACACATAGAAGAAAAGCATGACTTTCACAACAAACATGAACTTTATAAATATAAGATACAAATGATACTTGTGTCAAATACATGAGCCATGTTTGACGCTGGGAGAACATTAAACATAGTTTCGGAGACCACGTGGATTTCAAAATCTGACCTAGAATCGGGAATTAGCACCGCCCCCGTAATCGGCTTCGGATTCTCAATCCGGATTTTAGCGAAATTACGACTCTGGTAAACAATCGGGGCTCTCAGCAAATATTGACAGTAAAGTGTTTTGAAAGGTCCGACGTTGGCGTGAGCGATTGGAGCAACGGTTCGACAATGGCCATGATGTGATATGCCAGTGTGATGGTTGAAGCTTTAGAAAGACCAGAGTCGGCTTGCGTGCACAAAGAAGCCCGAACAGTTGGTGTGTCTTTGGCCATGTATGACGGAAAAGTTTCAATCGGAGACACATATATACTCGTACACTCGGGCACTATATTGTTACAACACAAATGTCTAATGCATCTTCTATACTCTTATCAAACTATATATAATAGACCTTTAAATGCCTTTCTGACTCTGAAAGTATCTTTTCAGCCTTTACATCAACTTCCCAGTTTAGCATCTCGGCTCCAATCTATGCGGTTGAAGCTTTTGAAAGGTCATACGTCGACGTTTGTAATGGAAGCCCCGAGTCGATAATGTCGAGTTTATCTCTGCTACTATCAATACTGTTTGGGAGATTTCTTTGTGTGTTGTTTTTGAATTCGAACAAGTTATATGGTGTACTCGCGTTGTTTGGTCCGCGGGTAAGATATCTGGCACCAAACGCAGATCCACCATATAGTGGAGCGGACGGAACCGATTTCAGAAAGTTTAGTCCATCGGCACCACACACGGGCTTGTGATACATCATTTTGAAGGTTATGACATTCCGCATCGGATAGGACCCGGTGTGAAATATACAAATGATGCAAAAGATGTTTTAGCTGATTAAGTGCCAAAATTCAGCAACAATCCCTGTTTTTGTAAAATTCGGCAAAATGAGAAATAAAAGTATAGAAACGCGAACATTTTCCGCTAAAATATTGTAGTCTACATACCTCTAGATACTTACTATGATAGTGGTACGATTTCTCTGATATAAAGAAAATTTATTTTAGATTTATTGTAAAAATAGACAAAACAGCGCAATTTTTCATTTTTTTGGCCTCACTTAATGGGCGATAGATCAATATTGTGTTGACCAAGGATATCGCATATAGTCTAGAAAAGTGCGGATATATATACCGCATACGACAATATGCTGAATATGTCATCATATTTAACACGTGATGTGTTATGTAAGATTATTTCAACCCTCACCCCAAAATTCAGCAAAAAATCACTGTTTTAGGGAAATTCGGCACAAATGAATACAAAAGCACAGATATTCGGGATATGTTTGTGTTATGAAATAGCAGGTTACACAGTTATAAATACAAAGTAATGAAATGCCATGATTGTGGTGATAGATGTTAAAAAAATCTTAAATTTACGTGGAAAATAGACAAAAAATCATTCATTTTCAGTTGTTTCGCCCCTCTTAATAGGCGATTATTAGTATTGCATTGAATGGACATAGTGTATATAATATAGAAACTTGTGGAAATATATACTGCATATGACTGTAAGATAATGATGTCATTCTTTGCCATAGATGCTATGTGGTGGTAGATTGTGTCACCCCCACCCCAAAATTCAGAAGAAACAAAATCAGTTTTAGAAATTTCGGTATGGCAGAATACAAAAGCACAACTCCGATTATTTTGTGCTATTATATTGAAGTCTACCCACTTCGAGATATACATTCTGATAACATCATGGTATCATTTACAGATGGCAAATTTCGGAGTTTTCTGATGAAAGTAGACCGAAAATCGTGAAATATAAACTTGTTTTGCCCCTCTACATGGGTGATAATTCAATTCCATTTTGAACAATAATCCAGGACAAAATTCAAGAGTTGACGAGACACATAACGCATATGAATGTTTTCGGATTGTATCATCTTCTGTCGCATTTGTTTGGTTACGTTATATTGCACCCATCGCCCCAACAATACAATACATTGCAAGATGAGACAAGCAAGGAATATTCCTATACACATTTATGCATTATACACATACCTTATCAAGCTGAGGCGTTTGATATATTGTTACTTGAGTTGAAGAAATTACATCATTGTATATGTTTACTTCGCATAATATGGCTTCACATTTGTATAATATTATACGTATTGGGAGGTTTAGTTATTGTTAATAACCAGGTTCAGCCACAGTACATGTAACTTGTAACGTGTGTTGCCATTACCAACGAAATCATCTGACTCACATGACCATTACGCTTTCATGTACACCATCAAACAACCGTTTATGTGTCAAATGTGCAGCATTGCGAAATGTGTATCAGAGGGGTGTCCAATCTTTATATCAATCGACGAACATGTGCTTACTTAACTTTTGTTAAATTCTTCAGCAGCGGTGACCACGCCGTTACTTTTCCCAAATGGGTTGTTGGTACGACTTCCTTTACAAACCGTAGGTCGTCTGCACCCTGTGACCGTTGAAAGTCAAAGTTTGTTTGTATCTGGGTGCAGAAATGTTCCCCAATGAGGTCGGATAGCCTATATAGGGTTTTTAGCGACCAATGGGCATGAACTACACACGAGACGGCACATCTATTCATGGCTCAACCCTGCAAGTTGAGCCAAGGGGTCGTGTTTGGAATGAACCTGCAGCCACCCGGGACTTGATGTCCTCCCGTGGCTGCCACTTCCCTTTAATCATATAATAGAATATTTGTTTTACATCAACAGTACTGTACAAACAGTATATACACTGTATTTTTGTGGCTCTCATATATGGGAGTCATCATCCACGACTTTGCCCTATGGGGACCTTCCCACAGTATTTTGGGTTTTAATGCGTCACGATCTTCTTGGTCACAGCCATCAAATCGAGCCTTGCCATCAACCTTGCGATGTTTTTTTAATTATATCTATCGTCCTTGAATCCCCCTTGGGGTACCATGGCGCCGTTTCTGGGTTGGGCCATATTTCTTGGAATATGATGAGGAACAGATGCCGTAATATCTCCAAGGCCTTACTCTGACCATGTATGTCTTCCAATGTGTCACGAAGAATATATTTCTCCTGTGCATTTGGTTTCACTTCAGGATAGGGTGGTTTTGGTTCAGCTCTTTGAAACTCATCCCCATTGTTTATGGTAGCAGAAACTACTGCTGTCTTGCCATGTGATCATAGAGACCCATAATAGGTTCGTTAAGCTTTCTGAGCATTTGTGAATGTCCAGAACTTCCAGGAGTCACATATAGCATATTCTGCCAATATCTGTGTTCTCTACGATAGCTGGTGCCAGATCCGTGGTGCGTATCGTGGTATAAGTGGGATCGTGATCCACAGTGTCAAAAGTTCCAATTCCTTCTGTGGAATTTGTGTTGATGTGTTCTGACAAGTGACGAGAAGATACTATCTCTGGCAGAGTTTCCGATGAGTTAGATGATACAACTCGGTAAGCCTTATTCGTTTCGTTGGACTCAATGATCAGCAGCTCGTGTGCTACATCATGTATGTAACATATCGTGTTTATCTTCCGATAAGTATTCACACAGTTTCTTTGAGAGTATGGAAACTGTTGTTCCAGTACCAATCAGAAACCTCACTGGCTGCCCATAGAGATTGCAATCTAAATATAGCCCCCCCCCCCTCTTCAGAAGAGCTGTACATGTATCTAACAAACTCGTTGGAGTTACAATGTCCACTTGTGTTCTGCTCGTCTCCCCTACCACGATAGGCATTATGACACATGTCGTGTGGATTGTGAGAAGTTCTGCATCTGGTGCGTTCTTTGTATTCGTTTGTGTTATAATCAGGATTATCATTATAATTATGTCTCCACTGTCTATCGTCACGACAGTCCATCCAGGACTCATTTGTGTTACTCTTTTTCTCCTTGTTTTGGTTCTCCAAGTTTGTCATACTTTGTTAATCTCCCCTTTACACCTCTTCACATCAGTCAATATTTGTTTTATCTCCTTCGTCTCAGAGATGGACTGTGATATCTGGGACGGTTGTGAGCTATTGAGTTTTCCCATTAGAACCAGTTTGGGGCTTCAGTTCATCTCTTATCTTTTTGAGTTCTTCAAACTCTATATTTTTGCTTTGTGTTGAGTCTGCTTCATTTACTGCCCTAGCATAGTATTTAGCCCTATGTTTGTCAGACTTGGCAAAAGCCTCTAATTCAACTGCATGTCTTATGCTCTCACCAAGATAGCCCAGTCTTGCTTGTTTTGCCCTGAGCGTATGTCTGTACCATACAAACCACCAATGAATTGGTCCTTTGCCAATGTGTCTCTCAATTCATGTGTTGCAGTATGATATAACATATTGGTCAGAGTCGGTAACTGTCCCCCTGTCCTTTGTCGTCGTGCACGCAATTGTACGATCTGGTCAGTCAGGCTTTTGGCAGCAAATCGGCCTTCTATCGCACCAACAAGAACTTTGTAGTCTTCTTCTTGTCCTAGGAGTAGGTCACCGAGTGTTCCTTGCGCCAATCATCTCATCAATTTCCAATCCATTTATATTGGAACAAATTTCAAAGTGTGCTTGGTGATCTAACCATGATCTTGTGCCATTATAGCTATCTGGTGTCACAAATTGTTTCCGTTTTTCATCGGATTTTCTAGAATAATTTCGGTTCGGGTGGTATTTAGTGCAATGCATTACAATGCATGCCTACCGTAAATTATTATTTGCTGTGTTGGCACTTGACAGCTTACGCATAATAACCTATTGCACGCATGAATTACGCATATGGTGCTACATGTACATCACTAGAATATGTGTTCTTTCTATCAGTTGTCGATTTTCAATAGTTTCGAGAAACTCAAGTATATGGGCACGCGAGTTTTGCACGCATTAATCTAGTGTACAACTAACAATATTTATCATGTAAACAACAGAATTAAATACAAACATAACTATAGCACAATGCTGCGTGTGGCAAGAAACTTGAATGCAATGAACGGCACTATTTTCTCCCAAATGGACTCGCAGTCGTCAATTCTGTAAAAATGAGACTAGACCGTACGAAACACATACGCCTACCATAAGCTATAGTTGTAATTATTATATGTATATTACTACTATAATAGTAGTTCGTACCAACAACCCATTTGGGTAAAGTAACGGCGTGGTCACCGCTGCTGAAGAATTTAACAAAAGTTCACTAAGCACAGGTTCGTCGATTGATATAAAAATTGGACACCCCACTGATACACATTTCGCAATGCTGCAAATTTGACACAAAACGTCTAAACGGTTGAATGATGGTGTACGTGTAAGTGGAATGGTCATGTGAGTCGTGTGATTTCGTTGGTAATGGCAACACACGTTACAAGTTACATGTACTGTGGCTGAACCTGTTTATTAACAATAACTAAACCTCCCAATACGTATAATATTATACAACTGTGAAGCTATATTATGCGAAGTAAACATATACAATGATGTAATTTCTTCAACTCAAGTAACTATCAAACGCCCCAGCTTGATAAGGTATGTGTATAATGCATAAATGTGTATAGGACTATTCCGTGTTTGTCTCATCTTGCAATGTATTGTATTGTTGGGGAGATGGGTGCAACAACGTAACCAAACAAATGTGACAGAAGATGATACAATCCGAAAACATTCATATGCATTATGTGTCTCGTCAACGCTTGAGAGTTTGTCCTGGATTGTTGTTCAAAATGGAATTGAATTATCACCCATGTTGAGGGGCAAACAAGTTTATATTTCACGATTTTCGGTCTACTTTCATCAGAAAACTCCGAAATTTGCCATCTGTAAATGATACCATGACGTTATCAGAATGTATATCTCGAAGTGGGTAGACTTCAATATAATAGCACAACACAATCGGAGTTGTGCTTTTGTATTCTGCCATACCGAAATTTCTAAAACTGATTTTGTTTCTTCTGAATTTTGGGGTGGGGGTAACACAATCTACCACCACATATCATATATGGCAAATAATGACATCTTTATCCTACAAACATATGCAGTATATATTTCCACAAGTTTCTATACTATATACGGGATGTCCATTCAATGCAATACTGAATAATCGTCTATTAAGTGGGGCGAAACAACTGAAAATGAATTATTTTTTGTCTATTTTCCACGTAAATTTAAGATTTTTTTTACATCTATCACCGCAATCATGGCATTTCATTACTTTGTATTTATAAGTGTGTAACCTGCTATATCATAGCACACACATATCCCGAATATCTGTGCTTTCGTATTCATTTGTGCCGAATTTCACTAAAACAGTGACTTTTTGCTGAATTTTGGGTGAGGGTTGAAATAATTTTACATAACACACACGTGTTAAATATTATGGCATATTCGTCATATGGTCGTATGCGGTATATATATCCGCACTTTTCTAGAATATATACGATATCATTGGTCAAAACAATATTGATCTATCGCCCATTAAGTGAGGCAAAAAAAATGAAAAATTGCGCTGTTTTGTCTATTTTTACAATAAATCTAAAATAAATCTTCTTTATATCAGAGAAATCGTACCACTATCATAGTAAATGTCTAGAGGTATATAGACTACAATATGTTAGCGGAAAATGTTCGCGTTTCTATACTTTTATTTCTCATTTTGCCGAATTTTACAAAAACAGGGATTTTTGCTGAATTTTGGCACTTAATCAGCTAAAAATCATCTTTTGCATCATTTGTATACTTCACACCGGGTCCTATCCGATGCGGAATGTCATAACCTTCAAAATGATGTATCACAAGCCCGTGTGTGGTGCCGATGGACTAAACTCCTACTTCTAGTGAGCTTTTTGAGTTTGTCCGCTCTACTAATAATGGTGAAAAACATATTCTTTGAACATACAAACAATACGCATCGTCTATTCAATAAATAATATAGATTTTAACCACATCAAAGACAGAATAGCTTTCACCAGATTCAGAATCAGTAACCATTCACTTGATGTAGAGAAGGAGCGACATCTTCGGCCCCAAGTAACATTAGAAGATATAAATTTATAAGTGCGTGTTTTGTTGTGATGATTTCATACAAGATGAAGAACATTTCCTTATTTAATGTACTGCGTATACATAACTACGAAACGAACTTTTCGAATCGATGATTGACAATTGTCCAGAATTTGCGAAGCATTGACGACTACAAATTTATTAATATAATGGACAAAATAAAGTCCCATGCACTCTAAGCCGATCAATATGCGTCGATATCATTATGCAATGACAATAAAGTCCCATGCACTCTAAGCCGATCAATATGCGTCGATATAATTATGCAATGACTTATATGGTAAATATGGTGTTGATATTTCAAATCGTAGGACACTTCAAGGAATTCAAGAAAAGGAGCTTGTGAGATAATTGAAAACTGAACATTTAAAACGATTTTACAACATAAACTCTTCCAAAAATAAACCGACCGCTGGTAATAAGACAAGAACGTATAGGTTGTTTAAAACAAGGTACGAAATGGAGCCATACATTTGCGATATGCGTTCTAATAAAGCGAGAATTCTATTTACGAGATTGCGAATCAGCAATCATAGATTGGAAATTGAAAAGGGGACACAAACAGCCCCCACTACCCGTTAAAGAAAGATTATGTAATTTTTGTAAATGTAAACAAATTGAAACATAATACCGTTTTATATTAGAATGTAGAGCCTACAAAAGTATGCGCGATACATATTTTAGGGACATAATCACAGAGTTCCCACATTTTTCAGATATGACGAATTATGAGAAATTTAGATTTATTATGAAGAATGAACACAAACCAACCATTAATGTTATATGTGACATGATCCGGTCTTTCTTCACCGCTCGGGATTTCAATAAAAGCTAGTCAATTGATAATTTATAACTGATGAAAAGAGAAATAAGAAATTCGTTAGGAAACTACATTGTACGTGTATATGCATCTATGTTACTCATCAATTATATATAGTTATTTTTTGTCAAATTATATGTATTTTATTCATGTTTGCAACTGTCCATTTGGGAGTATTTTGCATTAAAATCTTAACTTATCTTATCTATGATCGTGAATGTTACGGGGAAATTTTCTGGACTACCATTCACTATACTGAATGTATTAAAATTCATGTTACAACAAAACATGACGTGACGCACCATCTTAGCGATATAAAAGTGTACACCTCTTGCAGCCGTATTAATGTGACAGAAGCCTGCAGCAAAAACACTGCATTATCCCTGTTGCCATAGCATAATTATGCCTGTCATTTCGTGCATAATTTGACCCTAAAACTATAAAATGGCGAATCCTAAGCCGTTATAGTAAGTCATATCCCGAGGATTTGACAATTCGGTGTCTAAACAGTTTTCAAAATGACAGCGAAAATGCCAGTCGGGAGTGAACAATTGAAGTGTTTTTTTGTTGTTGTTGATTTTTTAAACTAAATCTTACGATATTGAATAAACGTTTAGCCAATATGTAGCCATATATGCCACCATACGAGTTTACAAAGCCACAAATAGTTTCATAATACATCAAATGAGTGTCCCAAACCACACAACAATTCCGCCAAACCATATACAGAGTTACAAAACCCATCTGGTATCCAAAAAAAACCAACATGTTAGTATCCAAATTCATACGACGGGCGCCCCAAATCCAAACATTGTTCCAAACCATCGACGGGGTGTCCCAATCCACCTAACGAGTTTCACAAACCACCCAGACTGATGTAGACTGAGGTAGGTTGCTCCCCAAACGATACTCAACTGGTGTCATTCCCCACACATATAGTCAGCCAAACCATGCATCTGGTATTCTAACTCACCCAAAATGAGTGTCATAAACCATGCTATTCTACATGTAACACGCGGAATGTACATACCACCAGAAAGCTTAGTGAATATTTATTTATCATTAATTCAACAATTCATTCGGACAGAGTGAGAAAAACGCTCGTTATTATCTCGATTATTGGGCATTTTTGACTTAGCACGGAGCGTTCGGCTGCATGAGGTGCACACTTTTATATTGCTAAGATGGTGCGTCACGTTATGTTTTGTTGTAACATGAATTTTAGTGGAACAACGCCTGTGGAAATAAAACACATTAGCATCATTAACACTGAGTTTTTAGACTATTGTCGCAGAATCACATGGACATCTTCAGAACGCTATGCAATGATACTAGAAGTTCCAGCTGAAGAGTGTAGACCCACTACAAAGACATTTGATGAGAGTGAGTTTTGAGGCTGCGTTCATGTGAAGATGGAAGGTGGGTGTTTGGGTACCATTCACGGAGCTGGTTTGTCGCATCGGTTCCACACACGCAGTTTAGAGTAGACCACGCGTTGGCGAAGATGACATTGTTTCGAGAAGCATTATGGTCAAAGATCTATACACAATATAGCTGCGTTGATTTATTTATCACATTTATACAACAAACAAAACGAAGTACATACGAAGCTATACAAGCATGTACACCGCGTTTAGATAATAAATATGAATACGAATCGACACGATACAAACAAGATTTTACTATTTCACTGAGTGAACATGAAGCGTTCATCTGACACTGCTCATTTGAAATTTATTCGGGCGGCATGATGAAACAACACAGCTCGGAAGAAAACAGTCATTTAATTAATACAGAATAGGCGCGACCATCACTCCTTTGTCGGCGATATTTATGCAGGCTCATCGGCAAAGTGTGTCTTAATGGAATCACTGAACTAAATGGTTTCCCACTATTCCATATATGGCAGTGTTAACGTTTCAGCCAAATTCACTGAATTGAAGCCTGCGGGCCACTCCATTGATGTCTACCCAGCTAGATTGACACCAGGTGATCATGAAAATTCTAGAAAACCATAAGTTTACATGTTTTATCACATATGAAATAAAGAAAGAAAATACAAATAATATCTTGTCATCACTGATAGTTTTGTTGCTTAGAAAATTATCAGGTGCCGAAAAATCAGGTGCCGAAACGTCCAGGTGCCGAAACGCAAACCCAAGAGCCGAAACGTCCAGGTGCCGAAACGTCCAGCACTCGTAGGTATCCCGAGCAAGGCAAGGAATAGGCAACCCTTTTTATTTTGAAGGGAAATGTCAAGACTGAGAGTAATTCCATTTTGAATATACCTTAGTGTTATAAACATAATGCATATATACACACCCGTGACAATCTCATATATAGTACCCGAAGTGTGGGTTGACGGCACATAAGCCGCAAAAGGAACATGGAATACCTCATTTCCCAACATCTTCTCGAAGTATACATGTAGACTACCTCATATAAACAGCAATGCTGTGGTGCAAGATTGAAATCGAACCCAATTAAATGTTGGTAGAATCAGGTAAACTTTGCTATTTGGTGTGCTATAACGGGGTGTGCATGGTGTCAGTCAACAAGACCATTTGTTCGGCGCAGGGAAGCGTTTGGGTTTATCACCATACACTTTTCATGTGCACTACTAGACGAGAAAAATCCTTGCTGAAATCCAAGCACCACTTCTCCAAGATAGGGTATGGCGCTCACTGTATAACCATACAACAGGCGATCGTATGAGACCATTTGCGCAGAATTCGACATTAACCCACACACCGGCTGGCGTGAAAATATTAGCCGCGGGAGCATCTCCATCTGCCGACGGCTATTGTTTCCAAGGTTACCTGCACGAGGTGTCAACAAGAAAACCATAGTCAGAAATGGTAACGCGCTCAAGATCATTTTCTCTTCTATATATTTTGAGAACTCCTTGTATTCGAGAGATAGCCCACACCCTCCGGACCTCAATGATATGATCGTGAATGAGTATTGATATACCCCACTAAACTTTGACAAACACCAGTAATGGTGTGTAGATCATTTACATATCTCTCCTATATATTTTGATACAATCTATCTAATTTACATATCTCTCTTATATATTTATGTTTGTGTGTGTGTTGTACTTCATACAAATCTACGATTCTCGACCGATCGGGACGAAACTTGGTACGTGTGTGTAGTTTGACCAGGCGGTGGTCGTTGTCGTATTGGCGAGCCCGTGCGACGCCCGTGCAGCGCATGCGCAGACGAGATCTCGGAAACGGGTGGAGCTATCGACGTGAAATTTGCTATGTGAATGTATCTTGCGCCGGGTACAGATTTTATCGGGTCGCCGAGCCCGTGCGACGCCCGTGCAGCGCATGCGCAGACGAGATCTCGGAAACGGGTGGAGCTATCGACTTGAAATTTGCTATGTGAATGTATCTTGCGCCGGGTACAAATTTTATCGGGTCGCCGAGCCCGTGCGACGCCCGTGCAGCGCATGCGCAGACGAGATCTCGGAAACGGGTGGAGCTATCGACTTGAAATTTGGCATGTGAATGTATCTTGCGCCGGGTACAAATTTTCATGCGCAGACCAGATCTCGGAAACTGGTGGAGCTACCGGGTACAAATTTTCTTATTGAAACGCGTGGAGCTAAAAATTAAAAAAAATTATATAAAAATGTCATGTTTCGGACAAGCCGCCGGTGGCGGGCTAACCTGCTAGTCTATTATATATTTTGAAAGATCTGTGTGTGTGTGTGTGTGTGTGTGTGTGTTTGAAATCGATGGACTCAAAAACGGCTAAGCCAATTTCGATGAAATTTGGTATATGGGGGTATTTTCGGCCGGAGACGAACATAGGCCTATTTATTTTCAGATCCGAGGTCAACTTTTCACGTGCCGAGGTCAAATCTGTTTTTTACGCCGTTTTGCGCTAATATATTTCTGTTTGATGCTCACAAATCGATTCGATATAGCGCGAATAATACATTTCCAGTCATATAATTTGCAAGGTTAGAATCTGTGTGGCTTCATCTTTCCAACGATATATAATATGTATGTATCCATTTTAGTTATCTGCCTCAATTATTAAGAAGAAGTGGTACGGTCTTCTATCAGGGCAAAAACAATGCGTAACTTCTATGACGTCGTTAGAGTTCATAACGTTAGATCACGTTAACGCTCAACCGGCCGATGCATTTGACTGTTTCAGACGTCTTGGCGATATCTCGGGCACCGATGGTAATTTATCTTTACGTGTATAAATGTGGCGCGTTTATATACTTGAGTGGAAGTCAAATCGGGTTAAAAGGTCAAATCGGGTAAAACCGGATGGATTTCGACGGGTACTTTTGTCGGGTACTTTTGTTCGGGCAGTGTTTTGGACGGGTCAAATCGTGACCCCACTTGACCTTGGCCTTCAAAATAGACAATTCAAGGTCAAACCCCGGACGAAGTCGGGTCACCTTCTAGTATATTATATACCCATTATTGTAATTATCTACTATATATTTTGGATGATATATATGTGTGTGTCCTTTATAGACTCGAACCGATTGAGCTCAAACTTGTTACCTACGGGAAGTGTCATGGAGGGGTTAAACTGTGACCCCGACCTGACCTTGACATTGAAAATGATCAATTCAAGGTAAAATCGGTCAAATTGAAAAACAACAAAATAAATTAAAAAATTAATTTTAAAAAAGCCAGTAAATTAAAAAGGCACAATTAACTCATTGAAAAAAAAATTTAAATTATAAAATTAATTAACAAAATTAATTAAAAAAATTCATTAAAAATATTAAAAATTGTCATGTTTCTGACGATTGCCGCCAGTGGCGGGCTAACCTGCTAGTCTACTATATAATTTGGGACTTCTGTCTGTTTATTTGTCTGTGTGTTAGCAATGGCCGGGAAAACTGCCGGACGGTTTTCGACAAAATACAGTACGCTTGGATAGGATCGTTGATACGGACACAGTTAGAAGTAGCGATTTTTGTTGCATTGCGAAGATTTCAATTAATTATTGGAGACAAAATTCAAACGCAAACAGTCGCGGCCATCTTACGGGAAGTCCGCGTATGCCCTTCTGATCTATATATACAAGCACGACAGCATAATAATGAGCATTTGTATGTAACATTCTGCTTGGAGAATCAGAAAATCGAGAGTCGGTAGTTAAGTTAAGTTAAGTTTTCATTGACAAATAACATGAAATACATGAGCATCAAATGTCGCATAATTTTGTTTGTAAGAAATAATACAAAACACCATAATTATGATATTTCAAATAGATATATATGTAATAGTTTCCGAGTCTCGCATCGGAGTCATGGTGTGGGGTTTCGTGCATGCATCCGACATTAATATACGGTTAAGTGCATGCCACCACCCAATACAATTATATCACACGGTGTGGAATCGGAAATGATCTGGGAGTCATCAACATAAAAATGACACTAAAATACTGTGATGGACGCAGGAGTTTGTGGAAGTTAAAACGTGATGGAAGCCCACATTGTCTTGAATTAAATGGGTATAATTTATGTGTTCATGCATCTCAGTTAGCTTTGCGCTCTGACAGCATCAAACTGATAAAAAAAATGACTGGGTGAGATCACGCTTGATGTCAATATACTTTGTTTTGAGGGGCAATCAATTCTGCTCAGAGATGTATTCACATTAACCATATAAGATGCATCAATCATACCAACACATGTACAGTCAGTTCCAGAAAGTGAGATAATGGTGCGTACGGAATGCTTACGTACGTAACACAATTTTGACGATAATTGTCGCCTTTCTCCATATATTTTGAATCATATTATAATTAAAATTATTCTTAACATTGATATAACATAAAATTGTGCACCGTTTTTGTAAAATGTAAAAGTGAACACGCTAGCTATAATTTTTGCAAACAAATTGGGGAATAAAAATCTTAGACGCAATGTATTCTTTATAGCTGTTTTCTGGGTGAAAGTAACATAATGGTCGCATCTAATGTCACGGGACGTGGAGTATTATTTTGAGGCGAATTTACGTTTCTTATCGTTTATAGCAATATGCTAAAAGCTTTGTGCCCCTTTAAGACTGTCATTAAGAATATGCATCCAAAATTGATAGATCTTGTTAGAATTTCCTATTAGCGGGAACTCATGGGTTCACGACATAAAAGAGAAATATTAGCATATGTATTAGCATATGACAACCTGTACCAACTTGTGCAATTTATCCGACAGTGTAGTTTGATAATTTGTATAACATAGGTAGGGGTATATATTCCCCATTCGTATGGTTTTATTTAGGCTACACGTAGTGGTGATCAGTTCAGTTCAGTTCAGTTCTCGGCCATTTGGCGACGTTAACGCAGGGGATATATACGATCCCCCAATGGGGGGGGGCTATAGCTTCCGGTCTGACCATTGCATATCTCCCCGAGGGGGGGTCCACCCTGCGTGATCGTAGTTGTATCTGTTACGTTATGGGCATATATGACTATATGGGCCCGTATACCACATCTTATAGCTATAATATCGGTATTGAAGGGGTTAATGAAACCAGTAAATTTTCACAGAATTCACCCTATTAGCGTCCCGCAACCGCACGAAATTAAAAAAAAATCTTTCCCGGCCACTGACACCGTGACGAGGAACTGCTTAGCCAGTCTCAGACAGACCTGGACAAATGCGCGTCACTATTAGCTGTAACCAATATGTGCATTCTGTAACAGAACGATGTGCGCCCCTGCCTGATCACGCCCCTGTAACTATTGCATCAGTTCCAACTATTACGATGCACGAATAACAGGCGTGGGATTGTTAGTCGGACAGCCGTACTTAGCACGATGACGAGATCACGCGATGCTGATTCTAGCTAGTTCTCAGGAAGGTTCTCAGTCGAACCAGTGCAGAGGTCTAAAAGTTATTAGTTGTTTTGGTACACTGCACTGGTCATGATATACGAAAGCTATACTAAAGCTAACTTTAGTGACGAGCCGTTGACAACTAGTTGTCAAGCCTGGCCAGTAACATCGTCACATGATTTTGAAAAGTAGGTTACCACTTTTACATATAAGCACTGAGGTTTTACCCATCAGTGTTCAGTTGACTGAGTCCTCCTATGAGTACCGCCCTGGGAAAGACTTACTGATCCAGAAGAGCCTGAGAATGCTAGCATCAGCTGACCTATCTTGAGAAGCGAAGTTATGCTCTAGAAATAAACAGATATCTACGGTTCCATGAGTTGTCGTCACACTAAAAAAGTACACAACGTGAAGTCCGGTCGGAACGTCGTATCTCCAACGTACGGGGTTCTGCCACATAGATATCAACTGGTTGCTGTGAGCAAGGATCAACCACGACGACAATTTCAAGGATGAAGATAGGTGAGTACACCTAAGACCGTATAATCTGACGTTTTCTTGCCCCTTTTTCAAAACACCATGGCTTCTCAAATACAACGCGACTTGAACCCGGAACAATTGGCAAAAGTCCATGCCTTACTCAAAACCGTTCCGTATTGGCACAAATAAAACAAAGAAAACATCTGCCCAATTTTCAAATTACTTATCCTAAGAATAGGTATAGTGTCCTGGAACTAATTGTCCTCCGGACATTAAAAAAGGAAAGAAAATACATGTACCATAAACCAAAGAGCTTTATGAAAAATCAAAATTCCAGTTCAAAGTTTAAACTTCTTAAAAATGATGATACTTTAAATCTAATTAAAACTGAATCACCAAAATTATGTGCAATGGATACAGCACACAATAGACAAACTAGTAAAACTACTAATACAAGTTGAAAAGTCACATAAACCTAATGGCGTTGAAAATCAACTTAAAAAGAAAAAGAAAAAAGAACAGCTATGCACATTAAGAAGTTAAATAAATTAAACACGGAATCAAACAGGTAAACACAATAAAAACAAGAGTTGAACCAACAACAACTCAGAAAACAGAATCCCTCTTTAAACGAATATAACCCGTATGTGGCGAGGCATCCATTTGTCTCCAATGTGGTCTATCAAAATTTAAAACCAACTCTACGCGATGTACAATCTAAACATGAAAAACCACTAACACCACACAGATTATCTAGAACATATGATAATTATGTTACATACTAACAGCATGCGGTGTCTATGTTACGATTCACATAGTAAAAACATATCTGGTCATGAGAGTACAAAGCATATACACTCTGCCAGATTCAGAGTAAAAATGATTGACAGCGCGACTCAACACCGACATTCATGTCAAATCGGTGCACAGTCATTTGCATTCCGAAGTGTCACATGCTGATCGAGTAAAATCGAACAAGAAATCATTGGAGAACTCAATTGAGCTAAATAAAATGAATAATACTTCCGTCATGGGTCACAAGACGACAAATACAATTAACACTATACATGCGGAACCACGAACTCGAAAATTTGACAACCCGTGGGTCTACCTTCCGTAAAGATGGTCATCCACAACGAACGCATACAACGCATGCGAATCGAGAGAGACAATCTATAAATCTGCGATTCACCTCGCCAAGTGATAATAAAACTGAAAAATCACTACAAAATCCGAAAAAATTGGAATTTTCTAAAATCACAAATTAAGTGCCCCTTTAAGGGACAAAATGCTTCAAAACAATCAAATCAATCTTACAGTAACCTATTACATTACGGGCAATCCAAAAATCCCCGAAAAAACAGAAATTAAATTTGTTCTGTATGATGGCTACCAAAATGGCCATCCGAATATTAAAATTTGGGAAAATAAAAAAGTTGGAATAAATTAATTCCCAAGCAGAATATTGGCCATAAACAACGAACTTCGTCTTCTCAGTATCCAACGAAGTCGATAAAGGCTGATAATCGAGATATTACTCGAAAATATACCTGATTGAGAAATTTCAAGCCTTGTTAGACATAAGAAGGAAGCACTTTTCAAGCCCCAGAGTTGTCTCTTACCTGAACAGCCTGGCTTGAACTTAAGTGATGCAGTCATTAATGTTAATGACCTTACTTCTTTATGTCATATCCCTGTATACATTGTCAATATCAATGATACTGACAAGTTCTATAAACTTAGAAATGGATGTTCTTAGGCAAGGTTGAAACTCAGTCATATTCCCCTACTCCCCAATTTCCACCCTCATCGCAAGTATGTGGGTGATGGAAGAAATGCATATTTCATTTCATTTGATGCATTGACATCAACACGTCTGCTAAAAAGCGACACAAAACCCAATTTCCGCCCTCATCACAAGTATGTGGGTGATGCAAGAAATGCATAGTTCATTTCATTTGATGCATTGACATCAACAGTCTGCTAAAAAAGCGACACAAACCCCAATTTCCGCCCTCATCACAAGTATGTGGGTGATGCAAGAAATGCATAGTTCATTTCATTCGATGCATTGACATCAATAGTCTGCTAAAAGCGACAGAAAACCAACCAAGAAAAGTTGGCGAAAAACAAAAGAGAAATCTTTTGCGATGGGCGACCCTGTCTATTACAATGACAATCGCACCAAAATAAGTTGGCCCGTAAGAGGCAACACTATTATCGGAACGCAATGTCGTGTCCCCTTCCTCCCGCTCTGATTCTGACGCTGAAAACACCAGGTCCGAACAGATCTGTAGACGGAGATGATATAACCCTTAATGAACTTCGCACCAAGCTGCGTGCTCGTAAAATTGGCCCAAGAGGCTCGGACTGATAATAATGCCTCTACAGAAGAGAGCAGTGATGATATGCAAAATGCATATGGCACGTGCATCGATGATTACGATGTACTGCCCAACTTGGCATTCAAAGACATCACAATGGCTTTAGACATTGAATCTATTCGTGCCATATTATCAGCAGCAGAGGACGACTCAGATGAATCTTAGTTTGAACCTGGTCGCCTGCTCACAATTGAACCGTCCACAGTTGTGCCCATTCTAGAGACTGATCTCTAATCATCGACTCCCCCGTAGACTAGTCTGTTGTTCCCTTTTCCATTGATGGATATGGATCAGCCGTGATCACATGCATTTCTACTGCATGTCCTTGATTATATACAAGGTCCCATTAATGGTAGAGCTTATAACGCGGTTTGTTTATCCCCGCTGCTCATTTATTCTTTGCCTTCTTTAGCTCTGCTAAAGAATTCCTTGTTAGGGAGGATTGTGCAGCGTTGACCTGAGCGCCCGGTGTTAACATGCATCAGTCTTCTGAGGAACTGCCCTTTGTACGGTTGTCACGTACACCTCCTCGGAGACTCTTTCCTCTTTGCAAAGATTGCTTGAAACGACCAGAATCTTGCAAATTTGTTTTTATTATTTCCTCCCTGTGACTGCAGTCTGATTCCTTCTTTGTGAACATAGATAGGTGAAAAGGTGAGATAGGAAAAAATATTGACTTAACTAGTACCATTGTACACCTGAAATTCGCCAATCTAAATAGTACCATAGATAGGAATGTTTGAATTAATGTTAGTTTTGTGGAGAAGTGCACATCTCCAAGAACGAGTGTAATAGTTTTTGAAGACGCCATGAATCTTCTAAAACAGTCTGCTTGTGGCTTAAGCTAAAGCCAAATAGTTACAATATACAAGGAAAGCAAAGGCAATCAGATAGAACAACTAGACATAGCCTAACCCTGACCTGTGAGATCACTCTAATCAAGCGACTCTTATATTTAAAGTAGTCAAACAAATGGCATTGTTAGAACGCGAAAAAATCCTGTCAAGATACATAAAGGACACTCGAACGGAGACGAAGACAATTAAAATAAAACCAGTAAAAACAAACGGACATTAGTTTATTAACTTAACGAGTATAAATAAACAATTCGGAAATACTTTCGCGAGTTTCAGTGAAAATCTGCATGAATGTAATGAATACAGAATACTTAGAAGTATTGTTACACAATTTGTTGAAATATAAAACATTGGACAATTCGGAAAGCATATCGCCTCTCGATCCTGTAATTCCACAATGTGTATGTGATTATAATTGTGGCAATGTTAGCTTCGGTGCTTGCCCTCTGTCGTTACCGGAATAAAGTTATGTCCCTCTTATGCAAACATAAACGCCACAATAGGCGCCATAACGTCAGATTTGGGTCACTGGGTGTACGTGAAGACTCAGGTACCTTGAACGAAGAACCAACCACGTATTCATCACTTGCATCAGCAACCAAGCGATCAGCCGAATCGCCATCCACTCCTGTAACTATCAAACGTACCAAAATTCATCTAACGGAAAATGATATTGCCTATTTACAGCAGCACCAACTCATGGAACTGCCAGAACTGATTACCACTGACGAAGCTTCTTCAACATCTACCTTATAGAAAAATGTCCAAAATCAACCATCAACCAACTACAACAACTACGTCCCGCTATCAGAATAATGATGTGGCGAGCAATCTAGATGCCAAG
The DNA here is from genome assembly GCA_032622095.1 of Siphonodentalium dalli. Lineage (NCBI taxonomy): Eukaryota > Metazoa > Mollusca > Scaphopoda > Gadilida > Siphonodentaliidae > Siphonodentalium > Siphonodentalium dalli. The sequence goes on from CP136068.1 coordinate 107,399,019, forward strand.
AAGAAGGAAATAACCGTATATCCCGGAATATAAAACACGCGATTGTGCTCGCATCAACGAACTCATATCCATTATAACCGCTGGATTGGATCAAGAATTTAACCACTTGCGCTTGGGGATTCTTGAGTACGTAGTCACGTACGTCTCCGCCAAGACCTGTGCTTGGACTTGTATCCGGTTCAGCTGAATCATGTTCATTACAGAAGAGGATTAGATGAAGAGTATATACAATAAATATATGACATTCCCTGAATATGATGTCAAGAAAAGATGAAGAGTATATACAATAAATATATGACATTCCCTGAATATGATGTCAAGAAAGCAACAAGTGTATATAAAATGAATATATGACATTCCACGAAGACGATGTAAAAAAAAAAGAAACCTCGTGATTTAAAACACGAACTTATTGTGATGTGATATAATTCCAAATACGGTATTCTATACCCTGATATTATGTGCATGCTCAAATTAATTCGTCGCATGCCCTAGGATTATATAAAGACCACGGTCTAAGGCTAAAAAAAATAATCAGATATAATAAGTAGATTAGCTCACTATAGCTGGATACGTGAGATAGGTAGTATCGTAGTTGTTCAATAAATTATAACAGACTTTAAAGTATTCAACATATAAACACAACTTATGGTTTACTTTTGAATCAGGCTATTAAGCCATTTAGATGTTCTGCACAGACAGATTTTTAATGGAGTAAAAATCAATTTTTTCCATACATCTAAACCCTGCTAACATGCAGAGGTCATATCCTCTTTTCAACAAGCAGGTACACATATGTGTTCTCATTTAACTATAGTTAACCCTGCTTAGTATCTGGATAGAGAGATACTACTCACGTATCCTGCCCATATTTTCCTTTTACAGCAATTGAAAAGCATATTAATATATATTAACAATAGTAGTCTTGCCTTAGACCTTGGCCGTCATTGTGCTCAGTCTGTCCTTCAATGGCAACCAGAAAGGTTGCCTTTTCACTAAAGGATACCAAATCCTAATAATAATAATAACTTAAACTTAAACTAACAGTGTGCCATCTTTCTGTTAACGATTCCTGCTAGGATGATTTCGCATCAGCCTATGCGAAATCATCTTGGTATGGGAGGTATGTAACAGAACGATGTGCGCCCCTGCCTGATCACGCCCCTGTAACTATTGCATCAGTTCCAACTATTACGATGCACGAATAACAGGCGTGGGATTGTTAGTCGGACAGCCGTACTTAGCACGATGACGAGATCACGCGATGCTGATTCTAGCTAGTTCTCAGGAAGGTTCTCAGTCGAACCAGTGCAGAGGTCTAAAAGTTATTAGTTGTTTTGGTACACTGCACTGGTCATGATATACGAAAGCTATACTAAAGCTAACTTTAGTGACGAGCCGTTGACAACTAGTTGTCAAGCCTGGCCAGTAACATCGTCACATGATTTTGAAAAGTAGGTTACCACTTTTACATATAAGCACTGAGGTTTTACCCATCAGTGTTCAGTTGACTGAGTCCTCCTATGAGTACCGCCCTGGGAAAGACTTACTGATCCAGAAGAGCCTGAGAATGCTAGCATCAGCTGACCTATCTTGAGAAGCGAAGTTATGCTCTAGAAATAAACAGATATCTACGGTTCCATGAGTTGTCGTCACACTAAAAAAGTACACAACGTGAAGTCCGGTCGGAACGTCGTATCTCCAACGTACGGGGTTCTGCCACAATTCAAGGGGTTAATAAATTCTGCCGTGAACGACACAGAAAGTCGATTCGCACAGGACACGCTTGGTCAACTTCAGGCAACTACAAGATATACAAAATACCTGCATACAGGTCCGTGGGGCGCCTCGGCAGTCGTGGCTATACTAATTGAAAATCGCAATACAAGGTATCGTTATTTTAGGGGTTAATATAAAACCGGACGTGGACAACTATTAGCCCAAGGCGTGACAGCAACACTCCCGTGGATATTTTCGTCAAAGACAACTGATAAATTGCGCGCGGGTCGACTAATTCAGCGCTAAATATTAATTATCTTGTCTATAGTGGGGTACCCCACTTCAGAGTTTTAACGCAATGTTCGCGTCATGGGTCTTAAAACGCACACAGCTTGACTGCGTGTCTCTTTTTTCGTGCGTGTAGGACCAATGTGACACAAATATGACTTCCGGGGGAGAATTATAGTTGGTCGACTTTTTCGATCTTCGGCTTCTTCTGTGCACGGTATCTCTAGACACTGCCACTTTGACAAAAATCAAAAATGTGCAGTCACTTTTTATTACATCCGAATGTACACACTTATATAGCAGCCGCACTTAAAATAATAATAAGATGACGCCCAGTGAGGCCGAGTTCGTTTGGCTACACATACATGTATATGTAAAATATTTACTGGTGTGTAACCTATTCCAACATGGTGAATCCCTCTATAACAAAAGAACGAGTCAATCTGAATTGTCGCGATTCGCGTGGAGTATATATATGAAAGCTCAAATAATCATTTATTATGCCGACTATTAAGTTTGAACAATCAGCTTTCGTAAGTAGTGTGGCCGCACTGAACCATATGGAAAAACTTATGGTGTCTCCTCGTGAGGCTTCCGCCATTTTGATTCGGAGAAAGACGACATCCAGCTTAATCGTCCTATAACGGATGTTGACATATGTGACCAGATAAAATTTCGTTATTTGGCTTGGCTAGCAATGTTTGGCTAGCAAAAGTAACCGGTAATCGGTAATGCCAATAAGGAGTTCGTCGCTAACAGCGCACCAAGGCGAATCGGTGATGACCTTTGCTTTTCTATTAGTAGTGACTACGACTGCTTTTGAATATTGTCTGTCTTAAATTAAAGTTTTTTTTCAAGTATAAGTACTAATAACCATCTATTTCAAGGTTTTTATATCACTTTGAGATGTGTGTTGAAAGTTATATAATTGTACAATACATGCAAATAGTACTAGTACTACATGATTCAATTATGGATTCGCTGAATTTCATTTTACTTCAAATTGTTTACCAAAACTTAAAAGAGATGGCTGGGTGAAATGGGTGGCTGGCGGAAATGTTGGAGGACGATGGCGTGTCTCAGATGTGACGCCACAAGGACCACCGACCAGCAGTGGTCACCAAAAAACAAAACCAAAACAAAACACGGCCATTTTCAGGGCAACCTAGTCTTTTCTAAAGATTGACTCTGCACATTGCTTCAAATCTAAGAACCTTCTTGTAAGATTCGCACTTCCATTGCCAGTCCACGCCCCTCAATAACACATAGATAAATGAAAATATGCCCCCGCCTATGAAAGGCAAAATTCACATTTATAAATAATTGCGCTTCAGGGCAATCCAGCTTGATTCATATAAATTGCGCTGAAGCAATTATTGTTACAAGCTTACACCCCTGAATAGATTATTTTCTATTGGATGTATTCATTAATTAACTGGGGTGCCCATATATATGGTAAAATAATTGCGCTTCAGCGCAATTAATTTTCTAATGGATTTATTCTTTAATTATATAGGCCTATGCACAATTGAATTGCACTGAAGTTCAATAGATTTACACTGTTGCGCAATAGATTTACACTGAAGCGCAATTGAATTGCATTGAAGCGCTATTTAATTGCGCTTAAGCACAATTATTAATAAATGTGAATTTGGCCTCCAATATCCGCCCAAATGCGAGATTGCAATGAATGCCTGTCTAGGGCCGGTGGCTATATAGGCATATGGCATTTTAACTTTCATGTGAGATCACAATGAGTGCCTTGGTTCTCATATAATATTTTAACCTAACATGTGAGATTGCAATGAATGCCTTACTTGGCATGTAACGTAAATACCATGCAGTACGTATAGACCTATACGCATCCTCCCCGACAAACGTCCCTGTCACACACGCCACACGGATACTTCGCATTCCAATACGTTAGAAATCGACCCATTGGAGCGTATTGTGTTTGAAATTGTGGCCCAACCCATCACCCCAAAATATTGTTACCAAAGTTGGGAGTACACCCATGTCGCCATGGCCATGCATGCCTAGGTTACCTATTTGTCTTTGGAAAGAACTAGACTAAGTGACACTAGTGATAGGTGTAGCACTTGTGTACATACATATTTGGCATATATATCTAGATGTCAGGCAATTTAACCAGCTTGATTTGGTTTGAGGGACATATCGATGTACCATTCCGATCAACACATTTTAAAACACTCTGGGCGAGTCTGGGCTGTGATTTGTTGCATGAATTAAAAGTAAACTGTTGACAAAAATTCAAGGAATCATTCTCCCACAAACTTTATTTGCCAAGAGGCCCGTTCATTAAAGATGAAGTCTGTTGTGGCTTTTTAGAAATTTTATGTGTGATTGAAAAAATAACAATATTTGTTTAGTGCAGAACTGACCCTAGTTATATTATGAAAAAAACGAAAATTTGAAGTGGATTTCCTGCCTGACGGTGTTGATTTTTTTATTGGGAAAGTTTCCACAGATGTCAAGCTCACATAATCCGAAGGCAGTTTGAACAGTTTCCATTTGACCTCTGATGCAGATCAACAAACGTTAAAATTGAAGCCTATGGGAAATATTTACACCAGTGTAACCATCACACCCCATTGCCACGTCAGACAGTCGTCTGACAGTGGTAAACACATCCTAATTAATAACCTTATTTTGACGTTTGGCATAAACACAGGTCTTTATTATTCATCATAGACATAGTATCAAGATATATTTAATATATGGAAGCGATAGATTATGTTTAATGTCTATATGCTTCCCAGTTAGTGTTTGCTGGGACAAACATTGCCAGACTCAGAAATTATCTCCCTTGGAAACTCTCTTCCGTGAAAAGATTTATTTAATCAATAGTAATTCCCGGTTAGAGATACTTGAGAGCAGCTACTTTTGCTAGGCAATCATTGCGCGACTGAAAATTATCTCCCTTGAGAAAACTCTCTTCCACGAATAGATATAATTCGTCAATACAGTGCTTCACAGTTACAGATCCCTCCTTCCCAGTTACAGATACCTGGTTGCAGCTACTTTTGCTAGACACACATTGAATATTTTGCTATCTTTGGCGCTCGTTTTCAATTTTACACAAGCAGATTTATTAATTTATATTCGCCATTCCCAACTCAGGGTGTGTGTAGTTAAATCGGGTACAGAAATACTTACCGTCGCAGGGGGGGGGGTGGCGGGCGTAAGACGGGGTGGTGGGTCTGGTCAGTTGGACAAAACATCAATTGTTCCCGCCACTCAAAAACAATTTCTGCATGTTTTTTTTAGTGTTTGTCTTCAGAACACCTTAGAATAAAGAGAAATAATGTAATTCTAACTTATATACTGGCAGCAGAAGAGAGTTATCCTGTTGTATTTTGTTGTAAATGGGTCCAAGGTAAATTCGAAAGTTGTTTTTCGGCACGTATGACGGGATGGGTGTTAGGTTGGACAAAACAGCAAATTTTCCGACACTCAAAAACAAAGAGCATATTCCATTGGAGACTAATTCCATTTTCATACTAGTATTCTCACATTCTTTTACAGCTGTCTACATTGAATTTCTCCCCTGCAAATTTTTATTTGAGTGGTTACAGGGGGGGTGTCAAAAATTGGTCGGAATAAAGTGCTGAAAACGCGAAAAAATGGCCGTGGGGCTGGGTGGGTCCCAAAAAAATGGCCGAAAGGAAAAATCATCACACGTGCATGAAATTCTACCCCCCCCCCCCCCCCCCCGACCAGGCTGACCGTCGCCCGAGTTTCATGAAAAGGAAATGTTGACTGATCGCAAATATTAAAGTGGCATTGTCGACTCGTTTCTAAATATATATATATATATATATATCACTTTCGTTGCTAGCTATTGATTCAGGTTGAGAAACTCTGGAACCATTTTTGTGGTTCCGTTCCTATAGAGGTTTGCGAGATGTCGTGCGACGAATAAGCCGAAAATGTGACCCGTCTTTTTGAAAAAAGTCTCGTTTAAAATTTCGTATAAAAACGCTTACTGGTTAGTTGTGTGTCATTTTCAGTGTTCGTAAGCGTAATGTGACACAAGTTAGGATAAAATGTGACTTCCGGGTGACAAAAGTGGGTCGATCTTTTCGGTAAGGTCCGTTCCAAACGACGGATTTTTGTCGACACGAATCTAATACCAGACCCACACTTGTATTAAATGCGTCAAATATGCGACGTTTGAAACAATTAGATCCGTGTCAGACGCACCACAGAGGAATCTCCGTCCAATTCAGACGAATCTTCGTCGGTGATGCGTCTGAAATCCGTCTTGGTTTCAAACGACGGATTTTTGACGACTCCATCTAATACATGTTACCAAAAAGCCGAAAGCTGCCGAAGTATCGAATGCAAATGATATGATAATAATACGATAATGATATAATAATGAGGCAGTTCCCATTGTCTGCGGAAATACCCACATGACGTCATTTGTAACACGCTCTCTTTATAAACAGTGAGAGATTATATATATGCTATATCTAAGCATTGCATGCTTAGGTATTCTGGTATTTTGATTTCTCAACCAACAGGGCAGTCACTGACTCACATCTTATAATGGGTATGGTATCACTGATTTATAATCTATATCTATATTTGCGAATGTCTGTCTGTCTGTCTGTCTGTCTGTGTTCTATAGAAATTCACAGGGGACCACCTAGATGACAAAAAGGGGTCTAGGTCTAATCTAATATGGGTAACTTTTTACGAGAAAGATAATGGCGAGGGATAAAATTTTATAAAGTGACGCCGTTGTTGTCAGGGGCAGAAAAGGGGGAGGGGCAGAACAATTATTGTCGCCGATTGCCACCAAACTTATATATAATCATCCCCATAATATGAGGAATCTAATGGTGTGGTTTAAATATGTCAAAAGTCGCGCCGTTAGCGCCAGTGATGCCCGGAAGGGAGAGGGGCACCAAAATGGATCAAAAATAATTTTAGCGCCGAATTCCACCAAATTTATGCACATTCTTCTGAGATCTTCTCCATGATACAAGGAATCTTATTGCGTGATTTAAAGACGCCAAATTGGTGTCGTTTGGATTAGAGATTTGGGGGGCGGTAGGTGGGTACTAAATCTGATAAGAATTGGTTTAGTCGCCGATTGCCACGAAACTTATACAAATTCATCCCATGATATGAGGTGTCTAATGGCGTGGCTTAAACCTGTCAGACGTGGCGTCATTCGAGTCAGGGTGCCCTGAAACGGAGAGGGGCACCAACATTGATACACATTATCTTTAGCGCCAATTGCCACCAAATTGATACACATTCTTATCCATGATATGAGGTATCTAATCGCGTGACGTCATATTAGTGCTGCTTTGGTGAGAGATGGGTGGGATGGGGTGAGCACTAAATTTGTTAAAAAATTGTTTAGTCGCGGATTAGCACCAAACAAACAAATAATAATATCCATGATATAAAGAGTCCAACCAAAAACTTATAAAAGATATGTTTAGTGCCAATTACCATCAAACACATACACGTTCTTCTCAAATGATACAATGAATCAAATATTTGCGAATATCTAGCTTTCTGTGTTCTATATATAACTTTAAGGGTACACTCGAGATGGCACCAAGGCGGTCTGATAGGGGTAACTTTTTACGAGTATGATAATGGTCAGGGTTAAACTTTTCTAAAGTTACGTTGTTGATGCGAGGGATATAAACGTGTGATTTAAGACGCGAAATTGGTGCCGTTTGTGTGCGAGATGGGGGGGGGGGGTGTAATAAATATGATAAGAAGAATTTGTTTAGTTGCCGAATACCACCAAACTTATATATAATCATCTCAATTATACAATGCATGCATGAGTCTAATATACCTGGTTTATATAAGATAAAAGTGGCGCGATTCAAGTCATGCATGAGGGGAGTTGCACCAAAGTCGATACAAATATATTAATAGCACTGATTCCACCAAATTCATGCACGTTCGTATCTAATGATATGATTAATTATATCACATTTGGGGCCGTTTGGTTCATGGATGGCGAGAGGAGATTCACTAGCATTTATAAGAGTGTTCAATTCGCCGATATCCAACAAAGTTATATATAGTCATCTCCCAGGCCATCTCCATGTCGTTATGAGGAGTTGTTGGCATTCTAATGTCACAATCTCGACAAATGGTGAACGCATTAAGTCACTTGAACAATTATTTGAGTGTGGTTTATTGAAGGGCATAGCGCTGTAGGCGTCGAACATACTAAATGTACCCCATGTTGTCATTTCCCTTGCACAATATAAAATCGAACACCTTCATCGTATGTGCAAGTAGGCTCTTGGTCGATGCATGCCAATAGGTTACTGTGAAATGTTCTGAACGCCCGCTGTTTTCTCCAATTCGAGAACCGAGGTTATTCGGGTTACACCATTAATATTTTAAAACGCCGGGAGTGCTAGAGTAACATCCAGCTGATTCGAACTTAGGAGGTTTCTGGTCTCTTCTGTAAATTGAAGATATATTTTGGTCGGACAATAGACAATTTTTCTTACCAATATAGTATGGTCGTTGTACGCAAAAATGGGGTTGACCCAGAAAAATTGTTAAAGAAGCGATCTTGGTGTCATTCAACGCGGGATAATCTCTGGTACAACATATCCAAAATCCGCTTTGGGGGCAATCCAGGATCCAAGATGGCGCCCAACATGGCCGCCCTTAGTCAAAAGAGAGCCTGGTTGAGAAATTATTCAATTATAATGAGAACAATTATTGCCATATGTATACAAATAACTTTAAGGGTACAATCGAGATGGCACCAAGGCGGTCTGACAGTGGTAACTTTTTACGAGTAAGATAATGAATGGTCAGGGTTAATCTTTTCTAAAGTGACGTTATTGATACGAGGAATATAAACGTGTGATTTAAAGACGCGAAATTCGTGCCGTTTGTGTGAGAGATGGGGGGGGGTAATACATATGATAAGAATGTGTTCAGTTGCCGAATACCACCAAACTTATATATAATCATCTCCATTATACAATGCACGCATGAGTCTAATATACGTGGTTTATATATGGCACAAGTGGTGCGATTCAAGTCATGCATGAGGGGAGTTGCGACAAAGTCTACACAAATATATTAATAGCACTGATTCCACCAAATCCATGCACGTTCGTCTCTAATGACATGATTAATTATATCACATTTGGGGCCGTTTGGGTATTGGATGGGGAGAGGAGATTCACTAGCATATATAAGAGTGTTCAATTCGCCGATATCCAACAAAGTTATATATAGTCATCTCCCAGGCCATCTCCATGTCGTTATAAGGAGTGGTTGGCATTCCAATTTCACAATCTCGACAAAGTGTGACCGAATTAAGTCACTTGAACAATTATATCTTCTCAACTGTCATATTTATATGGGGATGGAAATCAGGGCATTCCTATAATGATCTAGCAACACAGATACATAGAAGAAAGCATTACAAGTATATTTATATCAATATATTTAAGAGCTACATATATTCATTCAAACTGAGTGACCTTGAATCGTCAGAGGATTGCATATTAGAATGGCTCATGTAAATATTATAACACGATTGAGTCTGTCTCATTCAATATAGTTTCCACAAAAACAGTTACAATTGACAAGAGCTATGGAAATGTAGTGCAGGCCTGTTCAAAAATAGTGGTCGCAGTGTGCAGTCAAATATGGTTACTTCTGAGATAAAGGAAAACGCAGTCCGTAGCACATGACTTTTCAGGATCCTCTGACAAGTGTATATCTACCCGATACAGAGGATTTCTTTCATATTTTAGAACAGACGCATCGCCTAACATAAACAATTCAAAATATCGCTCCGACCTGACAAGGTGGGCCCTACGTATATTCCAAGTGTAAGAATCATGTTTTGTGATGCCATTTTGATATACAATTTATGAGAATACGTGTAACACTTTGAGAGCACGAGTATTCTCTATTCCCACCAAATATCCACAGAGGGTTTCACATCACTTTAATCTGGGCAACGCCGGGTAACCCTGCTAGTAATTCATATATACCGGTATAAGGGATAGGGGTGGTAGCAACTGATTTATAATAAATCATATAAACCGGTATTTCTTATTGTAAGGAATAGTTAGGGATGTTAGTCTCTGATTTATAGTAATTCATGTATACCGGCCATTACGTATTAGAAGGGGTAGGGGTACTACCACTGATTTATAATAATTCATATATACCGGCATTACTTATGATAAGGGATAGGGGTGGTATAGCCTCTGATTTATAGTAATTCATATATACCAGTATTCCTTATTATAAGGGATAGATGGTTGTAGCCTGTGATTTGTAGATTTATAGTAATTCATATATAACGGTATTCCTTATTTTTAGGGGTAGGGGCGGTAGTCTCTGATTTATAATAATTCATATAAACCGATAATTCTTTTTGTAATGGATAGCTAGGGGTGATAGTCTCTGGTTTATAGTAAGTACTATATAAGGGTTTGGGGTGCTACCACTGATTTTTAATAATTCATATATGCATTACTTATGATAAGTGGTAGGGTTGGTATTGCCTCTGATTTATAGTAATTCATATATACCTGCATTCCTTATTATAAGGGGTAGGGGTGGTAGTCTCTGATTTATAATAATGCAGTATACCGGTATTTACATGCATGGTATACACATACATGACAATTGGTTGCACATATAACATTGATTTGTAGCGCCTATTATAGTATAGTATATACATATATATACTATATACATCCTCATATACATGTACAAATATAGTCGCACTGCAATTACGCACATACATATACATAAGTTGTACTGTATTTTAGTATATATGTATAATATACCGGTTATATAGGCCTTTATATTTACGCGTCACCATTTTGTGACGGTAACCGGGCTGCACCTTTAAATAAATTTACCGATGTATTAGATTCGACGCGACGAAGATGCGTCCGTCTGAAACAAAATTTACCGCAGTCGCGTCACTGACGGATTTAATACAATTAGATTCGAGTCGACAAAAATCCGTCGTTTGGAACGGGCCTAACCAGGTTCTCTTGTGCATGCACGTTAATATCGGCGTAGCCCGAGTTCCTGCCAGCCGGAGGGAACCCGGGCTAACATCTGCAGAGGGAAATATCACAACAATAATTGTCAGCCCGTTGAATCCATTTATGGCAACGAAAATTGCCTTTAAATTGTCGACGAGCGGACAATGCCACATTAGTTTTACTATTTTCAACGCATGTAAATATTCAAACCCCGGCCATTAATGTGTGGTATAAATGCATTCTTGACGCGACTGTCGATTTGCCATACATGGCCAAATATTTATGTAAACGCAAAGCGTCCAGACAAGTTAAGGTTAGATACGAAATTATTCAGTTGTTGGGCCCATGTAGGCATATTCTACCGCGATTTAAGACCATGCGCACTTAACTGATAATACAACAGTCCACGTGAGACATCCATACATAATGAATTTTTTTTTTGGATTCCTGTCATATTCGCTACTAATACATGATTATGGTTCGGTTCATAATCGTTAATGGGTGGAGGAGATGGTATCCCGACGCTTTGGACCCTCCCGAGCGTTTCGTGCTCGAACTACGCAGTCTACTACAAATTCGTTAATAATAAAAGATATCGCTCATCCGCTTGCGATATATTTTTATATATCGCGGTTTAAAATACCATGTGCTCGTAATACGTAACACGGTAACAGGTAATAACTAAATCCACACGAGGCATCCGCACCCATGGGATTTGTATATATATATTGTCACTTTGTTTCGGCTTGATTGGGATCTTATTTCTGCACAATAAGTCACATAGAACATTCCATCGCCCATTCGCGGCGCGATGGTATGTTTGACGTGATTTAATATACCGAGTGCCTCTAAGACCTCACATGAAGAAAATATTTTCGACCCGCCCATACGATTGTCAGTTATATGCCCAATATTCCTTCATTGAGATAATATAAGAAAGCCACTTAGCTGACTACTAAGAATATCGCCCATTCGCGCGTGACATATACTTTAATAAACTGTGCCCTTAACGGTGATAACAAATATTGAAATCCATACGAAGTATCCATATTGTACATGAATGGTGTCTGTATGTGTCGGTTGTTATTAACGTATGATTCACATTCGATGTGATAAATGTTCATTTAGTTAGTATATAATATGTCAAGATAGAGAAATGTACCCATTCGCATCAAGAAAGCACCCATACAAGTGGGAATTAAACATGGACATATTCCTTTATTTGGGTCATATCTCGAAGCATAGCTATTCACACAGGAAATCGCCCATTCGCATACGAAAGTTGTGTTTGATGTGTCCAGTGCCTTAACGGTGAATAATCGGCACGAGGGGTTTATGTAGAAAGAGAAACTTGTTTCTTCACAAGTGGGCTCTTAACACTTTCGCAAACACTTCATTACTAGCTCACAACTTTTGTAATAAAAAGCCATTTTTTTGTAATAATCCGGGTTCTTTCAAAGGTCGGCGAATATTGTTTTGAAAAGTGGGAGCTTATGGTTTTTCTTACAAAAGTGGATATTTCAGATTATTAGAAGGGGTAACCAACTTGGTCAAAAAAATGAATTTTACCACAAATCTCGTCGATTTTACTACAAAACTCGTCGATGTTACTAAAAAAAACTCGTCGATTGTTACTACAAAAATTGTCAATTTTACCACAAAACTCGTCAATTGTTACTACAAAACTCGTCAATTCTCACCACAAAACTCGTCAATTTTACCACAAATCTCGTCGATTTTACTACAAAACTCGTCGATGTTGCTACAAAACTCGTCAATTGTTACTACAAAGCTCGTCAATTTTACCACAAAACTCGTCAATTGTTACTACAAAATTAGTCGATGTTACTACAAAACTCGTCAATTGTTACTACAAAACTCGTCGATTGTTACTATAAAACTCTTCAATTTTACCACAAAACTCGTCAATTGTTACTACGAAACTCGTCAATTGTTACTACAAAACTCGTCAATTGTTACTACAAAACTCGTCGATTTTACTACAAAACTCGTCAATTTTACAACAAATCACGTCGATTTTACTACAAAACTCGTCAATTGTCACCACAAAACTCGTCATTTTTACCACAAATGTCGTCGATTTTACTACAAAACTCGTCGATTTTACTACAAAACTCGTCGATGTTACTACAAAACTCGTCAATTGTTACTACAAAAACTCGTTGATGTTACTACAAAACTCGTCCATTTTTATTACAAAACTCGTCAATTTAACCACAAAACTCGTCAAGTCAACGTCAAGTTGAGTTACAACGTCATTACTTCACAACGCGACGTCCGAGGTAATCGCGACCAGGTCCAAGTTAATAACATAGTCATAATTCCTCTAGGTCCGAAGTTTCGCCCCGATATGTCGAGAAACGGACTGAGCTACAACGCCATTAACGTCAGGACGCGACGTTTTGACGTAATGGGGACCAGGTGTACATAAATAACGTGGCCACAATACGTTCATATCTGCCGAAAAACGGTACAACAGTGACGAGGGACCAATATCAAGTTGAGCTACAACGTCATTAACGTCAGAACGCGACGGCTGATGTAATCGGGACCAGGTCCACATAAATAACATAGCCACAATACGTATATGTACCAAGTTTCGAACTGATCTGTCGATAAACTGCGGAGGAGTGACGAGGGACCATCATCGAGTTGAGCCACAACGTCATTAACGTCAGAACGCGACATCTGACGTAATGGGGACTAGGTCCAAGTTAATAACATGGCCATAGTACAGTAGTACTTCTAGGTACGAAGATTCGCTCATATCTGCCGAAGAACGGTACAACAGTGACGAGGGACCAATATCAAGTTGAGCTATAACGTCATTAACGTCGGAACGCGACGTCTGATGTAATCGGGACCAGGTCCACATAAATAACATGGCCACAATACGTCTATGTACCAAGTTTCGAACTGATCTGCCTATAAACTGCGGAGGAGTGACGGGGGACCATCATCGAGTTGAGCTGCAACGTCATTAACGTCAGAACCCGACGTCTGGTGTAATGGGGTCCAGGTCCAAGTTAATAACATGGCCATAGTACTCTAGGGGAGAAGTTTCGCCTCGATCTGCCGAGAAACAGCGGATGAGTGACGATGGATCACCATCAGGTTGAGCTACAATGTTATTGCCGCCAGGACGCGACGGCTAACGTAATCGGGACCTGGTCCACACCAATAACATGGCCACAATACGTCTATGTACCAAGTTTCGTCCCGATCTTCCGATAAACAGCGGATGAATGACGATGGACCACCATCAGATTGAGCTACATGTCATTAACGTCAGGACGCGACGTTTGACGTAATGGGGGCCAGGTTCAAGTTAATAGCATGGCCATAGTACTTCTAGGTACGAAGTTTTGCTCATATCTGCCGAAAAACGGCACAGCAGTGACGAGGGACCAATATCAAGTTGAGCTACAACGTCATTAACGCCAGAACGCGACGTCTGGGGTAATTGGGACCAGGTCCACATAAATAACATGGCCACAATACGTCTATGTACCAATTTTCCAACTGATCTGCCGATAAACTGCGGAGGAGTGACGAGGGACCATCATCGAGTTGAGCTATAACGTCATTAACGTCAGAATGCGACATCTGATGTAATGGGGACTAGGACCAAGTTAATAATATGGCCATAGTACTTCTAGGTACGAAGTTTCGCTCATATCTGCCGAAAAACGGCACAGCAGTGACGAGGGACCAATATCAAGTTGAGCTACAACGTCATTATTGTCAGAACGCGACTGAGCTAATCGGGACCAGGTGCACATAAATAACATGGCCACAATACGTATATATATCAAGTTTCGTCCCGATCTGCCGATAAACAGCGGATGAATGACGATTGACCATCATCAGATTGAGCTACAATGTCACGTCAGGACGCGACGTTTGACGTAATGGGGGCCAGGTTCAAGTTAATAGCATGGCCATAGTACTTCTAGGTACGAAGTTTAGCTCGCTCAGATCTGCGAGAAACGGCGCCGCAGTGACGAGGGATCAATATCAAGTTGAGCTACAGTGTCATTAACGTCCACCACACAAACAATTACACAAAAAACATTGCATTTACTATATATATACGATTTTATTAAGTCCAAACCCGCATTTGAAACTGACTAAATATTGTTGCTACAAAACTCGACGAGTATTACTACAAAACTCGTTAGCTTGTTTTTTACTACAAAACTCGTCGATATTTTACTACAAAACTCGTAACCTGAAATTACTACATAACTCGTCGATTTTACTACAAAACTCGTGAGCTACCACAAAACTCGTCGATTGTTACTACATAACTCGTGAGCTACCACAAAACTCGTCAGTTACTACATAACTCGGCGTAACAGTGGTGTGTCGTTTTGTGGCTGTCCGTGATCGAACAAAAAACTTGTATTCCGTGTCCATTTCGATAAAGGTTTGAAGGACCAATCTCGAGTCGTCGATGGTATAGCGTGAACATCGAAATATACGTCCGTTCAATACATAATTATTTAATACGCCCTGTCACTATCTCACGGTCCGGTTCTATGTTTCAGAGATACACGTTCTCGTGGTTTTAGTGCTACAAGTCAAAGTTCTGGAGTAGCATTTCCATATATGGAGCTTTTGAATCTTCATGACTTCCATAAATGGAAATTCTACTCACGAACTTTTACTTGTAGCACTAAATCCACGGAACGGGTCTGGTGGATCCAATATGGCCGCGAGTTAGTGACAGGGCGTATCGTAACACTGCAGATAAATAAGCAAAACTGTCATATACACTATTTCAATCAGGTATGTTCATACATACATTTAGGCTGTCCTTACATTAACCACATGTATTCCGAACAGACGGGTGTACGTGTAGAAAACGTGTGTTGACTTTTGATATCCGCACTGTCATTGCAGAAATGATATTAACATTACAGATACTCCCAGTGCCGATAAGCTATACACACTAATTATTGTGTATTCTTATGTTATTATCCGTCTGCTACTATAGTATCAGTCACAGTTTGGTGACAGTTCTAGCTACATCACTGGTAAATATATATTTGCTCCCATGAGTCATTAAAATGTTGCCGAACACATCACTGCCGACTTATCTGTTTATCTACGCGTGAATGACTGCATTAACGAGCGGCCATAATGGATGCTATCTTCCTAAACTTGGGAAATAAGTAATAGTACATTCGCAGTATAGTATGGTTATCGTGAGATGTTGATGATATTGGTACATCTGATACGATCACGTAAATGATGGGCAACGTTTTCTCCACAATAATCTATATTTTCGTATGCGGCGGCCAATCTAGCCGCTATTCTGGGTACTAGATCGCAATGCCAAGGCAATGGTTCTCACTGAGGAACAGGGACGTGCTGACGGGGGAGGTTGATTTATCTGTTTGACATTTTACACTAACAATAGGTTGAAATTGTTCTCATTTTTTGAATTTCTAACAATTTATTGGTGGGAATTTTTTTGTTTTAGACCAACATTTGCATATTTCATATTTTTTTGTAAAATTTAGGACTTAAATGGCCAGCAGTTGGACATTTTCCAACCTTAGAGGATTGTCAGGTTGGAAATTTCCAACAATTGCACATTTGATGTCAGTCTAGATACTAGGATTTTTCACTTTTCATGTTCAGATTTCAAAATGTTCTCATATGAACTTGGCCGAACCATGGTCGGCCCGATGTGTCCTGGTCGCTCCCTAGTGGGCATTCAAAAGCTGCTAATTAATTTAAGAACAGGAAATCGGGTTGTTAAATTGCTTGTCGTTAGGCAACTATATGTTAGAATTTTGCAATCGTTATGTTCATATCACTACTGTCTTCTCATACTGCGCCGAACCATGGTCCGTCCAGTGGACTGTTTATCAGCCATGCTAGTGGCCACAAGACAACTGATCAATTTAGAATAGGCGACCAACCAGACATGTGACGGAACAGTTGGGAAATTCTAAGCCCAAGGCTGTGAAAATGGAGTTACGCAAATTTGATTCGGTGTGGTTCAGGGGTGGGGTACCGTTATAAGTTATACGGTGGGCAGGTCCCCCCTGAGGAAGTTTTACGAGCACGCTGATGAAACCCAGCCTTTAACATGACAAATACCCGACATGCACTTAACCATGAATTTTGTATTAAAATCATTGGTTGTGGCCACCATCTTGCATTGACATATGGAAACAACATGTTCCATTTTCAAGCTTGCCGACATGCGTATTTTCGTTCACCAGATTAATTACCTACCGAAAAACCTTCGGAAAGAAAACTGTTCAAGTTCGCAGAACTCATTCTTCTGGAATTGGCGACCCGATTAAGGGGCTTATAAAATTTATTTTCAGCTTGAATGTGTTCAAATATATATAAAACATCCACTACAAATGCTGCTTTTGGTGTCTACATCTATTGGCAACATCTTTAATGATATTTCGCTTAAAGTTGAGATATCTGTTCTTGTATAAATCTCTACATGAAACCGAACGACGTGTTCCATTCATTTCTGATGAGGAGATCTTTGGGCGCCATTATGGGCGGGAATTAGACACTTCCCAACTCGCTAACATAGATTTGTGAATTCAGCGGAACAAAATACCGTTATAAACAATGTCATATATCCATTTCTAGAGGCTTTTGGTGATTTAATAACCGAACTAATTAGATTCTCACATCTTTTATAAAAGAATTCATTGGCATAATGGTCAATTATTCATCTGGAGGGAGTTTTGAGAAATATTAGCAGACGACAGATAATACAAGTGCTAAAGGATTTATATTCATCGGTATGAAATGTTCAGATAATAATTTCAACAAACGACCAATATATGGCTATATGTTTCATATTATAAATCTCATTTGGACGCGTCATATATTTCGCAGGACGATGATTACTGTTGGAACAGCCAGCCACATGGGACGGACAGATGTGACTGTGGTCCGGGATTTGTGGGATCGTGCTGCCAGCAGCCTCCACCGGGTAAGAGTGACACGGTGTGGAATCACTTGGTTTCGAGATTAGTGAGTACCACGCATTCAAAATGGCAAAGACGAACGCAAACGCATAAAACCATAATATATGTGGAACTGACGCAAAACATAGCATGTTGACTGTCACGAGCATATTCTAATTTATTTTAAAAACAAGTTGATACCTTATTATTCTGACCAAAGTTGCCAGCCGGAGGTTCGTGGAATACAGCAGTTCATACATCTGGGAGAATCCTTCGACTGACAACTTTGGTCAGAACGTTAGAGCAAACAACTGTGAGTTTTGGACACAAATGAGGTAGCAGCTTCTTTGACAAATAATATAGCATATTATGCTCGTAGCTGCCAAATAATATGTAATATGTCATATAGTTTATTAACTTTTCCCTCGTTTTTGGTCGCGTTTGCAATCACCTCTGCTATTTTGAATGAGTGATATTCATCAACTCGAAACCACGTGATTGCCCATCGTGAATGACACATGTGCAATGGTCAAAA
Organism: Siphonodentalium dalli; assembly: GCA_032622095.1. Taxonomy (NCBI): domain Eukaryota; kingdom Metazoa; phylum Mollusca; class Scaphopoda; order Gadilida; family Siphonodentaliidae; genus Siphonodentalium; species Siphonodentalium dalli. The sequence continues at coordinate 107,417,582 of CP136068.1, forward strand.
CAGATATTCCGCTTCTATATTAGATAGATTTTATTTAGTAATATATAACCGGTATAACAATGGATAGTACAAAATAATCAATTAAATGTGGTGCTATATATATATATTACCGGGAGGTGGTATGACCAGCTGGTCATCTTCCTACACCTCCCAAGGAAATTATCAGATTCCGACTCTGAGCTATCCTCATGCAGACAATGTAGTATTTGGTTTTCCAGGCTAGGATTGTTTGAAGCTGATATGCATTTCTTCAGATGGTTCTTTAAAAAAGATGACAAAAAGAAAGATGACTGAAATAAAGATGACTGATGATATAAATAGTATTGCTGTTTTCAAAGAATTTCCTAGAGTATGGGGTATCAACATTATTCCTACATAAATGAGTAACAGTCAAAACAGCGACGGTTTTAACATTTAACAGTGTCTAAGTAAAATATGTCATCAATACATAAATTCCGCTTATAGCTTATGCATGGTGTGTAACTTTTAGGCATTATACTGCCGTTTTGGGAATATGTCGAATCATAAACATGGTGTATTTTGGATTGGGATTTAGCTCAGGGTTAGTTATAATTTATTATAATATCGTGATTGACCCTTGGAAATGTATAACCATGCAGTTATAAATCAACCCATTAACAAAATTAGTTCTTTGAACTTCAGCTTCTACAGAGATATCCCTTCTGCAAAAACAAAAGCACATGGTATTATCACGCTGTACGCGAGATCACGTGTGCTTGCGCGTGTGGTTCCATAGTAAACGTGCTTGTTGTTCTATTTTGAATATAAACGTCTTCATTCGTATGATATTCTAAATATTTTTATCTTATTGCAACATTTCGGATCACATGTGATTGGGAATCCCTCATGGTACGCTTCTGATTTGCCTTGCGAAATTTTGCAGCATTAGTATGGTCTGGACCGCAATAAATCGCCTGATTGGCGTGTTATAATGAGTGCTAAATACAATATCGCACACAAAGAACCATACAGAGCAACCTACAATTACATGTGTAACGAAAATGTGTAAATGGTTTAAGCCATTAACTCATTTTCATACAATAAATATTGTCATGTTGTTTCACAGCGTTCATATAGAGTAACTTGGCGTATTTTGCACTCATCCCTGACTCAAATTACATTCAGCTGTTGCATATTTTCTGTTGAATATAGTATGAGGTGGTTCCATAAATAGCTGGATTTAGGTGCAGTCTCCCCTTAATTTGAGTCATAATAATTATGTATTACAAACAACACCGCAAGTAGTATTATCAATACACACTAGCTAGGGTCACTCTTTCACATTTATGAACATGGACTGATCTTTCAGGGATTTTTCCATGGAATATTCGGTTGGTTGTTTGTTTGTTTGTTTGTTTGTTTTCGTATCCAATTTCGAATTTCATTTTACCCCACCTCACACTTAAAGATACCCAAGAAACTAATAGAATATTTGTGTATGCTTTGGCCTTTTCCAAAGTTTTCCGTAAAGTTTTTATTAAACTTTGATAATTTATTTGTTTAATTGGAGTTTGATCGGTAATGGCACTGTAACAGTAATGTTTACTAAACAATTGTTTCAATATTCAACATCTCATTACAGGAAAGTTATTAATATTGAAAATAAGAAACAAAAGTGGATCTATTTAAACATGTACTTATTAATTACAGTTGTTTTCCAACCGTTTAAAACATTATGCATGTTATTACACATGAACGCACTTCAAAGACCTCAAGTCCATTTAGCCAAGATTCGTTGGCCCGTGATCGATCAATTGGAGGCTATTTGAGCACCACTCTGAACATGTTCAAATGTGTCATGTTTCATGAATGTATATATATATATACATAATTATATATAATTTATTTGAAACAATTCCAGTTTGGATTTATGATTCCAATTATACGAAGAAAGAGGATACATAACGTTAAAATAATGTCCATCTCTTAAATGTTTGGTATTACTTCTTCCAATTGTCCGATTCTGATGTATGCCAAATTTAGTCCTTGTTGTTGTATACGAACCTTCGTTGTGCTAGATGAAAGTCAATGTTTTCAGTGAAATGTATTAATTTGGGCGATTAAACAGCGCATACTCGCTGTGAGAATGAGAACTTCCGCGCATCTTCAGATTTATGCTCCACCTGTAGATTGAATTCGTGTCCACGAATTCCAACTTATACTTAACGTTATACTTAAAGCACTGTGTGTGGTCTATGTTGTACAGCTCCTTTAACAGTTTATAACTTTCTATCTGCTCTAAGTAGCCTAGCCTGTATTTGATCGACGGTAAGTTCAATATTAGCAGTCTCATGAGATATACAATGGATCAGTAAATCAGTAAAATGTCCATACGTGATACTTGATTACATGTTTACATACAGAACTGTTTCGTATAATGCATACATGTGTTTTGAAGAGTCGTTATACGAGGTCCAATAAGAACCTGGATAGGAGATTCATATACTCGAAACAAATCATTTTTATCATAAATACTGACAACCTATATACTTTAATGTGCCCACAAGGCGATACCTACTATGACCACACTAGTGGCTAATGTACACTAATTGATGTGCCGGGGAAACATGAGTTTATGTATATCGATCTCTCCTATACTTGTAGGTAATAAAGATATCTTTCTTGCATGGTATAACCTTCGATTCGTCTCAACGAGATATGCATTCATGCTGCATAGCCTCCGTTGGGCGTATCACGTACCCATATAATTATCTTGTTAATGGTTAAAGATACTGGCGACGTTGGCGGTGTGTGTGCTGTTAAAAAACTCACCACCGTAAAAAAATCGCCATAAACAGAAAGAATAGTAAAATATAGACAGATTTTGTTCTTATACCAATCAGAAATATGGCATAAATAGTATCTTATTGTCAATTATTTTTCCTTTGTTATGTAAACAAAAGCAAAAAAACGTTACGTTACCTGGCTTTTGTTTAGATCCGGATATGGTAAACATAAAGAGAGTTATTTGTTACTGTTTTCCTTATATGGAAATAATAAAGAGCTTTTATATCATTTGTGTGGGATTAACCAATAGAATTGCGCTGTGTTATGTAAACAGAAGCACAACTTATGTAACACGAGTCGGCTCTTGTTTACGTACACCATCGTACGTCTTGACGACAATATACTATTTACGCGCTGATCATGTTTGGCATAATTATGAACAAAACTATATATATTTTAAGATTCCTTCTGTTGATGCCGATTTGAGCAAATATGAATATTTCTGCAACGAACGCCGCCCGTGCCTTTAAACGATCACAGTATGCGCACAGACCCTTAACGCACGAAGGGCTCACACTTCACAGTAGTGTTCGGTCCGAATATTCCAATATTCGAATATTCGCTCGTAAAAAATAAAGGTTCGAATATTCGAATAATTATATGACTATTCGAGAATAATCTCCGGGTAATTGTTTCCTGGTTTGTTATTAGTCTGAGGGTCTGTTAAAAGTATAGTCTATTTCCCGCTGACCATAAACGAATTAATACGACGTAACTATAACGTTCTGATTTGATTGGCGTCATGACGTCGAAATAATTTTATTGGCTATAGGTGTAAACCAGACCGTGCTTGTATGTAATCATAGGAAGCGGACCTCTAAGGCATCGTTTTTTTTGCGCGCGTTGTCACTTGTGTTTATAATTATAATACGGCGTCAAATTCGAAGAAATCATATATATGGACTCACTTCACGTTGGATGCCAAAACTAAAAAGGCTACCGCATGCAGGGCTGATCTCTACTAAAAACGTAACCGGTTGAAGCCGCAGACTGTCCGAATGTTGCACTTCTTGAACAAGAACCTTTACGCCATGCATGGGGCATTGACGGCTTGAACTTCATAAACAGATAAACTCTTGCTATTAAGCCAACATACTTTTTTCTCTCTCTTGTTTGCGAATAGCATGTGTATGGATAAATATGCTATTTCATTAAATAATAAATTGGTTCCAAAATATGTTATCTATATAATTTTATAATTTATCTAAATATTCGAATACTATTCGAATATTCGCTCGTTATTCGAACCGAATATTCGAATACCGAAATCCGTCGAATACCGAACACTACTTCACAGGCCCCCTCCGATGCTGAATAAAGATTCCCATAGGGAGCCTCACGTGTTCAGCCAGTTTGGCAATATTCAGGACATGCATGATGGTGCCGTTCGTAGTATAATAATAGAGAAAATTGTATTTCGTAACATGTCATAACTCTGATAAACATTGGCTTGGAGAATAATTATAGAATATAAAATGTGTCAAGTGTAAAACATGTCAGGTTATATTAGGTACCATAAAACCTTCTGATGCCCATGTTGCAATGTCTATTACTCGTCGATACATAATTTGGAGGTTCATACGAGCCGTTTCGGTTTAATGTATGCAGATATTTGGTAACGGAATTCATACACGCTCTAAACATATCAGGGACATTTCTCATTATTTTTAGCATCGAATTTAAGAGTCACAAATGTCGATATCTGGCGTTGTAAATATCTCATTAAAATGTGAGCATTAGTATTCAGCATCGAAAACGAAAACAGTAGTGTAGTCAAGTCAGGCAGGAAACTTTTAACGGTGCTTCTGGAATCATTATCTCAATAGGGGTCCGCACTAATAACATGGACATTGACGTATATCTTCACCGGACCTTGGTCATTTAATTGTATACGGACTTCATATTCAGAAAGCAATAGCCAAGTTCGGTGCCGATTTTCTTTAGAATATATGAAACAATAAAGAGTATATCTATCAATGATATAGTCAAAAATGAAGAGTGTGTATGTTATATATCAACGATTGAAAATAGCTTGAAAATTGCAACTACTTTTTGCAAGAAATTTTAGAATATACTAAGATTGTTGGCATTTTGTGTATTTAACCACCACAATTAAAAATCGATTTAAGTGACAAAAAAACCCACAATGGACCTGGGCGCAGTCTGATATAGAAAGATATATACACGACACTTCGACGTAAAACGAGCATTATCCAACCGTTTTCACCAGCTGGTTTGCGTCGAAGGAAACTTGGACTAACGGAATCACAGAAAGACTTACTCAAGTCACCGATTAGTTTGAGCCGATTTTTCTTCAGAGCAGCATGGAAGAGTAAAGAGCGTGGTCCCACATCAATAACAATCAATGTCATAACAATATAATAGTTTTGAGGCTGGGCGATTGTTGATCTATTCCTGATTTTGTAAAATAAAGAGCCTTTATTTTATATGTTAACGATTGAAAGCAGCTGGCAAATTGATATTACTTTGGAAAGATTTTTCAGGGTACACAATTTTTTTTCGATCAGCAATTCGTGTATTTAGCTACCCATCTTTACCTTCTTTCAAATATATGGAAGTGTGAACGAGCCATGGTCGTTCAATTTGCATCGGCATCGGGCAACGGGAGCATATACGTTCTAAACACCCCGAGGACATTTCACAAATTGTCAGCATCGAAAAGTCACAAAGGTATCTGGCGGCGTAAATTCTCATTAAAATGTTCTCATTAGTTTTCAGGATTGAACACGAAAACAATAGTTGACCAAAGTCAGACCATATATCATTAATGATGCTCCGGGAGCCATTATCTCAATAGGGGTCCGCACTAATAGCCTGAAAATCGACGTACGGATGTTAGTCAAGTCATAGATAAGTTGGGTGCAGATTTTTCTCAGAGCAATGAATAATAAAGAGCGTTAATTCTTGTTAGTCTATTCCTGATATGGTAATACAAAGAGCGTCAAATATGTAGAGTACACACATGTCTGGTGTGATATAGGACGTTTATCGGTGGAGTTTTGAGATGGAAAGCAGTTTTACCGGCGCTGTGTGGAGCCAGTAAACCGGATATATTTTATCAGAAAACACACCGATAAACGGTCCCAAATCACTCCATGCATACAGCATGTTTATCCACATTCTAAATCACACAAATAGCTAAATCATGCTACAGACATGAATATCTACCAAAGAGTTGCTGCATTGGACATGATCCATATCACTTCCTCCCAGAAATTGTACTCCCCTCCATGACGATATATAATTCAGTCGAATTGAAATAAACCGAGCAATCCCAATAGTCCGGGAGCTAATAGGGGTACCATTGCACCCACTTGGACTTAACTTCACCCTACTCATTTTGTATCTTATTATGCCCTTCAACATTTAAACAATGTTAACACGAAATAAATGTGGCCGTGTAGACTCCAGACAAGATGGCGTCCATCATGGCCGCCGTTTTTCAGACTTGGCCCTAAGTCAGTTTGAAGCAAATAGAAGCCAGAAAATCTAGATGTATACAAATGTATATATTTTCATGAAGCTAAGACATAATTCCACTTTTATAGGGTAAACTTGAAACTCCCATCCAAGATGGCCGCCAAAATGGCATACGGAAGTTGAAATATGACGTTTTTTCACTAATATCTTCTAAATCAGTTTATGCTGTTTGGAACAGGTTGAGAATGTGACTTTATTTTGTACTGTTGATATTAACTGATCATTGGAGCAATGAAATATGCAACTATTGGGGGTCCTAGCCCCTTCTGATACCTCAACAATTCGATTTTGCAGAACGCGGTATAAAATTTCACAAACAATCACATTTGGGATTCTAGTCATATTTCAACAAGAAATGAGCAGAACTTTGTAATGTAAGTGAGGGATTACCTATGAATATTCCAACTCATTAGAACCAAAATTGTTACTTTGGCTCAAAATGGCTGCCAAAATAAGGAAAATTTTAGATGTTGACTCAGTGTGTTCTCCATCGCAAACAAGTTGTGGTTGATGTATAAGATTGGCTATTCTGCCTTCTATACGTTGAATACTATCAAACTACGGTGTTTATAGATCAAATTGTTTATGACGGAATCCAAAATAGCAACCAAATTTGGTAAAAAATAGATTCTCAAATTATGACTCACTTGGTTAATATATATGCTAGTGATTAACTGGCAACTACATATTCTATTCTGGTTGTCCCAGTTCCGTATGGGGCATGAAAAAATCATTTTAAAGTTTCAGTATGGAATTTTGCCGAGAACCTCTTTTGTGATTCTGGCCATATTATTGAAAGGAAATGGGCAGAACTTTAAGACGGAACTGAGATGAGCCATAATCTGTGACTATTCCGGCCCATTAGGATAACAATTTATCAATTGGATATAAGGTGGATGCCAATATGGCAGCCACGGAGTTACTTTATGATCATAGGTGAGGTGAATAGGTATACAGGGAGTTATTGTATGGTAATGAATGATGTGAGTAGGTATACAAGGGGTGACTTTATTGTTATGAGTGGCTGGATGGTCATATTTGAGGTTAATCGGTATACACGGAGTGACTGTATGTGTATGGTTGTGTGTACCCGGTACGGGTGTACCCGATGTAGCTGTATGGGCATTGGTGTGGTGTATGGATATAACGAGAATAACTACATGGTCATATGTGTGTTGTCTGTGTATATATGGGGTGACTGTAAGGTCGTGCGTGGGATGTACAGGTGTATCGTGTGTTGCTGTATTGTGACAGGTGGGTGTATATGTATATATGTGCTGTCTGTATGATCACGCATGGGGTGTGTGTATAAATAGGGAGTGATTTGTAGTTATGGGTAATGTGTATAGGTGTACATGGAATGCCTGTACGGTCATGATTGAAGTGTATATGCATACCTGGAGTAAGCTGGGTAAGCGTGTGGGTATATAGTGAGTGCCCTTGTGGTAACGGTGGGATGCATATGCATATATGTCGTGGATGTATTATCATTGGTGTGTATAGGGAGTAGCTGTATGGTCATGGATGACGTGTATGAGTATACAGTGGGTTGCTGAATTGGCATGTGCGAGGTGTAAATGCAAGTATGGAAGGTATGAGTGGTCGTGTGTGTGGTTATTGGTATATCCGGAAGGGCTGGATAGCCATTTGTGTTGTGCATATGTATACCTGGTCCTAATGTAAATCGATCGTAATTGTTGTGGTGTTTATGTATTACATGAATGTCTATTTGGGCATGGATCGCGATTTGACATCACGAGATTCCTGGTCGTGTCTGAATTGTGTTTCTGGCCATTTTAAATTTCACTTTGCCTCCTACAGGTCTTTGGCTCGGCAATTATTGTTGGTTGCAGTGTGTGGCAGCCGGGACAGAGTGTGACGCAACAACCGCAACTTGTGTCTGTCAGCCGTACCACAAGACTTCTACTGCTCATCCTGGAACATGTGATTCGAGTATGCTATTATTTTGTTTTGTATTTGTTCGCTGCTATTAAGCTGTGTTTATATTGTCCTTTTTTCTAATTTTGTAACTCCATTGAGACATCTTTAGCGTCAATATATGTGACAATTTCGTGCATAAGCAGACGAATTGCGCATTATCGTGGCCAATGGAGAATGGTGACCTCTCTTGTTTCTACTAGTAGGCATAATCATTTCGGTGCAATATGGCTTTTATTGAAGAAAAATAAACAACAATAGATGTCCTCGCTTTTCGCAAACCAGTTATTTTTGGGAATGGATATGTCAAGAGTTAGGCTCATATTCACCAGCTGGGATTATACACCGGTAGTTTATTTGATACGTGCTGTGACAGAGTCAAACTTCTGTGTGATATATAGGGGAAATCCCTTCCCCCATGGAACAGATTGACAGATGCCAAAATGATAAATGCATATCTCTTTACCAACGTTAACGACACGAGAAATAATTTGTGTGTAGTTCTGCAAACAACGGTGCTAATAACACTTGACTTCAAATACATGTATATACAAGAAAACCAATGTCAGAAATGGTAACGCGCTCAAGATCATATATTATATACCCATGATTGTCATTATAGAATATAAAATATATTTGTTTTGCGAATGACCAACTCAGAATTCCATTAAAATAACAATAACAACCAGCACCTAATTAACTAACCGGCGGCGGAATCGGGTGTTTCCGGCCACAACCCCCAGTGGGCTGCAGAACGAAAACTGTCTATAAAAGTTTAAATATAAGACTTACAAATTATCTTTTTTATTTCTTTTATTTGTAATTGGCATAGCTTATCACAAACCAAAAAATTATTGACATAATGTTAACGACAATAAACAAAATTAAAATTCCCAACTACACCTTTTGCCGGACTCGGCCTCCGGTCGCAATTCGACTTTTAAACCTCCCAAAAAATCCCATTCTATAAATAAAACACCCATGCGCCCAGACGAAACAGGAATCTTTACAACAGTAAACACACGGAGCGCTCGTAATGATTTTTTGCGAGATAATTACATGCCATTTACAGACAAATTACAGTAGCACCGCTACATCTGTAACCACATCGTTTTTATTTCTCACGTGCACGTAGTTAGCTGTGATACAGATGCATTTTATCAGCATATTTTGCGTTCGTTTACTACAACACATTTTAACTTTCTGTATCGAATCATCATCATCAAATATTCGGGAATAAGTCGCAATGACTTCTACCCCTTGCAATTAATATTACAAAAGTTATTGAACAGTATTAGTCTAAATGTTAGTTTATATATAACAAATTCTTTTCAGCGATCGAATTGATATCTTACGTCCCAATGCTCGTTATCGAAAAGTTCTTTGAATTCTTTCAGAGATTTGGCCTCGACGTGATGTTCAGGCAAGGTATACCTGGCATTTGTGTGAAAAAGAGTTTACGAACGTCCTCTATCCACGTGATGTTTCTGACGTTTCATAAAATGTCCACGTGTTCCCCTATTTAGAGCTTCTTTGGATAATTTGCACTTTTCGAAGTTATATTGAACATATAACAAATTGAAAACGTCCATCATATCACCTCTATGTCGTCGGTGTTTAAATATACTGCGATCAGTCTGTCCCCATATCATTAAGTTACAATTTCTTCAAAATACGCTTTTGTTATCAGAATCGATTAATTACAACAAAATAGTGCTGTATAAAATTTCCCAAAACGTGTTATTTATCAACATGCTATTCAACGAAATATGGCCGTATTATCACTTGATTATCACACAATTTGGCCTTATTACCACTTTATTTTAGAGTTTTCCATCTTCATCCGCAATTTTGTCCGAGACCGTCGCCTTGGCGAGTTCTTTCCAGGACACAAATAAGTACATATCTCGAGAAATAACAAATTTCAAAACTAGATATCTGATCACTCTGAGCTTTGATGGGTGGGTTCCTCGACTCGGATCAAATGTCTGTTTTACCCCCAAAGCCACAAAAATAGTAATTTGGGAGCGTTAATTCGGATTATGCATCTTTAGGTAAAATAAATTTTATTTGCATAGTCGTGTTTCATATGAAAGATAGCAGAAAGTTGGAATAAGTTTTGTTGCACGTCCTTGTATGCTTTCGATTTCTTTTGAATACTTGGCAGGCAAATTCGCGGGTATGTGAGCCCGTCGTATTATATATTTACATTTATTGACTAGCAGCGGATGGGTACACTGTTCAATTGTTATTTTTTTTAGCACCATTCTACCATGCACATTGTCAGAATTGGGATGTACAGGTACAGAGGAACGGACAGGTAAATATAACAAATCGTAGCCATCCGTGACATTGGGGTAAGCTACATGTATGTACATGTATACCGGGTAATTTACTTTCTCATTCGGAGACCAGGTTATTATGGGATTATATATAGCTACATCATTGTGAGTTATCCGCCCGCCGGTGGACCATTGAGTGTCACACAGCAGTGGCTTGGTCGGATTAAGAAGGCGCTCCCATTAAAATCTACCACATAACTCATTTTACCGTTTATTGAATACGAGCTTCTTTCATAGAAATTGGGCAACTGGAATGATATATATGGAGAAATGAACACTTGTAATATTTTTATGACCCACGTCCTACTTGGTGAATCGATCGACGATATTTTAAAATGTTAAAGAAGCTTTCAATTTTCAGCGTGAGACAGCCGATGCTCAATGACCGAAGTGCAGAAAGGGGCCACACGCAGGCCATCATGCCGCTGAATTTTCGGGATCTTGCATTTTTAATATCAAAATGTGATCCCTTCATGAAGTGCTCGCAGACCCCTCCACCGCTGAATAAAGGCGTCCGAATGGAGGCTGTCCCAACTAGCTGATTATAATAAAGCATACACAGAAATGTTACTATACGCTGGAAGTTTACACATCTCAACATGTATATAATTTTTGTTTGTCGTTCTGATCATTTCGTTTACTTTTCAGGGCGTGCATGGGACTAACCGGGGAATCAATATATTTTCATTCGACAAATCTTCAGTAAGTCTCGGTATATGATGCTAACGCACTTATCCAGTCGACATTCAAAGTTAAAGTGATGTGAAACACTCCGGTCGGGTGATCACATATATATGGAGGATAATCTTGCTCAAAGCAGTTATTTTTACAAATATTATATCCAAATTGACAACACACTCTCACCGTATATCTATATTTGCGAATGTCTGTCTTTCTGTCTGTCTGTGTTTTATATAAATTCACAGGGGACCTCCTAGGTGGCACAAAAAGGGTCTATTAGGGGTAACTTTTTACGAGAAAGATAATGGCGATGGTTAGAATTTTCTAAAGTGACGTCATTATGATCAGGGGCAGTAAAGGGGAGGGGCAGAACAAAACATGTTGCCGATTGCCACCAAACTTATATATAATCATCCCTATAATATGAGGAATCAAATGGTGTGGTTTAAATATGTCAAAAGTCGCGCCGTTCGCGTCAGGGATTTCCGGAAGGGGAGAGGGGCACCAAAATTGATCGAGCTGAATTCCACCAACTTGATGCCCAAATCTTCTGAAATCTTCTCCATGATACAAGGAATCGTATTGTGTGATTTAAAGACGCCAAATTGGTGTCGTTGGGATGTTAGACTTGGGGCGGTGGGCGGGTGGGTAGTAAATCTGATAAGAATTGGTTTTTGCCACGGAACTTATACAAATCCATCCCTATGGTATGAAGTGTCTAATTCCGTGGCTTAAAGCTATTAAAAGTGGCGTTATTCAAGTCAGGGGTGCACTGAAAGGGAGAGGGGCACCAAAATTGATACACAATATTTTAGCGCCAATTTCCACCAAATGGATACACATTCTTATTCATGATATGAGGAATCTAATCGTGTGATTTTTAAGGCATCATATTGGTGCTGCTTTGGTGAGAGATGGGGTGGGATGGGAACTAAATTTGACATAAAGTTATCGTGTGGTTTTTGTGCCTTTTGGGTGAGAGATATGCAATGGTGGCCCTAAATTTGATACGAATTTGTATACTTTTTACGAGTAAGATAATGGTGTAGGTTAGAATGTTCTAACGTGACGTTGTTGGTGTCGGGGAGGGGGGTATTTTTAGCGCAGATTTCGACCAAATTGATAAATTCTTCTTCTCCGTGATTCGAGGAATATAACCGTGTGATTTAAAGACGTGAAATGTGTGCCTTTGGGTGAGAGATGTGGGGTAATAACTATGATAAGAATTTGTTTAGTTGCCGATTACCACCAAATTTATATGTAATCATCTCCATTATATAAGCATGCATGAGTCTAATATACGTGGTTTAAATATGACAAAAGTGGCGCTGTTCAAATCATGCACGAGGAGAGTAGCAACAAATTCATGCACGTTCTTCTCTAATGATATGGTGAATTAAATTACATTTGGGTTCGTTTGGGTCATCGGTGGCGAGAGGAGATTCACTAGCATTTATAAGATTGTTCAATTCACCGATATCCAACAAAGTTATATATAGCCATCTCCCAGGCCATCTCCATGTCGTACTAAAGAGTTGTTTTGGCATTCCAATTTCACAATCTCGACAAATTGTGACCGAATTAAGTCTCTTGAACAATTATATCTTATCAACTGTCATATTATATGTGGATGGAAATCAGGGTATTCCTATAATGATCTAGCAACACAGATACATAGAAGAAAAGCATGAAAATCAATATACATGTATTTAAGAGATGCATATATTCATTCAAACTGAGGGACTTTGAATCGTCAGAGGATTGCATATTAGAATGGCTCATGTATATATTATAACACGATTGAGTCTGTCCCATTCAATATAGTTTCCACAAAAAAGTTACAGTTGCTAAGAGATATGGAAATGTAGAGCAGACCTGTTCAAAAATAGTGGTCACAGTGTGCAGTCTGAGATAAAGGAAAATGCAGACCATGGCAAATGACTTTTCAGGATCTTCCCATGGTGACATCTGACAAGGGTATATCTGCCGGGTACAGAGGATTTCTTTCATTTGTTAAGACAGACTCATCGCCTAACATAAACAACTCAAAATCTCGCTGTGTCGGGAACATGTAGCTGCTATACATGCATAACATTTCTTTTAAACTGAAAGTGATTAGCCAGTATATAGCACCAGAACAGAGCACCTGGACATATCTTTAAAACATCTGCATCTTCATGGAGCTATGATAGCCGGGTGTCCCCAAAATCGTATACGAAGATGTGATAAACTAGATTGATTAATTGATTGATTGATACGTCTATATGTAAAACACAATTGTCGTCTTTTATTTTGTCGAAGTAAATGTGTTTATGATGTTTATGTTTCGTGTTATAAAGTCAAAAGTATACGCATTTGTAAATAAATGACTACTTCTTTATTGGTGGGGCGAATTAAACGCGATAAAGAAGATGCTATCGCTCCGACCTGACAAGGTGAGCCACAACCTATAACAATCATGTTTTGTGATGCCATTTGGATATACAATTTATGAGAACACGTGTAACACTTTGAGAGCAAGTGTATTCTCTGTTACCACCAAATATCCACAGAGGGTTTCGCGTCACTTTAACCTGGGAAACGCCGGGTAACCCTTCTAGTATTAAGTAAATGCAGTGACTCTTGGTGGCAAAATCGTTTTCGTTAGTTTATCACCAATAGTTGGGTCCCGAATCGAGAAGTAATTATTTACAATTGAGCGTAGTTCGGACGATGTTTTCTATGGAGTGGTACGGTCGATTTGCTTGAGGTTTTCGGCAGGTTAGTAGAAAGCTACATTCCTCCAGTTGGCATAGCTCCTGAATACTAACTGACGAGTTTCACGCACACGAACAAGTCCATAATATGTGACCCGCCATATCAAATCCAGTCGTAAGTCGGGATTTTTTTTTACTTTAAACATATTTTATTGTAAATTCATTACAACGGGATTGGGGTACAAGTTTTAACAACTTACAATGTCCCCGCTCCCAGATACAATATATATATATGAATTTAACAAGAAAATATACATGATGAGGTTGCAAATTTGGTCTACAAAAGAGAAGATAACTTGTGTAAAGAGTGTGTGATAGTCCGGTTCTGTGTTTGTATAATACTAGCGTTCTGTCCGTCCTCTCTCTCTCTCCATGGAAATAGAAACTGAGAAATAGTGGCCTTTGTTTTGAAGGGTATTATGTGCTATATGTTTGCATTTGTTGCATTTGTTTGGTCCGTAGCTTTAATGTAGTCAGACAATTATTTATTCAGTATCAGTATCAGTATTGTCCGGTTCAAAACGCTTTGTTGCAGCTATATATGCCTGAACAATGCGGAACATCTTTTCATTTCTTGGTGGAGTTTCACTTGAGTTTCCCCAAAGTAATTGCTTGTAATTGTTAATTTTAAAGTTGAGGTCGTCCAGTTTACGGTATAGTTCTAACCTTTGTACATTATATAGGGGGCAATTTAGGAAAAAGTGCATATCACTTTCATATTCGTATCCACATTTACAGTTTGGGGTATCTGCTATATAATTTTCGAACATATCTAAGCGGAGATCACTGCATGAGTTTCTTATCCTACAGTGGAAAATACTATATTTTCGGTTTCCTGATTCAAAATATTTAGGCGGCTTTCTGGTGGGCTCTATCATATTTAGGTTATCCTTAAAATCTAGAAGATTTTCAGCATCCGTTATATATGTGGGTAGTTTGTTCCATGAAGTTGCAACGAATGGGAAGAATGATTGCTTAAAATGTTCAGTTCTACTATAATATGAATGGAATCTGCCTGGGTTTCGCATGTTATAGCTGGAGACTTGTACCGAGCGTGATGGGAGTAAGCAAGATAAATAATATGGAGTTCCGTTATTTATAATTTTGAACATTGTTTGTAATTGGTGCTTCTCTCTACGAATGTTCAGAGAAGGCCAGCCAGCTTCGCATAGGACCGCATTATTGGGAACTGAGCGCGTGAGCCCTGTAACTATTCTAGCGGCATCAACATGAATCCGGTCAAGTTTATTTAGTAAATATGTCGGCGCGTTTTCCCAAATTACGTCCGCATAATCTAGGAGAGGCAAGATATAGGCCTTGTATATCTTATTGAGTGTTCTTCGATCTAGGTTGTACTTGTATCTTCTGAGTATCGATAGTCGCGGGACAACTTTTTTGACTATAGATTCAATTTGGATATTCCAATTTAAATTGCTTTGTATTTCGAGACCAAGGTGTTTATGCGACTCAATTATGTCAATTCTCTTATTTTGGAAGGTTAAATCTAGAGGGACCTCTCGTGGGGTCAGGGAGAACAATACTGCCTTAGTTTTGGTTGGATTAAAGTTTACAAGCCATTTGTTGGCCCAATCTGATATTTTATTAAGGTCTTGGTTTACACTTCTTTCTAGCTTTATGTCATAGTGTTTGGACGTGAGACATGTATCATCTGCATACATTCTTGTTTCGGAATTTAAATTATCTGGGAGATCATTTATATATACCAGGAAAAGGAAAGGTCCGAGTATAGATCCTTGGGGAACTCAGGTTGGAATGGGTTGGAAGTTGGAATATGAATTGTTTATTAAGACTCGTTGTTTTCGATTACTGAGGTAATCTTCCAGCCATTTCAATAACGGACCGGATATGCCGTATTGTTCTAGCTTATATATCAGTCCCCTATGCCAGACTCTTTCAAATGCCTTTGATATATCGCACAAAACTGAACATGTGTATAAGTCATTATCGAGAGTCTGACAGAGGTTATGATATAGATCTGTTAATTGGAAGATCGTGCTATGTCCGGGAATAAAACCAGATTGATGTTGGTACATTAGTTTGTTATCTTGGAAAAATGACATAAGATGTTGGGTAATTATTTTTTCAAACACTTTGCCGAGGCTCGGAAGGAGGGAAATAGGACGGTAATTTATACAATCGGCAGGATCATCTTTTTTAAATATGGGGATAACATTTGCTTTTTTCCAGTCTGATGGGAATTGGCCGAGCTCTACTGACTTTTTAAAAATAATTTCTAATGGAACAACAATCGATTCAGCAGTAGCGTGAATCATTTTTGGGCTTATGGGATTTGTTTTTACCCTGTGCCAATGCATTCTCTTATATATGCGAGTCGACCATAGGTCGCCTCGCATATATAAGAGAATGCATTGGCCTAACAATTTTTTATCATGTTTTTTAAATAAATGTTTCTTACAATTTTTAGGACATAAAATAAAAAACATCCATTACCCTACAGGGAGCCCCACACATATATAGAAGCATATAGAAGAGTGTCGTCTGATCATGTTTGTCTGGGGCTCTGTATGGGTGAAATTATAAAATTGTTAAAGAATACAAGAACAAATTATTAAAATTGTAAAAAATTGTTAGGCCAATGCATTATCTTATATATGCGAGGCGACCTGTGGTCGACTCGCATATATAAGAGAATGCATTGGCACAGGGTAAAAAAAATCCCGACTTACGACTGGATTTGATATGGCGGGTCACATATGTCTTTAACTAAACCATTTCGTCCACCGGATTAGAAAATCGCCGACAATAAGAGACACCATCAACTTACTCAGACTTCATTCTCACCCATGTTTTTGTGTTCCTGCTGTAAATATATGTGACCCGCCATATCCGTGAACAACCAATTGATGAACAGTTAGCTGTTGAGCAAGAGTTCGGTTGTCATGCCAATGCCGTTGGAATCATTTTTTTTTAACAGGGTGACTTCCTTGACTTTGCCACATTCGACATGCATGCCGGTGAACATTATGCCGCAGTAGTTGCCTTCCTTGGATCCATAGCCGCCGGAGATTATGTGTTCTTCATTGCGAAGGTAAGCCTTACACCGTGGATTCGGATTTGATGCATACGTATATGTATATATATATACATTCATATAATGCTCAATTTGATACACAATCATCTTCATTAATCCCAGTGCCAGAAATTTCGTCACTAATATAATATCTAAACCTCGCTTCAGACGTTCAGGAACGTACGTCACTAATTTGATATCTAAACCGTCGCTTCAGACGTTCAGGAACGTACGTCACTAATATGATATATAAACCGTCGCTTCAGACATTCAGTAACGTACGTCACTAATATGATATATAAACCGTCGCTTCAGACGTTCGGTAACGTACGTCACTAATATGATATATAAACCGTCGCTTCAGACGTTCGGTAACGTACGTCACTAATATGATATATAAACCTGTCGCTTCAGACGTTCGGGAACGTACGTCACTAATATGATAACTAAACCGTCGCTTCAGACGTTCAGTAACGTACGTCACTAATATAATATCTAAACCGTCGCTTCAGACGTTCAGGAACGTACGTCACTAATATGATATATAAACCGTCGCTTCAGACATTCAGTAACGTACGTCACTAATATGATATATAAACCGTCGCTTCAGACGTTCGGTAACGTACGTCACTAATATGATAACTAAACCGTCGCTTCAGACGTTCAGTAACGTACGACACTAATATGATAACTAAACCGTCGATTCAGACGTTCAGTAACGTACGACACTAATATGATAACTAAACCGTCGCTTCAGACGTTCAGGAACGTACGTCACTAATATGATATCTGATTCGTCACGTCAGACATTCATATAGCTGCTATATAATGCAGTCGTTGGGCTATAGATATTTGTTGCATGAGTTAATGTGATTTTATGAGTGAAAGGTTTTATGTGCATTTTACGAACATCTATTAAATGGTTGAGGTGTGTTTGATGTTCAAAATCGGGACACAATATTTACATATCTCCTTGTGAATTTCAGTCATAAATAACCCTATTTTAAACAAATTTAATTATAAAAACCGCTGTGTGTTAGAGGCTTTATTTGTGACGTAGGTTTCTGGCCATGATTCTGTCTGGCACAGTTGATATCAGTTGGTGGATCAACCATCTGAACGATTGTTGCACTTCAGATATTTTAAACGTATAGTTCAGGGTTGGTACAAGTAAATGAAGCTATGTATAAATTCCAATTGGAAAAATAACAAATCATGTAATTTATATTTAAAGTGGGGTATATAGAGGATCTCCAAACGAGTTATGTTGGGATTTTATGAAACGAGTTTGATAAATTTGATTCACAACAAGACAGTAGTAGACGAGATGTGAACCATATTTATCAAACGAGTTTCATAAAATCTTATATCCCAACATAACGAGTTGATGATATTGTATATCACATGAAACAACTAGAGCTTTATGCCTTCTTAACAAATCATAATCATTTAAAGAAGCTGCACAATGCATACACATGTATAGCGTTGGTCGAGACGCTTCACAATCATGTACGACAGTATTGCGCGCTATGGTGCTGCCGACTGAAAATATAATCCCCCAATTTGCCTCGTTGTTTTTGTGTCTCTATTTGTTAATTTGGACAATACTTTAACTTTGATGAACAAAGCAATTATGTTTGCATTGTCTGCATGGTGCGGCTTATCGAAATTGTATTAATCTGTCCGAATCAATGTAAAGACGTACGGTCATTTTGTTGGCGCGTTGTCAAGTGATATGGAACTAGAAAGAGATCAGGAAATGTGTAATGGCCTTTTTAATGATATAATGGGGGTTTGGTGTGATATAAAACATTTGTAATACACGAGATTTTCACCGACTAAATCAATGAATATATCATTTAAATCCATGGCCATATACAAGTTATAATAAATAAGAACACACCTTGCATACTCCAAATACAATGGAAATTATAGTCGAGCTGCATTTACATATGCAAATTGACAGCGAATAAAAATATTTTCTAGTGACAAGTCAGCATCACCAAGTTAGACGGACAAGGCCCCACAATACTCGATATTTACCTAATAATTCACTGGAAATTCAGCAAAATAAGCAGCATGAAAGACTATGAAAATATGCCACAAAAACTATAGGTAGTCCTATATTTTTATTGAAGTTTTTTTTTGTCAGTGACAATTCATTCTGGCTCGATCTAGACAATTTCCAAATGAATATTGACAGTTCAGTTTCTCAGAATAATGCAGAATGAATTATAACCTATAAATAATTGTGTGATTTCGTCACAGTATGTGTAGGTGCTGGCAGCGGCAAGTCATGTGTAGGGGACTCAACCCTGCATGTAGCTTGTTATATGTATATACTTGTAGACTACTAGACCTGTATAGTGTGTAATTAAATTTTAGCAGCTGTTTCCTAGGTCCCTACTGTTTCCTAGGCCCCTACTGTTTCGAGACATGGGCATAGTCCAAAATTGGGGTTGTCTTGAACTGGTTGATAAAGTTTGTGGTCAAATCTTAACATAAAATCTATAAATTCCATGATACTAGATTCAACTAGCATGCATATAATCAACAACGATGGGGGCATACCAAACTGTTTTTGTTTTTTTTGTCAATATACTCAATGATGGAATATTTGTATTGCGTTCACTCTATTAAAATTTAAACTTTTGTTTCGTCTTAACCAGGAATATCTACGTAGCGCACAGTTACAAAGGGTATGCTGGTAGTAACCATCACGCTTAGTAAAATCGCTGGAAGCGGAATATATATATTATATTTTCTTGTGATCAATCTTTCTGTGCCTGATGTTTGCAGAATGAACCAGTTCGATATATTGGGACTCCAACAAGGACATACATAGCTGACAACTACAAAAGCACGACGATACACTCACTAGCATATGCAGGGATCGTGGGCCATGCTTGTGCAGAAAGGATGTAAGGAATATATGCTAATTTCACAGTACGATTTGTTTGTGGTTTTGCAGCCAACCATGCATGCACTAAAATTAAATTCACGCATTGATCAATTTACCTGGCGAGCTTTCTATAAAATACAACGCGTTATTTTGTTATTAATTTTCACATCTGATGGGATACAAGCAGTCAATTAATGCCAATTGTAAAATAATTTGTGGAATTACGAACATTTTGCCATCCATGTGTTAAACGGTGATTTACGTGCATTTGCGTGTATTGCGCACCAATGATATATGTGAAGAAATACCTAAAATTATTGTAGACTCACTAGCTTATTTGTGCGAAATACAGCAAAATACAGACGTTTTCAAGACGTTCAATAAACAAATGTGTTTGTTCTTGAACAATACAAACCTATTACGTCATCAAAGTCACTGGCGACGTCAACTTTAACAGAAAATGGCTTCGCTGAATTATGGGGTACAGTCCACATTAAGCACACGTTTGATCTCGAACCCAGGGATGTGGCTAGAGGGTCTCCGTTTGGGGGGGGGGTGTCCATCTTGGGAAATTCTTCCAACTGCAACCCCCCCCCCTTGAGTCGGAATCACACCAACACAACTTTTGCATAATTCCATTTGCACCCCCCCCCCCCCCCCTTGAATCAGAATCACAGACCAAACGCAAGTTTTGCATAATTCCATTTGCACCCTCCCCCCCCCCCCTTGCACATCAGTCCTCAGGCCTAATATCCTATGTATTCATAAACTATGTTGTTCTATATGCCCGGTATAAGAAAATTCAGATACTTTAACCTGAGAATTGCATAAATCCTAACATCTAGTAGCCTACTCCAGACAAATGCACACGGCTACGGGTAAGGCACCAGTACATTGTGTCCGTCCATGTTTGTTCAGCCCGGTGTGAGAAAATTTGGAAAACTATACAAGAAAATCGCAAATCCTAGCATCTAGACTGGCCTCAACTGAAGTTTCCCTAGTGTTGGAAATTTCAAACCTCATACTCACTCTTAGGTTGGAAAATTCTCCAAGTGATGACCATTTCAGTCCACAAGTTTGACCGAATGTACTAAACTATTGTTTTGTTAAACTAATTAGCAGTTTTGTATTGGTCACGGGGGAGGGACAGTGACACACCGGGCCGACCATGGTTCGGCCCGGTGTTCGAAAATTTTGAAATCTGAACAAGAAAATCGCAAAATCCTAGCATCTAGACTAGCCTCAAGTCTTCTTAGAGTTGGACATTTCAAACCTGACACCCCCCCCCCCCCACTTAGGTTGGAAAATTTCCAAATGATGACAATTCCAATGACAATGTTCACCAAATGTATGACAATATTGTTTTCTTAAATTTAGTAGCAGTTTTGACTAGCCACGGGGGAGGACCAGGACACAAGCTTTCCAAGTGTTTGAAATTTCCAACCTGTCACCCCCCCTAAGGTTGGAAAATTTCCAACTGATGACCATTTCAGTCCAATATTTTGACAAAAAATAGGAAAATATGCAAATATTGGTCCGAAAACAATTAATTCACCCCCCAATAAATTGTTTGAAAATCAAACGACAAGAACATTTTCAACCCATTGTTGGTGTGAAATGAAATTTCCAACTGTTGAAAAATTTGACCAAAGTTGAGGGGTGAGACACCCCCCCCCCCCCCCCCCCCCCCACCCCCCCCCCCCCCCTCTAGCCACATCCCTGATTGGTTGTTAATGAGACTGACTGGTCCTGGCGTGGTAATTTATCAGTAAAACTGCTCTTATTGCCCGCAAGTTCATGTGCTGGGATATCGTCATACCACTTGCCCTGAATCATATGGGTCCTGAAATGACTTCCACAACCCACGGTACCGCCATTAGTTGTGATTATACATGTAGGATGTACCCTCTCTTTCACAATGGCACGACTCTTCAAAATTGTACTAATCTGAATGTCAAATAACATTAACATGTATGGTGGGTTTGGGTACTGTCTCATCGGTTTTTGAATTTTGGAACAATTGCAAATGTCATTTTACCTGAACAATACCAATTTGTTTTAGATGTCATTTATCGTCTCATCAGGGATGTGGCTAGAGGGTCTCCGTGGGGGGGGGGGGTGTCCACCGTGGGAAATTCCAACTGCATTCCCCCCCCCCCCCTTGAGTCGGAATCACACCAACACAACTTTTTGCATAATTCCATTTGCACCCCCCCCCCCCCCCTTGAATCAGAATCACAGACCAAACACAAGTTTTGCATAATTCCATTTGCACCCCCTTGCACATCAGTCCTCAGGCCTAATATCATATGTATTCATAAACTATGTTGCTCTATGTGCCCGGTATAAGAAAATTCAGATACTTTAACCTGTGAATTGCAATAAATCCTAACATCTAGTAGCCTACTCCAGACAAATGCACACGGCTACGGGTAAGACACCAGGACATCGTGTCCGTCCATGTTTGTTCAGCCCGGTGTGAGAAAATTTGGAAAACTATACAAGAAAATCGCAAACCTAGCATCTACACTGGCCTCAACTGAAGCTTCCCTAGTGTTTGGAAATTTCAAACCTCATACTCCCGCTTAGGTTGGAAAATTCTCCAACTGATGACCATTTCAGTCCACAAGTTTGACCGAATGTACTAAACTATTGTTTTGTTAAACTAATTAGCAGTTTTGGTATTGGTCACGGGGGAGGGACAGTGACACACCGGGCCGACCATGGTTCGGCCCGGTGTTCGAAAAATTTGAAATCTGAACAAGAAAATCGCAAAATCCTAGCATCTAGACTAGCCTCAAGTCTTCTTAGAGTTGGAAATTTCAAACCTGAGACCCCCCCCACTTAGGTTGGAAAATTTCCAAATGATGACAATTCCAATGACAATGTTGACCAAAATGTATGACAATATTGTTTTCTTAAATTTAGTAGCAGTTTTGATTAGCCACGGGGGAGGACCAGGACACAAGCTTTCCAAGTGTTGGAAATTTCCAACCTGTCACCCCCCTAAGGTTGGAAAATTTCCAACTGATGACCATTTCAGTCCAAAAATTTTGACAAAAAATAGGAAAATATGCAAATATTGGTCCAAAAACAATTAATTCCCCCCAATAAATTGTTTGAAAATCAAACGACAAGAACATTTTCAACCCATTGTTGGTGTGAAATGAAATTTCCAACTGTTGAAAATTTTGGCCAAAGTTGGGGGGGTGAGACACCCCCCCCCCCCCCCACCCCCCCCCCCCCCCCCCTCTAGCCACATCCCTGCTCGAACCTCCGGTTCTCGTTTTACCATCGCGTCACAGCAATCTCGTGCAATAACGTTAACCAGTTCACACACTTGTGTCGTTCTATCTATTTATTACAGGGAAAAGTTGACAATGTATGAACGCAGCAGAAAAAGTTGGGTATCCAGATTTTCTTGATACGTACTGGTTACTCTGTATTTATATTCTCCCAACTTCACCGACTAGCCACCTCGTTTTCTCAGCCTTAAAATATGGGCCTAAGCTTTTCGTCGATTAATTAGTTAGGTGATAAGCGTATGTTGTTGGGTTGGATATCCGGGGATTTATCACGAAAACAGTTTTTGATCGTTCCAGCTTGTGTGTGTTACATCCATTGTAATTCAATTCACCAAAACGTTAAAGTTAGAAGAAATTGCACAGAAAGCACGTTTCATCGGCATCAAATGCCATGAAGTGAGAGCTCTATTCCCGATACATCAAATCTCCAGTTTATGGCGATTACGTATTTCACGCTCATTGTCAATCGCAACATGTTCCAAATCAAATCTGTTCACCCATTAGTGGGCGATGCGGGTAAATAAGTTACAGGTTCAGAAAAACTTGAATTATCTGAGTTATCTGAGTTATTAATCTATATAATAAAGCGAAGTATGTTCGGAAATATATTTGTGACCCGCCATATCAAATCCAGTCGTAAGTCGGGATTTTTTGACCATGTGCCAATGCATTCTCTTATATATGCGAGTCGATCATAGGTCGCCTCGCATATATAAGAGAATGCTTTGGCCTAACATTTTTTTACAATTTTAATAATTTGTTCTTGTATTTAACAATTTTATAATTTCACCCATACAGAGCCCAGACAAACATGAGCAGACGACACTCTTCTATATGCTTCTATATATGTGTGGGGCTCCCTGCAGGGTAATTGATGTTTTTTATTTTATGTCCTAAAAATTGTAAGAAACATTTATTTAAAAAACATGATAAAAAATTGTTATGCCAATGTATTCTCTTATGGTCGACTCGCATATATAAGAGAATGCATTGGCACAGGGTAAAAAAAAATCCCGACTTACGACTGGATTTGATATGGCGGGTCACATTTATTGTCCGCTAATTAATAAGGATTAAAATGTCTCGTCGAGAATTCGGCTCATCTTACTATGACGCCTAATTGTCTTTTGTAGCGAACGTTGAAGAAAACTCCAACCATGCAGACCGTAAAGGTACTCAATCCGATCACACGCTCCTAAATTACTATTTCTTTGGCTTCGGGGTGGTAAAAAAATATTTGATTCGAGTCGAGGAACCCACCCATCAAAGCTCAGAGTGACTAGATATCGATGTTTGAAGTTTGCTATTTCTATGGTTTGTGGACCAGAAACTGTGGTCAAACGGACAAAGGTGCGGACGAAGATGGATAACACTAAAATCAAGTGGTTATTATTACATCTTGATCCACCTAAAAGTTCTTGAAAGATATATTTTCAATCACTGAAATGATGTACCGGTAGTGTTTGAATAATAGCCACAACATGCAGTGCTGAGACACGCCCATTTACCACGTCGCTGGATATCAATTCCACAAAACTATCCTTCTGGAGTGGTACATGTATGTGTGCAGCTGTAGCATGCAAAATTTCAATGGTGTAGTTTGAAGGGGAAAAACCTCTTTAATTTCACTGGTTAATTAATAAGGTTGAGCTTATAAACTGAACATACCTACTACTCATCTCGGTGACATGTCTTGTTTCTATGTCTTAACTAAGTTTTTCCTTCTTATTTCGTAGATGCTGCCAACCATTGTGAAAAGATGTCGAATAGAGTTGGAGGCGTAGTAAACAAAGTGATATTGGAATGGGAATTGCGTGTGATTGATAATGTGGCAACACTCCAAAGCTGCACCACTCAAATAGTTCCATGAAGGGCAGGGCACCATCGTCACCAGATTGTCACCATAACGGGCATCCGAGACCATCGTCACCAGACTGTCGCCATTACGGGTATCCGTGACCATCGTCACCAAACTGTCACCATTATGGGTATCCGAGACCATCGTCACCAAACTGTCACCATTACGGATATCCGAGCCATCGTAACCAAACTGTCGCCATTACGGGTATCCGAGACCATATATAGTCACCAGACTGTCGCCATTGCGGGTATCCGAGACATAGTAAACAGACTGTCATCATCACGGGTGTCCGGGACCATACCCACCAGACTGTCATCATAACGGGTATCCGAGAGCAACGTCACCTGACTGTCACCATAATCTGAGACCGCTCCTACATACCACACCTATAATACGGGCTGCACCCCACAGTCAGGGATGAAAACACTACCGAAAATCACACCACAGTCAGAAACAGTGTCAAATAACTACAATTGAGCATTGTGGGTAGACAACAATGACTTAAAACATTGATATTCAAATGAATAAATGTGAATAAATGGCGGTGGTGCCTATAAGTGTGAGTGGAATTCCATAGTTTTCTGAAAAATAACAGGAAAGCCAATCCAAAGGAAAATTGATGAAATCTCACACAAGCACGATGGACGTCCGTTGATTTCCAGGTGTTTTTTTTTCATGACACCGCAGCTCTTACAAGAGCTGTATTGTCACCGTATTGTGGGGTGTAAAGTCAAGTGTAAGGTATAATGAATGGTGATTAGATGCTTTAAAACCACAAAATAGTTAATAATATCATTTGAAAAAAATGGTATACTGGGGTGGAGCCACACAGTACCAAATCACCCCACAATGTATGATAGTCTGGGGGGGGGGGGTCACATCGCAATGTATAGCTGACATACGATCATCGTCACCAGACCATAACGGGAATCCGAGACAAATAAGTAACACACTCTGGCACTCTAGTCAAATTTAAGAGATGGGTGTGGATGTTCTTGTGCTCCATGGATGAAAGTTGGTCTGGCATTTTGTGTGGGATATTGCGAAAATTGTCAAACCAACTTGTGTCCATACTACATGGAGCGCAACCACAAGCTTTGCTGATTATACCTTAGGTGCAGGTGAATGACGATGTAATTTTGTCCCCTATATTTACTATAGCGATGAGCAAAAATTATTGTGGCGTGTGCGCTTTTTGGTGAAATTGACACGTGACTTCCGGTTAGCAACTGTCTGGCGATTGTTAAATTGCGGAATCTGCAGTGGACCAACGAGGTGATAATAAAATGTGACCCGCCATATCAAATCCAGTCGTAAGTCGGGATTTTTTTTAACCCTGTGCCAATGCATTCTCTTATATATGCGAGTCGACCATAGGTCGCCTCGCATATATAAGAGAATGCATTGGCCTAACAATTTTTTATCAATTTTTTTAAATAAATGTTTCTTACATTTTTTAGGACATAAAATAAAAAACATTCATTACCCTGCAGGGAGCCCCACACATATATAGAAGTATATAAAAGAGTGTCGTCTGCTCATGTTTGTCTGGGGCTCTGTATGGGTGAAATTATAATGGTCGACTCGCATATATAAGAGAATGCATTGGCACAGGGTAAAAAAAAATCCCGACTTACGACTGGATTTGATATGGCGGGTCACAAATGGTAAAGTTCACAACTTCCAAAGAATTGCCATGCGATTTAGGCATATTAGTTTCATTTAGACCAATTTCGTTAGTTAGCTTAATGAAACCCAGTGGAGACGTCATGACACGTTTCATGACGTCATTTAGGTCATGTTGGCTTTTCGGGCCAGAATCCAGACAAGATTGCACAATTCATGACAATACTTGTCATGTCGTCTCCACCGGGGCCATTGCATGCTGTTACATAAATTATTATTAAATGCCCACTATAACATTATTCCATATTATATACCATTTGGAACAGGAACCAAAACTATATATATTCCACCAGAATAAAGAACAGCTGTGGCCTTGGAGTGTCCACCAAGCGATAGAGATTCATTCCAAGGCTCCCCTTGTCAACCCAGAATGCATCAGAATTCAAACTAAGAGATAGAGTTATTCCCCTTCCATTGGGAATAATATACTATATAGTACAGTCTGGATCAAAATGAATCACAGAACACACCTCAGTACCTCGACAAAAACAATGTTCCCAGTTTATTCGACCGGATCTGTTAATAATACAATGCGTTGGAGCTTCCTCTTTCAAATGGTATATATACTATGGAATATGCTGTATATAATGTGATCTGGTGATTCGAAAATTAAGTGGGCCTTTAACGTTATGTCGCCGATAAAAAATAAAATTCGAGGCACAGCGTGGGTGATTGCTCCACTATACGTGTCACTAACGATTCATAGTATTTACACTCAGCTTGCAGATTAAAAGAGCATAAATTTAGCGGTCACTGTCGACGATATTCCGATGGCGAGCTGCAAGTTGCATTCATACAATATGGAAGCAAGATGGGGCTCGCATGCGACGGTCACATGACGCGATATCAACTATTTGTCAAGTTCATACAAGACAATCACACGCAGTAAAAAGGTCTGAGATACTTAAAGATACGGATGACCTTGGTTTAACCCTTTACCCAACAGAACGACCCTGTGCCAATGCATTCTCTTATATATGCGAGTCGACCATAGGTCGCCTCGCATATATAAGAGAATGCATTGGCTTAACACATATTAAAAATGATCAAATTGTCAAAGAATGTAGAAAATATTATAAGAAAAAATGGTAAAAAGTGTTAAAAAAAGATTTTTTTAGGCCAATGCATTCTCTTATATATTTTGTTAGGCCAATGCATTCTCTTATATATGCGAGGAGCATTCTCTTATATATGCACAGGGCATAACTGTAACCATCACAATGTGGTCAATGAACCGGTTCCAGTTATATCCATATTTGTATGGTGTTATTGAGACAGACCGAAGATATTTTAGGCTGTTTAAGCTTTATTTGGGGTTTTTGGCCGGTTTGTTGGGTTCACATTCATTTTAACACAATTTACAAGGGATTGGGGAACAATTTATAACAACTTAAGGGGGCCCCTCTCCCGACAATATCTACACAAATGTTTAAACAAGATGAATAACATATATAATGTGCATGTAATACTAAGAATATTGACGATGATGATGTCTAATGATTGTTGTTACCGGTCCCGAGATCCTCTCATATAGATATATCATGCCATGCTAATGATGCCATGCCGTAAGTAGTTTACGGTTGTTCTTCGTGAAGTGAAACGTTTGCTTTCTGAAATATATTTTTGAACAACGTAAAAGAATAGTTGGTTTCGATGCTGTGGAATGTTTGGGGCGCCTCTGAGGAAATGGTTTACGTCTACTATTGTGAAAGCATACTCATCTAGTCTGTCATATAATTTAATTCTTTGCTGTCGGAATAATGGACATTCGAAAAAGCGGAAGTGTATGGCATCCTCGATCACTGTGTCACAATTTCACACTGGGCTTTCGGCTATAATGTTATCATCTGGGATTCGGGTCTCGGACCACCCTCTCTCTCTCTCTCTCTCTGCCTCTCTCTGCCTCTCCCACCCTCTCTCATTCTTTCAACATCCTCTGCTCGCTCAGAGGCGCATATGCACGTACAAATCTCGCTGGGTCAGTTCAGGGAAGATCCGTGTTATTCTCGATTAACTATGAAGAATTGTTTTGAAAATGTCGTCGGAAACATGGTCGACATCATCATATTGAGAATAAGCTATCGGCTAGTCTATTATATATTTTGGAAGATCTGTCTTTGCGGGTGTGTGTGTGTGTGTGTGTGTGTCTGTCTGTCTGTTCGCGATGGACTCGAAAACGGCCGAGCCGATTTCGATGAAACTTTGTATGTGGGGGTACTTTCGGCCGTGGAGTGGCATGAGCCTGTTAATTTGCCCGTGCGACGTGACCTTGACCTTGAAATCGGGTCATTTCAAGGTAGAACGCCCGAGTATCACGGGATTTCGATGAAAATTAGTGTCTGGGGATACTTTCGTATGGGGAGTATCGTAAGCCTATTCGTTTGCGCGTGCTACGTGACCTTGACCTTGAAATCGGGTCGATTCAAGGTCAAATCGCGAATTTTGATGGGATTTCGACGAAATTTGATACGTGGGGTTACTTTTGTCCACTGAGTGTTTTGGACGGGTCGAGTCGTGACCCCGACCTGTCCTTGACCTTAAAAATGATAAATTCGAGGTCAAATCGGGTAATACCGGATGGATTTCGACGGGTACTTTTGTCGGGTACTTTTGTCCGGGCAGTGTTTTGGACGGGTCAAATCGTGACCCCACCTCACCTTGACCTTCAAAATGGACAATTCAAGGTCAAATCGCGCAATTCGCCGAAAAGCAGAGGGGAAACAGCCCGGACGAAGTCGGGTCCACCTGCTAGTATATATATATATATATATATATATATATATATATATATATATATATATATATATATATACTAGGATTACTAGCCGATGAGCCCGACGTTGTCCGAGCTATTCAAAAACCAAATTTCAAGTCGATAGCTCCACCCGTTTCCGAGATCTGGTATTCGCATGCATCTCAAGTCGATAGCTCCACCCGTTTCCAAGATCTCGTCTGCGCATGCGCGAAGCTGGCGTCGCACGGACTCGGCGACCCGATAAAATTCGTATCCGGGGCAAGATACATTCACATAGCAAATTTCAAGTCGATAGCTCCACCCGTTTCCGAAATCTCGTCTGCGCATGCGCGAAGCGGGTGCCGCACGGGCTCGCCAATACGACAACGTCGACCGCCTGGTCAAACTACACACATGTACCAAGTTTCGTCCCGATCGGTCGAGAATCGTAGATTTGTATAAATGACAGACAGACAGACAGACAGACAAACAGAGGTCTTCAAAAAAAATAAAATATATATATATATATATATATACTAGCCGATGAGCCCAACGTTGTCCGGGCTATTCAAAAACGTAATTTCAAGTCGATAGCTCCACCCGTTTCCGAGATCTAGTCTGCGCATGTGCGAACCTGGCGTCGCACGGGCTCGGCGATAGATATTTTGAAAGTGTGGAGAGCGCGGGCACAGGTCGGAATCCGATTTCTTATGTAATTATTTCTATGGAACTAGCTAAATTTTGTTAGGTTGTGTCGGAAATTGACATAAATTTTGTTAGGTTGTGTCAGAAATTGACATAAATTTTGTTAGGTTGTGTCGGAAATTGACATGGAATAGTTTGTTGAGCATTGTTGCCATTCAAAGATGGAACTAGCTAAATTTGTTTGGGTTGTGTCGGAAATTGACATAAAATATTGTGTTGAGCACAAACAAAGGATAATGGTGTTGACATAGCTAAAAGTTAATTAAACTGCGTGTTAATCAAGGTCTGAGTCTAGATCGAACGAGCAAATCTCTCAAACTGGGATTTTTCTTGTAGGCAATAATCACCCGTTTGTCGAGAGGCTCGGTCAATTTAGTGTTTAATAATGCAAAGTTTTTTCGGAAAATGCTTGCGATTTCAACATTTCTACGATTGTAGATCAGAGGAAAGCACAAGAAATTTCGAGAAACACCTTTGTAGTCAATGTTAAGTCCGAACGGAAGATATGTTTTAAGTACGCCCATCCAATGATTTTCGCGTTCTAGGCGTATTGAATTGGTTTGGTCTTCGTCGGCTAGAATTGGTGTCTGTTCTATTGGCTGAAAGCTGAAATGGGATTTAATGTTATGATTAGATGAGTTGAAATGATCTGAAATTTGCGTGTCAAGTTCTTGGCGGACACTGGAAAGATGGTTAGACATTCTAACTGTGAGAGCGGTTTTTGTTTGTCCAACATATTGTATACGGCACCTTTTGCATGTGATTAAGTAAATTACGTTTTTAGAATCACAATTAAGTTTGCTCTGCATTTGATACGATATGCGTGTTTGTTCGCTGGTGAAAGTGTTACCAGTATTGAGATATTCCATTGTATTGATGTAACATCGTTTTCTGTGACAAAATGAGGCTGAACCATTACCCAACACCGGCCGATTGTGCCGTATCCTTGTTGGCTCAGTCGATGTTGGGTCATGGCGTAACGAGTCCAATTCTCTGAGAGTTTCGGACTTTACTTGGCGCAGTAATCTACTAGAGTAGCCGCGCGGTCGTAAAGCCTGGAAAAGCACTGAACAAGCTTGATTTAGGTCGCTTCTGTTCGTGCAGTTCCGGTGATATCGAATGATTTGAGATTTAATCAATCCATTGAAAAGTTTTGGCGGATGGAAAGATTTACGATGAAGTAGCTGGTGAGAATCCGTTGGTTTCGTAAAAAGTTTTGTATCTAAAATGTTGCATGATGTAAATGGTGGGCCCTTAAATATTGTTAAATCAAGGAAATCAATGCTGGTTTGCGATATTGATTCTTTGAGTTTGATTGATTCGTCATGACTGTTCAAGATGTCCAAGAACACCCTAAACTCATCCAGACCATGAGTCCAAATGATAAATATGTCGTCCAAGAATCTATAATAGGCTAATGGTTGTTTATCAGATTGGGCCAGGGCGCCTTTCTCCCACTCTGCAACAAAAATTGAGGCAAAATTAGGACTAAACTTCTTGCCCATACTGCAGCCGGAGACCTGTAAATAATATCGTCCATTAAATTCAAAGTCATTCCTTTTCAGAGAAAGTTCTAATAATTGAAGTAGTTCATCTCCAGGTCTATGAGGATCATGGTGGAAATCGAATGCATTCTTAATTGACTTTAATCCGGCATCGATTCCAATATTTGTATACATAGATTCCACGTCGAGACTAATTAGGTAAGCAGAAGATGGGACTTCAATTTTCGACAATTTAATGAGGAAGTCCTCCGTGTCTTTTAGATAGCTCGGATGGCGGGTTGCAATTGGTTTCAAATAGAAATCAATAAACTCCGAAATGTGGTACGACTCCGAGCCCACGTCGCTGATGATCGGGCGACCGGGTGGTGTGTATGGATTAGTCCAACAGCTCAAAGGTTTGTGTATTTTAGGTAGCAAATAAAATGTCCTATTATTGGATTCAGGTTTTGCAATTAGATACTGAACATGTTTTTTCTTTAAAACGTCCTGGTCCAGCAAGCTTTTGAGAATGAGATTGAATTTTAAAACATTGGATTTCCAAATTGGCTCATCCAATGGTTTGTAATATCTAGTGTTGCTTAATTGGCGCGTCGCTTCTAGAATGTAATTTTCTTTAGACATGATGACGAGCGAGCTGCCTTTGTCACAAGGTTTGATTACAATGTTTGTATTGCAGCGAAGAGTTTTTAGTGCAGTTCTTTCAACTTTAGTGAGGTTATCCTCGTTTTGAAATTTTGGTAAATTTGTGATGTCGGTTTTGACTAAGCCAGCGACCTCGGGAATGGAGTTGTCAATCTGGCGATCAGAGGGGGTCCACATCGAAGGTTCTTTAAATTGATCTTTTAAACCTGTCGAATTGCGAAAGAAATCAGCCATAGCTGTTACTTCCCTAAATTGCATGCTTGCTGGACCGCCGTTCATTTCCATGGCATACATAGAGTCTGGTAAAACCAATGTTCCATCCTCCGTCTCAACAACATGTGGTGTTTCTTTGAGATCGGGTGGGGTAGGAACAAAGGTTAGACCATACCTAAGTATTGATTTCTCACCAGCGCTCAGGGAAAGATCGTGTACAAGATTGACTATCTCGGTGCCGAGACCGACTCTTTCCGCATGGCTGATTCCCTTCTGAGGAATTAGTTTAAATGACCTTTAAAGATGTTGGTCCAGCCTTGGTAGATTTTCGCCGCCGTCTGTGATGTCCAGTGGATGTTGTCGTTTTCGACGTGAAAATCGCGGTCTGGTATTGCCTGGATAACCTTGAGGTTCTGTGTGTGACGAGCTTGGCTGTTGATGGCACGCAGAACTTCCTGGTCCCTAGAATCTAAACTAGATGAGATATTGATTTCCTGAAAATGAAGTGTGGCGTTAGGGAATACTTTACGGAAATTACAAACCATGTTGGTTACCCTGTTCTTAGCTGTGGTGCCTGCTGTATCCGGGGCAAGATACATTCACATAGCAAATTTCAAGTCGATAGCTCCACCCGTTTCCGAAATCTCGTCTGCGGTCGAGAATCGTAGATTTGTATAAATGACAGACAGACAGACAGACAGACAAACAGAGGTCTTCAAAAAAAAAAAATATATATATATATATATACTAGCCGATGAGCCCGACGTTGTCCGGGCTATTCAAAAACGTAATTTCAAGTCGATAGCTCCACCCGTTTCCGAGATCTGGTCTGCGCATGTGCGAAGCTGGCTTCGCACGGGCTCGGCGATAGATAGGTAGATAGATAGATAGATAGATAGATAGATAGAGAGAAAGTTACGATACAAGTGACCCAGTCCGGGATTAACAAGCGAGAACAAACCGGATTCACTTGTTTGAGCCAGTCATCTGTTTGCAACCATGGGAAGCCCGGATTCGTGGCTAGGACATCTATCTAGATGATAATATCATATACAACGGTTATATAATGCGAAAATGTCACATAATAGTGATTTAAAGCAATTTAAAAAAGTGGGTCGGATCCGGATCCGGAATCCAGGATAGGGCACTTTTTCGGCCAAATCCGGATCCGGATCCGGAATACGGGTTAAAGTTAAGCCCCAAGAATGCTCCAGTCATGGGAGGGTTAATATTCAGTTTACAGGGTTTCGGGTTACGTTCTCTCAACATACGGAATTCTCGCGAGCAGACATCGTACATCGATTTTGTATCAAATTAGTCAACCTTTCCCTGAGGTAATTTTGGTAGCTTCACCAGGCAAAGGAAAAAAAGAAAATACTAGCAATCACCAACATTTATCTGACACAGGCATGTGTACAGGGTGGTCAGAATAAAACATTCAAACATTATTTCTAAATTTGAGTCGAAGATATATTCTGTAAATCTTGAGGTTATCTTAAAATCAAAGTTAGTAATTTGATATAAATTTAATTCATGGCTGGAGCCATACATTAACTTACGAATTCCGTTTACAAGACGAAATCAAATTAATTGACGGATTGTGGATTGGGCAACCAACGCGTGGCACACATGATCGTGTAAAAATATTATACTAAACTCAAACAAATCACTAACTAGTGACTATACAGTAACTTAAATGAGTACATGCTGGGACTAATATGCATATAATATATTTATTTGACTCAACAGACTTTCAAATAATGGAAATCTGGTTACCATATTCTACGACTCTATAGAAACCAACAACAACATTTGAGTATAATATCCCTTTAATGCAAAAAAAGAAGTAAAACGAAATATACACTTTTTTGACAGCCACCATCCCCTCTTATATGTCCATGAATTTGCTTTGACCTACCCCCCCCCCCCCCCCCACGGGCATCTCGAAAATCCACAAAAGCATCCACCAGTTTATGTATCCATGCATATTATATTATGTACTGCTTAATACGACAAAAAATAAAAGAACGCTCTTTATCCTAGACGATAATTAGAAATTTCGCTCGCCGAAAACAATTTGAAAAACACGTGCTAAATTCCTCCTTTTGAAAGACTACATCTGACCAGCAGAACTTCTGACCAATGCGCTCACTGGTACGATCAAATTATTTTCGGATCACGTAAAAATGGTAGTTTTATGGTGTCAAATCGGACCGTTGATATTTAGATGGTGAAGATAATGTATCTCCTCAACAAGTTATATATAAATGGTAAAGATAGTGTATCTCCCACCCAACAAGTTCTATATAGTTTCCGGAGTATAAAATAATTATGCCTTTATAGACAAATAATTTACCCAAATCTTCAGTTTTGTGTGTTCACAAAAAGCTATTTATATACAAGGGTAGAACTAGTTTAATTATATCAAATGAGATAGTTATTTCGTCTAGGTGTGTGAAAATTATATACATGTCTACACAGCCACCAGGGAGCTCCACGAACAAACTTGCGAATAGTTACACATTTCAACTCACTGACGGTGCTAAACGACATAACACCTGCATAGTTGAATTACCAATAACACCAACATTCGTCTGGTTCAACAACATAAATCATACATGTACTAGGTATGTACATGTACATGTTGAAATGTCATCTTCTTCCAGAATAATGGTAGCTTTTTGAGGAATGACAACCCGTGCAGACACCGTTGGCATGTAGAGCTCCGCTCGTGTCATCTGTGTCTGTGTGAACAAGGAAATGTGAGGGTGAGAGTTCTGAAATTGTGTGACGATTTTAAAAGGCCACAACTGACACGGTGCAGTTTTGAAATATTGCCACGTTGTTCACTATTCTCAATTCCCATTCCATGATCAGCATGTCCACGTTCTGGGCTGTCTGTGTGGGAAGCCTGTTCCGCAAACCTTCACAGTGGTTAGATGCACCTGCAACGAAAGACAATATACTAGCTACCGATGTCCCGGTATACTAATATACCGGAAAGATATGGCAGATATTCGTCCCCAAATATACTAAGCAGGTCCTCTGTGTCACGCAAATTGACCACTAACGATGATTCCATCTAACCTGTAATGCAGGATATTTGAATTCAGTAATCATATCGCATGTGTCTGATCGGACACTACCAGTTGCTTGTAACTCTACTACCAGTATCGGAGTTCAAGATTATAACAGTCACTGACTGCGAAATCGATGCACCAAATTGGTGATGTTTTTTTTCTTCAAATTAGCAACTTGGCCTATATTATCTATAAAATGGGAACGCCCGTTTGTCACGTGATTCAATTGACTGTGTTTAGATATTAGCGAAGATTGAAGTTTGAAGTTTACCGTTTTACAATTTAAACCTTTCCTATGTTCTCAGTAACTTATAATCCTAGCTTACCTCCCTTCTGTAAGAGCATCCCCCACATTCCTGCATATTCCAACTGGCGCACCAAATTGCTTTTGTAATTATGTTGTAGGAATGAGAGAGTAGCATTCCCAGTTTTGTATGTGCCTTCATTCTGTAGAATAAAAACGTTGAACCAACATATAGAGACCATCATATTCCACCAGTGCAGTCATGAATGGAGAACTCGTTGATCACATGATCCATAGCCATATATCCGCAATTGGGCATACGGGTTTAGTCGTGTGGGAGTCATGGCAGTGTTAATCTGCACCAATTTCCACTGGGTAAATGACAACATTCGCGATTACTTGTAACGAGAGCAACCATATTAATCTACGATAACTGCTTCATATATTGCATATTTAGTCATTCCGTGATACAGAATTTTAATTTGTACATGTATTTGATCATTATCGCGCTTCCGCTGGCTGTATTGGTCGGAATGTTGCACTTTAGTGCAGAGGATGATAATCATTGATAACGAGTCCACCGACCGAAAGCTTACTATACAGGCTGGATCAGACCAGGATATAGGTGATCAAATACAAACTATTTATCATGGAATTATAAAATATGCTATATATGAGCAATCGTCGGATATCTATTATCTGTTTATGTCAGGGAATCTGGGAAAAGTTTGGATACATATCATCTGTTTATGTCAGGGAGTCTTGGAAATTTGCAGGCACGAGGTCCAAATTCTACCCTTATTCTATTCAATAAACCAATTATATTAATTGTGATATGCAACGTTCTTTGCATAACAGGAAATAGTGCCAGGTTATCTTTGA
Source organism: Siphonodentalium dalli (assembly GCA_032622095.1). Lineage (NCBI taxonomy): Eukaryota > Metazoa > Mollusca > Scaphopoda > Gadilida > Siphonodentaliidae > Siphonodentalium > Siphonodentalium dalli. Next base: position 107,454,419 of record CP136068.1, read on the forward strand.
CTTCCGGTTTGTCGTCTGCTTACTTTCCGCACGCTATGCGTCTCAGCATACTATGGCTTCCAATATTATTTTCCCAACAAACTGTAATGAATCAAGAGTTTGAAATGTTATTTCATTAAATATACACCATTAAATACATAACAGGGTCTTTGTTTATCTGGGACTATTTCTTTATGCGGATATACAACGTCATCGCATGCCTTATAGAAGCCGATGTTAGTTTCACGTCCCATTTGTTGAATTAAGTATGTTTTATCGATGATTTGGATCATGTAATAAATAGAATTTACAACTCGTCCTTATTTTATGGCGTAATTTCCAAAACTCGTCCAGTAAATTAGGTATGGACCTCGCGTTATATTACAGGGGTCGCAGGAAGATGGGCTGTATTGGCCATGCCACCCCTACACATGTACATTTGTATAAATATATCACAGTATGTAATCAAATCGATGCGGATCGGCGATAACTCCGCCGCCCGGATTCATGACGTCACATTCCCGGTACTAAATCGAGCATGCAGTGTTTTATGACGCCCCAGAAAACATGGCGAAAATAGATAGGTAAGTGTGACTTGCTACTATTTTTTCAAACAAAAATGTTGTCGCCAATGCAGATGAACTGATTCCATCAGAATCAAACCGTATTTGCTCTGTTGAATAATGAAAATCTTTTCGAAACACATAATAATAGTCCCAATAAAAACGAGTTTGTTGATAATATTCTGTAATTCTGTAATAATTTTACGAAGATCAGTTTTAGGAGAGGATTCCCTGAGAGCTTAATATATCTTAACTACACATGGAATTTGTTATTTTTGCCTCCAAAACACGCAAACAAAATTTAAATGTCACATTATGTGGGGATGTCAGAACAAGCTTGACGACATGCGGATCGGCAACTGACAACGTTGAGGATCGGCAAGCATTTCGATTACTATTGTTAAAGATCGGGCATTATACGCAGATGGATACTCCTGGGTCCAGGATATATACAATATGGAACTACTCACAGAAGCGTACGATTCTTCTTCCCTCGTTGAAGCGCGATTTTATATTAACAAGGTGACAGCTGAGTGGAAATAGGAGATACATCGTACGTAGAAATCAACATTCAGATTGTCTGAACATTGTATAGTTAACTGTTTATGGACGTAATTAGCTCTGTTTCCACGATTTAGGGAATGTGTGATATATAGCCACTATATGTCTGGTATAAGTTGAACGTACAAGATAATCGCCGTTCAATATTCCTCTGTTCCAAAACGATTTTGTACATAAGAAAGTTTTGATGATGACAAATGAACTCAAACTAGTTTTATTCTCTTTTTTTTCTAGATCAGACTTTGAGAACCTTGGTTGCGAGCCCATGGAAGACTCCGGAGTCACCCTTTCCGAATCAACTACTAAAACGACAACGGATGCTTCGACTAGCAGAGCTGACAGTCAGGCGAAACCAGGCAACAGGCGTCATGAATTACAAAACACACCAACTGGGATTCATTTCAAATGCAGCCAATCGGAGTGCGGCATGACCTTTTCATCAAGAGCCAGTCTGATAAGACACCGAAAGTAACACGACAACTCTCTACTGCCCTGCCCTCTTTGCGGTAGGAAATATTATGACCGGTTTGACCTGAATGTGCACCAAAGAATGCATACGGGGTTGAAGCTCCAATGCCACGAATGCGACAAGGAATTTATAACCAAATCTGGCTTGAAAAAACATGAAGCCACCACACAGGAAAATACAAATACACCTGCAAGATGTGCCGAAAAGGTTTCAGTTATCTTTCTGCATTCTCTGGTCAAGTGAACGGCCACCATAGAATTCGACCACACAAATGCTCTGCCTGTGATTCTTCTCTCGCCTGTGAGAGAACATATCAGTTCCACAACACCATATGTGGGAAAATCGCATCGGTGAAATGTAATATTTGCGGTACTAGTTTCAAGGGCAAGAAGTATTTAATGGATCATAAGCACATGCATACATCACCGAATAAGTATCAGTGTGGCAGATGTGGAAAAGAGTACAGCCACAGAGGAAGTTTGAAATATCACGAGACCAGAAAACATTACAAATCATCGCCTGGGATGGGAAGGGATTGATCATAAGGGTTGTTCGAGAAGAACAAAAAGCATTGCTAGTTTTTCCTTGTTTCATGGTACCATTTGAAGTCTGAGAATAACAAGACGTAATCTGTTTCATTGTTTATTATTTCATTGTGTCATAAAAAAGTTGGTATAACACTGATTTTTTGAAATCTCATCCCATCTCAGTGCCCATAAAACGAGTATAGAAATGCCATATGCCACACAGGTTCCCAAAACAAAAATTGACCCCACACCAATAGTACTATAGGATTAAGTACTATTGGGGGTGGGTCAATTTTTTTTGGGGGACCTGTGATATGCCACATAAACATATGGAATTTTAGGCTCATGCAATGAAGCCATATCCCTTGGGACTAGAATGGGTGTACACATGTTCAGAGCACCAGAACTCCACTTTCAATTCTGCACTGCTGTACTTAAAGAGATACAGTCCAGTACGGTGGGGTATATGCACAACCTTTTTCCATATCTACGAAACCTATATATATATTGAAAATTTATAAAAAATTAAGCAGAGTTCGTTTAGAAACATATCATCGGTGACGAGTAATTACCAAGAAACTCACTGAAAACACCAAATTGTAAACAAAAGCAGGGAGCTTTAGAAAGTAAACAAACGACTCAAAAACTCATCCATTGCTTTGGAGACTGCATATAGATATTTCAACTGATGTGTCATGTTTCTAGGACCAAAATAACGAATCTAGGTGTAAAAAAAAATAACTTCTCCATGGCGTTTCTGTATTATCGCTGTTCTGCATAAAGAGCGGTTCAACCTGTATTTAAGGCTTCATGTTTGTTAATGCTACTCACATGAGTTGATTCGCGATATACGATATTCATAATTTTCAATATCCTACCATATTGGACTGTATCCCTTTAATGCGACTGTTTATATCGATCGTCGTTATTGACCATTTGAAGTAATAAGTGGAAGCTTCTGAAACATTTCTTAGTAGTCATATTGATCACAGAACACGTTAATTCCATGGTTAAAGGTACTCAATCCGATCAGAGGGTCCCCATATCATCAAGATACAACAACAACATTTCTTCAAAATACGCTTCAGTTATCAGAATCGATTAATCGCCCAAAAATAATGCTAACCACAGTCAACTATAGTATAAAATTGCCCAAAACCTGTTATTTATCAACGTTTTGTTCAAAGAAATATTGCCAGTTGTCAAATATCTCACACAAAAATGCCACTGGATTTTAGAGTTATCGATCTTCATCCGCTATCTGGTCAGATCAGTTCTTCTCGTCGACCGTTTACTGGGCCATTGAAATAAAAAAAAAAATTTAAAACATCGATATCTGATCACTCCTATCTTTGATGGGTGGGTTCCTCGACTCGAATCAAATATTTTTTACCCCCGAAGCCACGGAAATAGTAATTTGCGAGCGCGAATTCGGATTGAGTACCTTTAACGCATATGAATGTGAATAAAGTTCATTCTATGCCAAGGCGACGCCCCATAGTTATTTTACTCTCGTTTGCTTTATGGTGATCTGTGCGAACTGTCAGCACTCCTCTAGCTGGCTCAGTCGGCATGCTTATCCTGCTGGACTTTCGGCTCAGTCCTGGATCTTTCCATTCCATAAAAATAATGGTCCCTGTCAAGTAAAAATACGGAATCAATAACAGAGGAACACATGTTAATACTTTTTCCTTCCAGGAACGAATGATATGGGTTTGAATTGGACCAATAACGATTGTGAACCCTTTTATAATAGCCGAAATTTACTTTGGTCTTATAACGAAACTTGGCGAAAGCGGCAGGTCGATTTGTTGGAAATCTTCCACAGCATCCAGTTTGTGGCTTGGGTAAATTGGCTTCCGAGACGTCCTCATTTGTAAGGTCCTGGGAGCAAATGTTGAAAGACATAAAAGATATTTTATTAGATGGAGGACATAATAATTCTTATATTATATACTTGCTCATTAAAAACGGGTAAATCCGAGTGAGACAGACAGTATCTCACATGTGAGATATCGATATTTTACTGGTATCAAATTGTAGAAGTTTATTGCCACATCACCGTTTCGATGACTTTGCACAAAAAGAAATAGTTTTCTTGTTTTGGCTATATGATCGATTACAGCATAAATTGAGCAGGAAGTTTACAGTTTCAAAGTAGATCTGGGAATTATCTCATTATGTCATGACGAGCGACGAGTTGAAATTCAAACGTTTCGTCATTACTCATGTAATGATTCCCAAATGTACTCGAATATCCTCTGTACATCTTCGCGAGGGGAATTTTATTTAATTTCTTCATTGACAACCGGGGTTATTCACGATATAATGCCATTTATTTCATTCAGTTCAATGCTCAGAAGTGTCATGCAACTGAAATTATAAAAAAATGGAATAATGTGTGTATGGATAAGAACGCTCTATGCGATGAATCGAAACAGGGTTGCTGGATGTATGAAAAATGCCCAAATTTGGAAATCTGATGTGCTCCCAAAAAAGGAGTGCATCTGAGGAAATCAACAATTTGACATTCATGATCTGTAGTGATTGGTATTTGCAAATCATGATATTTCATTTACCTGGAATTGGGATCCTGTCTGTAATGCATGGTTTCTCCAACAGTTGATATCAGTCGAGACACATTCACAGCCTTTGGGCACCCAAGTTTATTAGGACCCATATCAGTAAGAATCCCGAAAAACGTTTTCCAAAGAACTGAACGCTCTCTGGTTGTATGTGCCACAATCACAAAGTGAATAGACTTGTATATGCATGTCGATGATTGAAAGAAATCCCTCATACATAACATGCGGAAATCCCTTAATATACGTTTCATATGGCGGGAAAGAAGACATGGACACTCCTTTCAGCAGATAATCACGGAATGTCAGTCGACGGCGAATTCGCTCTAGAGCGGATATTGACCTGTCGTCTTCCGCTTCATACAATTCTCGAACCAATTGGGTGGATGTAGCCTTTTCACTGCAGCCAAGTTCACGCATGCACCTTTCGACGTCTAATGAAAACGTCCTCCTGGCATATGAGTTTCGCTGCTTATCTAGCAGGTCAACAACACGACTCTTGCTGATTATTTCACTGTCGGTTGCCGCCACAACATGCCAAGCATCCTTTCGGATGTTTTCCAATCCGTCACGGCAAAAGCTCTAAGATTAACTAAAAGATGATGTCCGTCTATACACTTGGCAACAGTTAAATTGTTGTGATTTTCGGGGTACGAAAACCAACCGCGTTCTCCGGTAAGACATTCGACAGTCATTTTAGGACCACATGGTGACCTAGAAATCCATTTCGTGTACTTTTCATCGAAAGCAAATGCTGCATATGCTACATTAAACAAACTTTTACTGAGTTTCTAGTTACAGCTAGAGACATTTCTCTCAATGACTTAACAATGGCAATGTTATCATTAACGCGTCGGCTTTTTCCCTCAAGACGACTCCCATCGCCGATCAAGCTTGAAAGAATGTTTACCTTTTTCAATTTTGTCCAAGACTTAAACAGGTGAACACCGCTCCTATTTTGCAAGAAAGTAGTTGCTTCAATTAGAATGTCAAAATTCTGCTTGTTCAGTTTATACAAACGCTCAGCCGTGTTACACAACAACGTCTTCACATTTATTTCATTTTGGTCTGTTGTATTGTCTCTGTAATTCAAAAAAACGCTTTTGAAACTCTTCGTAATCCGCAGATGAGAGTGCGCAGGTGGGTTCTAATTCGTTGCTAAAACTTTTGTCATTATCTCCTGCCGCATCGCACACAGGCATTGAATCCACCACACAACCGTTAGTATCTGTAATAAAGTCGTTGGCCGTTGTGACTATGTCACATTTCTCTTGCATAGTTTGTGCAATGTCTGTCGGTAAACACGCTGCATCGATCTCTCCATTGGTACACTCATTTAAAATCGCGATTTTCTCTTGTCGCTCTAAGCGAGTGAACGCCATACGTCCAAATGGTTCGAACAATGGTGCTCCCTCTGAACTCAATGTTTTTTCTTTCTCGTTTTCGCGTTCCATGTTTAAATCTTCTAATCGATCAACTCTCCCAATGCATTTCAGAAAGTTCAATATCTCTGATTTAGATTTTTTCTTCGCCCTAGTCCAAATATCTATTTGCAGCTGAAGGAGTGTCAGTGGGTTCTGATCGGAGTCTCTGTTCAGGAATCCCACCCATTGTCCATCGAAAGACATTCCAACTATCCGAATACCCTTGGTTTGACAAGCCATAAAAATATCTTCAGTCATTTTGCGTAGTGTACTGCGTGCCAAGCTATAACCGTTTAAGGCATAAGCGACTGGCACAGAGTGAGGTTGCTCTGGGTCCCAATATCGGTATGTATCCTGTAGTAGCCACACCAATACCTCGGATGCCTTCTTTCTGCAGAGGCCCTTTAAACCTCTCGTGCGTTTCTTCGATTCACCAAACGCCGTTAGCAGCGAATCACTTGCTTGTACTGGTCCCATACATTGTTCTTCATCTACAAATAAGGAGAAACTTGAAGAACCATATACAAGACAGAATGGCAATCTAATGAGTTCATTAAAAGAAATGAATTTTTTTTTAGCTCGATTGATTAATTGGTTGATTTATTTATTTGTTGGTTGATTGGTTGGTTATTGATTGATTGGTTAGTTGATTGATTGATTGAAATTAAATGTCCAAATCGACTACTTGTCCCTCTCGGAGTACATCGAACTCCCCGACACTTTACAAACAACTAGAGACAATAAGCATCGAGGAGAATTTCGTTGATTCAGGGAACTAATATAGGATCTTGACTAGCGAGTACCAGAATGGGTTTGCATACTGATAAATTGAAAATCAACGCACTGTACCTTTGATGGGTTAACTATCGAGAGTTAATATGTCTATATCTACGATTCAGCTAAACTGTTATAACATTTTAACATAAACAAAACTGCTATGGTGCTAATACGCTGTCGTATATTGTTAACTGTATAACTTTAAACCAGTTGTTCAAGGAAATAATTACCTGAAGCCGCAAAAGTGTACGGCGAAGTTTCAGTCGATGTCACTCTCTCGATGCACTGCAAAAGTTTTCTTGACGGAAACTCTCCGACAAATCTTGCGTTACTCTAAGCAAAATGTTCGATCATATCCTTTAGTTTATTGACAGACTGTGGCTTCCGAACTGGGCGTTTTGGGTCTTCACACAGGTATATTTCTTCGGCTTCTTTCATCGTCAGAGAATAAAGTTCTTGGTCGAAAGTCACTTCAAAAACTGTAGATCTCTCATTCGTATAACAGAGAAACACAAGACGATCCACTGTGACAGCCGCCATTTCAACGAGAACTTGACAAATGTAATAATTCGGTATTTTGTAATACAGTTGTGTTCTGAATGTCGATACGGTTGGACACTTGAACTCACACGCAAACACCGGTCTTCCACAAACCCCGTTGGAATGGAATCTTTCACATAACAGTCCATCGGGCGAAACAAGTACAACAGGACGGCCACTTGAATTACTAAGCAAGGGGTATGCACCTGTTTCAAGATAAACCAACTCAGGGTGGAGAAATGGAAGAACAACGCCATTTAAGGTTGCCACAGCATTATATTCATGCTGTGTACCATGTTCCATTCTAGCAAGTTCCTCGATGGTGAACATTTTTTCCTTCGATTCACCAAACGCCGTTAGCAGCGAATCACTTGCTTGTACTGGTCCCATACATTGTTCTTCATCTACAAATAAGGAGAAACTTGAAGAACCATATACAAGACAGAATGGCAATCTAATGAGTTCATTAAAAGAAATAAAAAACATTATCGATCAATTTTTAGCTCTATTGATTAATTGGTTGATTGATTTATTTGTTGGTCGATTGGTTGGTTATTGATTGATTGGTTAGTTGATTGATTGATTGAATTTAAATTTTCAAATCGATTACTTGACCCTCTCGGAGTATATCGAACTCCCCGACACTTTACAAACAACTAGAGACAATAAGCATCGAGAAGAATTTCGTTGATTCAGGGAACTAATATAGGATCTTGACTAGCGAGTACCAGAATGGGTTTGCATACTGATAAATTGATAATCAACGCACTGTACCTTTGATGGGTTAACTATCGAGAGTTAATATGTCTATATCTACGATTCAGATAAACTGTTATAACATTTTAGCATACAAAAAACTCCTATGGTGCTAATACGCTGCCGTATATTGTTAACTGTATAACTTTAAACCAGTTGTTCAAGGAAATAATTACCTGAAGCCGCAAAAGTGTACGGCGAAGTTTCAGTCGATGTCACTCTCTCGATGCACTGCAAAAGTTTTCTTGACGGAAACTCTCCGACAAATCTGGCGTTACTCTCAGCAAAATGTTCGATCATATCCTTTAGTTTATTGACAGACTGTGGCTTCCGAACTGGGCGTTTTGTGTCTTCACACAGGTATATTTCTTCGGCTTCTGTCATCGTCAGAGAATAAAGTTCTTGGTCGAAAGTCACTTCAAAAACTGTAGATCTCTCATTCGTATAACAGAGAAACACAAGACGATCCACTGTGACAGCCGCCATTTCAACGAGAACTTGACAAATGTAATAATTCGGTATTTTGTAATACAGTTGTGTTCTGAATGTCGATACGGTTGGACATTTGAACTCACACGCTAACACCGGTCTTCCACAAACCCCGTTGGAATGGAATCTTTCACATAACAGTCCATCGGGCGAAACAAGTACAACAGGACGGCCTCTTGAATTACTAAGCAAGGGGTATGAACCTGTTTCAAGATAAACCAACTCAGGGTGGATAAATGGAAGAACAACGCCATTTAAGGTTGCCACAGCATTATATTCATGCTTTGTATCATGTTCCATTCTAGCAAGTTCCTCGACAGTGAACATTTTTTCCTTGTCAAACAAAATATTATCGAAATGCTTTTGTTGTTCTTTCAAAGTCCACAATCCCAACGCACTATGAAAAGTGGAACCAGTCACATTGAAACTTTTTCTTAGTTCGAACCATTCGTCAGTCCTCTGCTGAATGAGACTTAAATCTTTCCGTGATCATCGGATAACATTTCTGGAGATTTCAAACCCACCCAACTATTTTTGCGAGGATCTATCCATGGTGTTAACTTCACAAAAATCTGAAGAACCACCGAGAATACTGTTGCACTTCGCGATGTCCCCGATTGTTGTAAGTGTTTTCGAGACTGCTGATTCGATCATGTGAATATGTGCCTTGATACTGCTCATCGCAAACGCAAAGTTTTTCCCATCTGCTCCCGATTTATCCAATAAACGACCAGACCAAGTATTTGTTCTTGTTTGCATTTGATATTCCTAACGGCACATAACCTCAAACTTAGATCGTGTACAATTTGGATTGACCTTTTCCGGATATCGTCATGATCCACGGGAACAGTCCTCAGTGTCTCGATTAACTGGTCAATGAACAAATCTTCTTTATTCATCACTTGTCGCTCTTGAGCGGCAGTCGTATGTGGTTCATGGCCGAATAGATGGATATCGCCGCTTTATTTCCCATCAACGCAAAGGACATTGTTTTTCTTTAGATTGACATGATCGATTGTTTGCTGAATTATACCTGGTTTCACGTCAGGGTGGAGCTGGTCTTTGTTGAAATATCTTAATACTGCGCGGGTGGGTACATCAAAGTTAATATGTGATTCCTTTGGATCATATCAACCTCGCGCTGCGTCGCCATAAACTATCTGGCCATCACTTTTGAGTCCTCCCATGAATAGTAGAAATTTGTCCCCAAACAAACGATATCCGATCTTCCAGAACTTGATATTTTCATCGGGATAACGTATTCTGCACGTCGTGTCAACTGAATGCCACCGAACAGTGTCGAGGAACAAACGAAATGACAAATTTGGTAATGGAACTCATCGTCAATGATCAACTGGAAGAAGCATTTGAGGTCGCAAATGCAATCTCCCCCTCTAGTTTATTGACGACTTGAGGGAAAAGTCGTAACAGCTCATTTTTCAACCACGCCGAATCAATTTGATGAGATTGAAGAGCGACTTCCTGGCCTTGGGCTTCCATTCTGCTTGGTATTTTCTCTTCTTCGGTGCAGAGCATCCAGGTATATCGTTCAGGTTGTTTGGAGTTGTGCGTTCATTGGCCCTGAAAATTGTAATAGGCCAGGGTGAGCAAAGCCAATTATAAGACACCAAACATACAAATGGATAATTTTCAACAATAACGGTGCAAGTTTCAAAGCATTGAGATGTGCAGATTCCAATGTGATGAGAAAATATTTCATGCGATATATATGAGTTTCTCATTTACCACAGAATCAAGTTAAGAATACATACGCTGATGCCCTGTATACCGATCTTCAGCGTTGTGATATTCCGGTCTGAGCGTTGTCAAAATTGGAAAAATAAACAGAAATTGGAACAATTTTTTTCCCTTGATACTCTCAAACAGAAACACGAATGAATGATCTTCGAGTTGGTCAGGTTTCAGTAACATAACTTTTACGAGAATCACATGTAAGAGTATGAATGGAAGAAGAAAAACTGATTGTTTTTTCATAAAAAAAGCTATATGTTTATTGATGAATCGAATACAGGTGACTTTATTCCCTCTCAAAATATATTGTAAGAGTTATATCACTTTAAGCAATCGATTGCGGAATTCAGATGAAAAGTTCCTCTTGCTAGGAAAATATCATTACTAGAATACTTACTGGTCGTTCATGGAGAATTGTTATTTTCCCCTCGCCTCGCTTCGTGACGTTTCAGTGTTGCCGGGTGCGGCGTTCCTGCTTATTTTCGTACCGGGAAGGGGATTATTCGTACCGGGAAGGGGATTCTTGATTACACACTGTGATATATGTACCACTGACTGTATTGTATAAATGTGCAAATAAACATTCAAACATTCAATAAACATTCAAACATTTACTGTAATCGGTTTGTAAATTCCGCTATAAAATGGGGACTCATTGTAGATCCTCTATATATTTTACCACGATCTATATCTATATTTGCGAATGTCTGTCTGTCTGTTCTATAGAAATTCACGGGGGACTATCTAGATGGAGAAAGATAATGGTTCTGGTTAGAATTTTCTAACGCGACGCTGTTGTTGTCAGGGGCAGAAATGGGAGGGGCAGCGAATATTTTTGTCGCCGATTTCCACCCAACTTATAAATAACCATCTCCAAGATATGAGGAATCTAATGGTTTTATTTAAATATGTCAAAAATGGCGCCATTCGATTCAAATTGATCAACATATTTTTAGCGCCGATTTCCACCAAATTGATACACATTCTTCTTTATGATATAAAGAATCTAATCGTGTGATTTAAAGACGCCAAATTGCGAAAAAAAATGAGATATTGGTAGGACTACATTTGATAAGAATTTGTTTAGTCGCCGATTGCAACCACACTTATACATAAACATATCCATGATATCAGGAGTCTAATTAATGGCGTGGCTTGAAGCTGACAAAAGGGGAGAGAGGAACCAAACTTTATTAAAATATTTTAGTGTCGATTTTCACCATATTGATACACATTCTTCTCCGTGATTCAAATAATCTGATTGTATGATTTAATTGGCGCTGTTTGTGTGATAGATGGGGGACACTATATTTGATAAGAATTTCTATTGTTGCCGATTACCACCAATGGTATTATACACAATCATCTCCATTATATCAGGAGTCTAATAGTTTAGTTCAAAGATGTCAACAGTGTGGCCATTCGAGAGTGATCCGGAATCGAACTACGAGTACAACTCATCGTTCACGGGCATGCCTCTAGACATTGACCTAAACTTAGGCAAGTTGCAGTGTCAGCATACAGGAAGTTTGCGTCTGTTCTGGTTGAGAATTTGAAGAGTAGATTCGCTGATGATGAGGACACGGAGCTCCTCTGTAGTTTGACCAAACTGTTTGAGTCTTTCTATAGTGATAAGCAAGCTAACACAAAGCAGTCCAAGAGTTTGGCTGATTATTTGAAACGATACCGCGATGTTGACATTAATGAGGAAGCAGTGGAAATTGAAATTGAGAGATTCGGGAAAGTGTGTACGATCAAAAAGCACATGGACGATATAGACAATTATGTTCAGTTGGCGATCAAGAATAAAGAACTCTTTACGATAATTAGAAATTTGGCGGCAATTCAGTAATGTGTACCAGTGTCAACTGTAGATTGCGAACGAGCGTTTTCTACTCAGAATCTTATTAAAACAAAGCAACGAAATATAATTTCTGCGGCAAATTAAACATTCTCATGAAAATATCAATTGAAGGGCCTCCAATTGATGAGTTGATTTCGAACTTATGTTCAGAAAGTGGAAGGATGTGAAATCGCGTAAGATTTCTAACAATGTTTGAAATTTGAACGTTATTGTTAATTTGTTGATATTGTGAATTGTTATAAGACTTATAAGTGCTGATAACTTTGAGCAAATAAATGTTAATATCGTTTACATCTTGTGCTAATTTATCCCACCTGTATGTGGCTAAACTTTTTCAAAAGTGGCTTACAAAATTGAACAAGTGGCTAAAAAAAAATGGCTACAAAGAATTTCTGGGCAGGGCAAACACTGGTCAGGGGTGCACGGAGGGGGTAGGGACACCAACATTTGAAACAAATATTTTTAGCGCCGATTTCCACCAAATTGATAAATATTCTTCTATGTGTTATGAGGAGTGGGACAAAACATTTTATACGAATTTGTTTAGCCGCAGATTTCCACCAATTTTATATATAATCATCTGCATAATGAGTCTCATTGTGGGGTCTAAAGATGTCAAAAAGGGCGCCGCTTGAGTCGGGGATAGGGAGGGAAGGGTCACCAAAACTTATAACCAATATATTTAGCGCCAATTTCCGTCCATGTTCCGTGGTATACTGGATTATAACTTTCATTAGGCGGTCGGCATTCCTATACTAGTTGCTACAGCATGTGAATGAATTATCTAGTTTGATAATGTACATATGTATCTGTTTAAATTAAATTCAAATTGTTTTAAATTTGCATTGCTACCAATTCTGAGACAAGCCATTATCGCCCCTGGTTAAGTGCCCATGCTATGATGTTGGTGGGGCAAAATTATGCTGTTAAGAAAGAGTACAGGTGCAGTTATTTTTCCTAAAGTTGTCATTGCCGTCGTTTTTGGATATTCCAAAGGGATTTGAAAAGTACAATGTAGCCAGTGTCTGTACGAAACATTCAACGACAAATATATTTAAGTCTTTCAGCAATGGATGCGCTTGTTTTTTCAAAATCGACTGCATCATCTAAATCATTTATTGTCGATTTGCGACAATCAACACAGTCATTGGTAAAATATTTTAAAGTAGACTTGTTTTTGAATATTGTATACACTTAATGGCATTTCCTATATTCTTCCGGATTAGCCAAAGGCCGCGAAAATTTTAGAAACAAATAACTGTATCTTTTCTTAGCATCATTATTTTCCCCACCAGCATCATAGCAATTCAGCAGGATCACCTAACCAACCAGGGGTGATATACACGCCACCCTAATCAGTCAGCAGTAGAACAACCCTGATAAAACGATAAAGGCCACGCTGAAAATTATATATATATATCTTTATTATCCTCCATATATGGAGATTCATATATAAATGTTACATTATGAGAACAAACACAAATTTGGTACATGACACAGTGTATTAAAAATTAAGGATTACAAACATATCTACAACACATGTCTCAATATGTATGACGAACCAACTACACATATACACACACTCATGCACTACATAAAATAGACATTCCATTCTACAGCCATATCGTACCTACAGACAGAGAAATAGCATACTCCGAGACGACCATGCCGGAGTTGGACCCAAATCAGGGATCTCTCTCTCTGGAAGACCCACAAACGCCAATGCCTTTGTGCAGTCTTACCGACTAGGAGCCGACCATTTCCCCAGCACTACTTACAGACATACAGACGACAGTCAGACAAGCAGGCATACGAGACAAACAACCAAACAAACGGCAAACATACATACATACAAATGTACTTACTGGTAAAACAATACACAGATACATGTGGTATGAACAATTACGAACACGCTTATAACTGCATGTTATGATCGAGTTAATATGAAGGTTTTGGAGATCTAGTCAGGACTTGGCGTCAGTCGATCAACATATACTCTCCAGAGGAATGCAGCTTTGTTCACGAAACAATCTATTAGTTTATTTTCTTCTTCGGGAGCACAGTATATGTTTTCATGTAGACATGTTAGTAGAACGCGCGTTTTGGATTCTACATCCAGTTTGTCATATTGCATATAAATGTCTACATGAAACAAGTTTAGTAGATCGAATTCAAAGGTATTTCGATCGTCGCAAATGGAAGAACATTCGATTAAGGCATGTTTTACAAGATCTTTATGTTTGTTGTCACATAGTACGCAGGTTTCCTCATTTGTTTCCAGTATGCAAACAAGGCGTGCAATAAGTAGATATGATTTTTTATGGGCTGGGTATATGGGACAATTTTCCCATAGCCGGGACATGCATAACGTTGGATGGACGGCAGCGAACCTGGCAAGTCGAGTATCCTCATTTACGTTCATGTCCCAATGTTCTCTATTAACTTTTGACCATGATTCGTTTATGGCACATTTCCATGTGGATTTCTTAGGGAATATTGAATTTTCGATGTAGTTTTCAAGAGCTTCGGTCATGTCATATTTGTTAAGAGTGTCAATGATGTCAGACATGTAACTTGATGATGAACATGTAGTGCCAACTATGTACTGATATAAGCGCGTGAGAAATACTTGTTTCACAGTTTTAGAAGATGTTAAGTTGCACAATGAACCGAAAAGTGACAATTTACGTTTTTCAATAAGTGATAGCATTGACGAGGTTCCGACCAATCCTTGGGCTATAACCGTTTTTGTACGACGATGAAGGCCCTGGTAATACTTTAAGCAGAATCTATGTGTTCTCTCAAGTCGTTCAATGTGATTTTGGTTTAGATTCCATAGTAGTTCTGAACCATAGAGACCTTTAGGTATAACTACTGACGAGTAGATTAATGAGCAACTTTTTGGTGTCATACCACCCGGATAAAGGCCGGCGTTGTTTAGCACCATGAACGTGCTACGAGTCTTATCGCATATATGATCAGTGAATATACCATTAAAGTCATATTTATCAATAGAAATACCCAAATGAGTGATGCTCGTACTTTCTGTGATATCTGAGGTACCTATTTTCCAGATTCGATTTTGACGCAAAAATTCTGCTTTAGTTTCATTGAAGACTACTACAGCGCATTTTGTTGGGTTATATTTATACCGCCACTTCTTGTTGTAGTCGTAGCAAATATCGCAAAGCGCTGATAGCCCAGATTTGTTGAGAGACAGCAGAACCATATCGTCTGCATGAGTTGGGGACGTACAATTTACACCGAGCATGTTTAAGCCAAAATCTGAGTTTGCAAGAATATGTATTAAAATTATATAAATAAACGCCGCTCACTTGTATACATGTAACAGTAAATAGGTTTGAGTTGATGAATAGTAATAATATTATACTCACAAACACCGAGAAGAATACGTAATCACCCATCGTTACGTAATTGAGAAAAGCCACAATATCATCGTAATGCTCGGAAGCATGTACGTCGTATTTGCCAAATCCGATAAAGTCACCCTGAAAACACATTACGAGTATCGTGTATTCACTCCGAATGGAAGGTTACTTATTCCGAATGGTCATTATTCAGAGGGTTCTTTATTCCTAACGTATTCAGAGGATTTTATTCTAAAGATATATATATGTGTGTGTATGTGTGTGTGTGTCCGTTTGCTGAACTTAGTATCTGAACATTTCCTACTTGTGAATGAGTATTTAATAAAGAAAGGGTTGATCGTTGATCGATGAGTTGGTTCGAGTTTGCGTTTGGATTATACGCGTTTGGAGTAAAGAACATTAGTCCATGGTCGGGTAGGACCCCTCATGCACCCCACCCCACTACTCAACTTAGTTGGTATGTTCATGTGATATTCCGGTATAAACAACAGCGGTCAACAAGCAATTCTTTGAGGTCCGAACAATAAATGTTTTTTGTAGCTTTTCAATATGGATATGGATTGTATTTTTTGCTGTGCTTCACTGACAGATTGAGATGGAAAAAATTAAACGGTAAATTTTTTAGAATATTTCTGATAAAGGACTGATTTTTTATAGGAAATTCCGAAATATTCGCCATTTTGTTTGTCGATAGTCACAGTTTGACCGATCACGATACAGCCGGTTCACAGTTATTGTTCGCTGCTTAATTGCTATTCATGTACTCACAAGCACTCAGTGAAGTCTGAGCGGTTTGATTATATAATTTAACTCTTATCGTGGCGGACTGCAGTTATATGTCTCTTGGGGAGACGACCGATATTTTGAGCCAGAGTATGGACGTCATATATAACGAAAACGCGATGAGTCAGCCGACTAACATTGGGAACCAAGGGGACAGTGGCACAATTTGTATTCTGGAATACTTGCAAAAATGGAAACGAACATAAATGACAAATTGCAGAAGATGGATAAAAAGGTATCCAAACTTGACGGTATCGAGGACAAGCTGTCTGATATGGCTATTAAAGTGTATGAAATAGAGGGGGAGTGGGTGTCGTGGCTACAAGATGCACTGATTTGGAAACAAAAAATACAGGAACAGGAAGTACTCAATTGGCCTTATTTGTTTACAAATAACTTAATGCCCAGGGTTCATTAGTTCAGGGGTCATGAATCTACTCACTGGAAGCTCACCGATTGCATTGGTCGATTCGAACAAAGAGTGAAAAATATTTCCGCGCCAATATTTCTATTCCGTCTCACTTTTGTTCTAACCAGCTAGAGATACATATCTAAATTTGATTTGAATTGAAGTAGTCTATTATAATTGCTACAATTTTTGAAGAAAATGGCTAAGAAAGAAACATTACAATATTATATACAGTTTCTCAGTCGATCATTTATATCAACTGATTCTATTAGAAATTACTTAGTGGAGTAAAGGCCTTGCATATTAAGCTAGGATTCAATTCTGAGCAATTTGAACCTCATGAAATTAAGCTCACATTGAGGGGACTGTCTAGACTTAACCCTCATTCAATCAAACAAGCTGAGCCTATTTCACCAGCCATTTTATTAGAAATATCAAAACACTTGGATCACAACAACCCCAAAGACGCTACATTCTGGTCAATGTTTCTAATGGCATTCTTTTTAATGCTCAGAAAGTCTAATTTAGTTCCAGAGTCTGATTCTAAGTTTGATTCGGGTCATCAGCTTACTAGGGGAGATATCTTGCAGTTAGAAGGAGTTCTGTTAGTTGTTATTAATTGGTCAAAAACTATTCAATTTGGACAAAAAACACGAAGAATGCCAGTGCTATCTATCCCAGGCTCCAGATTGTGCACAATGGCAGCTTATAGAAATATGATAAATCTAGTACCGGGGGAAGTCACCAATCCTGCATTCATGCATTTGGAAGGTCACCGACCAGTCACCTATCAACAATTTCAAGCATTTCTTTAAAAAGTGATAAGAAAGACTGGTACAGATCCAGTGCTATATTCAACCCATGGATTTAGGAGAGGGGGTCACTTGGGCATTTCAGGCACAAGTACCGGGTGAATTGATTCAGTTGATGGGTGACTGGTCAAGTGATGCTTATAAGAGATATTTAAGTTATACAGTACGAGACAAATTTTTAATAGCTAAGCAAATGAGGGATCATATTATTACGAGTCTTTGAATAGTAACTCCACTTTATGTTTTTTCCAGTTAAACGACAGAGGAATGCTCTTTTGGTGTCTGACTCCATATGCAAGCATGTTAGAGGTATTCGTACTCTTGAAGTTATGATATTTCGAGGAATCAACATAAAGAGACTAGCCAATTTGATCAAAGCAAGAAGTTGAATGGTAAACCTTTAAATTCATACACTCATATCATATATCATGTTGGCACTAACAACATTGAGTCGACATCAGAGGATAACATTAGTAAAGCTTTCTCAACCCTTATTGCTCGAACTCGGGAAGCAAGCCCTGCAAAGTTAGTTATGTCCGCAATTATTCCGCGGCCAAAGGATATAGACATATTTGGTGAGAAGGTTATTAATGTAAATAAGAAGTTATCAGAAATGTGCATGGAAAGAAAAATGCATTTCATAAGAACTTAGAGTCTTTAACACCAAAGGAGCACCAAAGTCAGAACTGTATTGTGAAGATAACCTTCACCTAAATGATGAAGGAACAGGACGGATTAGGTCCCTACTAATGCAAGTCGTTAACCGATTAGTATAATCAAAGTTAGTTCAGTTTCAATTTAACTTTTTGAATCCCTACTAGTAAGGTTGGAGTAGGATTGGTCTTAAGGAAGGCGTCATTCTGAACAAGATATATGTTAGGATTGGATTGTGCATTTCATTCTTTGGAAGACATAACTTTAATAGTGGCAAGGCGACTGTTGGTCATTTGAGGATAGAGAACACATACTCGGTTCCAACCTCAACTTGAGTTCCATTGAAGGTCTCGCACATTCTATAATTCAAAGTATATGTCTTTATTTCTATTCTTTTATTTTGGCGGCCTTCGGCTTGGCGGGTAGTAGCAGATAACTAATCTAACCTTATCTAGTTTTGCAATAGACTGATTCAGTTTTCTAACTATACCTGACACATAGATATAATCATTATCTATTAGCTAGGCATCAGTAGGGGAGTAATTAGTCCTGTTCTATAATATTAATGTATGTGTCATATGCATGTATTGTATCGTACATGTCTGCCTGCATGTTCAAGCTCACACACAGGCCTCTGACTCAAGTTCTGTACCACAAACCTTTACATGTAAGTATATCTGAATTCAGCTTGAACCCTTTTATATTTAAAGATAAACTAGGTCGATTGGATCGATAATTAAAGTACAAATATATATATGAGTGATGGTATATATTTTGTGTTAGGGGCCTTTGATCATTTCATTCATTTTCACACTCTTATTCACTTCGACATTTTATTTTGTTGTCATCAGTCATCTATTTGTTATATATATTTGCATGTTTGTTGTTTAGGGCCTTGAGGCCTGAAGTGTATTATCTCTGTCTGGGTGGTTCATCCGCAATAAATCATTAAGTGATAGCTGCCTTTATCTGAACCCTACCCTGGTCATTGGCCTTATTTGTTTACAAATAACCTAATGCCCAGGGTTCATTAGTTCAGGGGTCATGAATCTACTCACTGGAAGCTCACCGATTTCGTTGGTCGATTCGAACAAAGAGTGAAAAATATTTCCGCGCCAATATTTCTATTCCGTCTCACTTTTGTTCTAACCAGCTAGAGATACATATCTAAATTTGATTTGAATTGAAGTAGTCTATTATAATTGCTACAATTTTTACCGCCCACCCACCCATATAGAATATGGTAGTAAACATTTATTACCATATTGAATTTCTCTATAATATTTATAAAATACATTAAGTTAGCGGGTAGTATCAGATAACTAATCTAACCTTATCTAGTTTTACAATAGACTGATTCAGTTTTCTAACTATACCTGACACATAGATATAATCATTATCTATTAGATAGGCATCAGTAGGGAAGTAATTAGTCCTGTTCTATAATATTAATATATGTGTCATATGCATGTATTGTATCGTACATGTCTGTCTGCATGTTCAAGCTCAAACACAGGCCTCTGACTCAAGTTATGTACCACAACCTTTACATGTAAGTATATCTGAATTCAGCTTGAACCCTTTTATATTTAAAGATAAACTAGGTCGATTGGATCGATAATTAAAGTACAAATATATATATGAGTGGTGGTATAGATATTGTGTTAGGAGCCTTTGATCATTTCATTCATTTTCACACTCTTATTCACCTCGACATTTTATTTTGTTGTCATCAGTCATCTATTTGTTATATATGTTTGCATGTTTGTTGTTTAGGGCCTTGAGGCCTGAAGTGTATTATCTCTGTCTGGTTGGTTCATCCGCAATAAATCATTAAGTGATAGCTGCCTTTATCTGAACCCTACCCTGGTCATTTAAGCAAAGAAAAAAAGGAAATTACCAAATGTTGGAGAGTTTCGAGGAAACTAAAGCAGAATTCAAAAAATGGTTCAATACAATAGATGAGGAGCAGCAAAAACTTAATAAGCGGGTAACAGATCTTCAATGTCGAAGTATGCAATATAATCTTATCTTCTCAAGAATAGAAGAGGTGAATACTCAAGCTGGTAATAACCGTGAGGACACATGCAAAGTTCTACATCAATTCTTGGAAAAAGAACTTGATATCAAGGACAGGTTAGTCTTCCAAAATGTTCAATGATGGGGAGAGCTTCGGGGTTCAGGTGCGGTAAGGGGCAGGTAAAAAAAAGCACGACCAAGATCGATGGTGGCAAGATTTTTATACCACAACGATATGCAGACACTTTTGGTGGCGACTGGAAAGCTCGCCGGAAAAAAATCAGTGTGAGAAGGCAGTTCCCTGCTTTATAATAAGTTTATTCTCTTATCAAAAACGATATTGAGATACAAGTAGAAAATATATACAAAAGATTGAGAATTTTGCTGTATTTGTACAATATATACACGAACTTCCCATCACCGTCATCATTATCAACATCATGGCAATCGTCATCAGTATCACCGTCTTCGTTGTCATCACGTTAGCGTGTTCGTCTACTCGTCGTCACAATCGCCAGTACCATTATCATCGTTATATTCAACAACAACCACAACAACAACAACAACAAACTGCAAATTAGTCAATATCATTTAACTTAAGATTTATCAGTCGGATGAATGAACATAGTCTGCGCAGGCAATCCACATCTTCCAAATTCAGAATGTCGTCTAAAATATCAATAGCAGCATGTTCTATGCTGGTATATTTTCTAGGCAAGAGGCGATGTCTGGCCTCACATACACATTCACATTCTAATAAATAGTGCAGATCATCTCCAATGTGTCTTTTAGTGCACAGCGGGCATAGTCTATGGAATATGTTGGTGTCATTCCATCGCCCTTTCTCTATTGGCAAGCGATGATTACAAGTACGAAATTAACAAAGAGTTACTACGTTCCTAGTATTCAAATGGTCAAAGTATTTTTCGAAATGTAAATCATGTTTGAATATTTTATAAGTACTGCCTCGACTAGAGTTTTCAATGTTCGATAAACAGATGCCACGGAATTGACTATTCAGACTACATTTAAAATAAAGTGCCATTTGTTCTGAGCATTTTATATATCCCACATTTAACAAATGAATCTGCCCATATCTTGTTAGAATATCTTTCACTTTCTCTATCCATTTGAACTTTAAGAGCACAGCTTCACAAATCTTAAGGGCCAATTGATACAAGATCTTACAAAATCGACCTTGCTTCATGTTCATAACTTTCATCCAGTATTTCACAATACGCAGGTTGACTGTGTACTCACCATATAACATATAATTTGGGGTAGATGATTTAAGGTGGAGAACATATTTCAGAAATTTTCTATGGATATTTTTTAAAATCTCATTATTTCCTGACCCCCATACTTCACAACAGTACAACATAATCGGTAAAACTTGTGCATCAAACAATTCGAACATGTTTTTAACTGATAAACAGTGAATTCTCGACTTAGAGATGATAGAATACATTGCTTTAGTTGCTTTATTTGCCAGAGTATTCTTTGCAGTATTGTATGAACCTGATTTAGTATGTATAATACCAAGATAGTTAAAATTCTTTACTACTTCAATTTCTTTACCGTTATATAAAAAAGTTCTATTCTTTGGCAAGCTTTTTTTGGATATCAACAGTATTTTCGTTTTCTCAATAATGACATGCAATTTCCATTTCTTACAATACGTGTGAAAACTGTTCAGTGCCTTCTGCAATTTTAATCGCGTTTTAGTCATGAGAACGGTGTCGTCTGCATATAAAATAATGAATAATTTGACGTACATCTTCAAGTGAGTATCAATATCTCTTGACATTTTAATTAGTCCTCCACCACCTTCTGACTTGAGAAAATCTTCCAGATCGTTCAGATAAAGCGAGAATAACAGTGGTAATAGGGTATCACCTTGTCTTACCCCAGATAAGCATGGGAAACAATCGGATATTTGATTGCCCAATCTAACTTTCGACTTAATGTTAGTGTACATGTTTTTTTTATAATTGTGAGAAATTTACCATTTATGTTAATATTCGAAAGTTTGTACCAAAGTGCTTGTCTCCATACCTTGTCGAATGCTTTCTCGAAGTCTATAAAAGCGCAATACAAATTCCTATTGAAGCCTTTGTGATTTCCGAAAATAAGTGTAAAACAAACATGTTATCAGTTGTGGAGTAGCCTTTTCTGAAACCTGCCTGGTTCTCGTGGATAACTTCATTTTCATCAATATAAGTATATAATCTATTTGATAAAATCTTTGTAAATAGTTTGCCTGAGCAGCTCAAAAGGGTAATGGGTCTATAATTCTTTGGATTTCCCTTATCACCATCATTCTTATAAAGCGGGATGATAGTTCCGATATCCCATATCTCTGGAACACAACCTGATTCAAAAACTAAATTAAATGTATTACAATAAATATCTATGATGGTGTCAGAGGATGCCTTGATATATTCATTGGGAATTCCATCTTCGCCTGGGGATTTCTTATATTTTAAACTATTAATAGCGGTCGTTACTTCTTCTCTAGTTGTCGGTCTATTTAAATGATCGTTCGTAATGATTACCTCATTGCTCATATGTTAGTCTCCAGTAATTGTCTCAGAATTTAGTATTCGAAAATGATCTTCCAATGAGTCTATTGTTATTACGTTGTGCGTTATATTTTTATCTTGTTTATTAAGTAAGGACCAAAATTTTCTCGAATTTCCTTTTTTAAGTTTCGAAATTTCAAACGTGATATTTTCTCTGTGCAATGTTATTGCATTGTCCATTGCGTGTTTATATTTAATAGACATTTCGCGTACAATATGTCGTGTGCTGTCGTTTTTCTGTTGCTTATTGCATCGCACGGCTTTACGATATTCTTTGCCCACTTTGTGGCATATTGAGTTAAACCAAGGTTTATTTTCATTTCTTCGTTTTTTTTTGGCTTTCTAATGTTATGCCAAATGTGTCGTACGATGACTTAAGAAGTATATGAGATATCCTGCCAACTATTTCATTTACTTGTATATTACTAGCGGTAGAGGGGGAACAACTATTTAACAAACATCGCAGTTCAGAAATTTCCACAGGGTCCATGTTCCATATATACTCAGTTGATATGGAGGAATCCCATTTAGGGTAGAAATATTATAAAATTTGTCCTCTCGTTTATCAGTAGGAGTATTTATATGCACTGATATTTTGGTTGAGATACGTTTGTGTACATCTGAGAATAATTTATTTGTCTCACCAACTGCGAAATCTAAGGTCAGAGGCAATGAATTTAAAGAACAAATCATGTAGTCTACAACAGAGGCGTCGCGGCAAGTATAAGTTCCTATTTCTCGGTCAGTTCCTAATCGTCCGTTTAAAATTACTAATTTATTGTTATGACAAACACTCAGTAATTGGCGACCAAAATTATTAGTCACTCTGTCCATACTATGTCTCTTTAGAGGTAGACCACACCCCTCGAGCACTGCTTCGGTAGTCATATCATTGTAATATGTACCAATATCATTTTCTTCATCGGGAATGTAGTCTAAATTCTGAGACGTACGAGCATTAAAATCACCAAAAATGTTATCACATCGTTCCCTCATCTGCAATATATCCACATCAAGATCACTAATTGCTGAATTTGATGAATATTTAGTACCTTCTGGGGGGACATAGACTGCCCCCAAAATAATTTTAATATCGTGCTGAGATATTTGCAACCAATGAACATATGGACAGTTTGTATGCAATATGCGCGTTGATGCCTCTAGTGCAGCCTTTACGCCAATAATAAAAACGCCAGATTTGACACGCGACAGTCTTGTTCGATTGTTCATATGCAAAATAAAGCCCGGAAGAACATGTTGGTCACAATCATCTGTCTTTGTCTCTGACAGACAGAGAATATCGTGATTCCGACACATTTCTTGGAATTCAGGGTAATTCAATTTTTTTCTTATCCCACAAACATTTAAAGCTAGTACTTTAATGTCATGATCACTATCACTATTTTCAAAATCATCATCATAATCACTACTTCTGAGGTAGAAGAGGATGGATAAAACTCTATAAATACAAAAAAGCAACAAAAGAAGCCGGAAAAAAGGTACGGATGTTTAGAAATAAACTTTGCATCAACGATAAGCTCTATAAAAGAAGATCAGAAAGAAGCCTGTTTCGGACGAGGAATTCAGTGAGATGGATATTCAGATCGGGGAACCAAGCCCTGGCCAACTGAGGTCTAAGAAACGCCAACGACACATCGAGAGGCCCCAGATCAAAGAGAGAGTCGCCTTCAGATAGACGAAAAACTAAATTCTGTGGATAATTAAATCACGAATTGATGCATAAATTTACTTTAAACCTGACCGCCGTGACAGTTATCGGATAGATTCCTCTCGTACTCACAAAAGCCCCGATTCGACTGTAAGGGTACATGTATACACTGGCAAGTTTGCACAATATGGTTTGTAGGCATTTCGTCGTAGAAAACGACATGGTGCCAGAATATGAATAGAAACAGGCACATAAAGTGCACCTGTGCCACATCTAACTACGTGCGAAGTAAAATCTCTGTAGTTCCACTAGTAACGATGCTACCGGAATTTGCCTGTAAATATCATGCAATTATCTCGCAAGAATAAATCATGCAAGTATTTGAAGGCAAATTCCAGTAGCATTGTTACAAGCTTATGGAACTACATAAATGTTACTTCTCATGTCTTTAACTTTGGTAAAGATGCATGTTATGTGCACTTTTCCGTTCATATTCTGGCACCATGTGGTTTTCCATGACGAAATGCCCACAAACCCATACCGTGCAAACTTGCCAGCGTATATATGAACGTACCCTAACACGTGTATGTTGATGTTTGTAAACATAACGTAAGATAACTGTCTCGAATAAAAGGAATACTGGTTTTGATGAGCTTATATATCAGTGTGTAAAATAGGTCAAGCGATCTTCAATGAATCGCCAAGAGAGTACTTGGTTAATATAAATACACAGTTGTCCCTTGTTATTTTCTATACGCCCGTTTAAAATATATGATGTATTATATTTTGGTATGTTCGTCCGCTCGCTGGTCAGTATGTCCGTGCGTTATTGTCCGGTTTCAGGGTAGTAATTATGACCCAGTTATACCGGATCCAATTAGATTTGGTATGTGGGTCCAAATGCACAATACACATATTAACCCAGACGGTGGCTCTAACCACCACATTTGACCAGATCTATAAAGCCCCTGACTGAATTCTGGGCTCAATTCTTCCAATTGTTTTGTTCTCAACTTTAGTTTTTAGATGATAACGAAGGCTGATGTTAGCTGATTGGAATAGTATTTGGGTACATGTTGTCGAACATAAAGAGTTGGTAGAGTTAAATTTGGGTAACATCCACCCATGTCTGAAGGGAATGAAAGCTGGTAGGCACGTTTAAAAATATCAAGTAGTTGGGCTGGAACTGGATTTTTGCACAAAGACTTGCTCTAGAATTACGGTCCCTTTCCGACCTATATGTAGACTTTTATTAAGTATATTGATGAATAATAACATTACATGCGTATAAAATCTCACCGAAAGGCAAGTTGAAACAAAGAAACGGGCGTATAGTATATTGTATATTTTATATTTTATGACATCATGACACTGTATACCGTTGCTCCTATTATGATACGAAACCATTTGGCTGTTAATACTTCAAATCCATATTCACAATTTTTGTTTGGGCAACTAAGTATATATAATATTTACATGTAGCTGTTGCTTATTTTGTAAATCATTATGTCTGTGGTATCCTCCTGTTTCATAAGTAATGGACGGAGTAATAAACTATTCTATTCTGTACCCGAATGTGTATTGTTCATGAAAACTGATGATAACATGGGGGAATCCAGGATACAAGATTGATTTTTTGTTTGTGACCCACCACCCGGGAGCGCAAGAATTTGACACGCACCCTTCCAACACAAGTATTTCCAAGGGCAATTGGGGACCGACACCAAAAGTTTGCTGAAAACGGTGAAAATAGCAGGATATGACAGACAGAGGGTGTAAAATGCTTGAATTAACTATTTGGATTAAATGCCAATCACATGTCGGTCCCCAGATAAAAATATACCCCAGCCCCAATAATACTTATTCCAACCGAAAAGTATATATCTTCCACAACAAAATAAAAACAAAATTGTTTTTTAAAGTCCAAAACTGGTTAAAAATACACAAACATAATAGTTGTTACATAAACGCATCATATATAGATAGAAAGATATATTATTACTCTTAAATTTGATGTAAAAATGTTGTAGTTGAACCCCTGTTATGAGGACGGGTCTGACGAAGACCGACTGTTTTATTACTCGTTTGACATGATGTCTATTCGGACAAAGACTCCCGTCCGAAAGACGCCCTCGAAGGTAAGTTGCAAACGAATAGTATACATCATTAGAAGCGGAATTGTTCACTGATCCTCCCAAACAAATCACGCCACATAACGGCCCCGTATGTCTCGTGTTAATTTGAAATATCAGTTTCATAAACCAGGAAACAAATTTCTGGTTGAAATATGACTAGAATCCCAATTCTGATTTTTGGTGAATTTTTATACTACGTTTTGTAAAATCGAACTTTTGAAAGGTTGGAATGGGCTTGGACTAACATAATAGCTTATTTCATTGCTCGAATGATCATTTAACGTGAAAAATAAAGACGCAACTCTCAACCAGTTCCAATCCAAGCAGTTGAAACTTATCTAGAAGATATTAGTGAACAATAGTCATATTGTCCATTTCCGGCGGCCATTTTGGTGGCAATATTAGATGGGAAGTGCCAATTGGGCCCGTAAAAGGTGTCATTATGTCATTAGATTCGCAATAGTATATACTTATGTATACATTTGACAAGATTGTTTTGTGCCTCGTCTGAAAAACGGCCGCCATGTTGGACGCCAATTTGTCACCACAGTGATGGCCCATTTTGTTCCAGCGATGCTCTTGTTTTTGCTACCAGTGTATAGAGTAATCAAATACAAAATGACATACATATCACCTGTTAAAATCCAATCGCGGTGATAAATTATATGGGATTGCCGTTTCCCCCACCCCATCATGATCGTGAAAAAAAGGAAACTTTAACCAGGAGGTACATGAAGTCCAAAAATATTTGCTGCTAACACAAGTGGGGGGTGCAGGTAAAAAACATCCAGGATACAAGGTCTCTTCTCAGCGCCGATAACAAATTTTCCCAATGCCATGTTAATTTTTTTTGCGAAATCCACGTTTAAAGATAAATTATGACTACTAAAATTATGTTAAATGCAAAGGCGTATAAACTGGACCAAAATAAAGCATTAATCAAGAGAAGGGGGATCCTAGTTTCAATGTTTACCCAATATTTGTTCTTTTATAACACGATAAGATGGGTGGGTCCCGCTTCTTATACCACAAACAAATTGAACTGAAAAAATAAGATTTTCCATTAGTTCTGATTGTTGTCTTTGACATTCAATTATCGCTGCGATGCCGATATCAGTTCATTTAATTCTAAATGGTATGAATATTTCCTGTATTTCCTTTAGTATTGTATGATGGGTATAGATGGCACCTTGGATTACTGGCACCTACCGATAATATGACCATACGCTAGGGCAATAACGAACCAAAGCTAAACCACTCCCACGAGGGTAGTTGTGGCTTTTAACTTTTGTTTTGTATTATCAAAATCAGTTTATAGATTCCCTGGTATTCCCAACAAATAAGATTCACATAAGCCTATGTTTCCTGTGGCGACTATCAGTAATTACACTCCGTACACAACGGTTCGTCGAAGTAATGGACGTCAATCGAAATTTCGAGTGTAAATTAGGCCAATCGTACTTTAGGGTAGTCTTGATTGACAGCTAGATTATATATACATGGCATAAACTACTAACATCAAAGTGAAAACAGTTATACCTTGTCGAGAGGGAAACGTGAACATTTCTACTGAATTTAATCAACATATTGATTGATGCTGGGTGAGCGCTGCGCCTAAGACACTATACGGAGAAGTGTGTCCATTTCATAGCTGTTCATTTCATTCATAAAATGTCACCGTGTCGATTTCAACGAAAATCGACGAACAACGTCATCGTGTAACTTTCCCCATTGACCGAGTTCGCCTGAACCTGCATGAATGTATCTTCTGCTTTGTTGATAATTATGTGTTTCCCTTCGATTCCAGAAAATAGTATGATATTTACGGATTATCACATGCATGTATGTATTATGTAGTCTTATGATTACAATTAATTCCATATTACGTATATGTTATTTCGTTTCGCACAGTACTGTACAGTACCAAGTGATGTAAATCACACAGTAGATCGATAAATCTGTACCCGTCGCTACAGCTACGAATGAACTTACATTGTAATTCAATATTCCTAATTCTCATTTGCAATACCAGTAATCGAAAAAACACAGTAAAAAGATTTTCCGATTACGACATTAATGCATTAATGCATTAAGCCCACCGATCTACTGTGCGACAAAGGTGCTCGCACAAATTCAAAAAGGAAGCGTCGAATTAGATAATAATTGGTGATGTCACAAAATCAGATATAGTCTATATACGACCCAAAGCGTCCGGCTTTGGTTCGTTATAATGAAAAGCTGAGTAATTGAACATAATATGCTTATTATCACAAAACAAGTATTCATCTTTTAGAATATAACATATTTCGAGATTACTGGTTCTGCCACACGGGCTTGTAATGTGCTCCAATTCTCAAGCCCATACAGACCCGCACTGCCCTTATATGCACCGCGTGCCTTCTCTATACATGTACATCGTGGTAGCATACACGTGTCTCAAGTATACTACAATACAATGACATAAAACAGGGACATATATACTAGTAAGTATGGTGCATAAATTTGATCAACTGTCATCCCATTCTTTCCAAAGGAACATATGGAACTATAATCGCGGCGACTTTCAAAATGCGACAATTTTAATAAATGATGTAAATTGGGATGATCTCCTCCAGCCTGAGAACGACATTGATAGGGTAGTGAAAATTTTCTATGACAAATTCTTTGTAATAATGCGAATCACTATACCACAAACTATAGTTACGATACGATCGAAAGAAAAAAATTAGTTCAATAGCGACATCCGACGTGAAATTCGACGTCGAGATAGATTGCGATCGGTCGCCATCAAGTCTAGCACTGAAAATAAATGGACAAAATACAAATAATCGAGGAACAAAGTCAACAACATGAAAAAGTATGCGAAAGCCAAATTTGAAAACAACATCGAAGATATATGGTAAATGACAGTTCTTCGCCCCGTGAATTCTGGCATCTCATCAACTTTCTTTTGAACAAAAAGAAGATAACAAAAATACCACCCATTTACTCCACGGAAGGAGATATTAAAGTCAATGGTGTATCTGTTGTCTCAAACGCTCTGGGAAAAGCTGAGTGCCTGAAAACAAATCATTTCAAACTCCACGATTGACCAGAAAGATCATAAATTACATGATTTCAGTTCACGGTGCAATAAAGAATTATCATAACTTAAATTTTCAGTCGATGATGTCATATCTGCGATCAAATCACTTAAAGTCAACAAAGCCTATGGTTACGACGGAGTTAGTCCAAAGATGCCCCACGGCACGGCTGACGCTATAGCTCACCCTCTTTTCTTAATTTTAAAAATATCTCTAAAAACGGGAAAGTTCCCATCACAGTGGAAGAAAGCCAATGTGATTCCTATCTTTAAAAACGGAGATTCTGCTGATAGCGCTAATTACCGACCAATTTCCCTTCTACCATGCCTGGGTTAAGTCTTTGAAAAGATAGTTCCAAAGACAATCTCGTCCTTCGTCCTTGATGAGAATAAACTCCTATTTGAAAATCAGTCGGGTTTCATTCCGAAACACAGCACTACATTTCAATTAACTGATCTGTATCACCAGCTGTGTCAGACACTCGACAAAGGCTTATTCACTTGTTCAGTATTTTGTTATATCTCTATAGCCTTCGAGAGAGTCTGACACAGATGGTTGATTGCCAAAACTACCGCATATGGGATAACAGGGTCGCTTTCAAAATGGCTGGAGGACTATCTCACTAACAAGAAGCAAAGGGTCCGAATCAATAACACTTATTCTGACTTTGAAACCATCACAGTGGGCGTTCCCCAAGGATAATCCTCGGGCATTTACTATTTTTAATATACATTAATGGCCTACCAGAGAACCTCACATCATCGGTTAGAATGTATGCTGATGACACATGGCTCACTGCTTCTCACTTCAATCTTAACATCCTACAATCAGAACTAAACGAGGACGTCAAAAGGGTCAGTATATGGGCCGATAACTGGTTAGATTCGTCCAATCACAAGAAAACCAAGGCAATATCCTTCTTATTCATGCCTCGAGATAACTCCCCAGATTTAATATTTCAGGACGAAACTATTTCCTTTGACGAATCACATAAGCACCTTGGTGTTGAATTTCAATCAAATTTAAAATGGAACAAACAAATAGAATAGACAGCAAACAAAGCTGCTTCTAGGCTATCACAATTCAGGAAATTAAAAAACGATCTCGATAGAAAGACACTCAAAAACATTTACAATGCGTATATCCTTCATATTTTTGGATTATGCTGACGTCGTATGGGATTCAGCACCTGATTATTTATTGGAAAAACTCGACCGAATACATAAAGACGCCGCTAGAATCGTAACTGGCCTAAATCGTTCAGTGTCACTTAACAAGCAATGGCTCGAGGTAGGTTAGCGTACACTACACAGGCGTAGGCAACACCGCCATTTGCAAGCAGAATTATGAATTTACAGAATTATGAATGAAGACGCCCCTTTGTATCTGACATATCTCCTACCAGCTCGCTTCAGAGAACGATCGGATTATAACTTTAGATTTCCAAATAAATGTTATTCTTATTTCGCTAATACTGAGCATATTAAACAGTCACTTCTCCCATCCGTTGTTCAGGAATGGAACAAATTACCTGTGCATATAATCAATGCAACCTCCATTTCAGATTTCAAAACCAATTTAGGGATTATAGACCCAATATTAAACCCCCCTCTTATTTGTATACAGGAAAAGGGAAAATTTACCTGTGGGTATGTATGCTGAACATTACCTGACAAGTATACTGTTTTTTTATTTTCTGAGATTTCTGGTGCTTTTCATTAAGTTTAATATATAGATAGAAAGATATATTAATACTATTCAATTTAATGTATCCCGCGTAACCGAAATAATAATGGTGATTTTTGGTGCAATTTTATACCGCGTTCTGTAAAATCGAATTTTTGAGGGATCGGAATGGGCTGGGACCCATATAATGTCATATTTCATTGCTACTCCAACATGAAAAAATAAAGTCGCAATTCTCAACCAGTTCCAAGTATAGCAGAAACTGATCTAGAAGATATCAGTGTAGAATAGTCATATTTCCACTTCCGGTGGCTATTTCTTGTAGCCATCTTAGATGAGAAGTTCCAATTTTGCCCTAAAAAGGTTGCATTATGTCTTGGCGATGATAATGATAGCGATTACTTACTGATGCCTGGTCGAACACAAATATATTGATACCTCTGCTCATATCAGCAACAATGGACTGAAAGCATAGAGAAAAGGGTTACATACTATATGCGAATGGAAATGACGATGGCATAATGAGAGTAATACTCACGGTAGCTATCCATTACCCAACACTACGCGTGCAATGTGCTGCGTCGGTATGCAAAATGCATCCTCAATATTTACATACCAAATGCTGAACCCGGAACTGGTTCAGTGTTCAACAGGCATCAATCATCTACATACATGTTTTTTTTTAAATGTGGTTGTGCGTTTGTAAAAGTAATAAAGAATGAAGATAAAGACTATTTGACTCGATATGTGGTAAAGCGTCTACCTCACGGTCCGCGCTGGACCGAAATATAATTTTGCCAAATGAAAATATTGTTTTGCCAAATTCGTTTAGAAATTGCTAAATGTTATCAGTTTCTGCAATGTTGAGTCTTGTATTTCGACAATCGTTGTTTTAACGACTTTTTATATCGATAGAGAAGCAGTAAGTTATTAAATATTCACGCCTCGCTATTGTGGTTTATCACACAAAAAGAAACAGATCACCGAACAATATAGTTGTAGAGGGGTTTCTTCGCCGGAATGGCATCTCAAAACAAAGATAAGTAATCCCTCCACATGTCAATAATAATGATATCAGATTAACCGCATCGTAGTAGAAGTGTTAATTTTTTCCAAATCTTATATATGAAACACCACTAATACAATAGTATTGAGTTTCCTGAAATGCATGGCATTGATTGACGAAAAGCTAATTGTCAAAACATTTACCAAATGAAATTATTTTTTGCCAAATGTCAATTATTTTTGCCATTGGCAGATATAACGTGAGGCAGCGCGAACCCTGGTCTCCCTCCTATTTTACAGTATGTTAGGTTGAGGAGGTTCAACAACCTATACTATAAAGATAATATGATATCGTTGGTGTTTTTAGAAATTGTGATGTGATGATCGAAATGCCCAGCCATTGCTGCTGTAAAAACAATGAATCATGCAAGAAATACACAGCGCTGGTATCTCATAACAATGAACGTTGACTGTATTTTAGAGTTATTGTTCATTACAAACCGGAGCGTGTGTTACCATTGAACTTACTGACTGCGTTGTAAAACTACTATTCACGAACACTTGTCTCAACATGTGGAATATCGTTAATATAAAATTATTGACACTGAAAGTAAGAACAAATGTGTTCTATTTTTTCACGTGTACGATTTTTTCAGTTGGACCAACCGTGAACGACGTCTTGAGGCACTTAAAATAGTTTTTTATTTCAACGTAAACGAATCTGCATGGATGCACGGTGTATATCCACTGTTAGAAAAAATACCGTCGCTTTAACGGTCTGAGACCGCGCAAGATCGATGCCAACATTTGACCGTTAAACATATGGTCAGGCCGTAACATGTTCCACGGTATAAAACCGTTTAAGTAACTGACAAACCGTAACCAGTAACTGTCAGACCGTTGTATTTTTTACGGTTCAACACCGTTTAATTAATATCAAGACCGTAACTAATAAAGGTCAGACCAATGGTATTTTTCATAGGTCAACACCAATTTTTTGCTCTTAATTTGCTAATTTACCATAGAATTAGCCAGGATCCCATGGTGAAAATATGATTTCCCGGTAGGCGTTACGATTCATATGTTTTTGAATGGTCGAAACTAGTATTATTCGTAACTGAAAAATACATCTTAGTTCTTATGATTCGATCATATTTTTGATGGAATGTAAATCCTCAATGCATAAAGTGATAGACAATACTTATGAAACTTTGCAGTTTGCAGAGGATCAAGCTTGTTATCTGCCTCATAGAATTTAATCCGGAAAAAGGCTGCGCACGCCTAATGTGTTCGCCTTTCACTAACTACTGTATAAATATGGCTGTAAATAAAAAACGATACTAGTAATAGCTGATAAGCCAACCCAATAAAACCCATCACTATTCAGTTATGAGTAATACTAATTTCAACCATTCTAAAACATGAATCGGCATGCCCTTTTAAGCCATAAAAAGAACAAAGCTTCACAGTTAAAACTCAAATTTATGTACATGTAAAAGTAAAATATCTTAATGGCATACTTTTTGGTAACATGTAAGACGTGAAATTATTTTTGTTTTAACAGGTGAATCCGTACACCATGACAATACAGTACCAGTCAGAGGAAGTGACATTTTTAGGCGCACCTTTGTTATATTACGATATTGAGCGTGCTTAATTTAGAAAAAGGAGTGATTATAGCACAATACCAAAAACATTGTCTCTATTTATACAATAAACAATATAGAAGAAGCAATAATTTGATTTAAATGTCACAATTTTGAGCGCAAGATGTTGCAATATTAAGCACAAAATATTGATATATTAAGCGCAAAATATTGCAATAATATCCCAAGCGACATGCTTATAAGCGTTTCCACTTGCAATATTATTGCGATATTGGGCGCGAAAATAGCGCGCTTAATATACCACTTCTTTTGACTGGTACTGTATATCAATAACAGCTAGTTGGGATTGGAACCTTCAAGACAACAGCAGATCCCATAATAACTGTGCGCGATGACTTGGCGACAATGTTCTCTTGTAGTCGCACATTTTCCATGAGATTTTAAAGCATGATGCATCAAACTGTATACTGGTATCACGACACTGACTTAGTATCAATATGAGTGAGTCAGCCAAAGATAGTTTGATAAGAACATCCAACCAATAGTGTACTCCCAGTAAATTGTCGTAATAACTTGACGATAACATGGCGAATGATGACAATGTCCCATATCCACACGTTTCAATGAAAATTGATGAACACGGGATGAATTTGTTCGTGTAATTATACGTCCATGGTGTAACCAAGGAAGTATATTGTTTTTCTATTGAGGTCGTTTTCCGTTTATTTGGAAATACTCAGAAAGTAATTGCAGTAGGAACGCGAAACATGTAGCGTATATCTAGGCAACTGAGGTCTACTAAAAATAAAGGCATCCGCATGTCGGTCCAATGTTTCTTGACGGAGTTATGGCCCTTTTACGATTATTGTTCACTATTATTATTATTATACTCGGCACTTTTGCAACGCCTTAATATCTGAAAGTATGGGGAGTATCGAACTCAAAATTGGGAAGTATGTTGGGGTAAATGAGTTCTATGCCTTTGGCGCATAAACGAATATTGTCCGTGTTTACCACGCGGAGTTATCTCCCGTTATATGAAAAAATGTCATTTTATTATCTCGGAAATTATAAGGAGCAGAGCATCGAAAATTGGACCGTATGCACAACTCGATATGCCCTACTGCCCACGGGCATCAAAACTTGTTTCCGAGCTATCCCTGCGGAGTTACCGCCCATAGATATGCAAACACCATACACCAGGACGTATAATTAAGCTGAGGTTTTTTTTGTTTTTTTTTCAGTGCTATTATTTTTTTATCGCATATTCCGAATGGGAAGAGTGATTTGGACCCGAATATGCCGCTTAAATTTGTTTTCTCCTATGCCTTTCCGCTTTACGGAGAATGGAAATATTGCACCTATTTTTCCCGCCAAACCCAAACGGGCAAATTAAAGAGCAAGTTAATGCCGTAGCAGGTACATTGACATTATGTATGTTCGTCCCCAAATTGTGACCGCTATACTTTAAAAGCAACCCGCCAAACGGAGAATGCGTGTCGAATATTCCACGAATATCGCAAAGGGGCAAAATTCAAACATCGAGATAAAAATAAAATTACGAGTACATCTGATGGGTAGTGTTCACGCGCATCTAAAATGTGAATTTCTCATTTTTAGAGGGAACGGTTTACTCGTGACAACGCTATATAACATAAATACGTATATTTAAGTAGTCTATCACTAACCTATTTTTAGCCCCAAATCCAAACCGGCTAATGTTGGAGCGAGATTAGTGCAGGAGCACGTACGTCGGTATACTGTCGGTACGCCTCCCAAATTTGACTATAAATGCAAACTTCTCAACGGAGAGTTTGTGTCGGGTGGGTTCAGATTTGGTAAATTCCACCGAAAATCAAATGGGGAAAATTACTCCAAAAATTAGATATTGAGATGCAAAAATTTCGACGAATGGATGTGGTTAGTAGTATCCACGAGCGAGATTAGTACGATTTTCAAAGTTTTAGAGTGGACGGTTTAACACTGGTAGCATGTAACGTTGTTAACGGGTGATATATATTACTCAAATTAAAACCCACTCTTCCTGACGAAAATTCAAACGGGCTTATCAAGGAGCAAGTCTAATACATGAAAATTTTCACCGATATATAGGTCTGCTCGCTCTACTATGAAAGTAACCTGCCCAACGGAGAGCGCGCGTACGCCCCGGGGATGGTCGAGGCTTTTGGCAAATTCCACTGAAACTCGTAAAAGGGACAAAATGGAAAATCGCGAATCCAGTGTTTTTTATTTGGAACACTGCATGTGTTTGGTAGTATATACGGACAACATTAGTTTTAGAGCGGACGGGTAGGCCCCCAGCTAGCATTATCGATTGTGTAATAGTTATCTCTCGATTACAGTTAATTATCACAAAGACGTTAATGACAATAGTTCAGCGATGACGAACTGAAATACAAATTAATTGATTAACTAAGCGGTCTTTCCTCCGCCATTAAAACTAAAATATTCTGATTCCGAATCTGAAAGAACTATCCAACAAATGCGAAATAACAGAGCTATGGTACATTAATATGCTTTACACCCTTTTGATTTACATGTCGATTACGATATAATCAGACACGCCAAATTTCGTTACTGTTGAACAGGATTTGGACTTCCTGGGAGGGGTTATAATTAGCCCTAAAATGTATCCCTACCGAATAAATATGAACTGATTGGCTGGGGTGAGTGGTGGCTCAGTCGGTCAGGACCATGATGCATTAGACTGTCATTAATCACACCCACTGGGTCAAACCAAATGACATAAACCTTTGCAATATATATATTATTTATAAATGTCAATGCAAGTCCACCATCAGACCACAAAGCACCAATATGCATTCGCATGAAGAGGAACACACCTATACGCATAACACACACATGGAATGGGATACCATGGAAGTATATCTGATTCCATGGAATCTGACCTCTAGTTGTAAAATTGGAATTGTAGATATGTGATCTTCCGTCACTGCGCGGCGTCAGTTCATTGTGTGCGGTGTTGTTGTTGACATTGAAGCTCATGTGAATTACACTGGTTCGTACAGTACATGTACATGTATATCCTCTCTTGTAAATGTACATGAATGTGCTTTGAAACAATCAGATTCAGAACACTGTCAACTGAACTGTCAACATTCTAATAGTAATAGCTGCTCGTTGAGTCGTTGTTGTTATTATTGTCACTATTGGTTGACATCGAAGCTTGTGTTAATTGTACCTCTATCCTCTTGTGTCAGTAAATGTGCCAGTGTGTTGATACTAAGTCACAACACTGTCAATTTCAACATCAGCACTGCGTCGAATGAAGTCAGACCCCGGGCGGCGGATCATGCCATGATTGACATGAATCTCTACTCTCGAATTTAGTGGAAATTGTCAATGATTAAGCCGGTATTCGCAGAATTGAAACTTGTCCGGTTATCAAAGGAGCCGAAGTCAGACCGCCTTAACAACTGTCCGCAATCGAAAAGATAACAGTTTCCCAAACAACAATAGTTTGCTATCAACGATAAATCATAAAATGGTGAAGAAATGAGCTGAGTGATAAAGCGGTAACTTAATCCCGGAATGAGAATTACGTACCGTACTCATGATAATTCGTACGGCCCCGTATAACACAGAATGAATGCCGCGTTAATAATACATATTAAATATCAGCAGAGTAAGATTCAGTCATACTGTATGGAGTCATTGCCGTATATAATATGGTCGCCGATAAATATACTATTGAATTTTGACAGCATGACTTTGAATCACTAATATATTTAATTTAGACAAGTTTCATGGGCACATAAAATAACGGTATGGGACCGTCAAACTGATGAATTGGTATGGGACCGTCGATTATGACGGCCCGAAACCGTCGAACCGACAGTAATGTCTAACAGTGTCCCCTGGTATATTCTAATTTGAGGCCACGAATACATGTGCATTATACATACCACTCCGTTAACTGTGACAACGCAGTTCCGATTTCTGGCGTGGGAATGGTAAAACTGAGCTGAAATGGAGATATCAGTAAATGCGTCAGAATGTATTGGACGTTAGCGATTTCTTTACACCCGATGCCATCGGTTGTAAAAGTGTACATTGTAATGGCCTATTATTCATTAGGAGGGGGGTTCATGAAGCAGACGACAGTATGATGTATGACAGTCTGACATAGTCTTTGATGGGAAAAGTCAGATAATAAGTTAAAAACGACCTATATGGTCGTGTGTTGAACTTATTATATGAGCATTGCCTAATGGAACTACTCGCCAATGAGTATATAGTACAGAAAGTGTTCTTTTCTTGTGAAACCAAGCGTTCGTGTCGAATTTACTTCAAGACGTCCTCAGTCACATATACATGTACCATTCGAAATGACGCCTCTCTGACCGATACGGCCGCTCTCTGTCATGCATGCACGGGAGCCGATCGGGCTAACGTGTTTTTCTCAAGGGTCATATGTTTATATAGGATACACAGAAAATAAACAGGGATGTATACTAAAAAATACATTTACCCTGCACTATATAGTTATGGCCTGACGCACATGTGACCCACGACAGAAGAAATATATTTTAAGACCGAAACAGAGGCATCACAAAGCAAGTGAGTGCGAGTGTTTCACGTCCATTGCGAACTTGTAATCCCCATTTCTCTTATCCCACTGGCACATTCTCTGACAATAATCGGGGGCGATGAGTGGCTCAAAATACAATGCCGTTCACAATGGCACAACAAAACATTATTATCTTTATAAACAAGAGGTACGCTGTCGCGTGGCATTTGCCCCCGACCGTAGCAATTCGGATTAAGCATGGTCCAGAAACCCAAAAACAATCATCACTTCTAGAAATTCCGGAAACCCAAAAACAAGCGATCCGGAAACCCAAAAACAAGCGAAAATTCAAATTTTCTAAGTTGAAAAAAGGGCCATAACTCTGGCAAAAATCATCAGATCATACCCAAATTCACACTTGACGTGTATTTTCATATAACTGATCCACAACAATACGGGATTTGCAATCGTACCACCAAAGCTCACGCTATCATCTGGAAACCCAAAAAACAAGAAAAAAATAAAAATTGAATTTTCTAAGTAAAATAAAGGGCCATAACTCTAGTGAAAATGGGTGGACAAAACTCGCGCTATGCATGTAGCTGTTCCCCCCATGCTGCTCTATCACCATACCATATATCAGCTAAATCTGCCAGCGGTTGCTGAACAATAATGCAAAATGTTTGTACGGACGGACAAAATTGAATTTTCTAAGTCAAAATAGGGCCATAACTCTGGTGAAAATGGGTGGACGAAACCCGCGCTATGCATGTAGCTGTTCTCCCATGCTGCTATATCACCATACCAAATATCAGCTAAATCTGCCATGCGGTTGCTGAACAATAATGCAAAATGTTTGGACGGACGGACGGACGTACGGACGGAGACGTCGACTATATACCCGCCGACTTCAAGTCGGGGGCATAATAATGACAGTGTCAATGACACTGCTCAACTTGGGAAGGAGTTTATTTTTTGCTGAGCAATGAATGGAATGATAAAGAAGAAGGAAAGCCTAAAAGTTACAGTAAAGATCTTGTATTGAGCAGATGAAATTATTTTCATTTCAAACAATTCACCAATAGAAGTGGGCTGCAGGGTTTGCAGATAAATTCAAATTTGAAATCCAAAATGACTGCTGGCAGCCATGTTTTATAAAGAATTTCGGCAATAATCGATGGCTCCCATTTAGAGTTCACCCCGAAGATGATGATGATCTGATGAGAGTTGTGACCTGTAGGGTATGCCAAAGGATTTAGTCATACAAAATCCAAGATAGCCGCTGGCAGCCATGTTTTTCAACGAAATTCTGAAGAAAAAAATTGATGGCTCCCATCTAGAAGTCACCTTGAAGATCTATATGAAATTTTGTGAGGATTGGATGAGGGATGTGGTGTGTATGTCATGCACAGTGTAACATCCAAGATGGCTGCCGGCGGCCATGTTTTTCATCATTTTTTTTTAAATTCGATGGCTCCCAAAACATGCCTACAAATATTCAAAACAATTCTCCAAAAAATGCGGGCTGCAGGCTTTGCCGATGGATTTTTTGAAAAGAATTGATGGCTCCCATCTAGAGGTCACCCCGAAGATCCATATGAACTTTGGAGGCGATTAGATGAGGGGATTGGTCTGTGCGGTGTATTTAGTAATGCAAAGAGTAAAATTCAAGGTAGCTGCCGACGGCCATGTTTTTCCTCAAAAATCGCTCAAATTTGATAGCTCCCATCTAGGGGTGATCCTAAACATGCCTGTAAATGTTCAAAACATTTCTCCAATAAATGCGGGCTGCATGGTGTGCCGATGGATTCTAATTTGAAATCCAAAATGGCTGCTGACGGCCATGTTTTTAACGAATTTCGGGGGGAAATCGATGACTAGAGGTCACCCCGAAGATCTGTATTCATGCATATGAAGTTTGGTGATGATCGGGTGAGGGATTCGGACTGTAGAGTGAGCCAAAGGAAAGTGTTGACGGACGTACACACGAACAGATGACGGACACCAACCAACGGCAATAGCTAATAAACGTGAACCGGTATATTTCTGACTGCAGCAAATTTGTCAATGCTGCCTTGGTGGCTATATTTGTTTACAAATTTCCACACACCAGAAATCGGCCAGTGCTCATTATCAACAGGAGGATTGTGGCTACTTAAGATGAAATTGTGTTTTTAATGATCGTCAGTGATCTGAAACTGAAATATGTCGAATCAGATACACAGCGCAATCAAACAGGCAATGGACGCGAAAAAGACACACACACTCGCCTTATATGAATCCTATGTTTTCTTTTTACTTGGAAGCTATTTATGTTTCTTGGGAGCATATGTACGGCCAGGTGATACTAGCAGCACCTGGTGAATGCGCTAATAAGTATTCCTACCTGTCCCAGGGGGGTCTGGAGAAAACAAATGCACATATAGAGCCCAGAAAGTTTTTTTTCGACCCCAAGGGACCCACCACCCCATTTGTGCAAACAAAATATTGTATTCGTCCAAAATTTTGG
This sequence comes from Siphonodentalium dalli, assembly GCA_032622095.1. Classification (NCBI taxonomy): domain Eukaryota; kingdom Metazoa; phylum Mollusca; class Scaphopoda; order Gadilida; family Siphonodentaliidae; genus Siphonodentalium; species Siphonodentalium dalli. The sequence goes on from CP136068.1 coordinate 107,495,596, forward strand.
GGACCCACCCCCTTTTCTCATGTTTTTATCAAAATTTCATCGTTTTTGTTTAGCCGTTCTTCAATAACTGTGTTAACTTCCTTTCAATCCCAAACTCTTGCTGTGTATCATTAAGACTCAAGCAATAACATGCTTAATTGGTAATCACAGATCAGAAAAACGAAAAATAAACTGTATTTCCAGGTGTTTCCTGGTGTTTTCAGTATCTAACAACAATAATAAAGCATTGTGTATGTACACTATATGTCACAAATCGCCCTAGGCCCCATTCAAGCCTTAATATATCGAGTGTGTTGTGTCTGACAGAAAATACTGTCCAGTGTAAATAGTGGTAAACAGGTCAGGGGTTCCACAATGATTTGTGCATGACCAAGGAACTCTTGAGTCTTATCCACCGGGTGGGGTGGGGGAGGGGAATTGTTTTTGATTAGGTATACACAATAGATATATGGTTATTATACCCCCAGATATTAGTCGGCGAGTATATAGTTGACGTCTCGAGCCGTCCGTGCGTCCGTCCGTACAAACATTTTGCATTATAACTCAAGAGTCGGTTGTCATATTTTGCTGCCCTATGGCATGGTGACGGACCAGAAATTGGGAACGAATATGCATAATATCACGGGTTGTGACCATCAATGCCTACCAGAGTTATGGGCCCTGTTCGACTTTATGAAATTCAGTCCGTACAAAGTTTTTGCAATATAAATTAAGTGTCGGTTGTCATATTTTGCTGCCCTATGGCATGGTGACGGACCAGAAATTGGGAACGAATATGCATAATATCACGGGTTGTGACCATCAATGCCTACCAGAGTTATGGGCCCTGTTCGACTTTATGAAATTCAGTCCGTACAAAGTTTTTGCAATATAAGTTAAGTGTCGGTTGTCAAAGACCAGAATGATAGGGGAAGGATGTATGCACATATTACTGCATATATTACTTTTAGTTTGAACTTTAAAGACATTGAAGAATGTCATTTCTCAATGCATCTGAATGCATCCCATTATTTCAGTTCATCTATTTGTAAGTGATAACAGTATACAATTAGTACTTTAGTTTAGTCTTGTTGAGCAGTAAAGCTCCAAGATGAAGTTCGGAAATTCAATGAGAATAGCGTCACCTTCAGTTGGGATTGTCTCAGCAGTAAACATTAACGGTCATTCATCATAACCAATTCAGTTTTATTTGGACAATTGTTGCAAATTAACATTACTTGCAATCATTCAAGATGAGAAATAACAAGAAGGAATGAATTTGATTACATGCCAGAACAAGACAGTATTTTATGAGATACCCTTTTCAATTTCATATTATGCAACAAGCAGGTTAATGATATCTAGTCATCGTTGAGTATTCACCATGTAGTATCCAATTTGTGATACAGTTTTTTTTGTTTTATTAGTTTTATTCAGGTAATATATTAATTTTGTTACTAAATATTTATTCTGTTCATCGTAAGTTTCCTGAACGCTATTACGGTGGTCCACTGTGAAATGGGCCGGGATCCTGTGAAATCCAGAATGTCGCTAAATCTGAGGCTAAAGAGTCACTATAGCTGCCTATAGGTGGATACACACATGCATGTAATGTATGTATGTAAAATACATGTATTTTACATGGCCACGCCAATAATTGCCAAAATTAATCACCTGCGCGCGAGAGGTCAATTTCACCAGTGAGTAGTAATAAGCCATTATCAAACAAACTGCCATCAAGAAATTTCAGGCCAGTCATAAACATGTCTTCTTTCATGGATGCCGAAATGAGTAATTCTTGTCTGATATATGTTGCTGTTTTTCACGAGTTATAATTCATTTCGAAAAGTGGATTAGAGCTGGTCGATTTTATACTTGATTTGTTTCTGTCATTTCTTGGAAACAGGGTCATCCAAAACAAAAATAAAATATGCAGAATTCTTTTATAGGATGATACCGGCTTGTTGAGATTTCTCTGATAATTTGAGATCGAGGTCATGTGATAACATTAATTCAATTGGGATTGCAAATTTTCATTATAGCGCCAAAAAATAATGCAGGTACAGCGTTGAAATTAAAAAGAATGACACCCCACCCCCATTTATATATATGTTTCTCAAGCCAAAGGTTGAACAAGCTCCTAACTGTCACAAGCTTGAATTATAACATTTTCGACCATAATCCATGATTGGGGGAGGGGCTGGTTCTCGAAAGCTTCCAATAACTAAGGGAGTTAATTGAATGTATCAGCCGGGATTATCTGGGCAAGAATTACAATATAATGTTTTACTTAAATATTCCATAGTTGTAAATTTTGCGTATACATGTATAACTGTATAACACAAGAGAGGAAAGGTGACGTAGTTGGGAACTCGTAGCTAGGCAACCCTTTCGCCGAATGAAGACAAACAGCAACACAATGCATTCAAATTTAAAGCTGTATAATATGTTCATAATTATATGAATAGCATAAATTGCTGCATATTAGATTAATCACTCGTAGAAAAACAGACACGACAGACATGACTACGATATTTATAAAACAGGATGTCAGGACTCAGGGTGCTGCACGCACACACCCCGTCGAGGAAATATGCAATGGTGAATTCGGTAGCTTCTGGGATAATATAGCTCCCCGTGCATGTTGTGGGTCATAGCCCCCTGCGTTGGGGAAGAGGCCATCACTGGTATTAACATCAATAAAAGACTGACAATGATTTAAACAGAACGTCGACCATTTGAGTTATCGCGTGAATAATTATTTTAAGCGGCCTGACTACTATGTCCCAGTCAACGGCTCTTCAACGGTTCAGAGTTTAACTCACTGTGGTCAAACACAGTAGCAATGATTGGGTTGTCAGTGGACACATATTACACGGTATGTATGATCCATGTAAAACGCCAAATACACGATATTTACAGAGATTACATGCATGTGTGTATCCACCCTATATAGCCCTATACCAACAATCATGGTACTAACATGCTTACAAACAACATTACATGGTCAGTACTTGTAAATTGTTTGAAAAAAAACCATTTTGGAAAAAATTTACAAGCACAATTTTTTCGGCCTCTGGATAACCCACCCACCCCGGCCCTATATGCGAACTTTTTGTTGCAGACCCCCCCCTGCTTGTCCGTTCTATTTTAATTTTGTAAAACACCCGCAACCTCTTGAAGAAACAAGGTTTTAGCCAGATAGGCGGCCGTACACGGCAGAGAGCGGCCGTGTGTCGACCAGAGAGGCGGCTTTTCGAATGGCAATGTGTATACATGTAGTGGATGTCACTAACAATGTAGTGTTTTCCATAGCGTATGCCTGGACAGTTTCAGCGAGATATCCTGGTATTTCTATTCTAAAACATCCCCTGTTACTGTCCCGCTAATGTAGGTATTATATGGTAACGATTCTAAATAAAATCGATATTAATTGACGGTTGCTTTTCTGGATAGTTTCCTCGATTCAACTCTCTTATTTACAGTATACCCAGGAATCGATACACAACTTACTAGGAAGAAATACACACTCGTTAAATATTCACACATACAATGTCATGCACCATAAACCACCAAATGTACGTGTTTTATACCAGTAAATAACTAGAGGAGTGACTGTCCCAATGGGGCTAAGGATACATCCCCCCACCGTGTTTTAAAAACACTAAGATGTTTCACATGTCAGTAAACATTAAGATAAATGAAAATGTTCTAAGTCGAAAAATGGGGATGACTCCACAAAAAAAAGTAGGACATACCTCATAATCGCAGGTGCACAGGTTGTCATGGTACTAAATATATGTGCAAAGTATCCACAAAAAAAAAATTAAAAATGTAGGAATAAAAACTCGGACAAAGGTATACACCTGTATTGAAAATTTGCTATGTCGAAAAATGGGAATAACTCCACTAAAAAAGTAGGACAGACCTCATAATCGCAGTGCACAGATTCCCATGGTGGTTAATGTCTGTGTCAAGTTTGACGGAAAATTATTAAAAAGCGACTGAGAAAAACTCCGGACAAATTTTTGTCCACGAACGGACGGACGTACAAGCTGATTCCAGTATACTCACCCACAACTTTGTTGCGGGGGTATAATTAGAACGGACCCATGAGCCCATCAGTGTGAGGTTTTGATGACCAGATATCGACTTCCAAAAGAGGATAGTTTCAACATAATTATATTGAAGATTTCACGGTGGGGAATCACGTGTTTTCGAGTTGATGAGTATCACGCATTAAAAATGGCCGAGGCGACCGAAAACGCGACAAGAAACGAGGAAAAACATGTAATGCTTGGATAATGATATATTACATAGTATTTTGACAGCTACGAGCACATGCTATACTATTTTCCAAACAAGCTGATACCTCAATTGTGTCCAAACTCACAGTTGTTTGCTCTTAACATTCTGACCAAAGTTGTCAGTCGAAGGATTCCCCTAGATGCATGGACTTGTTTATTCCACGAACCTCCGACTGACAACTTTGGTCAAAATGATATAGAAAACTACTGAGTATTTCCGAACATTTTCAACTTTTTTTTGACAATAAACTAGCATATGCTCGTAACAGTCAAAATGCTATGCTGTGTGTCAGTTACCATATCTTATATTTTTGTGCGTTTGCACATTTTGAATGCGTGGTACTCACCAACCTCGAAACCACGTGATTCCCGACCGTGGGTTTGTCCGCCTGGCAAAAATTCTGATAAAGAGTGTCTCTGCTGCTGTCGACCCAAAACGGTATATAATAAAGAGCGTTATCAATTATGATTGGCGCACCCTACAAACCACATCCCTCATCCGACCGTCACCAAACTTCATATGGATCTTTTGGGTGACCACTAGATGGCACGCAACAAATTGTTCCGAATTTCGATGAAAAAATATGGCGGCCGCTTTGCCTGACTAAATCCTTTGACACGCCCTACATACCACATCCCTCTTCCGTTCGTCACCTGTTAAACGGGAGACACACGTTTTGCATAAATCCCGCCAAAAAAATGGCAAGAGATTTTCAACAAATAATTTTGCTGATCCATCTGGTAAAAAATCTTGAATGTCACATACGATCATCTTCATTGTACAGATAATCTGAGCAATTAATAAGAGACGATAAAAACCATGGATTTTAATTCATTTGAGAGGTTGAATATATTATTATTATTTTTTTGGTCCCTTTCGGTATTGCTAGAATATTAAAGATGGATTATCTCTTTAAATAACAAATTTGAAATAGTTGCGTGTGTCTAAATTAATAACTAATGAATTGAAGACCCATGTCCGGAAAGGCATCGATTTTATTTGGAATATTTTATTATGAAATGAGATGATTAATTGGGACACTTTATTTGTCTAATTTAGAACAGACAATTCAGGCGACATCATATAACGATAGAGAGCATTAGATTGTTCCTATAGCTACGTCAAATGTCCCAGATTGATTTATTGTATTGTTTTATTCCATAGTTATAAGTGATAAAGAGTATAATTAACGTTTATTTGTGAAACAATTACACAATACAATTTCTGGTCTCTGTTAACAGTAACCACTATTGTTCGTTAGCTAAACAACCACACATTTTTTAACCAGACAATATTCGAAATAAAATCAATATTAATCGATAGAAGCGTTTCCGACAAGAGTCTTCGATCCGGTAACTATATAATACATGTTTACAAAGAGATAATCCACCTTTAATAATGTCAAACAACTGCACGTGCTGTCCTGTTTCCACCACATACATTATTCGCTTCCTTCGCTTCCTGCGTTTGGTTTTTTTCGCGGCGAAGCAAGCGAAATAATCTCGAAAGAAGCGAAGAAATTAAACGAAGCATGAGAAAAATCAAACGTTGTTGTTGTTGTGTTTCGGCGTTTCCTTTGCTTGCTTCGGATACTTCGCGACGCAAGCGAAGGAACCGCCGAAACCGAAAAAGAAATAAAATGTCGCACGAAACAAACAAACGAAGCAAGCGAAATAACAATGATGTTTTTTCGCTTTCGTCGTTTGATTTTTTCGCTTGCTTCGTTTGTTTTTTTCGCTTTCTTCGGTTCCTTCGCCACGAAAATTATGATTATTTCGCTTGCTCCGCCGCGAAGGAACCGAAGCGAAGGAAGCGAAAGAAGCGAAACACGTATGTGGCGGAAACAGGACACCATACACAACACTCCAATCACCAAATAACTTATTATCTCGGCTCTATGAGAGGAGGCTTCATTTGTATCATAATGTTGAGTTAGATTTTTAATTGCATAATAATACATCATAACCACGTATATTATAATGAAGAATAAAGCAGTCACAAATAGTCCAGCCCAATCAAAACAAATGTCGATACGCAGTGTGGTCCACTTAAACAGGGAGCAATCAACTGGAATTAGACCATAACGTTAAGATAAGTGGTGGTCAGCTTTAACTTAGTCATGAACCAATGACTCAGAACTCATCTCAGCCCAATGTTTCAGTGCTGCTAAAGTTATGAGATCGGATCTCAAGCTAGGATTAGATCTAACTTGGTTAGAGCTGGCCCGGTTTTCTTTTTAACAGGTTTCACTTGGTAGCGTTTAATATTGTGAGGATCTGGTGCAAAATAGAGTCCGGTTATACTACGTTGTATGATAGCCGAAAAATTATATAGTCATACTGATGCATTTGGGGGTGGCAGGCCTAAATATTCCATCCTTTGATGTCAATAGTACTCGATTGGCATAGTCTGGTGATTTATAAGAAGTCACCTGCACTATTAATTTATCGAGGTATTAACAGTACTTGACACATGTTGCATGTCTCAAATCACCGTAATATAGTATTATAATATAGGGCACTGGAGCCCACTAAAGGTACGTTCATACATTGGCATATTTGCATTTTGCACGGTATGGTTTGCAGGCATTTCGTCGTAGAAACCGATATGGTACCAGAATATTAAAGGAAACAAGCATATAAAATGCATCTGTACCACATCTTACTATATGCGAAGTAAAATGTCCGTAGTTCCACCTATAGCGATGCTACCGGAATTTGCCTGTAAATAGCATGTAATTATCTCGCAAGAATTAATCATACAGGTATTTGAAGGCAAATGCCAGTAGCACTGTTACATGTGTACATATATAATTGTTACTTCTCATGTAGTTTGCTTTGGTAAAGATGCATGTTATATCCACGTTTCCGTTCATATTCTGGCACCATGTGGAAATGCCTGCAAAACATACCGTGCAAAATTGCCATCGTATGAACGTACCCTAACCATGGATATATACAAATGTCATATGGCGCGTCCACGTGGCGGACAAGAAAATATCAGGTATGCCTCATGTGACTTACTTGACCAATGAAAAATGTAATACAGGAATATATCCGATGGAGGCAAAGCACAGGGCCCTGTTTCATGAAAGCAACTTATGACATAGTTGGGACTTAAAATGGTCATAAGTTCAAACTTCAGTCATAGGTGCGTTTCACGAACAAGCTCTTAACTTAAGTAGTGGGGCGGATAGATGACACAATCGTGCATTTTATGGTAAAAGCACCAAACTTGACACGCATGTACTACATATAAAAATAAGACATTTTTGATATCATGCCAAGCTGGAGAATGCCCATGGTTGCCATGGCAACCGTTTTGACAACAAATCTTGTTTTTCTCTCAATCCCAACAAGTATGCATCGTTATAACTCAGTTTCTGATCGAAAAAACAATGTTATATGTACCTATTTGTACTGAAAAGGGATCAGGCTATATATCCATTGACTCATGTGTCCGTTATAGTTGGGTAGAATAAAAATGGCGGATAAAATGGCCGCCATTTGTTTGAAAGTCCCTATTATTGGCTGCGTGTATCGACATTTTATTGAGATGCGTGTACATTTTTTATTATAAAATGTACTTTGACAAGAAAATATAAACTGATAAATCACTTTGTATATATATAACAATTCTAAGGATTGCAAAACAAAAATTATAGGCCAGAAGATGATGGAATAGCGTAAATATAATGCAAAAAAAAAACAATGGGTTGTTTGTTTTGATTACTATAATTGATGGTTACAATGACACGAGAAGCATTTTTATGATATAAAACTATCTGAAAGTTGATTATGACAATCTTCTGCGTTAACTTTATATCATATCATTTAGCGAGTGTGTGTGGACAGTATTACCTTTGTGCAGCTGTAATAACACTTACTCACAATTTGACAAGCTGCTAATCATTGTGGTATTATATGCGCAACATACAAGTTTGGTTGGAACCATTTTTGTCGAGTTCTTGTCATTTAACATCCGAGTTAAACCTGGTTTTAGACCTACATTGGTGGTCAAAGGGCGCATCTTGTCGTTCAGTTGTCATTTAGTTGATAACTCTATTTGGTGGTATGAACATGCAGTCAAACTACCTTGTTACCAATCAGAACAATGTGCAGGCCGATAAAACGCTTATTGACGCGCCATAAATTATCGCGAGCGATATGTATTAATTGAGAAACACGTAACACTCATGGACCACTAATCCATTCTTATTCTGTGTTTAAACAAATCTGCCATAGGGCATGTCTCTCGACGCGAGTTTCACCACTTTGTTTGTGGTTTTCCGCAAGATGCTTTACCCGAAAAGACAAAAGTTGGTGTGTTTACATGTATGTTTATATAGACATATTATGAGATCTGTCTATCTATCCGTCCGTCCGTTCGCAACTTTTCGTCCTAACCCCAGAACCGCTGTTGTGGGTTAAGTAACTAGATAGAACAAGTTGTAACGAGCACATTTGTTTATTGTTTTGTGTCTACTGATCGCCGCCAAAAGAGTAGCAGTTAAAGGCACGTGAGGCCTTAGTTGTCGAAAATATTCATATTTGTCCCAATCACCGTATACAGACAAACATTAAAACGCATACAGTTTCGTTCATATATACCATGACCATCGCGTAAACAGCATGTTATCATAAAGATTTACTATATTTTACCTAAGCAAGAGCCTGATTGTGTTACAGAAGACAACACAATGCTGCTGGCTAATCACACACAAATTGCATAAACGCTCTTTATTCGTTCCATATCAGGAATTCACCAACAAAGAACGCTCTTTATGTTTACCATCATAATATAAACAAACACCAGAAAAGTTACTTTTTATTCTTTTGTTTACATAACAATGGTCAAAAATATGACAATAACATACTGTTTATACGATATGTCTTATTTGTTTACGGACAAAGTCTGTCTACATTTTGTTGTTCTTTCTGCTTGTGGCGGTTTTTGACGGGTGGAATTATTTTCACAGGATACCCACCGCCAAGGCCAACCGTACCTTTAACGTGTCACTTGCAACACTTAGGAAACAGCCGTCCACACCATACTGTGCCATAACCAATACAAAATCGAAGACTGCCCTCCTTCCATGTGTTTTTGTTCTTGATGAGACAATTGTCCCGGTTATTCACGCTGTTGGGGTAGGATTGTAATATATGACAACTTCAGATATTAGCAGTCTTCCGGGGACTTAGTATCGAACGTGTTTTTATTTTTGAAAACAATGAAAACCGGTTCAGCCAGTTACAGAGGTGTGTTGACGATTTAAATGCAGATGGGGAACCACAGTGCAGTTATATTTGTCTTTAGCTTCCTGTTGATCTCTCCAAGACAAAATCCATACATGGGAATGACATGACCACCATGCGATTTTAAATCTTCAAAATACATTTTCAGTGTATAAACCTACACGGATTGAAATAATTGGATGGGACATGGCATGACATGCTATTAATTATTTGATACAATAAAGTGCACTAAGACATAGACGCAAGTTTTGCTTAAATCGGGACAGCAATACATTTTCACTAAATGATTTGTTCTGGATCGTGAGAGATGAGCAACATTGAGTTTCACATATCACCATCACTGACTATGAAATGAAAACAGCCAAAGAGAACACCAACAACAAATATAACTACAGTCCATGCATGTAGGTTAAAATAGTACATTCATTGGAGTATAAATGACAATTGAATAACACAATCAAACCACCAAATACAAGTAGTGTGCTGTCCAAAATGTCTTATTTTTGTATGTAGTACATGCTGTCAAGATTGGTGCTTTTACCATAAAATGCACGATTTTGTCATCTATCCGCCCCACTATTTGTGCATTAGATTAGACGACTTCAATCATAAACAATCATTTTATAGAACTGGAAGTGGAATTACGAACAAAAATCTGCGATAAGAAATTCTGTAAGATGGTTGGGTGTGGGCTGGGGGGGGGGGGGGGGGGTATCGAATAACTTTATTCTCCATACTTGGATGTCATATGAGTTTGTTATTTTGTGCATAATATTAGATAATCCTTCAATCAAAAACAATCATTTTTAGAACTGGAATTGCGAACAAGAATCTTCGATCTGAATTGGGTGGGGGTGGCGAATAACTTTATTCTTCAAACTTGGGGTGGCGAATAACATTGGTCTTTAAACTCCGACGTAGATACGTTTCTAACTTTTTGTATTTGATTAGACGATCTTTCATTCATAAACAATCATTTCATAGAACTGGAAGTCAAATTGCGAATAAAAATCTGCGATCTGAAATTATGTATTGGTTGGTGGGTTGGCGGGGTGGTGAATAACTTTATTCTTAATACTTGGATGTCAGATGAGTTTCTTATGCTGTACATTAGATTAGTCAATTGGCATTGAAAATTGGAATAGAGTCCAATTATTTAGCACAACCCATCCTGATGTTGAAAATGCACATGCCATGCTGCTACTAAGAAAAGTATACACGGAACCAGTTTTTGAACAGTTGCCCCCACACTAGTGAAATCTATTTCATTCCTTGTATTGTCTTTAAGGTGTTTGATGAATGTTAATTAGAGATAGAGATAGAACAAAATTTATTAAGGTTAACGAGCCATACAGCTCTAACGGCAAAATGAACAATGACCGTTTTCAACTATATCGGGTCTTGCGTACAATGTTATAAATCTATGATTTATCTGACAACCATAGATGTCACGTGACATTAAACCACATTAAATCACACCAACATCATAGTGAAATCTATTTCATTCCTTGTATTGTCTTTAAGGTGTTTGATGAATGTCAATTAACCATAGAGTTTGAACAAAATTGATGAAGGTTACTAGCCATACAGCTCTAACGGCAAAATGAACAATGACCGTTTTCAACTATATCGGGTCTTGCGTACAATGTTATAAATCTATATTTTATCTGAGTTAAACAACCCACAATGTTAACTCCAACCTTCCTGAGCACATCTGCTGGTTCGACTGAACCAGTAAACAATAAAGGCAAGGGAACCGGATGATTTGGGGATATATGGCGGCTATTTGGGGTAGATTTGGTCAAAAACATGCACAAAAATCCTCGAAAATATCCTGATTTTTGCTTAAGACGGCAGCCATCTTGGATTTGGAGATCACGTGACATTCAAACATTGGAATAGAGTGCAATTTTTTTTATCACAACCCTTCCGATGTTGAAAATATGCATGCCATGCTTCTACTAAAAAGTATACAAGGAACCAGTTTTTGAACAGTTGCCCCAACCCTAGTAAATGTCCCGTAGTAATATGGAAATCATTATTAATTTTGTTTAATCCCAACGGTTTCGTGATCATTTTACCTTGATAAAAATATGATATATGTGTCGTGCATGGACCTCAACGGTGCACTTTTTGTTGCTAAATCGGCTGCGTGGCCAGCACCATGGCAGCCACAAGGGAATCCTTGAATTCTCGTGCGGTGCCACACAGCGGGCATCTATATAGGACAGTGAGGCAACCATATAACCCGTTCCATATTTTCGAAAATAGGGCTGAAGTCGTGCATGGAGTGTCAAAATAGTCCCTTTTGATACTATATCGGCTGCGTAGCCAGATCCATGGCGGCCACCCGGGAATTCTTGCATTTTCGTGTGGTGCCACCCAGCGGGCATCTATAGGACAGGGACGTGACTATATAACCCCTTCAAAATATTCGAAAATTGGTCTGAAGTCGTGCATGGAGACCAAATAGCACGTGTTGTTACTAAATCGGCTGGTAGCCAGAACCATGGCGGCCACCCTGGAATCTTGGCATTTCCGTGCGGTGCCACAGGGCGGGTATCTTATATATGACAGGGGCACGACCATATATACACGTAAGGATTCCCTTGTGACTGCAATGGTTCTGGCCGCGCAGCCGATTTAGCAACAAAAATTGCAATGTTGAGCTCCGTGCACGACTTCAAGCCCAATTATCGAACATTTGGAAGGGGTTATTTGGTTGCGTCCCTGTCCCGTGGACGCCCACCGAGTGGCACCGCATGAAAATGCAAGGATTCCCGTGAGGCCGCCATGCTTCTAGCTACGTAATCATGTTTATGGGCTGCGAAACGGTTTTCAAAAACTTTTCTTTGTTTTTTTTGTAACATCTCCCAGTCTGTTGTTGAAACTACGTATGAGTGTTAGGTCCTGGTGGATCTGGGTTTTTTCTATCCATATTGTCGATTTAATTGTTTAAATACCAGAGGAGCAGATGGTGGCGATTTTCTGCCATGTCTATATAGTGGTATAAACGATACGACGTCACGATATCGGGAAGAGAAGTCCCAGAACCCAAGATACTGGCAGGTATACCACGAAGAGATCAGTGAAACCCACTTGAAATCCTAAACGCTCTGTATAGTCACACCGACTATCGACCCATTGGCCAAAGCCGGGAATATAGCCTATAGTACATGTATGAGGTGGCGCGGCATTTCCAAATTAATTGTCAACACACCTCATCCCACACGGACAACATCTTCATGTATACGGTATTTTTATTTGTTTATATCTGCATTAAGTATACACTAATACTATAAAACAAGTTGATTATATGGTGACAGCCTTGACTTCTTGTTTACACTCAGACAGGATGTCACCCGGAAAACTAGCAATTTATTTGTGCCTAATACGATTCCAACATTTATAACCAAAATATGCAATATATGTATATAGTCATTCTCCAAGACAATGCCAATTTGTATTGTAATAATTAATCGGATAGGAATTTCATGAAAGCATTGTCATTCTGTGTACGTAGCATCAATTATAAGACTGGAGCTATATTTCAGTCTTTTCTATACGTGCCCAGCGATACCTATATCGATTGACATGTGTCGCTCGTCAAAGTTCCGCAGGAAGGGGATTCTGATGTTGAAATGTAAACCGTTGAAAGAAGCACTCAATGTGATAAATACAAAAGGCTTTCTACCACCCAAGGCGCACCGGTTATTCTGGAAATCCATATATTAATCTTATGACACTGGTGGCAGCGAACAGAATTGGAGAGGTGATTAAAAATAACCCTATAGATACTGACACACAATGTTCTGTTGAAATGAATCTCCTAATTGAAAATACCGCTAGGTTTATCGACGCTCCGTGGGTCTACTTAGATAGATCTTGAAACTTATGATGCAGAATAGCTTTTACCCCCCTTTAACTCAATTGCAAATTAATTGATTAATCTTGGCATCTATCACAAAGAAATGGGTTCATCGTCCAAACCATGACTAAAACGCACACTGCCATACATATTTAATAGAAAACATTTTTGACATAGCATCATACATCCTGGGACTTTAGCCCGAGCCTGTGTACATATTCCGTCATTTTTCAGTCATTTTTTTTTAATTTGGCACAGATATTAAACATCGTTGGAACCTGCAATTCTGAGTTTGGTTGGAACCATTTTTGTCGAGTTCTTGTCATTTTTGCCAACTTTTCTAGCTCGTTAGCACAATAACTTAAACAAATATTAACCGATTTTAACAAAGTTTTGCGTAAGTGCTGTTTTAAAAAAATATCTTGAACAAGTTCGAAAACCAGACTTATCCGATCTTTTCTACCGCAATTATGGCCCCTAGTTTGACGAATTTTCTTGATTTTCAACATTTGAGGTTTCCGGATGATGACATTTATTCCGGACATATCCAATCCTTCAATTAGCCACCGTGTCCAGGGACATTGTGGTCGGTCGACCTTTTATTTAATATGATTTGGTGTATCATTTCTAGATGAAGACAATCCAACTCGACCACCCATCGGACACTTGAATTATTCTAAACCACACAACTATCGGCATTGCCGCGCCGTATATATCAGTACCAGATTCCTAGATTATATCCACGGTCCCCACACTACTTTCACACCCATCGGAAACATGAATTATCAAACAAATGCTCTTCATTGTTCGGTCCACAAAATTTTAGGAGACAACGATACGATTAGGTGCCATTAACTTAGCAGGTATAATGCCATGTGCATTAAGATTCGTCGACTAAGATTGTTACAAGTAACACCAGGGAGGTACAGCTTCACCTATGTAGCCTCTGATGTCTACATATATAGAGTACATACAGTTTACATTGGTGTGTGGCTCCGTGGTACGGTATATATCATCTCATTCAAAACCAGCTAAATAATCTTTTAATTCTTATTTTAAAAAAAACACAGATTCACCCATATTAGCATTGCACTGTATCAACCCAATTTATTGTGCTGTAATGCCGTTGAAGGTTTTTTGTGAGTTTGTCAGTAGCTTCATATCTGCCCTTACACAAGTTCCATGAATTCCGTTACTAGTTCCCAGACCAACCCCAGTTTCTAGTTCCCAGTTCTCATAATATGATAACAATCGTTACTGAATCGCCAACATGTATGTATGCATAATCACAGCAGCTACGGTGCCATCCTTTCTGGATTATTCTTGTGCCGCGACTAGTCCATCTATAAATCACAAACCAGGTCACATACGCTCGTCCAGCTGTTCAAAATTGGGCGTAAGTCGTGCATGGGGTCAACATAATGAAAAAGGTCAGTTTTCGTTGCTAAATCGCCTGCGTATGCATAACCATAGCAGCCACGAGGCTATTGTTCTGGATTCGTTTTGTGCCGCTACTAGTTCATCTCAAAATAAAAAACTAGGTCACAATTAACCTGTTCAGCTGTTCAAAAATTGGGTGTAAGTCGTGCGTGGAGTAAATTAACAATTTCTCGTTGCCAAATTCCAATATGTATGCATAATCACAGCAGCCACGGGCATTCTAGAAATCACAAACTGGGTCACATACGCCCATCCAGCCGTTCAAAAAATCGCCTTTGTTCTGACAACACTATTGTTTGTAAAAGAGCAGACAAGGGAGGTGCACTGGTGATTATGGAAGCGACCGACTATGCCAACAAATCGGAAGATACACTCTTGGACGATCGTTTTCACAAGACACTTCCTACAAATGAGGAGAAGTTTGTCACAAAGTTCTCTAAATGCCTAACTGATAAAGAAGC
Organism: Siphonodentalium dalli; assembly: GCA_032622095.1. Classification (NCBI taxonomy): domain Eukaryota; kingdom Metazoa; phylum Mollusca; class Scaphopoda; order Gadilida; family Siphonodentaliidae; genus Siphonodentalium; species Siphonodentalium dalli. Next base: position 107,510,907 of record CP136068.1, read on the forward strand.
CGAATATCTCACAAAATTTGAGATGAAATGCAGCTCTTACGGATTAAGCAAAATTCATAAAAGTCCCACAATCCAACAGGCAATTAAAGAACAGAATTCCGCGTATATCCGAGTGCCCAGGTACGGATAATATGGTCACTGATGTTAGTCGGGAAAATTTCTTTTGCGTGTATATACAGTTGGTGTTCGAGATAAATCATCCAGAATATCGCAAAATTTCACTGAGTGAACATTTGGATGAATGTGGAAAGAATCAATATTCGATCTTCCCATTCCAAAAACTGTTCTCAGCAAACAGAATACGCCGAACCCGGAAGGAAGATTTCTACGTTGATCACTTCCAATGCAAGCTAAATGCGCCCAGGAAATGACGTTGTGTAAAGCTGGGTTGTCTCCTTGACACTATGATGTCTCATGTTATTCTTGGACCATATATATAACTGTGCACACGTTACTTTAAACTGTGAAATATATATATATATATATATATATATATATATATATATATATATATATATGACCGAGCCTCTCGACAAACGGGTTATTATTGCCTACACGAAAAATCCCAGTTTGAGAGATATGCTCGTTCGATCTAGACTCAGACCTTGATTAACACGCAGTTCAATTAGCTCTTTGGCAATTTCAACATCATTATCCTTTGTTTGTGCTCAACACAATATTTTATGTCAATTTCCGACACAACCTAAGAAAATTTAGCTAGTTCCATAGAAATAATTACATAAGAAATCGGATAACCGACCTATGCCAGTGATCTCCGCACTTTCCAAATATATATATATATATATTTGCCAATGTCTGTTCCATAACAATTTACAGGGACCATCTCGATAACAATAGAGAGGTATATTTTGGTACTTTTTCTTACAAGAAAGATAATGGATAAGATAGTGCGGGTTAAAATTTTCTAAAGTGACGCTGTTGTTGTCAGGGGCACAAAAGGGGAGAAGGGCAGAAAAAAAAATTGTCGCCGATTTCCACCAAACTTATACATAATCATCTCCATGAGGAATCTAATGGTGTGGTTTACAGACGTCAATAGTGGCGCCATTTGAGTCAGGGATGCATGGAAGGGGAGAGGTGCACAAGAATTAATAAACCTGTTTAGCGCCGATTTCCACAAAGTTGATACACATTCTTCTCTATGAAACGAGGAATCTAATCGTGTGCTTTCAAGATGGCAAAAGTGGCGCTATTTGAGTCAGGGGTGCAGTGCAGTGAGAGGGGCACCAAAATCGCACTTCCGCAAAATGCCAATTTGGCATTTTTGGCGGCTATGTTTTTCGGTGGTTACCATGGCAACCATGGGCTTTCCCTAGCTTGGCATGATATCCAAATCCACAAGATATCACCTCAGGATGTTGTATACAAAGTTTGTTGCTTTTACCTTAAAATGCACGATTCACCCTTTTTTTGACACGGAGCCGCCCTACTAAAGATGGTCTTAACTTTGGTCTTAACTTTAAGACTGGTGTGAGGTGTCTTAAGATAATCTTAAAGTGAAGACCCACGTGATAAGTGGCATATCGATCACAAATATGGCGGCCTATGTTATTTTGCAATTACGGAGATATCTCTACATTGTCTAGGTGGGCAACTTGTCGTCAGGGGCCTATTTCATGAAGCAATGTCATAAGACTATCTTAAGTAGGACTTAATCTAAGACCTAAGGTGGATCTTATGATGTAACTTTTCCGTTTCAAGAACGCGTTTCACAAAACAAGATTAAGTCATACTTAAGTAGTATTTTAAGTTCGCGCGCTTTTAGACTGGCTCTCGACAATTTATTACAGCTATGCGCAGAAAATGTTGGTTCTGTGCATGTTATATGCCCAGGTACAGTGTCTGGTGACAGATACTATAGGGCGTGTCTAAGGGTGGATACACACATGCATGTAATCTCTGTAAATATCGTGTATTTGGCGTTTTACATGGATCATACACACCGTGTAATATGTGTCCGCAGACAACCCAATCATTGCGACTGTGTTTAACCACAGTGAGTTAAACTCTGAACCGCTGAAGAGCCGGTGACTGGGACGAAGTCGTCAGGCCGCTTAAAATAATTATTCGCGCGATAACTCAAATGGTCCACGCTCTGTTTAAATCATTGTCAGTCTTCTATTGATGTTAATACCAGTGATGGCATCTTCCCCAACGCAGGGGGCTATGACCCACAACATGCACGGGGAGCTATATTATCCCAGAAGCTACCGAATTCACCATTGCATATTTCCTCGACGGGGGGGGGGTCTGTGCATGCAGCACCCTTAGTCCTGACACCCTGCTTTATAAATATCGTAGTCATGTCTGTCGTGTCTGTTTTCTACGAGTGACTAATCTAATATGCAGCAATTTATGCTATTCATATAATTATGAACATAGTATACAGCTTTAAATTTGAATGCATGGTGTTGCTGTTTGTCTTCATTCGGCGAAAGGGTTGCCTAGCTACGAGTTCCCAACTACGTCACATTTCCTCTCTTGTGTTATACAGTTTTACATGTATACGCAAAATTTACAACTATGGATATTTAAGTAAAACATTATATTGTAATTCTTGCCCAGATAATCCCGGCTGATACATTCAATTAACTCCCTTAGTTATTGGAAGCTTTCGAGAACCAGCCCCTCCCCCAATCATGGATTATGGTCGAAAATTTTATATTTCAAGCTTGTGACAGTTAGGAGCTTGTTCAACCTTTGGCTTGAGAAACATATATATAAATGGGGGGGTGTCACTCTTTTTAATTTCAACGCTGTACCTGCATTATTTTTTGGCGCTATAATGAATATTTACAGTCCCAATTGAATTAATGTTATCACATGAGCTCGCTCTCAAATTATCAGAGAAATCTCAACAAGCCGGTATCATCCTATAAAAGAATTCTGCATATTTTATTTTTGTTTTGGATGACCCTGTTTCCAAGAAATGACAGAAACACATCAAGTATAAAATCGACCAGCTCCAATCCACTTTTCGAAATGAATTATAACTCGTGAAAAACAGCAACTTATATCAGACAAGAATTACTCATTTCGGCATCCATGAAAGAAGACATGTTTATGACTGGCCTGAAATTTCTTGAGGGCAGTTTGTTTGATAATGTCTTATTACTACTCACTGGTGAAATTGACCTCTCGCGCGCAGGTGATTAATTTGGTCAATTATTGGTGTGGCCATGTAAAATACATTTTACATACATACATTACATGCATGTGTGTATCCACCCTAAGAATAATTATGATATTGTAATCCAAGGGCGATAATCAGTATAATGACTGGTGTATACTTAACTGCAAGAGCGCGCTTTCTAACTGTGTTTTCGCGTCAGACTCCACACATAGCTGAATGCTTCCAGTGCCGATTTTAAACAAAGTAACGAGCTCAAATATATTATTTCAGTTATTAAAGGGACTTATACATCGTAACTCAGAATGTGAACCTTCACCCATATAACATGCCATTAAGGCGACGCGAGACATATGTTCGCCCCTTTCAATGCAGATATTATGTTCTATTACATTATACGTCTTTGAAGCATCTATAATACCAGGAAACCGAATATGTCGCCACGACGGCATACACATAAAATACACCACGATGGAAGCACTGAGCTAGACGCTCTTTGTTGATTGCCAACATTCATGGAATACTAACACGAAACGCTCTTTATTTATATTGCTATAACGTGAACAGGACTTCATATCGTGCTCCAAATAGACTTATTTCCAATCTGAGACATACTTGTATATAGAAGCCATATATAAATGATGTTAATGCCATTTGCTCTGGTTATGTTGACAAATATTCTAAACGACTGTTATAGTTAACAAACTGCATATGAATGTTGAACGACATTTTGTATATATGTTTTAATAAAAACCAAAGCAACTACTTCTGATAAAGAGCGTTTATAATTAACAAAACGTGAACAGACGGCCGGTTCAGATGCCCACTGGGGAAAATTACTAAAATACCAATATAGACTATACCACTGGTATGGTCTATATTGGTATTTTAGTAATTCCCCCAGTGGTCTGTGGGCCGGTTCACAGTGATATGTTCTTTCGCGGATCCCGGTGTGCCCGCGCGGTCCGTATACTGTATATATACATGCTATATATCTTTTTATTTCATAGTTAATAAACATGTGATGCAGATGTAATAAGTGTATAAGATCTGAGATTCGCGTGGGTGGGTTATGATAATATACATAATAATAATAAAATAACACATATTATGTATTATTATCTTGCCGATATATATATACGGGTTACATATACAATATATTTTACAATCAAATTATAACATAATAATATAGAAAGGCAAGTAAATAATAATAATAATAAAAGCTGACATAAGCATTTATAAAAAACACTGAGTATAAATCATTCACTATTATCCTCGATGCGAAAATGTTCGGACTAATTGTCTCAACATGATCATTGCGATTGGGTGATTTGAATCGCAAATGATGTCCAACTCTATGGAAATATATTATATTTGTTACAGCAATTAGACATGTATATATAGTCCGGTCTTGGCGGTTTACAGTTAGTAGCGGACACCCCGCCAATCTTGCAACCACTGGCCACGTCACTGCTATAGCTTACCAGTTGGTTATTAATTACTACCATTTCTGAAACACCCCTCCGTGCTAGCAAGATGTTATTCAGTTAAATGTGTTTATAATAATATATACATGAACTAGGTCCCATCCATATTTCGGACCAACTGCGGATCACAACGTAGGTCTTAACTTTAAGATTATCTTATGACACCTCACAGCAGTCGTAAAGTTAAGACCAAAGTTAAGACCATCTTAAGTTAAGACCTTGTTCGTGAAACGAAGTTTGAACTTATGACCATCTTAAGTCCCAACTATGTCATAAGTTGCCTTCATGAAACAGGCCCCTGATATACAGGGTCGTGGCTACAGAGTGAGAGGGGTGTTCGCCTCGAAATGTCCAACTACACCCCTTTAAACAACACCAAATTCTCTTTGGGTTTAAACATTCCAACTGGTACCTCAAACTTTCCAAAACCAAAGTTTGGAGAGAGCAACTCCCGCCCCCCCCCCCCCCACAACCATATGGTTAGTTTGCTAAAACAATTCAGAGCACAGGCTTATCATCAGCCACGTGGCGAATGGGATTTGTGTGTTGTCTGCCCCCCCCCCCCCCCCCCCGCCCACACACACACACTTTGGTCAAAATGTTTAGCAGTTGGAAATTTCATGCCTGACAACAACATTAATCGTACAATATATATAGGTTTCAATTGTTTGAATGTCTAACTAGTAAATGAATGTGTTGTTTTAGACAAACAGCAGCAACCGAAATGGCAATCAGTTGGAAAATCACCAACTTTAGGGGCGTCAGGTTAGAACTTTTGAACTGTTGGAATATTTGAGATACCAATTGGAAAGTTTAAATCCAACGGGTGAGTGGAATTGGCATTTCGCGAACATGGAAGTTTGCCCGGTTCAATTAAGGGGCGGGTGCAGTTGGAAATTGCACGATGTACCCCCCCCCCCCCCCCCCACAGAGACCAACTAGCCATCCCGAGCCTCATCGAATGTAGGATATAGTCAATTATCAGCTGTGTAGGTGACCTATAGATAATATATATTATAAAATTGTATTACCCACGAATTAAACTTTTGATAAGAATTATGGCCTAGCTCGAAGTTCACAATCTCCTTTATGTTATTCCATATGTGTGTGGGGAGATGGGGTAAAATGAGATCAATTAATGTATTGATTCTTTTCTCTTTCCAAATTTCCGTCGGATGTTTACAAAGCAGATATGTCATATAGGAAAGGTAACACACACGCTCTTTATCAAAATATGTTTTAGAAAAAGTGACAACTTGCTATAGAGAATATTATTGGTATTGAGTTTATGCCCACATGTCGTGATTTTCCAAATTTTTTCTTTTTGCAGGGGTGGGATGACCATTGTACAGCATACTGTATACATAAGGATTAACTGGCATGTGGACTATTTTTATGGAGATGTAACCGTGAGGTAAGTGGTCATAACTTGTGTAAAACCCGAAGGGTTTTACATACAAGTTATGACCCCTTACCTCACGGTTACATCTCCATAAAAACAGTCCACATGACAGTTAATCCTTTTATTTATATACATTTAGCGAAAAAGCCACTTTTGTAAATGTATTTAAATCGAAAAGTGTATCGTGACAAAACCAGCCCAAATTAGCCCATAGCACCCTTGGCAAACGTTAACAGGAACAATTTCTTTATATTGAAACCTGATGATTTAAGTTAAGTCAATCCTGCGCGAGTCCAAATGCGACCAAAACATTACGCGTTTTTCTTTCCGGTATCGATGACGTATCGATGTAATTATGGGGTTGCAGTTATGAGCTGTTGTGCGTTCACCGAGAAATAACTACAACAAGTCACGTGGGCGTCGACCAATCGGAATGCTGGATTTAGTGATAATCACACTTAGTATGTAAATATATGTATATGATAAACACACCCGTAACGATGACACCCCTTAATGCGAGTGTGCTAATGAAAACGTAGTTATATATATATATCCATGGTATGACAGCCGCATAAAACATCGGCATAAAAATAATTAAAAAAATTACTCTAACAAATATTTTTCCTTTCCCTTTGAATCGAAAAATGACCTATGTGTGTCCTGATGACATCGCCGATTTATTTTGATTATTGCTACACGTAGAGAGCGGTGGTCGATAATACACGTGTTATGTCGGCTCACATACAAAAAATCGCCGCCTTATCATTGCTCTCAGTGGATTAACTTGGCGTAAATGCATGGTCGCAGTCATGCATCGATCCATATAATTATATTGTCTTATTTCTGACACCGCCACTCACCAGAAAACGCAAGGCTCGTCATTTTAAGAGCCTGTGATGTACTCATGTTCGAATTTACATCGTGGAACCCATGCAAGTCTAAGATCCATATGCGAATATAAGGCCACTAACTATAGACAGTACGATACATGCGCTGATTCGCCCACCCCCATTCCAGTCGCTATCCAGCATCCCTGTCACATGCACACTAATGTCAACTCGGACTCGGCTCTTTCTCGATAACCTCAATGCCGTACATACAGATTGTACAAGCCCACATTTTTTTGTTCCGGACTGTAGAAAATTGTCGATAACCAGTCTAAATGAGCGGGAACTTATTTTCTTACTTAAGTAGGACTTAAAGGTACTCAATCCGAACAGAGGGTCCCCATCTCAACCGATTCCAACAACAACAATCCGATCAGAGGGTCCTATATTACTATTTCTTTGGCTTTGGGGGTAAAAAATATTTGATTCGAGTCGAGGAACCCATCAAACAAAGCTCAGAGTTATTAGATATTGATTTTTGAAATTTGTTATGTTCTCGAGATGAGTACTAATAATTGCCGTCAATTTCGTATCCTGCTCGAGATTTGTACACCAAAACTCTATTCAAACAGACAAGGGTGGATAACTCTAAAATCAAGTGGTAATAATAACGCAATTTTGACTGAGATCTAAAATCGATATCTAACAAATCTGAGCTTTGACGGGTGACTTCCTCGACTCGAATCAAATATTTTTGACCCCGAAGCCATTGAAATAGTAATTGAGAGGAGTTTTATCGGATTGAGTACCTTTAATCGTGTGAAACGCGTTCTTGAAACGGAAAAGTTACATCATAAGATCCACCTTAGATCTTAGATTAAGTCCATCTTAAGATAATCTTATGACATTGCTTCATGAAACAGGGCCCTGGTATGTTATCGCATGTGGTGATATGGTTCACCTTGACTGGTGGTCATCGGTATCCGTTAAATAATCTCTAAGGGATACACTGGTAATAGTTCACGCACTCGAGTTATGATCCATCACATACAATCGCCTGTTTCAACAATTGACTTCGTAATTCCATTTTAGATTGGTTGACATATGTTGAAGTATTATATTGCTGTGTGTGTACTGTAGGGACGTATATCTTGTGAGGGTTTCCGTTGACGGGGGATATCCATGTGGGTTTTCCAACTTCACGCCCCCTTGAACTAGGACAAACTCCCAAGATCACATAATTCAAACCCCTCCCCTCGCCTTTAAATTTCCCACATGGTACCTCACATGCCTTGAATTTTGACTGGACACCGGAGAGGGAGGGACCTATATACATGTAGAAGAAATTCCAAACAAATATTTTGACCAAAAGTAGGAAGAAATGCAAACGTTGGTCTAAAACCACAAATTCAACATGCATTACTGCCAGAACAATTTCAACCCATAGGGAAAACTTTGACCATAGTTGGCGGGGGTCCCATGTCCCCACATAATAACAATAATCGTTCACCAACTCGCAGAACATACCCCCGAATTAACTGCTATTCGGGTTCAATCAAAACATCTTGGACGCAGGTTTTGATGGCGCAAAGTAATATTTTGTACTAGTTATCTGTATGAATGGGTGGGTAGAATAGCTTCTTGGGCATATTCGACCACCATGCCATCATAAACAGAGACGTGGCGACATGGGGGGGGGGTCTCACCCCCAACTTTGGTAAAAAAATTCAACAGTTGGAAATTTCATACCTGCCAAAACATTAGTTGGACATTTCACACCAACAATAGGTTGAAATGTTCTTGTAGTTTGATTTTCAAACAATTTATTGGGGGAATTAATTGTTTTTGGACCAATATTTGCATATTTTCCTATTTTTTGTAAAAATTTGGACTGAAATGGTCATCAGTTGGAAATTTTCCAACCCCAGGGGGGTGACAGGTTGGAAATTTCCAACACTTGGAAATCTTGTGTCCTGATCCCTCCCCCGTGGCCAGTCAAAAACTGCTAGTTAATTTAAGAAAACAATATTCTCATACATTTGGTAAACATTGGCATTGGAATTGTCATCAGTTGTAAATTTTCCAACCTAACTGGGGTGTCAGGTTTGAAATTTCCAACTCTAAAAATGCTTGACGCCAGTCTAGATGCTAGGATTTTTGCGATTTTCTTGTTCAGATAACAAAATTTTCGCACACCAGACCGAACCATGGTCGGCCCGGTGTGTCATTGTCTCTCCCCTGTGGCCAATACAAAAATGCTAATAAGTTTAACAATATTTTACTACATTGGGTCAAACTTGTGGTCATCAGTTGGAGAAATTTCCAACCTGAGGGGGAGTATGAGGTTTGAAATTTCCAACACTATAGGAAAGCTTTAGTTGAGGCCAGTCTGTATGCTAGGATTTGCGATTTTCTTGTTCAAATTTCAAAATGTTCTTACACCGACCGAACAACGATGGTCAGCTCGGTGTGTCGTGGTCTCTTGCCAGTAGCCGTGTGCATTTGTATGGAGTTAGACCACTAGATGTTCGGATTTATGCAATGTTTCAGGTTAAAATATCTGAATGTTCTCATACCGGGAATACAGAACCATGGTTTATGGAGATATAGGATAGTAGGCCTAAACACTGAGGTGCAGGGGGGGATTGCAAATGGAATTATGCAAAACTTGTGTTCGGTCTGATTCTGACTCAAGGAGGGGGGGTGCAGTTGGAATTTCCCAAGGTGGACACCCCAACGGAAACCCTCTAGTCACGTCCCTGATCATAAAGTATCATTAATGGTATCATAACGGCCTCATAACGCGACCGGCATCATAATGTGTCTATATAACTTCTATGTATTATTTCTTAACATGTATTCAGGATTCACCCCCCAAAATTAACTCGTATTCAGGATTCACCCCCCAAAATTAACTGGTATTCAGGATTCAGGGGGGAGGGGGTGATACCCTCATATAATGAATCATATATACATTTAGCAGTTGCCATGTGTGGCTTTATGAAGATTAATGGGTGTATTGTGGGATATATCGTATACTCAGAGGAAGATTTCACCAACGAATGGGTGGAGGTTTTTATAATTCAGTCTTATGAGGGGTGGCGAATAAGCTTCAGAAGAATCGTTGTATCAATATAAGTACATGTACATGCAGACAACAGAGGAATTCAGTTTAGTGTTTGCTCACGATAACTTACTCGAATCACATGTTCCAGGGTAGGTTGTAGAAGTTCTGTGGTATTGCTGGCACTGACAAGTGTGCAGAGTCTGATCACATTCTGTTCCATCTGCGTTGCATTGCTGGTAACACACGGCTCCGAGTGTTGTGCCAACAACTACAATGTAGAGTGTTAAACACAAATACTCAGTAATCAAGTCTGGTTAAGTGAACATGTTATACAGCAAGTATGTTGGTGGTTTCTGCTGAATCAGACATTGTGTATTAAAATGTACAGAGTATGGACGAAATTATATTTTCTGTATGAACCAACGGATCACATGGTGTTCAGTACTAATAGAGAGATTCCGCTTCCAGCGATCGTTCGGAGTGTAGGGTTTGTAACTTCCAACGAAAGACCACATTACTCTACAAGTTTTGTCTATTAGCGAATAACCTGTGCGGGTGACGAATAAAGCAGTCACGAATAATCTAGCTCAATGAAAACAAATGTTGGTATGCAGTGTGCTCCACCCAAGCACGGGGCAATCAGCTGGAGTTAGGCCACAGTGTTAAGAGATATGTTGGTCAGCTTTAATTTGGTTATGAACCCATGACTCATAACTCATCTTAGCCCAATTGTGTACTGATCAACACGCATGACATGACAATTCTCAAATATTGAACATTATTTATGGGTAGTTGTCTTTCTAAATGAAAATAACCATTAAATTGCACGAATCAAGAATGTCCTCTCATGATCTTCAGATATGGTGTCATGGACATGTGAATATTGTTTTTACAGAAGTTCGTGGTTCCTGAAAACAGTGAAATTTTAAATATTGTTCACGCCATAAACGTAAAGTAATTGAGATTATAATATCCAATAGGTCAACAGTGCCTAAATAATGTGTCAAAATAATTCTTGTACGTGTATTTAAATTATGCAACGAGTCGACCCAACGAAATATTTTTCCATTTTGTTAATTCGTAAATTTCATTAACAAAACTAATTTATTAGGCCTCATCTCCAGATAATCTGCAGCGACACCCCCACCCACGCACGCTGGAAATTGTGACTACCATACATACTATACATAGGTATCGGGGCATAAGTTATTCAATTTAGCTTGCCAGAGTTCCGAATACAACAATACATTGATGAAGTGACAAATAAAGTCCTTGCTTACACCCCACTTTGCCTTTTTGCTTTGCTGACATTGCAATAGAGAATGTTTGTTATCCATGTAGGGTGTTAAATCAGTACAGAGTCTAAATGTACTTACTTTCATAACAATTCTCGTCTGCGTCGAGGTAATGGTAATCATTACAGACGCACACGTGGCTAGAACACCACGAGTTGAGAGGGTAGCATGGTCCATCACAGACATCTCCGACTCTGATCCCTAGATAAGATAAAAGAAGGCTTGCTAACTCTACAGCATTATGTCCCGTAGTGTATTGTGGTGAAGGTAGAGTGGCCGCGTACGGTAACAAATGTCCAGAAGATTTGATAACTATATATTTGTATAAGTCTCTGCCGATAAGCACAATAGGTGGATGAACAGAGGTGTTGATGATAGCAAGGTTCCAGGATAAGTTAAGTCCCTGCTCCCGAGAACGGGTAGTTATTTTCTAGTGTCGGTGGTATCATGTGTCCATATAAGGTCTGGAATACCATGATACAATCGTCTATGACGTGTATCATACTATTGTTTACCATAGAATGATACTGGTTTGATTTTCCCTCACTTATACAATGGTAGCTACCAGTCATAACCAATTAAGAATATGATCTTGTTAATTATGCTTGTGTACTCTTATAGTATATCATTTACAGCTCACGTGCATTGTGCTTATCTGTACAATTAACCCTAGCGGTTACAATCACTGGGGAAAGGAAGTTTATCCTAGACCCGGGAACACAAATAGCAATAAATATACTATCTTATGTACTATCGGACACATTACAGTGTTTTGTTTCTTTAAATTTCGGGGGACAATTATGTCGGACCATGAGCCCATTAATATGAGGTTTTGTATATTAACAATTACGTCGGACCTATGAACCCAAGAAAATGAGGTTTTGTATGTTAACAATTAGGTCGAACCCATTAATGTGAGGTGGTGTGTGTTAGAAATTAGGTGAGACACAAGACCCCATTAATATGTTTTGTATGTTAATAATTAGGTCGGATCCAGGAACCTATTAATGTGAGGTTTTGTGTGTTAACAATTAGGTCGGACCCATGAACCCAATAAGATCAGGTTTTGTATGTTAACAAGTAGGTCGGACCCATTAACAGGAAGTTTTGCATGTTAACAATTAGGTCGGACCAATGGGCCATTTAATGAGGTTTTGTATGTTAAATATTAGGTCGGACAAATGAGCCCATACCTATTAGGTTTTGAATGTTAGCAATTAGGTCGGATCCCTGAGGCCATTACTAGGATGTTTCGTATGTCAGCAATTAAGTCGATCCCATTAATATGAGGTGTTGTATGTTAATAATTAGGTCGGACTCATGAGCCCATTAATATGAGGTGTTGTATGTTAATAATTAGGTCTGACGCATGAGCCCATTAATAGTTACAATTAGGTCGGACTCATGAACTCATTAATATGAGGTGCTGTATGTAAGTAATTAGGTCTGACCCCATGATCCCATTAGTATGTGATTTTGTTTGTTAGATATTGACTCTCAAACAAGTGAGTTTTAACCCATTCTGAATGTTTGTCGCCGCCGCCCATGAGCGATTGATGACAAAGAGCGTCATGGATCTGAACATCTGAGCAAAAATCTTAAAACAGTTCAGAAATTTAGAAAGGATTGTGTTGGCTGACGAACGGGTTGGGTATTCCGGTGAATTCAAAATGCATCGAAAATGACAACACTGTTGTAGAAAGAAATATTACGCTACGTTTACTTAACGGAATTATTTTTGCCCTAACAGCATCATAGCAATTTACCAGGACTACGTTACTAGGGTTATATTTGCAGCAACACGGTAATTGTGCGTCACTGGTAAGTTGTATTATACAATGAATGAACTCACTGGTCATATTGAATGGAATGCAGCGGTATCCAATATCACTGGTGTAGCTCGGCGAACATATCGATTCCTCACCACATAGAGAGCTGATGCATGGGTGAGAGGGCTCCTGGAAGAGGGAATAATCATGTCACGCACATCCTATAATTTCCACTACTGTAGCTGTGTTCAACTAGTATAGTTAAAAAGATGTCGTGTCCTATTTTATACCATCACATGTTCGTTTGTTATACACGTAAAATATTTAGATCGACCATCGAGTCCACAAATATGAGCTTTTGATGGCCAAAAGACGACGTTCTAAATAATTGTCAGCCTAAAAAACAGTCCAATGGTCGTATTTTATAAAGAGCGTCCGTGTTTCCGTAGCCGAAAATCGTATATAATAAAGAGCGTTTTTCACAATTAATAACATTGGTACTATTCTTCGATTTTTACGGATGCTTCGTATATTTTCGCAATGTATTGGACATGTGAATTTCTTTTCCTTGCTGAGCTAAGATTTAACTTAGGAATGTTTGTCCAAGTTGGTGTCATATTTAAGGATGACGATATTAAACCGCCATTTCCATGGTGCATGAATAAACTATATAATATCGCGTATATCATGTTGCACAACCACATTGAAGTTCTAACAAAATTGCAGCAAGTGAACCGGAAATAGATACAATTTGCTTTGCAATATTTTGCACATGACTATTTTATTTAGTAATGACATGACTCATGTCACATGAGTATACTTTTCTGAATGACAGTAATGATGAAGCACAATCATGGTTGATAACAGATATAACCAATTAAAATCCACAACATCGTCTCCTAAACATCATGACAAATTTGAGTGTCGACATTCACTTTCATTATATTTCATTACACATTTTATGTGGCACAGATTTTCTTGAATCGTGTGTTTGTTATTTGATTTTGGGTTTATTATCTTGTATTGAACCCACCAAACTGCAATATTCAAATTTGGTCTGAACCATATGTTATTGAACTAAACAAAACACAAGCTTAAAGACGCGGGCGGCGTTGGGTCTAGGTTTGTTGTCGGAAACAGAACACGTTTACAAAATTGTCTCAATGCGCTGGAAATTTACTCAATACAAGTCGTGAATGCAAGCAAATCAAAATGTATCATTTTCAGAACGAAGAAAACCAAACGGGAACCAAATTTCAATATCAATGGACAAACGCTTGAATTTGTTTCAGAGTATCCCTATCTCGGAATAAAATTCACATCAACCGGTAGAATGACAAAGTCACAAGAGCACTCAAGTGGAAAAGCCACGAAAGTAATGTTTTTTAACGCAGTCTATTCCTTCTAAGATGCGACTTTCGATTCCAACTAAATGCAAATTATTCGATAAATTGATTAAACCGATAATGATATACATGTACGGGTGTGAGATATGGTCAGGAGAAATAAAAATGCTTCATTCTGACACAATACCATGCGAGCTATTTCACCTAAGGTTTTGTAAAACGATATTAGGGATTAATCAAAAGGCCACTAATCATGTCGTACGCGCAGAATTGGGACGACATGACGCGATGATACAACAATTTAAGTATATGAAAAAAGTTTCTAATTATCCAGCTGAGTCTTTGATACATGATGCATACATCGAGTCACTTGAAAATGCGTCGATATCATTATGCAATGACTTATATGGAAAATATGGTGTTGATATTTCAAATCGTACGAAACTTCAAGGAATTCAAGAAAAGGAGCTTGTGAGAAAATTGAAAACGGAACATTTAAAACGATTTTACAACATTAACTCTTCCGAAAAGAAACCGACCGCTGGTAATGAGACAAGAACGAAAAGGTTGTTTAAAGCAAGGTACGAAATGGAGCCATATACATTTAAGACACGCGTTCTAATAAAGCGAGAATTCTATTTACGAGATTGCGAATCAGCAATCATAGATTGGAAATTGACAAGGGGAGATACAAACAGCCCACACTACCCGTTAGAGACAGATTATGTACTGTGTGTAAATGTAAACAAATTGAAACAGAATACCATTTTATATTAGAATGTAGAGCCTACAAAAGTATGCGCGATACATATTTTAGGGACACAATCATGATTCCCACATTTTTCAGAAATTACGAATTATGAGAAATTTAGATTTATTATGAAGAATGAACACAAAGCAACCATTAATGTTATATGTGACATGGTCCGGTCTTTCTCCGCCGTTCGGGATTCCAATGACAGCTAGTCAATTATAATTTATAACAGATGAATTCAATGTTACGATGAAAAGAGAAAAACGAATTTCGTTAGGAAACTACATTGTACGTGTATATACAAATATTTTACTCATCCAATATATATTGTTAATTTTTGTCAAATTATATGTATTTTATTTATGTTTGCAACTGCCCATTTGGGTGTATTTTGCATTAAATCTTATCTTATCTTATCTTATATTATGCAGCCAGGTTGGGCCGAAATCTGTAAACATTGATGTCAACGTGGATGGTCGCTCATTGTAATTTGGTTTGAATATCATCAGGTATAAACTAAACAGAAAAATACACAAACCCGCCCAACACGCCTTTTGCAAATTCCGATAGTAACTGATTTACTTTTAAAAAAACATTTCAAGATTTCCTACATTAGTCTTATTCAAAGCCCCAGAACAGAAACAGAAACATATTACTCGGCTGAAGTTTTCTCAGATCGAACATACCTCGATAAACGTTATTAGTGTGATCAGTGAATATGGACCCAATATACATATGAATGCTTTATTCAGTGATGAATTATGTCCGATGAAAGGGATGCTAAGTCACCCAGTTCATATTGTTTGCTATTGCTTTCTCGTATGATATGCACTGTGATTGCTTTTATTGGGGAATATGTCACACCGCCTCAGTCTTCAAATAGCAGTTTGCAATATTAATGTGTACGCAATACCAAAACTGAACAACATATTCATTCTAACGGAAAGCACACATACCAGTTCTGTTTTATCGGCATATACCAATGCACTGTCGGTAGGAATTTCTATGCTTCCGTTTCCCAGGAAATGGCAGATGTTCTTCGTCGTATTGTAAGCAACCTTCTGACAGCCCAGTGTGTAAGCACACGCCCTCTGACATCGCATCATATTCAGAGTCTTCATGGTAAGCATGATGGTCAGTGATGAATCTGGCACTACGTTCAAATCAGGTGGCTGGCATTGTTCGGCGATCGCATACACACCGAGTGCAGCACACAGCAATCCGAAATACCACATGACATCACTCAGAGTCATCTCACAACCTCTTCTTGCCTATGGTCTATGTCACGTAATTGCAACCCTGTTACACGTGGAAAGCTGCAAATAGTCTTGTAGCCAATTGGTCTACCTGAAAGTGGAGTAACACGAATATGTTTCGCTTTTATTGGTCTGTGTGGTCCACAGTACACAAAATAGACATTGAATTTTCATGAGAATTTTGGCAACTTTTTTGTCGCGATAATTGAATAAATGTTAACATTTGACGCTTTTATCAGGGTTTCCAAAAAATGTTAGTTAATTGTTAGATAATATAGACATATACTTATGTTGCCTGTTGTATAAAAGTTGTATCTATATATGACTGTATATTCATTTATTATACAATAACTATTTTCTTGGACTTTTACATACCCGAACAGCCAGTCAAACCAGCTCGACAGAGTTGACCAGAGCAACATATACTACTACAAAACATAATTTGTTGTTCAGATATTGACTCCTCTTTCTTACCTATTTTCCAGCAATTCAATTATTTATATCAACAGTTAAGTAGGGCCGATAATCTTCAGTTAATGCATGTAAGATTTGTTTTGTGAAAACAATCCATCTCTTCAGAAACACCTACTTGTTTTGGAGTTGAATATATTGCTTCTATCTACTAATGCACACTTACCAAAATGCAATTGAGACCGTATTCTCCACATATGCCGAGCTACCACTGTGTCCAACTCTGATGGCACATATATACCAAATGCAGTTATGGGGATATCACCCATTTGGTCTTACCTCCATAGATGATAGTGCTTCCATGCATCAATTTAACTTTCTACACGCGGTTCTTAATCACTAGGTCAGTATATGTGAGATATGCTTGATATTAGGAACGTTCTTGTCAAGAAAGAACAATTCACAGCGAAGGTGTTCAAAACTTTAATCAAACGCAACTTGACCATATGATATGCCGAAAATATGTGTGATACACATTCGATATATCATGCAATTCAATGCTTGCTTTACATCGTTCGATCAGACGCTCTTTAAAACCACTTCTTCGAATATTTCCGTTATTTCGTCAAAAACTCTTCTTCAAATCTCTCCGTTATTTCGTCAAAAACACTTCTTCTCATACAAATCACCGTTATTTAGCAAATTAACATTATTTATAGAGTTATTGCCCTTCATGCAGGATTAACAAAACGTGCCACGCGTGGTTGGATTGTCCATTTAGTAATGACCATTTTAGGTACCGATTGTCCATTTATAAGTGGACAATCCTTGAAGAATTGCCTGAAATATACTATAATACTATTCGATCGCGGTCACAGTGTATTTGAACATTTTATATATGTTAATTTATATTTGTATATTATATAGTATGCGCACTGATTTATGTTGTGCAATTGATCAATTAGAATGAATTTCCAAACATTCGAGCTGCGTTAGAGATGTTGGTTTCGGAAAGTAGGTTTCCATCGTCCCCAAGAGGTTTTGACCGCCTAAGCAGACACAGTAGGATGTAATTAACCTGTATATGAACACATGCCCGTCCCTTAACTTGTAAGTATGTGTACCAATAAACGCTGACGTCGACTCTGGCGCGGCTTGCGTGATGGCTTGTGGACTCTGGTGTGACTTGATTGCAATGCTAGTGTTATCATTATTGGAGAATTGATCATACCAAACGCTTTATGCAGTAGATGTCAGACAAGCCTGATAGGTGTAAACATATTCTATTATTCCGAATAAATAGATATACAGAATAATAATGTGACAATAGTTCCTTAGAAATTGGCAGAATAAGTGGATATGGCATAACGCCTGATTGAACTTCTCAATCAGGTGGCTTACAAGGGGCACAAACTTGTCGCCGATTTCTTCCAAACTTAATAACACACAGAAATATCCACGAAACGAGGAATCTAATTGTCTGGTTTAAAATTTCGAGGGTGACGCCGTCAGTAAGGGGTTGGGACCACGAGAGGACAAAATAATTGATAAAACACGATACCGCCAATGCGTGTCAAAATTGATAATGTGCTTCCCATTAGTCTAAAGGTGTAGTTCAAAGTTGGAAGAACCTTGCCTGGGCCCGTGATAATTTTCCCGAATAATTAACATTCTATTTTTGCCTATATTTTCCAAATATATCAGCATGCTATTAGACGGATGGGCTATCATAACAACTCAAAACCGGATATCGAACAGATTTGTCTAAATGGGTGCAATAGTATATATAGGGGTAACTTTTTTACGAGGACAGTCATTGTGCACGTTTGAACTTTTATAAAGTGACGCTGTCTGATTCAGAGATGATAAAGGGATGGGGCACCAAATTCGTTGGATTTTGTTTGTAGCCGGATTCCATGGTTCGTATACATAGGTATCTCCGTGATAAGGGGCACCAAATTCGTTTGATTTTGTTTGTAGGCGGATTCCACCGTTCGTATACATAGTTATCTCCGTGATAAGGCACCGTCGATGTCAGCGATGTTGGGAGAGGTCCGCCAATACCATTAAAACATTTTGTCGTTGATAACCGCCAAACTTATATATACTATGAAAAAATACCATATTCCTATGGCACACTGAGCTATCATTTTTGCGAGCGTAATTTATCTATACATCAAATTGGCGTAATTTCACATCACGGTGCAATCAAATCTGCTAGAGATTTCCGCTTTGGGAATCATTGACCAAGCAAATCCAGCCATGCATCGAATGTTTCTGTATGTATGACCTCGTAAGTGAAATAGAGGACATAACTGATAAGAATAAACTCTGCATATATTTAACTATTATATTGCATTCCGGTAATCCGGTATAATGACTGCGTTCCGGATTGTGTTTGCCATCCGCTAATTAGTACCTATCGATTGGGAAATCTCACATGTATTTTCACAAAACATTTTGGATTAAAACTACTTCTACGATGCTGGAATATGTCGAGCCTGTCTTCTTTCGTTTTTATGTGAATCGAATACGTTCACCGGTCGAGGGCTATAAATTAATATAATCTATATCTATATTTGCGAATGTCTGTCTGTCTGTCTGTGTTCTATAGAAATTCACAGGGGACCATATAGATGGCACCAAAGGTGTCTACTATGGGTAACTTTTTACGAGAACGATAATGGTGCCGGTTAGAATTTTTTTAAGTGACGCCGTTGTTGTTGTCAGGGGCAAAACAAGGGGAGGGGGCATACTTTTGTTGTCGCCGATTGCCACGAAACCTATATATATTCATCCACATGATATAAGGGCTCTAATGGTGTGGTTTAAATATGTCAAAAGTGGCGCCATTCGAGTCAGGGGTGCACGGAAGGGGAGAGGGCACCAACATTGACAAAATAAATTTTAGCGCCGATGGACCATCTAGATGGCACCAAATGGGTCTACTAGGGGTCAATTTTTATGATAAAGATAATGGTGCGGGTTAGAATTTTATAAAGTAACGCCGTTGTTGTCAGGGGCAGAAAGGGGAGGGGCAGAACAAATGTTTGTCGCCGATTGTCACGAAACTTATATATAATCATTCCCATGATATGAGGAATGTAATTGTGTGGTTCAAATATGTCAAAAGTGGCACCGTTCGCGTCAGGGATGCACGGAAGGGGAGAGGGGCACCAAAATTGATAAAACTAATTGCTGTCGTTTGGATGAAAGATTGTTGGGGGCACTAAATTTGATGAGAATGGGTTTAGTCGCCGAAAACCATCCCCATGGTATGAGGAGTCTAATGGCGTGCCTTGAATCTGTCAAAAGTGGCGTCATTCGAGTCAGGGGTGCACTGAAAGGCAAAGAGGCAACATAATTGATTCGCAATATGTTTAGCGCAAATTTCCACCAAAGTGATACACATTCGTATCCATGATGCGAGGAGTCTAATCGTGTTATTTACAGACGCCATATTGGTACTATTTGGGTGAGAGATGGGGGTGGGTGGGCACTAAATTTGATCAAAATTGTTTAGTAGCCGATTATCACCAAACTTATAAATAACCATCTCCATGATATCATGAGTCTAATTGTGTGGTTTAAGGATGTCACAAGTGGGGCCATTCCAATCAGGGATGCATAGAGGGTGAGAGGGACACAAAACAGATAAACAATATGTTTAGCGCCGATTTCTACCAGATTGATAGATATTCTTCTTCGTGATACGAGGAATCTAATCGTGTGGTTTAGATACGCCAAATTGGTGCCGTCTGTGTGACAGATATGGGGGCCCTACATTTAATACGAATTTGTATACTCGCCAATTATATATATGCATTTCCATAATGAGTCTAAGTGTGTGATTTAATGATGACAAAAAGAGGCGCCGCTTCAGTCTGAAATAGGGACGGGACGGTCAATTACCATCAAATTCATACATGTTCTTCTCAAATAATACGAGGAATCGAATCATGCGTGTTAAAGACATATGAGCTAGCAAAACAGATACATAGAAGAAAGTATTAAACGTATATTTATCATTTTATTTAAGAGATACACATATTCTTGCAAACTGAGACACCTCGAACCGTCAGAGGATTGCATATTAGAATGGATCCTGTATATATTATATCACAACTGAGTATGTTCCATTCAATATAGTTTCCACACACAGAATTACAATAAACCACTCAAAATCGGGCACATGTAGCTGATGTAAGTGCATAGCAACATTTCTTTTAAACTGAGAATATTTCGCCAATATATAGCGCCATGAACAGAGAAGCACCTGGACATTTTTTTAAATATATATGTATCTTCATGGAGATATGATAGCCAGGTGTCCTCAAAATTATTGTCTAACCCACTAGATGTATTGATACATATCCACTGTCGGATACCCGTTTAGGTTCGGACATTCCAAGATGGCGGCGCCAACTGAAGCAGATAAACGGTAAGGGTATATATTGTCTCCAAGCAGCAATCAACGACATCTTTCGGTGATACACCTTGAACCAGCTATGTAGGAATTTGTATGCCCAACACATACGTAACACGCCTTTCGCATGACAGGCATGTGAATTGTTGTATTTGGCGTGTCAAGTCGTCATAATTTTTCGAAATTTTATCGAGGCGGCGAAATTTCCGCTTTTTTATATTTTTTTGGCCCTGGGCTCATGCATCCGCAAATTTATGTATTGTTGTGGGTAGATTAGGTCACCACACATCTTCGGAGTGCAAAACCGGCGATAGTTTTATGGTAAAACTCCGAAAAACGACCTTTGAAAATTTCAAAATGTTCAGGTTCTGATTCGCAACATTCGCGATGATTTTGTTCAGGTTCAGACATAATTTTCGTTCAGGTTCGGACAAATTTGGTTCAGGTTCGGACAATTTTAGTTCAGGTTCGGACGCATCAAAACCTTACCTATAAATGACATGCCGAGGTGCAGTTGCGATCTTATTGTGCGTGTTATTAACGAACATGCATTGTTAATTTGTTATATCTAAATATGTCAGCTGAAATTGATTGTAACCTAGAATTGTAAGTATCCCGGTGTTCTTGTTCGACATAATTATGTTAACTAAACAGGAAACAATTATATCGTTTAACCTGCACAAAATGTCGTCGCTATATACTTTTTTTGTTTGTTTTTTTTTTGGCCCGGGGCTATTGTGGACCACTCGTATCGGCTGGAGCACCCCGAAAGAGGTGACCCACCCTTACGAGATGGTCAAATTGCCTGTCGGGGTCTGTCCCCGCTAGAAGCGGAAGTCCGTCAGTCAGTCATGACCACTCGTCCTCTTCAGGCTGCGAACCCACTCCATGGAAGTCCCGTCCGATGGGGTGACCATCGTCGGGGACGTATCTCACAGCACGGGCTCGAGGCACGTGCTATCAAAACAATAACAATTTTATATCCACTAACAAATATTTTTTTTTAAGTTAGCGAGGCCAGCAAGTATTTATGGGCAAATTGTGGGAACAGCTATATAATCACATTCATCGTATAAGCAGTCTAACAAAAAGAGTTACTGTTGGTGGCTCGTTTCTGGGGGGACACGAGCCTCTACCGGGGCATACCACACAGTATCCCCCATCAAAAAGCCGTGTAACTTATATTATGGACAGTTATCTGCTCATCTACATGCGGAGACCTTCGTGGCATCGTATGTGGATGTGGAGGGGAATCACGTGATCGCATACATCTCACACGCATAAAATAAGAAAGTCCGCCCAAATTTACGAGTGGGCTAAAACCATTAATCGTTTCTTTTACGAATGGATGATAATCAAATGCACACAAACGCAACAAGAACGCGACTGTACCTCGGCGTGTCATTTTTATGCGAAGGTTTTGATGCGTCCGAACCTGAACCAAATGTGTCCGAACCTGAACGAAAATTGTGTCTGAACCTGAACAAAATCATCGCGAATGTTGGGAATCCGAACCTGAACATTTTGAAATTTTCAAATTTCGTTTTTCGGAGTTAGACAATAAAAATATCGCCGGTGTATCACCGAAAGATGTCGTTGATTGCTGCTTGGAGACAATATATACACTTACCGTTTATATGCTTTAGTGGGCGCCGCCATCTTGGAATGTCCGAACCTAAACGGGTATCCGCCAGTGATATCTATATATGTAAAACCCAATTGCCGTCTTTTATTTTTGCGAACTAATGTATTTATCATGTTCATGTTTCATGTCATAACGTCTGACGTATACGCAGTTGTGAATAAATAAATACTTCTTTATTGGTGGAACGTATTAATCGCGATAAACAGAATGACAATCGACAAGGTAAGCCACTACTTATATTCCATATGTAAGAATAATGTTTTGTGATGCTGTTTGAACATACAATTTATGAGAATACGTGTAACACTTTGAGCAAGAGTATTCTCTATTCCCACCAAAAATCCACAGAATGCAGATGGTTTCACATCACTTTAACCTGGGTAACGCCAGGTAACCCTGCTAGTCCTCGATAGTTTCACTGAAATGTGGTTTGGTGGCTGTATTCGCACTGACGGTTGCATCTCCAGACTTGACTCGTTGTACCGTTGACGGTGTTTGTGACATATTCATGACAACACACTGATAGCACAAGATGATAAATGCATCAGATTAATTCAAAAGCTTTGATGTGACCAATCACTAGTGTGCGGACTACGGGACCGACAATATCAACAACAACAACCACTCATTCACAATTGAACACTGGGACTGTCTGCGACGCCTGATAGTGATGACGAGCATGGACTATTCACCAACTAGTAACATCATAAATTCACGAGAGCTTTGATGTCAACCACTAGTGACGACGGAGTACGGGAGAATATTAAACACCAAAATTCACTTATGGTATCAATTGAATTCACTCAGTTACAATTGAATGAATCAAACTGTCTATGACTTTTGTTACCTGTTTATGTTCTTATAATTTATATTAATTGTATGCATTCTCTAAATATCTCCATGAATGGAGGAAATAAAGAATATATACATGTATATATTGTGGATCTGGCTGATATTTCTATCGAATTTGCGCTGATATTGTCGTGACATACACATGGACTATTCACGGAATAGTAACACCAACTACATTGTATAATTAACTGGTGCTTCTACAAGTTACATGTATCTGCAACACACTGATAGTGTCATGATCTACACATGAAATATTCAATCCAACTAGCTGTGACTGTTACTGATCAATAGTGTTGGGATACAAGTACATGCGGTGTGACTAATATGCATAAAGACATTAAGTGCACATGGAAGTGACTGGACAATTTTACGCCGGTGACTGGAAAATTTCACCTCAAATCAAGTATGGAAATTCAAATATTATACTTTTACATAAATTTTAGTGATATAAACTGTGATAGCTTTGTTTCTTTATGTCTTTAAATGAGAGGCCCGATTCGTATGATTTAGTTTGGTCGAAATCAGTATTACTCGTAATTGAAAAGCTCACTTGAAATAATTGTATTCAGAGTATAGATGCAGTTTTTCGGTTTGTGATCATTCAATACTGCATCAAAATTACACCTGTGTTTTCATTTAACTCTTATAAATATACACACATGGATTAAATTGGATCTCTTGTGAGATTTTGGATATTGATTGCAATTGCCCGCTGATTGTACTCTAGCCCAAGACATGCCCCATCATTCAGCATATTGTGTGTAGGCCTACTGTCTATTGTTATATATGTAAATGGCTGATTGGCTGCACTGCACGTTTTGCTCAGATTAATAGCATATTTGTGATTATTTGATTTGACGAATTAAGCAACATTCAACAACGATCAAGTACCTAGAAATACCAACCTGAATAATTGTCATATTTTAGTGAGCTTTCTAATGTGTAATTTATATAACATTTTTATCGCGGATTTCCTCCAAACGTATGTATAGACATCTTCGTGATATAAGAAACTCAATAGCGTACGGTGGTTTACAATTTCCAATGTGTCACCATTCAGTTTGATCAGGGGAATACCATGCAGCATTGATTCTTGTCGCCGGTTTTCCAACAATCTTATATTTTGGCTGTCCAAATGAGGAATTGAGGTCTGATAAGGCACATCAACATTGCTAAAACGTGTCGCCGACTTCGCAAAAAGTATCTATGGTCGTCTACATGATACGATGCATTTATATAATAGTACAGTTTAAGTATTCTTCAGTGACACCGTCCGAGTCAGGGGATGGGTCAGATCATCACCAAAGTTATGGATACTGGCTAATATTTGTTATTGATATTAATTCAGAACTATTAGAAAAGATCCTTATGTATATCAGTTAACCGATAGAAAACAATTTAAAAATTGATTTTAATTTTTAACCCATGATATGAATGCATTGTCTGTCTTTCTCTCTATGTACGCTATATAAATTAACGGGGACCATCTGAAGGGCCTCAATGGTGTCTAACAGAAATAACATTTTACGAGATACATAATGCTGCAGGTTACAATGTTCTAAAGTGACGATGTCGTAACCATGGTGGACAAGGTGAGGAACACGGAATTAGATACACATTCGGATACTAAACATGCAGATACGATTGAATGACATAATGTATCACATTATTGGCATATATATCTATATTTGCGAATGCATGTCAGTGTTCTATAGAAAATCACGGGGACCATCTAGATGGCACCAAAGTTGTCTAGCAGGGGTAACTTTTTACGAGGAAGATAATGGTGTTGGTTAGAATTTTCTATAGTGACGCTGTTGTTGTCAGAGGCAGAAAAGGGGAGGAGCAGCAACATGTTCTGTCGCTTATTATCACCAAACTTATACATAATCATCTCCATGATATGAGGAATTAATTGGTTTAGTTTAATGATGTCCAAAGTGGCATCGTTCGTGTCAGTGGAGCACTGAATGGCAGGGGGCACCAAAATTTATAAAAATCATTTTAGCGCCGATTTCCACCAAATTAATACACATTATTGTCTGTGATACGAGGAATCTACTTGTGTGTTGAAAGACGCCAAATTGTTGCCGTTTGATAGAGGGATGGGGTACTAAATTTGATAAATTTGTTCAGTCGCTTATTACCACCAACTTATACATAATCATATCCATGATCTCAGGAGTCTTATTGTGTGGTTTAAAGATGTCAACAGTTCGAGTCAGGGAGAGGGACAAAAAATTGTTAAAAGATATTTTAGCGTCGCTTTCTACAAGTTGATACATATCGTTCTCCGTGATATGGCGAATCTAATTGTGTGGTTTAAATACGACAAATTGGTGCCGTTTGGGTGAGAGGTGGGGCCCACTATTTTCTATTAGTAGCTGATTTCCACCAATTGTGTATATATATTCATCTCCATTATAAATCTAATTGAGTGGTTTAAAGATGTCAAAAGTGGCACTGTTGGGCCAGGGATAGGGAGGGTAGGGTCACAAACTGATAAAACATGTTTAGCACCAATTTTCATCACATTCATCTATACACTTTCTTCTACAATGATACGAGGAACTAAGTCTTGTGGTTTAAAGACGCCACATTTGGTGCCTGTATTTGCGAATATATGTCTGTGTTCTACATAACTTGACAAGGGACCACAGAGGTCTAAAATGCATGCCGTGGTAACTTTTCAAGTGAACAATAATGGTGCGGGTTAAAAAATCATCCAAAGTGACTATGTTGTTGTCAGAGACAGAAAAGGGAAGGTCAGCAAAAATGATGAAATAATTTTGTCACAGATTTACGACAAATTTATACATAATCATCTTCATGATATGGCGCTGCTTGAGTCACGGAGGGGAGAGGGGAACCAAAATTGATAACAAAAACTATATTTTTACGCCCGATTTCCACCAAATTTATACAAATAACCTCCATTATACCATGAGTATAATTGACGTGGTTTAAATATGTCAACAGGCCGAGCCATGAATGGGAAGGGGATGGACAGGACAGCAAAGCGGATAGAAATATGTTTCTAATTTCAACCAAATTCACACACGTTCTTCTCCAGTGATACGAGGAATCAAATCATGTGGGTTAAATACGCCACAGTTCTTGCACAATAAGGTACCTTTCGAAAGGAATCAACAAGATCGATGGCAACAAAACTTTATCGTGACCTTGAGGTACCGACAGCATCCAATGTACTCGAAACTGTCGACACGGTACTAAGAAAGTGTTTGTGCTGACAGTTTATGTGTAAAATCGACACAACTTACCACAGCAAGTGGCTCGGGCACTTTTGAAAACATCCGCGGCATCAAATGTTGACAGTTTCTGTCAATTCAAGAATGACTCTGGCTTGCATGCCGTTAAAAGCTATATGCATTGTACGCGTTTGGTCGGGATCTGACACCAGCAATCAAAGTCAGCGCCTTGTTTATACTTAACATCGTTTCGCGATCAAAAATGTATTGTTCCATTTTCGTGGTGCACACATACCTAATATGTACATAATTATACTATAGCATAATCCCGGCATAATCTATATGGCACCAAAGGGGTCTAAGAGGGGTAACTTTTTAGAAGGAAGATAATGGTGCGGGTTAGAATTTTCTAAAGGGACTCTGTTGTTGTCAGGAGCAGAAATAGGGGAGGGTCGGCAAAAAATTGTATCGCCGATTATCACCAAACGTATACATAATCATTTCCATTATATGAGGAATCAAATGGTGTGGCTTAAAGATGTCAAGAGTGGCGCCGATAGAGTCATGGGAACACTGAATGGGATATGGGCACCAACATTGATAACAAATATTTTTAGCGCCGATTTCCACCAAATTGGTACACATTCTTCTCCGTGATACAAAGAATCTAATCATGTCATCGAAAGGCGCAAAATTGGTACCATTTGAAAGACAGGTGGGGGCTATTAAATTACTAAATTTGACAAGAATTTGTTTAGTCGCCGATTACCACCAAACTTATATCATCTCCATGATATCAGGAGCCTTATCTAATGGTGCGTAAAGCTGTCAAAAGTGGCGTCATTCGCGTCAGGGTTGTACTGAAGTGGAGAGGGCGCCAGTTATTTTTGCGCCGATTTCCACCAACTTTATATACATTGTTCTCCTTGATACGAGGAATCTAATCATGTGATTTAAAGACGCCAAATTGGTGCCGTTTGGGTGAGAGATGGGTGGTAATACATTTGAAAAGAATATTGTTTATTCGCCGATTACCACCAACAAAAATGTTATATACAAATGCAAAACAAAACAGCTAAAAATTACCAGAATAAATCTGGATAACATGCATAGAACAATAATCACAAGAAGCATTCGAGACAGGGGTGCATGGAGGGGGAGAGGGACAGCAAAATTGTTTAAAAATATTTTAGCGCCGATTTCCACAAATTGATACATATTCTTCTCCGTGATACGACGAATCTAATTGCGTCATTGAAAGACAGTAAATTGGGTTTATTGGCCGATTGCCATCAATTGTGTATATATTCATCTTCATTATAAATCTAATTGAAATATAATTAAATCTCTCAAAAGTGGCATATCATGAGTCAGGGATAGGGAGGGAAGGGTCACCAAACTGATAAAAATATGTTAAGCGCCAATTTCCACCACTTTCATATTTACGCGTTATTCTGGAATCAAGTCGTGCGGTTTAAAGACGCCACATTTGATGACTATATTTGCAAATGTCTGTGTTCCAAATGTGACCAGATGGGTCTAACAGGGGCAAACTAGTCTACGAAGAAAATATAAATTGCGGGTTAAAATTATCTAAAGTTACTCTGTTGGTGGCAGGGGCAAAAACATTATGAAATAATTTTGTCGCCGATTTCCACCAAATCTATATATAATTATCTCTAATATGTGGCGCCGCTCGAGTCACAGAGGGGAAAGGGGAACCAAAATATAATACAAAATATTTTTAGCGCCGTTTCCATTGATACAAATCATCTCCATTCAATTGACGTGGTTTAGATATGTTAAAAGTGACTTTTAAATATGTTAAAAGTTCGAGCAATAAATTGGGAGGGGAGGGACACCAAAGCTGATACAAATATGTTGATACGAGAAATCAAATAATGTGATTTAAAGACACCACAGTAGGTGCCGTTTGGTCAGGGATAGAAGGAACCAAAGCTCATACAAATATGTTCAGCACTAATTTCCACCACATATTCATACACGTTCTTCGTCAATGATACGAGAAATCAAATCATAAATACGCCACGTTTGGTGCCGTTGGGTCAGGGGTTGAAAGAGGAGGGGTACTACCATTGATACAAATTTTATAGTCGCCGATATCCACCAGATTCCCACGTTCTTTTTCAATGAAACGAGGAATCAAATCACGAGGGTTAAAGACGCCACATTTGGTGCCGTTCTGGGTCAGGGATGTAGAGAGGAGGGGCACTAACATTGATAAGAATGTTTTAGTCGCCGATGTCCACCATAGTTATATTTAGTCATCTCCATAATTCGTTCTAAGGAGTTTTTGGCGTTCAAATTTCACAACCTCGACCGAATAAAGTCACTCGAACAATTATATCTTCTCAACTGACATCTTTATATTGGGACGGGACTCATGACATATAGTGCGCTAGCAAAACAGATACATAGAAGAAAACATTAAATGTATATTTATCATTTTATTTAAGAGATACATATATTCTGGCACAATGAGGGACCTTGAACCGTCAGATGATGGTATGTTAGGATGCCTCATGTATACTAACACAATATTGGGACGGGACTCATGCACTGAAAAAAAAAACTTAGTTAAAAGTAACTAAGTTACCTTAGTCAGAACCCCCGTCTCAAAACTAACTAACTTAGCTTAGTCAGAAATGACTAAGGTTGCCCTTAGTCATTTCTGACTAAGGCCTTAGTCATTTCTGACTAAGGCCTTAGTCAGAAATAAATAAGCCCTTAGTCAGAAATGACTAAGGCCTTAGTCGGAAATGACTAAGGGCAACCTTAGTCATTTCTGACTAAGCTAAGTTAGTTAGTTTTGAGACGGGGGTTCTGACTAAGGTAACTTAGTTACTTTTGACTAAGTTTTTTTTTTCAGTGCGGGGGGAAATTCACTGTAAACAGCTGTATATGAATTTCTGTGCATACTATTTACTAGTCAGAAATGACTAAGGCTTGACTAAGTCGTCACTGTATCCAGATAGTACATTTAATTGGGCCTAATTATTGGGGGTATCATAGCCCTGCAGCCTCAGCTGAACATCGCAACTGCAGATTAAAATAACTGAAAATAATGACTTACAGGTATCAACATAAATTTTATTAACTATTGAAACAATTAGACAATATAAACAATGTTTTATCTTGAAAGAAAATTATTCATCACAGAATACTAGTATGCATTGAATATACATTCAATATCTGACCAGTCGATAATTGTTTCAAATTGAAACAGAAATTTATGCTTACATTAAAATGATAACGAACGACCAACATAGAAGATTAAATCGGAGGAAATGAAGAGTTTTTTTAGAAGAAAAATTATATGATAAATATCTTCAATTCTTCACCACTATGTGTGGAACTGAGCGCTTGTATCAAGCCACGGTGGGGTTTCCGACACACATCGTGACTTGCCTTCAGGCTCGTCACAATAATTTCAGGAACACCGCCTTGGCTTGATACAAGCGTGCATATCCACACAGTCATAGCACTTGGTGAATACCTCTATTTAACAAATGAATGTGTTTTCAGAAATGCATGCAATTATGAACGCTTTGTTGCGGTCACATTTTGAGTGAATCGCGGAAACAAACCTTGCAACATTTGATTTAAATGTCACAATTTTGAGCGCAAAGTGTCACCATATTAAGCGCAAAATATTGCAATAATATCACAAGCGACATGCTTATAAGTGTTTCCACTTGCCAAAATAGCATGCTTAATACACCACTTCTTTTGACTGGTACTGTACTACTGTATATATCAACAACAGCTACCGGTATTTGGGATTGGTCCCTTCAGGACAACAGCAGATCCAATAAACATGTAACTG
The DNA here is from genome assembly GCA_032622095.1 of Siphonodentalium dalli. Lineage (NCBI taxonomy): Eukaryota > Metazoa > Mollusca > Scaphopoda > Gadilida > Siphonodentaliidae > Siphonodentalium > Siphonodentalium dalli. The sequence continues at coordinate 107,541,651 of CP136068.1, forward strand.
TGCGCAATGACTTGGCGACAATGTTCCATGAAATATCAGTGAATCAGCCGAAGATAGTTTGATAAGATTATCCATCACTACACGGCATCAGTTTCATTGTTTTTTTGACGTTGGAGCTATGTGAATTACACTGGTGCGCACGCCGCATATCCTCTCTTGTAATTGTACATGCATGTCAATGTGCTCGGAAAGAATCAGATTCTGAACAAATACCGTACTGTCAACTGCATTTTCACCATTCTAAATTCTAATATTAATAGCTGCTCGTTGAGTCGTTGTTATTATTGTCGCTATTGCTTGACATCGAAGCTTCATCCTTGTGTTCATCTGAATGAAGTCAGACCTTTGATTCGATTGAATAGATCATGTCATGATTCATCGATTAATTGGCATGCATCACTGCTCTCGATGAATTTAGTGGAAATTGTCGATGATTAATAAGCCTTTTTTCGCAGAATTTAAACTTGTGCGGTTATCAAAGGAGTTCACCGAAATCAGACCGTCTTTTAACAACTGTCCGCAATCGAACAAGTAACAGTCTCGATCACCAAACCAAGCCGGAATGAACTTCAACTTGGGGTAGTCGTCCACAATGCCACAGCGAAAAACGTTCACCACACGTTATGTACTGTGCAGTATTGTGTACGGTACATGTAACCTTGAAGGAGTCATCAGGCACAAATCTAATTTTGGCAGGAAATATTTCAGCCGCCGTTCTTTCACATGTAGAATAAAGATTCAAGCTATTATTGACAAATTGTCCACTTGTTGAAAGCAGCTGAATAATATTAATAAATTAGTTCAACAACTGTCAATACACGATTAACGGTTTCGCAGATTATTTTCCTAACTTCTCTTTTATCCTGGTTTTATCCGCTCTCCAAATACGCCATGGTTGTTATTTATGTAATATGTCGTCTCTTTTAGTTCTTTCGACGCCAATATCACGTCTAAATCACTCCGATGTTAGTGATTTTTCCGAATTAAAAATGTCAGAAAAATAATGGGTTGGCGATTATCGCAATACGATAGGGGAACACTTTGACGTTCGTACTCATATTTCACCAATTTTTGTACCTGGATTGCCTGTCCTAAGTTTCACGGGAAAATGGCTAATTTGATTCTATTTGTCGTTATATACATATTTATCACCCCATTTATTATTCATTTTCATAAAATAAAATAAAAGAAGCCGAAGATGACATGTTTAAAATGTTTGAAGCATGAATTTGGCGATATGTTGTTACCATAGTACGTTATACTTGTGATGGTTACGTTACGCACACGGTGTTCCCCTATCGTATTGCGATAATCGCCACCCGCGTGACAATAATTTACGTTAAATTTACGTACTCGTCCATAGACGTACCGACCCGATTAACACAGGATGGATGCGATATTATATACATATTAAATGTCAGCAGAGTAAGATTCAGTCATACTGTATGGAGTCATTGTCGTATATAATATGTCGCCGATAAGTATACTATTGAGTTTTGACGGCATGACTTAATCAAGAAAATATTAACCTTAGTAACTAAGGTGTGACTAAGGTCACACTTAGTTACTTTTGGCTACCTTAGTCAAAAATAACTAAGTTACGGGTTGACTAAGGCTATGACTAAGTTTTTTTTTTCAGTGTGGCATATAGTGCGCTAGCAAAACAGATACATAGAAGAAGACATTAAATGTATATTTATTATTCTATTTAAGAGATACATATATTCTGGCACAATGAGGGACCTTGAACCGTCAGAGGATGGTATGTTAGGATGCCTCATGTATAATAACACAATTGAGTCTGTCTCATTCAAGATATTTTCCACACCAACAAATTAACAATTTGACAAGAGAGATGGAAACGTGCAGAAGGCCTGTTAAAAAATAGTGGTCATATCAAACAAATTTACAACAGGCTTTTGTCTCACTTACCAGTCTGCTCAGCAACTACTTCGGGAAACGAACTTATTTGGACGCTTGACAAACTACACAAATCTGAATAACATCACCAATCAGTATATCAAATCCTTATTAATGTCCAATGTTGAAGCACAGATAAATTGTGTAATGCATGGCTACCATCGGTTATTAGAAGCAGAACAGAATAGTAAACACGGTCTGGTTGTTAATCATGTGACCTTATTCTACAATTGTCATTGGTACTCCTTCCGAGCTACGTGTGTGGAAACTATTTGAATTAATTACGCCTCAGAGATTGATATATGTTTCGATCACTGTTTCTAGGTATCACTAAGATGAGGCTTCGTCTTTGTTTAGTTCTAAGCCCTGGCAGTGGCATCGATAAGTACCTTGTTGTTGGTGCATAACTAATTAGACACCCCGGTGAAGGATCCGCTGCCTTGGTGGATTGTATATCGATGCGCGAGAGACGTACATACTGCATTGCGTTGTTCAATACTGTGTTCGTTCCGTGATTAAATATAGAATATACGCATATATAGTGTTTCTGAATAACAAATTTAATCAACGAGTGGGATTGGCGATTTACACCACGAGCTTCAGCTATGCGTATATTTTGTTTATGCCACGATCTTTACAATGCGATGGATAAACACTTTTCTGTTCAAATTGTATGGAGAAAGTTTATTCCACTCTTCGAAATTTATGCCACGATCTTTACAATGCGATGGATAAACACTTTTCCGTTCAAACTGTATGGAGAAAGTTTAATCCACTCTGCGAAGTTTAATCAACAGTAGGCACGTTTAATCAACAGGTGTTGATTAAATGTAAAATTTAAACAGATGGCTTTATTTATATAGTAAGATAGGCGATCGTGGTATATTTATATGGGTAAACAATATTGGTAAGTTTGTGTCTACCAGGTAGCAGGGTGAGTGGGCACCAAACCTAGCACATACGAATGACATAAATCAAGTCAGAGTGATGCACTGGCATGTAGACCAAAGCCTTTTTGAAAGTCAAATAAGGCGAACAGAAAAGCGGCTTAAAACATATCTGTCATAAGAATTCACAATACTGTCGGCCCAAAATGTATGGGCAATGAAGAAATGTATATGATGGTTTTGATTCATCATGTATATATGCCTCCTTTACCATTATTTGGATTTGTCACAGTATTGTAAGTCCCATATATAGTGGTATAATATAAAGTTATTATATAATCATAAACATCATCGCATGCCTTATAGAAGCCGATGTTAGTTTCGCGTCCAATTTGTTGATTTAATTATGTTTTGTCGAGGTTTTGGATCATGTAATAAATAGAATCTACAACTCGTCCCCCGTTTATAGCGGAATTTACCAAACTCGTTCAGTAAATTAGGTCTTGCCCTCGCCTTTTAGATCCTCTATTTCTTGTACTCGTCCAGGTTGAGGCGAAAAGTCATATTGGACAGGCAGTCGAGTCCAATATGACTTTTCACCACAACCTGGACAAGTACAAGAAAACACATACTGTACACAAGATTGTATAATGACATTTTTATTATCCATCTGCATGTTTATCCAAATTTTGGGAATACAACTTTTGTGGTTGTTTTTGGTATTTATCGGCACTTGATTCTCTATAAAAGCCTGTATTTGATCATTAGAAAGCATGATTTGGAACAGTAATCGCGGAAGTGAATACAAAACTCAAAGCAGAAGTGAAGCGTCTGCTAAATCCACCAGAGTATTGCGTGTGCATCACAATTTCACCGATTCATTTGGCAATAGAGTTACTTCGTGACGTCACGGAATCCCGATAAAAAATGTCATATTGGACTCGATTGACGAGATACATTGAATAAAATCAATACAGGGGGTTGGAGACTGATACATTCTTATCAGGGGCTGAAACATGAATTTCATAGATTTGGGAGCCGAAACTTGCTTTTACATTAAGGGCTATGCGAATAATATAGAATCATATATGAACTGAGTCATTTGATATTCGTTTAAAACCACTATTCGTTTAAATCTCAGACAGTAATGAAAGGAGACCAAGTTTCCACTGCCTTAACATACACCTGCCCTGTACCTCAAAATGTGCATTTTCTGATTAAGATTATGTATATTTTGACGTAGAGCGGGTATGGTAAGATTAACTACATAAATGATTCTATATGATTACCATATATCCCTTAATTTAAAGGATAGGGCAGGTATCGGCTCCCAAATCTATACAAAAAAATAAGGGTTTACCCCCCCCCCCCCCCCCCGATACTTAAGAATTGATCAGTCTCCAAACCCCTGTTTTGATTTTATTCTTGGTATATCCTCATATTGAAAAATAAGTTTGTCCTCAATTGACCAAGGGAAACGCTATAATCAGTTCACTGATGACCAGAAATGCATATGTTTAGGTAGGACAGGAGTGGGTTAATGCAGAGAAAACTTGGTCTCCTTGCTTTTATTCACCCTGTACATGTACGTGACCATAGCCATCGGCTTATGATCAGCGTATATACACCAATCTAAAAAGGCGTGACATTTATTTTTGTATGTGGCGGCTCTATGCTACCGTAGAAAAAAAGGCTCATATTTTACTTATTTCAAAAAATAAATAAGCCCATAATTATGGCCATTATTTGAATCTGAATGACACTCACCACCTGGATTATTTGGCGGCCTATCAAATATTCGACGAGCCGACGGACATACGCTCGATACCAAATTGCGTTGAACAAAATTCTGATATATAACACATTTTGGAAAATTGTATACTAGAGTTGACAGTTGTTTTTTAAACAGTCCAATATGTGACTATTTCAATACGAAATAAGCCCACATTGCTATTATTTAATCTACCCGTTTTCACCAACATGACTTAAGGGATGCACGTTCTTTATAGTGTGTTTTTACCGCGGCCCGCGCCATTCAACGGAATAACGGGTATTAGCTCACTGTATGGGCTTATTACAGAATCAAATCAGTCCGATATATATGCGCGAGGACATGTTAAATAATCACTATTCTTATATAGTTCGTATGTCATATCTGAACCAATGGCCGAAGATTGTCACATGCTTATCCGACCTCCATTCTTGCATTACCTTATTCAACCCAGAGTGAGTGTTCATATCACATTTACGAGAGTTGAGAAATGTGTTCATGCAGGTCAAGGCCGCCCAGTTCTAACATCTACATTGTAAGGCGGACACCCCTGAACTATATATCACATTTGTTTCGCTGCTGGTGATATGTTTCTTATCCAAAATCAGCACCCAACATCCACATAAAGCGTATATTAAGGTTAAGTAATGCCAATATGAGCTTATTTCGCTCATTACAATACCTCCGATAAGTGATTATTTTCAAGAGAACAGGCTGGATATTCAGCCTGTTCACGGAAATTAAGCTCATATTGAACTTTTTTTTTAAACTCAAATAAGCCAATATCGGCATTATTTGAATCTGAATTTTGCTCTATCTTACTCGTATTTAAATTCGCGCGAATTTAAACATGAGCGAAAATTAGTATGACTTACTCATAAGTGTAGCGAACAAGTGGGAAAATTAAAGGGGTTTGTATTAATCGTGATATACACCATGATATATGTATATGTAAACTACTACATGTATAAGTGACATTTTAAAGTCAGCAAACTATATATATATATGACCGTTGATGTCACATAGTTCGAATGCATGTCAGTGGTGCCAATAACTATTTAAAAACTATAAGTATTATAGGACCAGCTCATTAGCGCAAATGTATAGTAGATATCGAATTCTGCGTATCTTCACATCTAAATAATTACATTGTATCGTGTGAGTGTCTTATATTTATACATCGTATGGGTCATTTAAAGATGCATTATCCGAATAACGCTCCTAAATTACTATCCCTTTGGCTTCGGGCGTAAAAAATATTTGAGTCGAATCGAGGAACCCATCCATCAAAGGTCAGAGTTATCAGGCATCGATTTTTGATAGTATATATATTTTTTCACCACCTGGACTATTTGGCGGCCTAGCGAATATTCGACGAGCCGACCGATATACTCTCGATACCAAATTGCGTTGAACAAAATGTTGATATATAACACGTTTTGGTAAATTGTATACTAGAGTTGACAGTGGTTATCATTATTTTTTGTTAATTATTCGATTCTGATAACTATCAGAGTCTTTTGAAGAATGTTGTTGTTGGAATCTAATGATACGGGGACATCGAATCTGATTGTGTACCTTTAATATACATTCTGATTAGAACGGTAAATGCTATCGGATAAACATTATTTTAGTAAATTTGATACGGTTATATTTTTGTGAGTTTTGAATTCGCGCATCAGGCTACGCGAATTCAAAGTGCGCGAATTTAAAACTGAGAGAAAAATAATACTGCGCGAATTTAAATACGAGTAAGGTATATGAACCTAAATTGACTTGCCAAACGTACGCTCTTTGTAATGTGTTTTCACTGTGACACCCGCCATACAACGGAATAGCAGGTACAACTGGCCTATTGGCTTTATCCAGAATCAAATAAGTCCAATATGAACCTATGTGAATAGTTAGGTCCAATATGAACCTATTAGCAGGAGGTTCTGTTGGATATACATGTATATATATAGCGGAACGGTTGAAGGTACGTGTGCATGGATAACAACAGGAACGGGAGTTATTATGTCAGTTAAGAAATAAGATGAAGGAAGCTAAAGGTTTTTTACCAGATACAACTTTTTTCTCGGAAAAGTTTACCCTGTATACAGCTCTAAGCCCTCGAATTCACGTTTTTATTTCTTTCGTCTAAACTGCCTTGTCGTGCATTTACATGCCTTGTCCCAGCCCCCACAACAAATAGTAGATTCTTGTCGTGCATTTACATGCCTTGTCCCAGCCCCCACAACAAATAGTAGATTCTTGTCGTGCATTTACATGGGAAATCAGAAAGGAAAATCTGTTAAATGTCTATTTTTATTAGTTGCGTTTCTGATGTACAAGAAAATAATCCACAGCAAAGTACTGACAGAGGCATGTACTGGACTGCAAACTAGCATCTGTTTACCAAAATAATGCAATACAAGAACGCCAAAGCAATCATTTGACGCAACGTTTGTTCATGCACCAGTAGCTTCTGATTCAGAAAGCCTTGAACATAATGGCCGGATTCGTCACCTCAGGTTTAAACCTGGCCTACGTAAACCTCTAGGTTTAAACTGTCGTGAGTCAGCTAAATCCGTGGTTTAAACCAGACACCGCAGGTCTAAGTGACACATTCGTCATCTCTGGTTTAAACTTGGTCCAGCCAAACTAGTGGTTTAGCAGTAGTGTCTCTATATCGTCGAGATAATTAATCGTACTTTCCTAATGCCGACCGCCGCGTTTTATTTATTGCGAAAATCAATAATTGCGACAGAGAGCATATTTTTTATCGGAAATTTATAAGCGAGAAGCACTCACACATATAAAGTGTGTGGGGATAAGTTTTTGTCATTTTTTTTGCGTTTTATAAGCTTAGACCTGTAACTAAATCATATAATTCGACGGTACAGCTAAATCAGCTTGACCGAGGCTGAACCTGAGATGACGAATCCATCTTCTCGATCGATCGTTGCTCAGATATAGACAAGTTCCTTCAATATAATGATTGCAACTGTATCACAAATACAGGTGTTTTCTACGAATTAATTTGAAGGGTTGAACATTTTAATTATGACACCAAACGATGCCACTACATGACCATATATGCTATACACATAGTTCACCCCGTGTACCTGATATCACCAACCCGGAAGGTATATCCAAACCGGACCATGCGTTTTTTAATAAATGAACATATCCTCCCTCAGATGAATGTATCTATCGCCCGGTTGAATGTTGATATCTACTATTCAAAACATACATTCGTAAAGCGTAATGTTCCCTCAATGTGATAGGTTGCTGACAACCCGCTACATTTAATGGAAATTCCGGCTCATATCCGTTTTTATCATAAATACTAGACACTTTTTGACGTTAGGTAGTTCGTTTGATGCATAATTAGCCGCCGCTAACGGCGGAGAATGTGTGTATCAATAGAAAAATATATGTTTTAAGTAACCTTAAGTTGTTCCACCCTGCAGTGCAATTCGCAAAAAAAATAAATATCCACGATCAAGTGTGTGTACCCACTAGAATTATGGGGGTCAAAGCCGCGAATCGACACTGCAATAAGATGTCACCAAACCGGAGTTGGGATGTCAAAGATGCGGATTGTATATTTCGCATTTTGACTGTTTTTGTCGGTGAATTAGTACAGATAATCACTTAATACCAGCCACGCATTCTAGTGAATCGATTTTCAACTATTGTAATAATTATGTAATATATATTATGCCATACTTCATTATAAAAGCTATCAATTTTGTCAGTTATTCACTTATGTATGTATGACGGTGGTGTGGTCCATATAGGACGCAGATCGCCTAACATTCCTTAAATCATTGCTGAAGCTGGTTCCGCCAGTTCGGATTCGCGTGTACGAAAGAAAAGTCGTAGAATGGCACGTACTTTAGTACTTGAGCTAGTACAAGTTTGATAATATCCCCATTATATGGAATATACCATTATCTTTCGGACAGGTCTGCGCATGGCAGATGTTTCTTTGTTGTTGTGTGTGTTGCATGGTGGGCGGGGGAGGGGTGCGTGTGCACATGGGCGGGCGTATTCGTATGTGTTTGTTTGTGTTTTAATTTCATGATAATACATGTGTATAGTATGCTATTTTCAATAATATAGGCCCGGAACTGCACATGGAAGGGAAACATTAAGCAGTGTAAACCATGGTTGGATAGGGACGTGGCTGTATAGGGTCTCAGTTGGTGCGTCCACCTAAGAGTTTCTTAATGCCCCCCCCCCGATTGAGTAGTTCCATTTGCACCCTATGTTATAGTCCAGTCAAAATTCGACATATATAAATGTTTATAGAATTTATTTTATTCTTAGTGTATGCAGGGGCTTCTTCCTGACGACATATAAACAATTCGCTGCGATATCTGTTTGTGATTTATGGAAATTGTAATAGTTTCTCGCAATTACCATAGTTCTTTTCGATCGCATTTGTTTATGGGTAGTTAGAGTGAAGTTGACCCAAACAAGAAGTACGTTTAAATAGTGAGGACATGTTATATACCAAACGAAATTGCGTGAAATTTTCTATACAATAGGGTGTATGTGGTTGTGAATGTCTTACCAATGTCAACCAGGTCAAAAGGTCAAAGAGTGCAAACTTAAAAGCCGGATTCTGATTTCCGGATGCTAACTATAAAAAGTGGCTCCTCAGACTCCAGACAAAATGGCGTCTGTCACGGTGTCCATTTTAGTTGATATGCCCCATACTATAGTACAGAGTGTTTCATATATAGGCGATCATTCTTTCCATACGATTCGCCAGTATTTTTAAACCACCTTTAGAATTGAGCCAAATAAAACCCGACTAAGAGAACAGATTAATTTCGGATGTAACCCGATATATTCATGGAAATATAGAGGACGCATAATTATTTATCTTTTGTTGCGAAGTTTTGTGTCAGATTTATAATTGCTTTGTTCAGTTAATTGGCCCACAGTCTAATAGCTACATTGGTCTCCATGTTGAACGGTTTGATCGAGGTTGGGCGAGACACCACCCCAGTAAAAAAAATGAAAACACAAACCCTGTCTCTGATGACAAAGTGTAATTATTGACAAGTAAGATGAAGTGGTTTCATTCTATATGGCATGATAACCGCCTTAATATATGGTATTAACTGTTTCGACAATATGACCGTCTTATATACCCATCATCGTATATTATTGTTTCGCCATGTGGGGTCTCAATACAAACCCGATTCGGATACGACTAAACTGATATCCGAAACGACAGCATGCATGTTCGTGTGATCGTGGCCTTATGTATACGTCATCTTTCATTCGCCTTTTTGAATGAGCAAATTTGACTGCTGAGATGAATGTTCAATTAATTTAATTAATCCATCCATAATAGATGTGTATACATCATTCGAAATGGTGCGGATTCATATTCAGATGAGATAAGTAGTCCAACTCATCAGTCTCAGATACAAACGAAACACGCGAAAACTCACCAGAGCTATATAAGTACTATGGATATTTACTGCACAGAAGATCCGGTGTTAGTGACATCTTGATCCGCCCCTTGACATCTACCTGGACCGATAGTGGTCTCATCATATCGCGCTCATTTTTGAGAATGATACGTGTTTTTAAAACTCTGTTCAGCCATATGCTCATATATACCGGCACATTTTTGGCAGTGTGAAAGGTAAGAGATTATACTAGTGAATAGATTTTCTTAAAAATTTGAGGGAGCAAGTTAAAAAACACTATTGAAATAATTCGCTAAAAAATGGTAAATGGTTAGATCTGGGATAACCGACTGACATCGGGTGGGTATAATATTCCTGCTTCGTACGGACCCACATGCATATAATTTATCCCTTATTCGCGTGTATTATATACGTGAAAATTGCTTTCCCCATTCAGTCAGGTTTGGTGATACATTCCTGGTACTTGGGGATGTTGAGTGCTAACTTATCAGTTTCACGCGCCCACAAAAGTCCACAATACGTCTTTAATATAATTTACATATCCGATGTCAAATGGGCGGGATTCGTGTCCATGGATTTCCCGGATTCCTTTGGATTGCTCGGTTTATTTCAGTTCAATGGAGCGGAGTACACTTTCTGGGAGGAAGTGATATGGATGTTTGTAAACTGTCAACCATGTCCACTGCAGCAACTCTTGTGTAGATTTGTATGCCTATAGCATGATTTTGCTGTATGCATGGATTGATTTGGGACGTTTATCGGTAGGTTTTATGATGGAAAATATCCGTTTTACCGGCTCCACGCGGCGCCGGTATTTAAAACTGTATTTCCCATCTCAAAACGCCACCGATAAACGTCCCAAATCACATCAGAAAACATGTTTATCCTTTATATATTTGACGCTCTTTGTATTACCATTTCAGAAATAGACTATCTAGAACGCTCATTATTATTCTTTGTTCTGCGAAAAATAGGTACCCAACTTATCTATGACTTGTATAACATCTATACATCGATTCCCAGGCTATTAGTGCGGACGTACCCCTATTGAGATAATGGCCCCCGGAGCGTCATTAATGATCTCCTGTCTGACTTTGCTCAACTATAGTTTTCGTGTTCAATCCTGAAAACTAATGAGAACATTTTAATGAGAATTTACGCCGCCAGATACCGAACTTTGTGACTTTTCGATGCTGAAAATTTGAGAAATGTCCTCGGGGTGTTTAGAACGTATATGCCCCCGTTGCCCGATGTCGATGCACATCACATGGTCATGGCTCATTCATACTTCCATATATTTGGAAGTAGGTAAAGATGGGTCGCTAAATACACGATTTGCTGATCGAAAAAAAAAAGTAATATCAATTAGCCAGCAGCTTCCAATAGTTGACATATGAAATAAACGCTCTTTATTTTGCCAGATCAGGAATAGATCCCCCAATCACTCAGCTGCAAAATTGTTATATTATTATGACATGGATTTTTATTAATTTGGGACAATGCTCATTATTCTTCCATTCTGCTCTGACGAAAAATCGGCTCAAATTAATCGGCGACTTGAGTAAGTCTTTCTGTGAGTCAGTTTGTCCAAGTTTCCATCGACGTGAACCAGCTATAGTGAAATCTGTTGGGATAATGCTGGTTTTACGTCGAAGTATATACACACTCTTTATTGTTTCATATATTCTGAAGAAAATCGGAACGGAACTTGGTATGACTTTCTGAAACATATGAAGTCCGTACACAATGAATTGACCAATATCCGGTGAAGTTGACATTTGTGACTCTTCGATGCTGAAAATAATGAGAAATGTCCGTGATATGTTTAGAGCGTGTACGCCATCCGTTACCAAATATCTGCACATACTAAACTGGAATGGCTCACACGAACATCCACATTATGTATCGAAAAGCAATAGACAGAGAGCCCAGAGAGTTTCAATTGCACTATCGCATACGAAATGTTTGATGCCTTCGATTTGGTGTCACGTTTGGACCATCGCAGAAACCCAATTCTTAAGTGTAACAATCCTGGCGTTTAGTGGCCGCTTTGACTCCGGTCAAGATGGCGTCTGTCATGGCGGCCATTTTGCTAGATATGCACCATAATATAGTACATAATGTTTCATATTGGCGGTCATGCTTTCCACACGATTCGCCAGAGTTATACACCACCTTTAGAATTGAGCCAAAAAAAACCCGACTAAGAGAACATATTGACTTCGGATGTAGCCCGAAAAATGCATGGATATATATATTTGTCTCCCTGATGAACGGTTTGATCGAGGTTGGGCGTGATACCCCCAATAAAACATTTAAAACAAACCAGAAACCCTGTCTCTGATGACAAAATTTAATGCATGGCAAGTAAGATGGAGTAGCTTCATTATATATAGGCATGATAACATCCTTAATATGTGGTAGTAACTGTGCTGACAATATGACTGTCCTATATATACCCATCATCGTATCGTATCGTTTCGCCATATTGGGTCTCAATACAAACCTGATTCGGATACGACTGAACTGATATCTTTCATTTGCCTATTTGATTGAGCAAATTTGACTGTTGAGATGTATGTTCAATTAATTTAACTAATTCATCCATAATATATGTGTATATATGATTCTAAAATGGTATTTATATTCAGATGAGATACGTAGTCCAACTCATTAGTCTCCGATACACACGAAAACACGAGAAAACTCACCAAAACTCTATCAGTACTATGGATATTTACTGCACAGAAGATCCGGTGTTAGCGACATCTTAATCCGCGACTTTGACACCTATCTGTATCGATAGTGGTCCCACCATATTGAGAATGACACGTGCTTTTAAAAATCAGTTCAATCCTATGCTTCTTTGACAATTGCAATTATATACCGACACATTGTCGTCAGTGTGGATTGCCGGGGATTATATTTGTGAATAGATTTTCTTGGTAAATGGTTAGATATGGGATAACCGACTGACATCGGGTGGGTAAATATTCCTGCTTCGTGTGGACGCACACATATTTTGTTCCTTGTCTGTTTTACGATGAGAAACACGATATTCGCATATTATATATGTGTAAAAATTCTTTCCCATTCAGTCCGTTTGGTGATACATTCCGGATTGGTGATACCAGGTACACGGGGTGTAGTTTGCAATCCTAAAATTATATTTCTTTATGGTTCAAATTTGATAACTAATTTTGGTGTAGATCATACCACAAAGCTCTACTATGGTTACGTCCATAAATTCCCACAATATTCAACCAGTTCAATGCCTGTGAAGTCTTTGATTTTTTGCATGACGAGAAATTTATAATATTGAAAAAAGCAACGCGTGTAATATATTTCTTTACTAAAACCTGTCCCTCTGGTTGCCCACTTCCAACAGTTCAGATGCCGCTACTGGTATGTACAAATAAGCAAATTGCATTTACTTGACTGACCTCTTGGTGCAGGATTGACTAGATTATGGAGCCTTTATTCAGCGTCAGAGGCGCCTGTAGCCCCTCTGTACGTATACGCTAGTATAGGAGCCTGTGACACCTTTGCGCACATGTTTATCATTTGAACATTTTAATTAAAAAAAAAACATTTAATTTAATTTAAAACAAACAAAAATTAATATAAATTTAAAATTTTGATTCTTATTAGATTCAACTCCTTACTCAATTTAACAACATTATATTTTCTTCTTCCTTTTTTAAATTAAATTTGTTTTATTTTTAAACCAAAATTTTGAAAACCTGACGCTGTTATGCCATCCGCGTGGTCCCCCCGAGTCACCACACCTAATTTGATTGAAATCGGTCTTGGGTCTGGGAGAAATGTTACGAACAGACAGACGGACAGACAGATATATAAACAGATTATATACTCTTTCATATAAATATATATACATGTAAATACACAAACTTTTGTCTTTTCAGGTAAAGCATCCTGCATAATATCAATCAGAAACAAAGTGATGAGCAGCACGTGAAACTCGTGTTGAGAGACATGCCATTTGCCAGATTGATTTAAACCCAGAATGATATCGGATTAGTGGTCCATGAGCGATACTTGTTTCTCATTGAAATAAATCCCATGAGCGTGCACGCATTCGCGATAATTAATGGCGTGTCAATAAGCACAAGGAAACCATAATCAGAAATGGTAACGCCCTCAAGATCATATTATTAGCCATAAATATAAATTATAATATAAAATATATTGGTTACATGAATTCACCGCCTCAGAATTCCGTTAAAACAACTAATCCTTCAAATTATTAAAAAAAACTACGACTTATTACTGCAGGTTTCTCATTCACAACACCAGATAGCTTCTAAATGCGGATAACAAATCGGAGGCATTACATGCGTTCCCGCCAAGAGTGCATGGCCCAGCCATTGTTCATACCTAAACATCGAAAGCAATTAACGCGGTCATAATAGTTACATATTGCAACTATAAGACATCCAGCGAATACACACCCCACGAAAACCCGAAATGTGTTGTCATGCGAAATATCCCATCGCTATAGCTCAATTTGACACGGCCAGATTAGCCTTCCTACAATATCCTAAAAACAATAAAGCTTCTCAAATCATCGGCATAGTCAACAGAACTTTCACGAACTTGGACATCGACAGTTTCCAATCGCTCTATATAAGCATGGTCAGACCTATCATCGAATACTGTAACTCTGCATGGAGCCCATATCACAAATATCAAAGCATTGTGTTAGAGAAATACATAGAACAGCAACGAAACTAGAAGTTCGTCAAATCAAAACTCTATGCTACCGAGACCGAATGATAAGACTCAATCTGTTGTCTTTAAGATATGGAATAATTAGAGGAGATCTAATCGAGGTATATAAACTGTTGAATGGTCATTACAATATCAATGCATGTGACATATATTAGAAAGAAATTCATCAGGAAGAACAAGATGACATAAGAAAAAGCTACAGATGCGCACTGTTAACAAGGGCATAGGGAAATATTTCTTCACGCAAAGGGTGGTAAATAGCTGGAACTCTCTGCCAGACTTCGCTGTTGAGGCTCCAACACTAGATCAATTCAAATTATACATAGACTCTTTCTTCTATTATATAACATACGAGTTCGACGACAAGTAATATGTTAAAGTGATTCACAAGTAAATATCGAATGACGATACATATATTTGTAAACAGGCATTGCAAATAATGTTATTGGGACGAAAAGTCGCAAGACTTGTTCCGTATGGTGATGATGATGATGATATGATTGATAGAGCAAACCACTAGTATGATGATCGTGTCATTATTTGTTTAAAATACATATCAATTGACATATATACGCACCCGTTCCCTCATTAAAATCAACATATTTCGACCATTTTAAGGGACTTCCGCGAATTCGGAGACTTCCGAAAATAGAACTCTGCAAATAAGCACCTACTGCAAACTGTCACAACCGGAAAAACCCATTATCTATTCATAAAATGCCCAGCGAACCATAGCTATCTAGAATTTGTAGGACAGTATACACCCGATGGCGTTAATAATATCGACATGCCTTTTGGTCCGATTGGTAACAGGGTAGTTTGACTGCATGCTCACATCACCGAATAGAGTTGTCAATTAGCTGGCAACTGAACGACAAAAACGCCCCCATTAGACCTGGTTTGGCTGGACCACCAATGTAGGTTTAAACCAGGTTTAAACTCGGAGGTATAAACCAGAGATGACGAATCCGGCCAATGGGTGCTTTTGTCAAACTGGATTATCGCGTTGAGTTTCCGAATAATACACAGTATTTTGGCGATTCGAACTTCAAAAATTATAAGAAATGAATACACTGCTACAAGCAGTGATGCATTACATTAATAAAAATGAAATCTATTGAGAATGTATTAACTGCGAACAGTTCCCGGAAAACATCATAATTAATCTGCATCTCATTGCATTGTGAGTGTAGTCTGCTATTAGTTTGTTGTTGCTTTAATTATTATTGATCAGCGCCCGGCACTGCGGATACCCTTTTCTTCACCACACACAGTCCATAACACAATTGCCGAAATAGCATGCAACGTTTTAGATCATGTCATGAATCTCTACTCTTATCTACGCACTTAGAGATCATATTCCACCAGTAGAAAACCTTTTGAAGTTTTGACAGGGAACCTTATGAAGTCGAAAAAATAACGCGGGGAATATCTCTTTTTCATAATCTGCTCCTTAATAATGTACTTCACTGTAGGTGAAGGTCGCAATTCGAAATTTCATGATTTAAGTGACTTTGTGAGCGATGTTGCTTTACGTTGTGTGCAATTATGGAATTTCTCCTGGGTAATTAATTCATGATTTATTGCAATTTATTGTGAAAGTCAAAGAAAACCATCCATTTTAGAGTTGGGACTTTCACCTACAGTGAAGGATATTAACTAAGAAATATATTCCCCGCCTTTTTTCAACTTAATAAGGTTTCCTGTCAAAACTTCAAAAAGTTCTCAGGTTTTGACTGGTGGAATATGATCTCTACAGGCGTTAGCCAGAGTAGTGGTTCGTGTCATGACCTGGCAACGTTTTGACCCATGTCTGGTTAATCAATTATGAGTAATAACTCCCAGTGTATGACGCCACTGCGACTCTGCGATGTACATGCATAAGAGCGTTCCATTCACTTTTGTCTCGCTATTTTATTTCAGGAGTAAAGAAGTACAATGAAAAATACGAATCTGACAGCTTGACGCCTGTGATATACAGTTTGGACAGGCATTTGCGAGAACAGAAAGCAACCATCTGCATTAAGACGGACTCTGCATTTAGCCACACAGGACGCGTGCTCGAGGCGAAGAGAAAACGGCTAATAATTTTGGGGCCAGGAAATAAAACAAATAGAGTGGAAGCGTTGACAAAGGAAGAGATCGATATACTATACAAAAAGCAGATTTGATCCTTCCGAAAATTATTAATTTCCGAAATGATTATTCAACATTTACCGAGTTACATGTATGAGCCCTCGATCTGTCGTGTTGGAATTCGTGTTACCACAGACGTCAGCCTCATATCTCGGCCAATGTGAAAATAACCAATAAATAACATGATATTTCTCTGTATCTGGGGGAGCTGAATAAATGTCCAGCAAAATGGCGAGATGATACCTCTTTGTCGAGTTGCTTGTCATGTATTGAATGAGTATGACAAACAATGTCGTCATATACCGGACCGGTTCGCAATATCACCGCAAATTCAACTGAACATGCGAACTGACTTTCTAGAAAAGCCGAGGCGAATGAACTTGGCCACATAGAGTTTGGAATTTTTATATTGAGCATATCTATGAGACAGCCACATGGAGAATACCATATGCCATAGTGCATCCAATCCCTGCTTGCAATCCGTTTTGTAAGGAACTATCGAATGTTGCACGCATTTGGGCTACACGAGAACCGCTTCAGGAGCATAATTCAAATATTGTGTAAACCATTTGAAGAAGACCGGATATTAGCCGTCTTGCAGATTCTTTAATCTCATCTTCTAAGCACAAGACAAACTTGTTCAAAGAATTCTCATTTTTCTGGTGATTCATGTGCTTTTGAAGTGAGAATGCTAGGTGTAGGGGGTCAACCAGTGCTTCCATGCAAAAGATGGACTGGGATCATGCAGGTGGCTGAATACTGCCCTCACATACAATGTTGTAATCGTACAGACTGGCAGAAACTAATTGGCCCAGCCTGGTCCACTGTGTAGGAACTGTTACATCGGACGTCATTCTATTGCCGGTATTGTGATGGTTCTTGACTGATTTGTTAGGTTCCTTATGATTAAAAATAATCATTTTCGCGACAAAATCACGCATAATTATAGATATCTTGAATGTATTATACTTTCCTGAATGACTAGAGGCTGCAGAATTGCCGTATTATCGAAACCTTAACTCTACATAACAATTAACTCGGAATTAGCGAGTTAACGCGTAAATTATCACTGAAAATCAAGCCACGTAAATGCAATTCCTTTGTTTTTGGTGGCGTATACAATATGAAACGCATTCTGAACACCAACACTCAGTGTAAAATATACCCGTGTTATTCTTCTGTAAAATAGCTGAGAAAAAATCCCGATAGCGGTTGATAATTTGGAACAGCAGCCTCGTAATCGACACGTATGCGTGTTACGGTTCTATTTCAACCCAGTCATGGCTGTGACGGTTCTATACATGAGATTTATTCGAACATTTCTGCACTTTGGACCGAATATTGTCTTGTGTATCTGACATTTTAAACCAGACAATGACTGTAGCTTATGCCATTTACATAATACTAGCTGGTGGGCCCGACTTCGTCCGGGCTGTTTCCCCTCTGCTTTCCGACGAAAGGCGCGATTTGACCTTGAATTGACCATTTTGAAGGTCAAGGTCAGGTCGGTGTCACGATTTGACCAATCCAAAACACTCCCCGGACAAAAGCACCCGACAAAAGCACCCGTCGAAATCCGTCCTGTTTTACCCGATTTGACCTTGAATTGACCATTTTGAAGGTCAAGGTCAGGTCGGGTTCACGATTTCAACCGTCCAAAACACTCCCCGGACAAAAGTATCCTAGGTATCAAATTTCGTCGAAATCCGTCCGGTTTTACCCGATTTGACATTGAATTGACCATTTTGAAGGTCAAGGTCAGGTCGGGGTCACGATTTTACCCGTCCAAAACTCTCCCCGGACAAAAGTACCCGTAGGTATAAATTCGTCGAAATCCGTCCGGCAGTTTTCCCGGCCATTGCTAATAAACAAACAAACAAACAGACAAACAGATATACAGAAGTCCCAAAATATATAGTAGACTAGCCGATGAGCCCGACGTTGTCCGGGCTATTCAAAAACCAAATTTCAAGTCGATAGCACCACCCGTTTCCGAGATCTGGTCTGCGCATGCGCGAAGCTGGCGTTGCACGGGCTCGGCGACCCGATAACATTCGTATCCGGGGCAAGATACATTCACATAGCAAATTTCAAGTCGATAGCTCCACCCGTTTCCGAGATCTGGTCTGCGCATGCGCGAAGCTGGTGTCGCACGGGCTCGGCGACCCGATAAAATTCGTATCCGGGGCAAGATACATTCACATGCCAGATTTCAAGTCGATAGCTCCACCCGTTTCCGAGATCTCGTCTGCGCATGCGCGAAGCTGGCGTCGCACGGGCTCGGCGACCCGATAAAATTCGTATCCGGGGCAAGATACATTCACATAGCAAATTTCAAGTCGATAGCTCCACCCGTTTCCGAGATCTCGTCTGCGCATGCGCGAAGCGGGCGCCGCACGGGCTCGCCAATACGACAAGGTCCACCGCCTGGTCAAACTACACACACGTACCAAGTTTCGCCCCGATCGGTCGAGAATCGTAGATTTGTATAAATGACAAACAGACAGACAGACAGAGGTCATCAAAATATATATGAGACTAGCCGATGAGCCCGACGTTGTCCGGGCTATTCAAAAACCAAATTTCAAGTCGATAGCTCCACCCGTTTCCGAGATCTGGTCTGCGCATGCGCGAAGCTGGCGTCGCACGGGCTCGGCGACCCGATAAAATTCGTATCCGGGGCAAGATACATTCACATACCAAATTTCAAGTCGATAGCTCCACCCGTTTCCGAGATCTCGTCTGCGCATGCGCTGCACGGGCGTCGCAATGGGTCGCCAATACGACAACGACCGTGTCCGTGGGATTTTACCCCTAGATAGGAAGTTTGGTCTCGATCGGTGGAGAATCGTAGATTTGTATAAATGACAAACAGACAAACAGATAGATTGTATCAAAATATATAAGAGAGATATGTAAATTAGATAGATTGTATCAAAATATATAGGAGAGATATGTAAATTATCTACACACCATTACTGGTGTTTGTCAAAGTTTAGTGGGGTATATCAATACTCATTCACGATCATATCATTGAGGTCCGGCGGATGTGCGTTATCTCTCGAATACAGATTGTATCAAAATATATAGGAGAGACTAGCAGATTAGCCCGCCACTGGCGGGATTGGTCCCATGGCTTTAGTCGATCCATTAATTTTTGTTTTTTCAAGGTAACCGTACAGGCACGTATAACCCGGCAAAAATATTCCCCATCCCGAGTTGACCATACATAACAAAGTTTTAACCCATGCAGTTTAAAGATACTCAATCTGATCAGAGGGTGCTATATTACTATTTCTTTGGCTTTTGGGGGTAAAAAATAATTGATTCGAGTCGAGGTACCTACCAATCAAAGCTCAGGGTGATCAGATATCGATATTTTAAGTTTTGTTAGTTCTATTCTTTCTGTCCCAGAACACGGTCAAAATTGCGTTATTATTACCACTTGATATTAGAGTTATCCATCCTTGTCTGTTTGAATAGTGTTTCTGATGTACACATCTCGAGCAAATTACGAAGTTAGGGGCAATTATTAGTACTCATCTCGAGAGCTTTGTTTGATGGGTCCCTCGACTCGAATCAAATATTTTTTTACCCCCAAAGCCAAAGAAATAGTAATATAGGACCCTCTGATCGGATTGAGTACCTTTAATGAGTTTATATATTTATGTATTACATGTGTTTCTATGCATGTATTTTATCTTTAGTTAGTTTGTTGATCTTGAATAAATTTGTATTGCTCCACAATCAGTTTCCTTAATGTTCTATTATACTAAAACAACTCCATTGATAACAATACCCCTGCATCCCATCCAAATCTACTGGATTGCCATCCTCATCATTTCATTCTGGTATCCCCACCCAGGTGTACCTTGGTGTTATTCACTCAGGTTGTTGTTTCATATTTTATTGTTCATCCCATATTAACATATCAAACAAAACATATTTGTAACACAATAATGTAGGATGAGCGAATAGGGATTGGAGCACAAGTTATAACAACTTAGGTGGAACTCCTCTCCCCGGGAAAAGATGGTGATGCACAGCTAAAAAATTTAAGTACATAAATGTTGACCACAATACAAAAAGAAATCTGACAAAATACACAAATACAATATGGAATGTTCAAGATTGGTATGGGGTAAGGGAAGTTAGTTTTATATAATATGTTTATGTTTAGTACATGTTGTTCTCAATTTAAATTAATACACAACTGATAATGTTCACTAAATGTAGTGCATCTGTTCATCGCCAAATCGCAATGAGTTTATAATATATTTTTGGACAGCTGCGAACAATTGGTAATTTCCTTCATTGGAAAGTGAGACTGATCCACAAAGGTGTTCCTTGGTGTTTCCCACCCAGTTGTACCTTGGGGTTTTCCTACCCAGGTGTACCTTTGTGTTTCTTTACCTGAGTGTACCTTGGTGTTTACTAACCCAGGTACATCTCAATGTTTCCACCCAGGTGTACCTTTGTGTTTTCGACCTAAGTGTTTCCCCAGGTGTTTCTACCAGGGTATACCCCAGGTGTTCTTAAGCAGTCTCAACTCAATGATATACCCTGGTGTACCCCGGTATTTTTACCCAGGTTTAACCCAAGTGCAACCACCCTGATAAACCCTGGTGTTCCAACACCAGGATATAACAGAGTGGTATACCTGGGATACATCTGGGTGAAAATGATGGGGTACACCAGGGTAAAATATAAGCCAGTGGTACCTGCTTAAAATACCCTAGGTATACCCTGGTAGAAAAACCCGGGGAAAACACCAAGGTATACCTGGGTAGAAACACTGGGAAATCCACCTGGGTAAGAAAACACCAAGGTACACCGGGGTAAGAAAACACCAAGGTACACCTGGGTTTGGAAACATCAAGATACACCTGGGTATGGAACACCTGGGTAGGAAACACCTGGATGAATAACACCAAGGTACACCTGGTGGGAAACACCCAGGTAGGAAAAACCAGGGTATACCTGGGTGAATAACACAAAGGTACACCTGGGTGGGAAGCACACAGGTAGGAAACACCAGGCTACACCTGTGTGTGGTCACCTGGGTAATTACACCCAGGTTTATCCACACCAGGGTTTTTATCCAGTTTCAGCTGGGTTAATCATGGTAAAACCCAGGTTTCAGGGGGTCTTGATGGTTGGTGGATGTCTTGGTAGATATATTTATACCCGGGTTTTGGCCCAAAAAACCTGGGTGGATTTACCCGGGTACATTTTTATATGGGTTAACCCGCCCTTGAATTCAGAGTGACCCCGTCGCCTGACGTCCAGGGTTCGAGAGGTCTTTGGCTTGGGCAACTGCGGGGGGTTCGTTAAGTGAATGTATGAACCACCGAAGTTGCCCGAGCCAACGAACTGTCGAACCCTGGAAGTCAGGCGACGGGGGCACTTTTAAAAGCAGTCGGCAAAAGCATGACCGGCCAATACCAGATTATTTCGCATTAAATTGAGGTACGTGTAATCTTTCAGTGAAATCCGTACATATACGTACGCCGGGGCAAAAAATTTATTTTAATATAAATCAAATCAATAGTCCCATGGCATGTCGGCATATTTGTCGCATGAGTGCTCAATGGTTCTAAGTCCACATTACCCTTTTTGGTGGGAAGTTTTTGATACCCAGTTCATGTATATCGGTAAATACATGTAGCTAATGGATCGTTGTCTCATATTTGATTCGAGAATGCACAATAAGCACTATATTAATTGCAGTCATGGGTGTTCAATGTTACGGGGTTGAGAAGTAATATTGATTTTTCTGTTTGGACATAGAACATTCTATTCACAGTCTCGCCATATTTGTTCCATGCTTAATTAGTCGCGAACATAGATCAGTCCAGCACACATGAACAGGAAGCACCATTTGCGCAGAAAGCGTATAACTGCTTAACCATATATCCCGTGATTTCTTTAATTTATGCAATAATTGATCCCAGTTGAATGGCAGAATGAGAAACAAGAATATAAATATAATTCCAACATCGTCAAACACACAAAAGAAAACATTATTGAATTTAATGTCAGCTTGCAATCTTAAAGATGCGCAACTTGTTTGGGCACAGCATTTAGGCACCCACGGGGACAGGCTTACATTTAGAACCGATGTATAATAATTTGAAAATTCAGAGTCAACTACACGCTTTTTTATAATTTATCGAGACCCACAAATAATTATAAAGCATTTAATCCACCATGGATTTCTATAATTATGTTAATATGTTGATTGATTTTGATCGTAAAAGCTTGCCTACTATGTGTTACTCGGCTCAGATGCATGTAACTAACATATCGGGTGCAAAAATATTGTGCAGATACGACTTGAGCATCTTTACATAATTTAGTTCATGTCACCACAGTTATATTTGCGGATTATCCATTATCTGATCCCGCTTCGATCTCAGATTTTGGTTGTCGGGTCGGCTCTGTTGGAAGAATGGAGGGCGCAGTACTTCGCTGGAATATCTGCCGGTCTCCTGCTATTGGACCACCAGAGTGGTTGAATACCTGGATTCCGGAACCCAGTGGGTGGAAGATGCCCTTCAGGACGCCAACTGGGTGATATGAGCTGCTGGATAAAAGTTACCAGGGCATCCGGACGACTTCCAGCTGGCCTTCTTCTTCTTGTATTTGACTACACCATCACGTCAACCATCCCTATGGAGCAGCCCGGACTCCGGATACCATCTAGCACGAGTCCACCATCACCACCGTTACCGACGAGGCAACAACACCTGCTGGGGCAGTGCAGCTACAATCAACCTTCATTGTTCCAGGGGGCTAAACACCCCCTCGTCTGGATACCAGCGACGGAAACAGAAGAAGAAATTTGCTTTTAAAAAATGCTTCTTCCTATTTTTTTTACTTTTTTTCTTTGTATGATTGTAAATAAAGGCTAAAAAATGAGGGGTTATGGAAAGGGCCATTCGACCCTTTCGAGAATCCCTGGGTTAGCCCCCCCCCCCCCAACACCCTCGCTCTCTCTCTCAAATTCCCGTCCTTATATGCAACATATACGTTACATAATACACGAACTTTATATAACTGTTGTATGCATGTGGCATAATTTGACAGGTGCGGGTGAACTACATGTATCCCTGCAGGGACCTATACTATAGATTTACAATAGCCGTGTTTCTCCACGTGGACAAACTGTCGAATACTATGGATACGATAATTTACAAGTGTGTGCGACTCCCCGTCATTTACAAGAACAGACAAAATTCAGTACTTTGGATCTTCGTTTCTACGCGTGGAGGCGAACGCTTGTTAATGGGTAAAGGGAACTTACTCTAATATTATACATAAATGGATATAGTAATATCTATTATATATTTTTGGAAGATCTGTGTGTGTGTGTGTGTGTGTGTGTGTGTGTGTGTGTGTGTGTGTGTGTGTGTGTGTGTAGGTGTGTGTGTGTGTGTGTCTGTGTGATCGCGATGGACTCGAAAACGGCCTAGCCGATTTCGATGAAACTTGGTATGTGGGGGTATTTTCTGTCGGGAAGTGGCATAGGCCTATTAATTTTCAGATCCGAGGTCAACTTTTCACGTGCCGAGGTCAAATCTGTTTTTACGCTGTGTTACGGGACTTTCATTTGAGTTCGGTGCTTACAAATCGATTCGAAACAGCGCGAATAATAAAATGCCAGTCATAATAATGACACTGTGAGAATCGTTCGTGTTTCCTCTTTCCAACGATATATAATGCGTATGTATCCGTTTTAGTTATCTGTCTCAATTATCAAGAAGAAGTGGTACTATCTTCCGTCAGGATAAAAACAATACGTAACTTCTATGACGTCGTTAGAGGTCATAACGTTAGACCACGTTAACGCTTAACCGGCCGATGCATTTGACTGTTTCAGACGTCTTGGCGATATCTCGGGCACCGATGGTAATTTATCTTTACGTTGAAACTTGATAATTAATGAGCGTGTGTATATGAGGCGCGTTTATATCGTTAGATCACGTTAACGCCTAACCGGCCGATGCATTTGACTGTTTCAGACGTCTTGGCGATATCTCGGGCACTTTACGTTGAAACTTGATAATTAATGAGCGTGTGTATATGAGGCGCGTTTATATACTTGAGTGGAAATCAAATCGGGTTAAACTGGCGGATTTGTACGGACGAAATTTGATGCATAGGGTATCTCGGTATCCGCTGGGCCGATTTCCCGGTGTTGGTGTTTGACCCCACCTGACCTTGACCTTCAAAATGGTCAATTCAAGGTCAAAGCCCGGACGAAGTCGGGTCACCTTCTAGTATATATATATATATATTTGAGTAATTTGGCGAGTGGTTTAGTGGATGTATAAAGTCAATGTTATGATAGGCAATGGGGAACACGAAAACTACTTGCGTGCACCATAATCCCAATGGCACAAGCATCGCGAAAATACACAAACGATTACAACACTTTACGCTGAACACGAGTACAAAATATCGTAAGCGAAAACGCTCTTTATAAGAGATAGATGTTTTATTGACCTACATCATAGGAGACAATATATAGCTTTTCATGACTTTCCTTGTATTTACATGGTTCATGGTCAAATATATTTAACGATGTATGTACGAACACAAAGGGATAGAGACGGATGGAGTGATCAGAAATAAACCCCATCGATAGAAAAACCTACACATGGTGATTATAGTGTCAGATTGAGCAGGAATTTTTTAACTGGTTATCGTATACGTACGATTTCGATACATGTACAATGTAATTGAAAACAAACTGAATTGCCGGAGATAATAGACTGATAAAAATATTTCCAAGTTAAAAGGGTGAAAATATATATTTCAAGTATATTTTCCAAAGGGTCGGTGTAACTTTTTGTTTAAGTAGAAACTTAGATTTAACAATCAAAATTACACTGAATATTGGAAAACATCATACTAGTGGTATAAATTATAATTTTCAGTTTCATTAGCTGGAAAATTTAGTCATTGTAATGATTATAACCTATTCTCCAGTCTTAATTTTTAAATTCAGTGCCATTTTCTACCATGGAATCGCGGTAACATTCACGTATAAGGTATCCGCTGCCCGAGTACACCTCCTCCCTGAACCAGAAAACTATAGTTGCACCCCATTCGGTTGAAATTCTGCAATGGTTACTCAAGATTTCCAACTGTTAGAAATCCCCAAACCGACAATTCCAACCGATCGAAACTTCTCAACTAATTGCCATTTACCCCCATAAATCAATCATCACTAACTTTGGGACGAAGATTATTGTGATGCGCCAACACCCATTGAACGTCGCTGCATGACATTCCCAATTGTTGAGTATTTTGCTGAGAATCGCCCCATCACAACATAATTTATGTGGAATCCCTTATTTATCAAAGCCAATTTGTCTATGTTTATGAACCCCATCTCAAAATATATCTATCTACACCATGCGTAATTTGAACCCATCATCCCAATATGACTACGATTGTATTGACCCGGTGAAACTTCGCACGTCGAGAAAGGGTTAATGCATGAGTGCGCAATACACAAAGCGATAATCCGACATATCGACATTCGCACGCGTTTCATTGCGGTGACAACCACTAATTCAGCATCGTATACTTGTAATGTTAACACCGTGTTCTACCCGATTTGTGTTATGTCTGTACTATGGAACTCCCTAAGTTTGTAATTTATCAGCCCGTCAAGCGAGTTCTTGTTTTTCCCCAAGTTAGACAATTCGAGTACTATAGAATAAAACAAAAGGATGCAGCGTTGGGACACTCCAAACACCACAAAAACCGAGCAGCTTGCTGCTGAAATGAATCCCAGTTACAGAATGGCTCTCCCAGAACATTATATAAGTCAGTTCACAACGATGTATGGTGTGAAAAAGGGTAATCGCCTATTGTTAAATTCCAATATCCAATGCAAGGAATTTACAAGAACACAATTGCTCGAGTACTATAGAACACAAGTCTAGCTTTACTAGACTGGGAAATTACCGTCTAACGCTGTCCACGTGGAGAAACACGGCTATTGTAAATCTATAGTATAGGCCCCAGCGCCACAGTAAAATATAATAATGTCGGACCGAAATAATTCCACACAACCTTGCGGTCAGCAAAGTCGTGGCTGTTTACTCAACAGTTATATAGCGTTTTGTCATTATGTTAAACATAATGCTGATGAAAAGGCTGAATCTTTTATTGACATATTGTGATCCTTGTAACCCGGGGCCTGTACTATAGATTTACAATTGCCGTGTTTGAACAGGTGTACAAGGTTATATGAGGTACACAGGAGGCGCGAAGTGCAATAGACCACTGTATTGTAATAGAGTAGATTATACCCGGTGCTCATTACCGATGGGTGATTGGGTTTGATCAGAATGGTATTCAATATGATACTCCAGCGATTTTGCATGACAACCCAACTAGAAATTGAAATACATCTTAAAACTTGAATTGTTGGAACAGACCATTGGAAAACCATTGGAAAACCATTGATGACATATAACACAATGCACGAACGGTTGCGGCGTACTCACTGAGCGATTATTTAAAGGATACCGATTACCACTAATACAATTGAACACGGATTACACATGCACTAGCGATAACATATCAATGAGTGTCTCCGATGAATATTTTTTTCATTGGTCAATCAAGTCACATGTGGTAAACCTATTATTTTATTGGTCATCATGCATGTAAACGAGGCGTTGCAAGAAGTCGCATTTTCACTGCAAGAATAAGAGTGGGTGTCTATGGTAATCGACACCTTCTGTGTGCCCCACATAACATTGTACATGTGGTCAAACACGACAATTGTAAATCTATAGTACAGGCCCCCGGTTGTGAAACACGGGAGTTTATATTCGAACACGCCTTTTAAAAATGCTGCCTACGCCCATGGCTACGGGGACACACATGAACACGCCCATGGATACGGGGACACACATGAACAGCGTTAGTGTTATAGTTTATGTACATGCCGTGAAGATTGTTGGTGGAATAATGTTCTTATGTTATCAGCTATACTCACTCGTCCCGAATAAATTTCAGTTGATTGCAACATATACATCCAATGGAGCTATTATTTGGCTACTAACTTGTCAGTTTTATTTACATCAAATTATGGCAGCAACTTTAAATCTTTGTGTTACACAAATATGTGCTGTTCAGTTTTGACATAGCTAGCTGGTGTAGCACACAGTTTTAAAGCTGCTGCCAGATTTTGTTTAAATGGTAGCTTTTTACGAGGTCTCAAATAGAACATATTTCATCTACTAACTATAATGTACTCACATGTTCACTCATATTCAATATTGAGAAAATCCCACCGACAAATATACCATGTGTCATCTCTACACAATTGTGTTTAAAGTGAAACATACACCATCGCCACCATGTTGTTGTTGTTGAAATCCGATGTTCACTATCTATTCCTAACGCTTCTGTAAACTATATGCATGGTTTATCTCCCCTGATGACTCAATCTAATGCTATAAAAAGATTGAGGGTATCCCTGCATTATGTGCATGGCTTCACGAAATCGTAAGAAAAAGACAGATATATATTGAGCTTAAATTGGCAAAACGCGATCAAATAAGAAGAAGTTTTCGTCAGCGCGAATATGCGGAAACAAACTGGAAAGAGCAGCGAAGTGTGTGTCTTCCGCCATGGATTTTAGGCACCACAAAGGCTGAAGAGGGAGGTCAAATGAACAATTTTGAATGGGGATTTCCATGCAAATCTGCGGAGCAACAGTTGCACATACTTCTTAGCGTGACTTGATGTGGTATTAGAAACAACAGGTATTTATCTGGCGGGTCCGCATAGTAAATTATAAAATTTTGCAATAAATATATTTTTGAGAATTTTTTTCGGGAATTACATGACTTGACCTACATTTGAAAAATCAATATAAAATTCAAAAATAAATACACCAACATTAATCATTATAATGGAACAAGTTCCAAGCGGACCCGCCAGATAAATACCTGTTGTTTTCAATACCACATCAAGTCACTCAGAAGTATGTGCAACTCTGTAACTTTTGCTCGGCAGATTTGCATGGAAATCCCCATTCAAAATTGGTCACTTGACCTCCCTCTTAAAAGTTAAATCAGTCACAGGCATGTTGTCTGAGCTAAAGTTCCCAACCCTCGAGGAAAGAACAGCGACTGGTTCAATACCACAAAATAGTCAAGGGGTTGGTCCTAGATCATGCCACGATCTTAGGTTGGTCCCAGCCCTTCCTAGGCCTGATTATCTAAAACACAAGTAGAACGACACAAGGAAAATAAAGCCAACAAAATTTGAGGACTGTGTCAGTCAAAGTCCGATGGAGAAGGAGGTGTGTAACAACACAGAATCGTTCCAACTTCTGAGTACCAGCAGCTCACAATACGAACACTCCTTCTCTGTTAAAATAATTGTGGAATGGAACCACCTGGAACAGTCGGTTGTTGATATCAGTGACATTGACAGTTTTCTATCTGCTCTGCGAGGGAAACAACAGTATGGGGTGTTTTCAACAATGCTAACAAGGAGCTATTGCTTAACTATTTAAAATTTATGCTTGTTTATCCTATATAATAAATTATTTTTCAATTATTTCGCTTGTTGCTTATATTTATACTCTAAAATCATTTGGATGGCTCAAATAACAACATTTTCATTGCATATACTAAGTACTATATGGGAGATCAATATAACATTTAATTGCTGATTACACTTAAGCGTAACTCCATTTCGCTTGAGGAAACGTTCGGAGCATAGCAAGCAGGAAAATAGTAAATAAAAATTGTCCCAACTGATTATCAATCAGTTGTAATATTAAATGATAGAAGCGTTTCTGGACGTGTGTCTTTGACAACTTGACTTATCATTATTATTTTATACCCCAGAAATTATAGAAAATATTTAGGAAGAGATGATCCATCTTTAAGCCAAATCAAACTCATAAATAGCTTTGTGTTTCGGCATAAACCCTTTGGCCTGTGTAATTATATTATGATACAAAGATTATTTATATTTATAAATACATCTCAGTAAAAAAATATCAACCTAAAATGTATTTGACTGGACTATATTGTTCAATATTATATTGGGAATTTATAGTGATATTGATGTGACACTGTGTGTCATAATGACTGTCAATGTGCACTGGGGAAATATCAATAATGAACATAAGAACAAAGTTGATCTATTTCTCTATGTTTTTATCGAATATATTTGCACATTTTACCCACTACCGCACTGCGAGTGCATTGGTCCCTTTAATATTTCATGTAAAAGTGGTGAAAACTGTAATATTAAACAAGAACAATGGCTTTAGTTAACACAAAATTCACTGAAATATTTTCACAGTGGGGTTTCTGTGAGGACAAAAAATAGTTTTTTCCTCATAGAATTTCCACATATATATTCAGACAGACAGATGGGGAGGGGTGTTGAAAAATTCTTGGGGAAAACAATTGTTAAGAGCGAAAGAAATTGTTTGCGGGGTGGGTGACTTGCAGAAATGGCAAAATGTAAAACGGTATCATACGTGTCTGAATATATATTAACACCCCCCTCCAGAGCAAATTGAAATACATTTAAATCCATATACCCTGCTTTTCTCATGGCATTTTTTGGGTGTTTTGTTGAATAAAATTAACTTATGACAGAGATTAATCCTTCAGTCTTGATAATATTCCAAAAATGCCATTTTTTGGCATTTTTGTCTGTTTAACAAATTTTGGGGCATAAATAGAAAAAAAACAACCAGTCATGCTTATTCTTTTATATATGTGAATCTCCCATAGGGCGCCTCGCATATATACAATCTTATACATAATAAAGTGCACTGGCTTAGAAGTTCAATATAAGTATTGTTAGCTTAATGCATTCTCTTATATATGCAAGGCATCCTATGGGAAACTCGCATATATAAGAGAATGCATTGGCACAGGTTTTCACAAAATTTCAGGAAGCTCCAGTTATGGAAGGATTAATCATAAATAATGGTCTCCCATATGGCACCTTGTATATATAAAAGAATTCCCTTAGGTAGCCTCACATATATAAGAGAATGCACTTGCTTACAAGGTCAAGGTAAATATTGTTAGGCCAATGTAATGTATTCTCTTATATATTCTAGGGTCCCTACTGGAAACTACCGTATATAAGAGAATGCATTAGCACAGGGTTTTTGCCATATTTCCAACGCTCCAGTCATGGAAGGGTGAATGCTGCACTAGCGCTGCTCCCATCATGAAAGGGTTAATTGATTTTATTCTTAAATAGACATTTTTTGTTGTAATTAGTTTTAGTTCTGACCCTCCGGGTTTGGTATTTTGTCTCATAAATGAACCACATAGTTTGTATTACTCTGACTACTGATGGTATACTAGCACCTCCCATGAATCCTGAATAACAGAGGTGAATCATGAGTACCAGATACAAAAAAATATAGATAGAAGCCATGGTTATTTCACATTATTATAAATATGAAAATGTTAACATTTTTGCTGCTGAAGTATTGTCCATAACTCCAGCTCATCAAGAAGTATGAGACTGAATTATATCAAAATATGTCATTTTGACAAAGAAATAATCAATTTGATGCTCAATGACAATCATTCTTACAGTTCCACAAGATTTCACTCCATTGTCACTATACATATTTTCTTATCTGGTACACAGAAAAATCACCTATTTGTTATTAGTATTCAGTATAGGAGTCTGGGGTCTGCCATGGGAACCGGGGAGGGACACCATCAATGATATCATGAAGATATATTTAAGAAGACCTATTTTAAATGATTTATTAATACGATACTTAACACGTGTATGAAATTTCACTAATGAATTAAATTTAATATAATTAAAAAGTCTGTTAATAACTGAACACCACAACTGACTGTCACTAGCTGTAATAGACTTGCAATTGAATTTATTAATTGAGTAATTGGCAATCATGAATATTTTTGTGGGACAAACCCCAGCTTCTGGCATGATTCAGTCCTTGTTCAAATTATTGTTGAATGTTGGGTCAACCGCCTGGAGCTAACTAGTTGGAATTGAAGACCCCCCAGATCATGCCATGAATCTTTACTCTGCTTAGCGCCTGTAGAGATCTTATTCCATCAGTACAAAACTTGGGAACTTTTTTATGTTTTGACAGGGAACTTTATAACATTGAACAAACAAGGCAGGAACATATTCCTTTGTTTACATTTGTTCCTCGATAATCAACTTCAAAGTATGGGGTTGTCCCAGCTCGAAAATGCATGCTTCTGTGGCTTTAGTGAGCTGATATCACAAAAACACTGAATTAATTACCCTGGAGAAATTCCATGATTGTAAGTGGCGCATAGCAAACTCGCCCATCAAGTATGTTATTAAAATAATGTCATCTCGAGCTGGCACTTTCGCCTATTTATGAATAAACTATTAAGCGACAGGTATTAACAAAGAAATATATTCCCCTTGTTATTTTTTCAGCTTTCTAAGGTCCCATGTCAAAACTTCAAAAAGTTCCCAGGTTTATATATATAAACGCAATTAATTGCACTTAAGCACAACTAATTACACTTAAGCACAATTAGTTGAACTTAAGCACAATCATTGTGCTTACGCGCAAACATTGCTCTTAAGTGCAATCGATTGCGCTTAAGCATAATTATTTGTTCTTGGAAACATAATTATTTGTGCTTAAGCGCAATCAATTCTGCTTAAGCACAATCAATTGCCTAATCGTAAGCGCATTTCATGGTAATATGTAACTAAACACCCCTGGTGAATAATAGGTTTATCCATAACTCAACCTTTAAAAGCTCTTAATTACATATCACCTCTTGTTTTCATTGGTTTGGATGGGTAGGGAGCAAGCCTAAGTTCTTTATCAAAATGGTAGACTCGCGATAGCATTACCTTCTGTTTTAGTTGCGGCAACTCGTGATATCATTAACTTCTGTATTAGTTGGGGCAACTGTGATTTTCGAGTATATATACTGGAATACCATATGAGGGAAGCAAATCCTCAGTGACGCCATATTCGCGCTATATGACAATGAAAATACTATAGATCTGTGCAAGAGACGCTGATTTAATAAAACTACCAGAGCTCGAGGAGTGAGACACTAAGCTCCTGGAATGGAACACCAATTTTTGGGACAGGGATGCTGATAATATGAAAATAGGGTTTTTCACCCGATTTAAGTCAATAAGTAAACCATATGAGCTAAGCAAGCCCTCGTGCAGTGACACCACATTCTTGCTACATGTATATTACCATATGCTATGGTCCTAATCTGTGCAAAAATTCTTTTAAAAAATTATATTAAAACATACTAGAGGAGACATCCATTTTTTGGATATAAGGGATGCTGATAATATGAAATTATGGATTATCTTTGATTGTTGTGCACATACTCACAGCTACATGTAACTGTACTAGGCTTATTAAAAAAGGTTAACATTAGCCCATGCTTCTCTTGTGTTGTTAGGCGATACTCCAGGTTATGCCAATTAATATTTTATGGGTAGGTTAGATAGTAGTTACAATTAATTGCACTTGAGCGCAATTAATCATTCTTAAATGAAACTCATTATGCTTAAGCACAAATGCCCTATATATGCTTAAGCACAATATGTGTTATTTTCACTTAAGTTCAATTGTTTGCACTTAAGCACAATCATTTGCCCTTAAGTGCAATAAAGTCGCTTAAGCGCATTCAATTGCACTTAAGCGCAATTCATTATTAAATGTGAATGTGGCCTCTCATATTAGACAGAGTAGATATTCGTGGCATGATCTACCCTTCCCCCAACATATCTAATACTGGGCCACACATTTTGAAATTAGTCATTTTAATACTAGAGGTCACTGTTGAGACTTGAGTTGAATTTGAATCTGTAGGGCCTGTAGTGTAGGCCTAATGCAGCCAGTCCAGTCCAAAGCCATACATGTAAAATTTAGTGTCAAATTGCACTTGCTACATGTACATTTTTGTTACGCTATCTACCCACACTGTTTTTTTAATCTGCATGTTTGAACGATAGGTTCTCCAACAGTTCCTATTGAGACCTGAGTCTCTCTCCTGTGTCATCAGGCTGAGAATTCCCGCTGTTGACAATATTCAATTAAAATGTCAACAACACTATGATAGCCCGATCACAAGAACTTCACTTCGAACCGAGTATTTGACCAGTTTTCCAGGCAATAAT
The DNA here is from genome assembly GCA_032622095.1 of Siphonodentalium dalli. NCBI lineage: Eukaryota > Metazoa > Mollusca > Scaphopoda > Gadilida > Siphonodentaliidae > Siphonodentalium > Siphonodentalium dalli. Next base: position 107,575,754 of record CP136068.1, read on the forward strand.
CGTTGAATTCATATGTGAGGACCCAACATTCCCATACTAAAATGGAGGCTTAACCATCTATAATTCGTATACGGTTGGGTTGTGGATATCAGCTATACATATTTAATGTATATACTGTAACAACCACTCTTTTATGGCTGTTATTAAGAAATAATGGAATTACTTCATTTTATAACTCGAACATGTCAAATTGGGTTATATTACAACGAATAAATAGCATTTTTCATATTCTATGGTGTTAAATCATGCCTTGTCCATGTGTAGTATCAACTGTGTTTTCTAAAATAACATTTTGCCGATACCAAAGATTGCACCAAGAGAGAATATTTTATCATATTGAGTATTGGTTTAATGATCTGAACCCGATAGGTCAAAACCACTGGCCATTCAAAATAACTCCCTTGTAATCATATGACTTAGCATTTTTAAATGTCATTATTCCCCGTGTTACAGGGAGGACATCAACGTTACATTACATACAACAGTCGTTACTGGATAGAAACTTTGAGCATACCGGTGCGGCTGATATCACACTAAACGACCAATATGTCGCATTTCGAGTATAACGCAACACTAATACAATTCCGCAGTTTGTCGTGTATAATGCAACATGGATATGGTTATTTCATAAATTACTGTGGGATTTCAAATGTCATATGTTACATTAAAGACAGATGTGTTACACACTATACGTAGCCTGTGCATAAAGTTTGGACTCTTCTAGATCCATGTCGAGGAAGGAAGAGCAGTTTAATATATTCGGGAGCTCATTTGTTGAAGAGTTTCTATCAAATACACATTCTCTTGTCACACAAACGATATGTGGGCTTTTATTGTTAAATGAAATACTTTTCATAATTGTTATATTCGACACAAAACACGATTAAAATGGGATATTGAACATGTATTTTTCCAAAACAGAATGAAAATGTATGGCTGAAATGAAGAATTCACCATACAGAATGAAGTTTGTGGAGACAATATATACATGTAGTGCGCTCCGCTGCCCTCTGTCGTAACTGCATGCACGCCAGTCCTGATACACAAAGTGGAGCATGTACTAAGAATGTACATGTATATATCAGATATGTCATACGTGAGTTACACTCGTAGGCCAACTGGGCCATTCAGATCACACGCGCTGAGTCACCAGAGAAACAAAATGGATGCTGATATTTAATGCATCATGCATGTAACATACATAACATCTCAACTCAATTATGTTACGGGGAGCGTTTCATGAGAACTAATTTGAGGTTAAGTTACACGACACGTACGTGCATGTAGATAAACAGGAATTTAAGGTTAAGAATAAGTTAAGATTTATGTCCGAAGTCTAACATTTAACCTTTAACTGGGAAGATGATTTTCAACCAGTGGTGAGCGATGTGGCAGATACGCGCATATGTGATTTATGTGCATATGCGCGTAACCGAAATCGCATAAAGGGCACACGACTCTCACGCAGAGATGCACACAAACGGAAACTCTAGGATCAACATCGTGTCCAAAAACAGGCTAACGAAGAGAGAACAGAATGCGTGCAAATGGTAATTTGAAATATGTTTCACGGAAAACACTAAACTAATCACAACTATGGATATCTTCCAAACATTTGCACATATGGCCTTTACAATACCGTTATAGTGCATCACTGACATTTCAAACTTTAATAATAAGCAGTATGTGAAACCTTTAAATATACGGGGCATTGAGAAAATATACTCGGCCAACAATCTTTCATAAATTCCAACTTTACTTAGTAATTCATTACATATTGGCATAATTCCTTTATGGCGTATACTGTTCCGTGAATTATCTGCACATCGTTTTGGCCATGCAAAGAATTGTGCATTCTTCTAATTTATATACCTTATGCAGTGTATGAACAACTCGTATCATCCGAATCTTTATGCGTGGCTAGATGGCCCCAGTTGGGGTGCCCATCCTAAAAATTGCTAACTGCATCCCTTGGACTGGTACTTTCCAACTGATACATTAAGCTCTATATCTGTTGGATATTTTCAACCGGACTCCCCCTCCTAAGATTGGAAAATTTGCAACTGAAATTATTACAAACAAAGCAACAAAAATTACTGGTTGGAAAATCCAACAATGAGAACAATTTCAACCTATATGTTGTGGAATATTTCCAAATAATATTATGTCAGGCATGAAACTTCCAACTTTTTACAAAAGTTGACCCCCTGTTAAACAGCATTATGTATAAAAGGCAATACTGTACGAAAACGCACAATTTATATTGATGGGTTGGTTCCAAACAGTCCAGGAGACTTTAGAAAAAGCAGCTGGCTAATAAGAGAGGCGAATGTTTTATGCTTTGGGAACACATCCCTATTTAAATTTTGAGCATACTCCGAGCGGAAGGCATATGCTATCAACGTTAGATCGATTGGCGGACAAAATGCTTACAATAATATCAAGAGATATACATAACCGATTAACCGTATACGGATGGGATGGCTACCGAAAGTGTGCACATGACAATTTTTAAAGCGGCTGGTAAATCAGAAAGGCGAGCTCATCACAATCTAAATGGCAATGCTCTCAATATTAATAAAGGGTATGGACAAACGGTAGTTTTGTTATGAAGCACAATGTATAGGTATACAATGTATAGGTATGAATATTAAAGTGATTTTAAGCAATCTGCTTTGGCTCACGGCGTTCAAACTTGCTCGATACCCTCGATACCCTCGATACCTCTATAATACTAAATTGGTGACAGCTAATCGTAGTATTTCGTGTAACGTGTATTTGTGCTTGAAAATGTATCACTATCTTGTTAACTTCGATATTTCCAAATCAGTTTTACACTGCCCATCTAAATATGAAATACCTACACAGAGTAAACTAATGCTGAACAGAATAACAAACGATTTCTAGCTATTACTTACAATAGTATAATCCACGTAACACACTGTCGTCCATCGTGTTACTCGCAGAGTATTTCATGTAACGAAAGCACCATTTGATACGTCTCACATGTAGAAGATGTATGGTATAGTATCATTGTGTTCGTTCATATCAGAATAAGAGCACGAAGTCGACAAAGTGACTAAAAGCCGATTTTATTCAAAACTAACTCCGTTTTAGGTAACACTGTTACATACTATAACAATTCAAGTATTTCCCGTAAAGAGATTTCAAATGATACACCATCCCAGCAAATGGTGTCTCATAGAATTATAACTTCTTCACTAAAATTCAAAGTTAATAAGATACCCAACAGTTTACACGTGATTCCACTTAAAATTTAGGCGCCTATATTTCAAATAGTCTCATCTCAATGTAATGTTTTATTTCCAGTAACAAAACTGGTCATTCCTGTAAATGTTTTTTTTCGTAACAGGAGGAGACCGTTACAGGAGATATGTATTGGCTATCAAAAACAAAATATCTCAACGATTTCTCCCTTCAGCGGGGAGATAATGTGGCAATCAAAATGACTCAGAAACATCTCTTCAAAAATGAGTTAGAGATACTGAGGTCCCTGGTTATATCGATCAATTCACGTTACATTTCAGACGCTTTTTAAATATACGGTTGTGGGTGCACCTACCTGATAAATATTTATTTCGCGACTGTTTCTGAAAATTCCAAATCTGCGCACATTTTTGAACATACCATGTGTTCTCACTTTTATAAGGCAAGTGATGTAATTTACAATTTACAGGTAGGGTCTATTATTTTGCTCTTATACCACTTCGTTATAGAAGAGACATTGAGTTGAGGGACAAGATGTAACGAACAAAAAATATGTGGAAATCTTGGATATTGATGGCCTAAGGTTTATTATCATTAAGAGTAATGACCATTGTTCAATTACGCATGAAAGTTTCCGTAATTATTTTGAACAATATCTATAGACGGATGAGCAAACTCGAAAGTTTGAAATTGGGACATGAGTTTTAGTGAAAATTCAGCCATAAAGTGACGAGTATGGAGTGAATATACCGCTACACGAGAGGTGTACGGTGTATATTTTAAAGAACTCATTGCGGGCCATATATAAATTGATAAGTTGTCAGCATATATCTTGTCTGGAAGACGCTGGTGTCAAAGGACAAGAATGTGCGCCAAAATTGATAATGACTCGTATGCGTTTGACGGTATTGGCACTAAACAATTTTTTACATGTTTTTGGTGAACCTCCCGTCCCTATTTCGTACTCAAGCGGCGCCAATTTTGACAACATTAAACCACACAATTAGACTAATTATAGCGATGAGATGAATATATATAAAAATTGTGAAAATTGGCGAGTTTAACAAATTCGTATCAGATTTAGGGCCACCATTGCATATCTCTCACCCAAAAAGGCACCATTTTGTCGCATATACATGTAAACCACACGATTAGATTATTCGTATCACGGAGAAGAATATGTTATCAATCAGGTAGAAATCGGCGCTAAACATATTGTTTATCAATGTTTGTGTCCCTCTCACCCTCTAGGCACCCCTGACTCGAATGGCCCCACCGACGTGTTTTTGGTGCACCATCGCGCGCGATCAATCGTTTGAAAATCTACGTGTGCTTTATTTCGAGGTTACATTTGGCCCGGTTTTAGCTGGGTGTAGCTTGGTAATTTGAGCTGCACGGTTCTCTCTCTGGTGATCACATAAGGTCGGGAGCATAAAGAACCGAAACCACAAATAAACGTTCTGATTTAAGTTCGTGTAAACCAGAGATGCTCTCCTGATGACCTGGCTATATTTATTTATCGATTCCCAACATTTTAAGATACCATTTTCGGCATGATCGTAGTAAACCTTTTCCAACTTATTAAATGTTATGTTTCCTCCATGTTATCAAGCCACGCCGACAATCAAACATTAGGCTAAATCACGAGGTTGTACAAAATCTGTAACTTGAAATATAGGCCTACTGTGTGTTTCTGTATAAAATACAGTATATAAATATATAATACAAAAAGAACACATTTATAAAGAGCGTTACACTATGTGTTATATATGCAAACCTCCTTACAATACTTTATGTTTGGTAGGTTTTTTTCCCCCACTGTTTATATCTCTCCTGGAACTTATATTATTGTCTTCGGTTTTTTCCCGTTTGATATTGTATGTAAACGGTTCTTAATTCTTAAGTGCCATATACGCACAATTCAAAAGTATGTATGTTATATTGGGCTACCATCAACATATAAACAATGGAACCTCCGATGGCTAGTTAAAACAATATAACCTTGCCAGGATAGTGTGTAGATTTCAACAATGTTATGTGTTGTTTACTTTCCGACACTTAGCTACATCATCAAACTCATTCATTCAAATTGCGGTTGTTTGGCGGTTTACATGCGATGTGTTAAGCATGATTGTTAATATTATTATCTGGGACCCAAGCGGCCATATACACGCATGCTAATACATGGATGTGTATTGTTTGACTACCCGTGGATATATACATATTATCGAGTGCCCCCAACTCCCGTGCGACATGCATATATTTACATATCAAAATCAATATGTAATCATAGATTATACCCCAATTTTCTAGCGGAGCATGCGCATTATGTTATTGATCTGTCCGAGCGTCTGTCCATCCATCATTCAGTCTTGGTTTATGTGTGGTGGCTTAATATAAGTATTAACTGAATAAACTATAATCTAGTGTTTGGGTTTTCCAACACAGAGTGCAGGCCGGGACCGCGTGTTCGGTGACCGCCGGCCAACTTCCCCTACGGAATAGCACCCCCCCCCTTTTTGTTGGGATTTCCTTCTATGTATGGCATTGGTAATGTCCCAACCGTTTTTACTGGACATACTGGTCCGGGTGCAGGTTGGGTTCGATGATGGAGTCCACCTGAGGGTTTTACATGTGTTATCACATCGGGATATTAATTCTGAGTCAATATATCACGCCCATATAAAGAGCGTTTACTTTATTAGTTTAACACGTGAATATGATAAGATCGGTTAATCCAAGGGAGTCTGGACGTATATTCTATATTTTTGTTACTCTTATCCTGACATTTTGTAAACAGCCACAAGGTAGACTGCTCTGGACATCACTAGTGAAGTTTCCACTATCGAAGTTCAAGACAGGGGTGCCTCTATATGTGGGACCGGGGTGCGTGCATCCACCTGCTCATATATTATGGGTATCACAAAACATATTGTTTATTAATGTGTGTGTCCCTCTCACCCTATACCTTACAATTAGACTCCTGATATCATGGAGATTATTATGTGTAAGTTTGGTGCTAATCTGCGACTAAACAAATTTTTATCAAATTTAGTGAACACCCCACCCACCCCCATATCTCACCAAAGCAGCACCAATATGAAAATAAAATCACACGATTAGATTCCTCATATCATGGAAAATAATGTGTATCAATTTGGTGGAAATTGTGCTAAAATATTGTGTATCAGTTATGATGCCCCTCTCCCTCTCAGTGCAACCCTGACTCGAATGACGCCACTTTTGACAGCTTTAAGCCACGCCATTAGACACCTCATACCATGAGGATGAATTTGTATAAGTTTCGTGGCCATCGGCGACTAAACCAATTCAGCTTAGATTTAGTACCGACCCACTGCCCCCCACCCCCACAATTTCTCAGCCCAACGACACAAATTCGGCGTCTTTAAATAACACAATACGATTCCTTGTATCATGGAGAAGTTCTCAGAAGAATGTGCTTGAATTTTGGTGGAATTCGGCGCTAAAAGTATTTTGATAAATTTTGGCGCCCCTCTCCCCTTCCGGACATACCTGACGCGAACGGCGCGACCTTTGACACATTTAAACCACACCATTAGATTCCTCATATTATGGGAATGATTATATATAAGTTTGGTGGCAATCAGCGACAATTTTTTGTCTACCCCTCCCCCTTTTCTGCCCCTGATAAAAATTGCGTCACTTTAGAAAACTCTAACCCTCGCCATTATCTTTCTCGTAAAAAGTTACCCCTATTAGACCCATTTTGTGTCATCTGGCACTAAAATTATTTTGATCAATTTTGGCGCCCCTCTCCCCTTCCGGGTATCCCTGGCGCGAACGGTGCGACTTTTGACACATTTAAACCACAACATTAGATTCCTCATATTATGGGGAAGATTATATATAAGTTTGGTGGCAATCGGCGACATTTTTTTTCCTGCCCCTCCCCTTTTTCTGCCCCTGACAAAATCGGCGTCACTTTAGAAAATTCTAACCCTCGCCATTATCTTTCTCGTAAAAAGTTACCCCTATTAGATCCCTTTTTTGTCATCTAGGTGGTCCCCTGTGAATTTCTATAGACACAGACAGACAGACAGACAGAAAGACAGACAGACATTCGCAAATATAGATATAAGACTAGCGTTTATATGACTCATGTGTGGACTGGCGGAAATTATGTAATGAGAAACAACGTCATACGTAATGACAATAAACATGGTATGGGAACCCACGAAAAAAAAAATTTAACGACCACCAAGACGACATGGGAAGTGGCGGATTTTAGAGGCAAGAATACGCCAACTAAAGAAAGATAACAGTGGCATTTTAACTATAAATCAGTACTGAAACCCCATAACGTGCTCCATTTAATCACTTATTTTGTTTCAGTCATGCAGTCACTATGTTTCCATAATAAACGATAGACTTACATCTGGAACAATTTGGAAATTAGAAATTGGTGTGTTGATGCGCTACGGGAATACTAGTGTAATAGTATTTTTCATTGAATGTGTGTGGTTTTTTTTTGGTGGGGGGCATATGCATTTTGATGCATATCTGAATAAAACATACGCTCAGAAAAGAAAACCTTCGGAATAGCGAACCTTCGGAATAGGGAACATTCGGAATAGAGAACCTCGTAGTAAAGAACCTTCGGAATAGAAAACTATCGGAATAAGGAATATCGGAATAGAGAATACTACCCCACAAACAATTGTTCGTATATTGTTCGAAGCTCCTTTGTGCAAAGCCAGGTAAATAAAATAGTTGTGTTGTGTATGTTTTTTAAAAATTATTGATATCCAAGGATTTCTTTGTACATGAAAATTTGGAAGAAAACAAAAAGTATTTGTAATTTTGGTTTTATTTTAAATAATTTTCAGAACCTATTTGCAAAGAATATGTGAATTGTCGCTTATTACTTCTAGCGTATTTATTTGGTGAACATCGTGTCTTGAAGTTAGAGAATGAGATCATGCCTATCGTGCATGTTTGTCATGACTATGTACACAGAAGCCAAATACATAAAACAAGAAAACCATAGTCAGAAATGGTAACACACTCAAGGTCATATTATTAGGTATATATAAAATATGTTGCAGCTTTAATGTAGTGATGTTGAACAATGTGTATATAGGTAACGGCTAAGTAGTTGATTATATGTGATATGTTTATGTGTGCATACTGTGCACTTCGCGAGAAAGGATGTGAAAACATTTTTTAAATCGGTCGTGCCAAACTAAAGTTTAATTTGAAATATTTAAACACCATATAATATGTGTTCATAACGGCCGCATACGTTCCAATTGGTTGAAATGTCCATCGCCAAGCATACAACGGTCATTTCATTGATGCACCAATAACCACACACCCATTGCCAAAAAAGAACGCCTTGACGATTGACACGTTATTATGTTGACGCGCTTCCAGCTCGCGGCAAATACACAAAACTGTTGGTTTCTCGATTCTCTGATACGACATACAAATAGATGCTTGCTTCAAGTCATATATTTTGGCGTTCGGTCGGTCACGGTTTTTGTTTGTTAAATCACTAGGTTGTTATAGGAAAAGTAGGTAACAACAAATTATCAATCACCGTGTCATTCCTAACACATTTCAGTCAGTTAAAGTACGATAATCAACCAGAAATGGAGAATAATCGTGTTCAAAGGGGGACATGTCTCTATTCCGAAGGTCCGCTATTCCGAAGGTTCACTAATCCGAAGGTTCTCTATTCCGAAGGTTCTCTATTCCGAAGGTTCACTATTCATAAGGTTCGCTATTCCGAAGGTTCTATATTCCGAAGGTTCGCTATTCCGAAGGTTTTTGTATTTTATAGGTTAATTCTATATTCTAAAGTATTGAGAAGGTTCGTTATCACGAAGACTCTTTTTATGAAGGAAATAACTTAAAACAATAAAACATTAAATGTGATTTTTTTTTTTTTCGCGGGTTTCCTTGAGATTTAATGTCATTACGTATCACATTATTTCTCAATACATATTCACATCAAGCAGACCACACATTTGCTATGGTTCCATACGATTTAATATCATTACGTATGACGTTATATCTCAATAATCTTAGAGGCAAGAATACGCCAGCTAAAGGCGGATTATACCAGTGGGGCTATAACGGTTAATGAATACTGGAGCGCCATAACATACTGCGTAGTAGAATATCGCTGAATAGACGGATATGAGATGAACCTAACTGCAATTGTGACTTTGTATTGACTTTAATGCCCACTTAATTTCCGAGTCACCTATTATTGTTTATAGTGCCTTGCTATACCGTTTTAATACCAATCTATGCCATAAAATATGATTAAAATACTATAATTCATCACCATTTGAAACATCTGTGTCTCAGAAGATGCCCATAGAGAAATAGAAAACCGCTGAAATCATGAAAAGATTCCCCCCGTTATGGCTCCCAGAATGCAACACAATTCAAACTAAAAATGTATTTTCAATGGAAGGGGAATAACTCTATCTTTAAAATATAGAGTTATTCCCCTCCATTGAAAATAATACTTTGCGCAACAAAACCAGCACAAAAACACGTCGGTAACTCACCAAAAACAACATGTTTACAGTTTATTACACCGGATAAGTTGATTATACAATGAGAGCTTCCTATTTAAAATGGTATGTAATATGACATATATTTTAGATATGTGATTTTGGGGTTCGAACATTAAGTGGCCTGGGCCTTTAATGTTGTGTTTCTTTCAAGTACAGATTGCCAGTTCGGACAGACTGTATCTCTTCCATGTAGTTTATTTCAGTCATGCACTCATCGTGTTTTCAAATTTCCATAATGAACGATAAACTGATACTATCTTCTTGCTATTAATAACCGACATCTGGGACAATTTGGGAATTAGAATGGGGTGTATAATTGTACTATATGTGAAGACTATCGAAAGTATTTTTCATTCCTCGTGTGGTGTTTGTGGGGGGGGGGGGGGGTGCAAATTTGGATTCATTTCTGGTTAAATACGCCCAGAATAGAAAACATTCGGAATAGCGAACCTTCGGAATAGCGAACCTTCGGAATAGCGAACCTTCGGAAAAATGAACCTTCGGAATAGGGAACCTTCGGAATAATGAACCTTCGGAATAGCGAACCTTCGGAATAATGAACCTTCGGAATAGAGAACCCTACCCGTTCAAAGTGGTATTTTTTTACAAATAGTATATCAAAATTCACAGCACACACCGTCATTCTTATATATTAATTAGATGCAGTGAATCTCGATGGGGAAATCGTTTTCGTTAGTTTATCACCGATAGATGCGTCCCGAATCGAGTAGTAAATATTTGCAATTGAACGCAGCTCAGACGATGTTTTCTATGGAGTGGTATGGCCGATTTGCTTGAAATTTTCGACGATGTTAGTAGAATGCTACATTCTCCTGGTTGTCATAATGCTTGAATACGAACTTATCAGTTTCACGAACTCGTACAAGCCCATAATATGTCTTTAACGTTGATAATGAGTTAGTTGTTTAAACGCAGGTTTACAAAGAAGATAACTGCGTAGAATCAACATGGATTCCAGATAAAACAATGGATCGGGAGTCTTGTCAATGTTGATTGTGGTGTTTCAAGATATGCATCATAATTTAGTACCGAACTAACATGTTCCCCTTTACAGCCATTGCCGTCTGCATGATGTTGATTGGCCAATGGGATGTGATGGCTAAAGCTTCCATGTGGCCTGTTAGTGCACTATCAATATTATCAGTATATACCAATCCCGGAACAGCTATATATATAGCTATAGCAATTCCATGGGCAATTGATCTGTGGCCTCTGTTTGCCCCCCCCCCCCCCCCGCCTACAGGGACACTGACCTTCAAAAAGTTACGACAAATTATTTGTGTCATGCTTTAGTCACATTCATCAATTCTAACCACAGATTTAAAGGTACTCAATCCGATCAGACGCTCCTAAATTATTATTTATTTGGCTTGGTGGGGGGGGTAGAAATATTTGATTCGAGGAACCCACCATCAAAGCTTGAAGTTTGTTATTTTTCGAGATGTGTAATAACTTGTGGCCCAGAAACACGTGGTCAAACGGAGGGTCTCGGACAAAATTGCGGATGAAAATGGATAACTCTAAAATCAAATGGTAATACGGTCCAATCTCGTGATACTTTAGTGATAATACGGCCATATTTTGTTGAACAAAATGTTGATAAAAAACAAGTTTTGGGAAATTTTATACCATAGGTGACAGTGGTTAGCATTAATTTGTTTCAATAAATCGATTCTGATAACTAAAGCCTATTTTGAAGAAATGTTGTTGTGGTTGTATCTTTATGGTATGTGGACCGTCTGATCGGATTGAGTAACTTTAACATTTTTATACATATTGTGTAACAACTTGAAGCATTTCCACTCATGCCCTCAAGGAGAAGTTTTTGCAAACTTATTCTCCAAACTGTATAGACCGCTTGCTTTAATTCAATGAATGTGCAAAGAACTTGTTTTATGTTGTTTATAAATGCTGGAGAGGAAATGTAAGGCTGCTATGTAGTCAACTGTGGAAAATCATTTTCTAAAGCCTGCTTGATTCATATATTAATAAACTCTATGGAATCGGAATATGTATTCAGTCGAATGTTTAAAATCTGTGTAAATAATGATGTAGACAGCGTTGCAACGGTTTGAATATACATAGCCATCCATGTATGCCATTCACTTGGCGTGACAGGTTATACTCTTAGGACAATGGTGTGTTTGCATATATATCACATTCAAAACTTCAACAAACATCATACTATTTGACGATTCCCAAACGAGTTTTGTGCGGAACTTTATCATTCCGGTAGGGTATTGGCTCGTGAAAGGTTCCACAGAACCGGAATATAGTTTCCAACACGTTTCTTGGCGAGATGAGCGGTCAAGCCAAATTTGTGAGCCCAGATGATGTCAAACCCAGGTAAATTATCCATGTTTAGCCTGCATGTACATGTATTCTAATGTATTGAATATTTACCCTTCCATGACTGGATCTTCCTGATTTTTTTGCGAAAACCCTGTGCCAATGCATTATCTTATATATGCGAGTCGCCCATAGGGCGCCTCGCATATATCAGAGAATGCATTGGCCTCTCAATATTTTCATTGACCTTGTAAGCCTGTGCCAGTGCATTCTCTTCTATATGCGAGGCTCCCTATGGGAGACTTGCATATATAAGAGAATGCACTGGCACAGGGTATTTTATCCTGCACCAGCGCAGCTCCCGTCAAGAAAGGTTAAAGATGCCGTCTCCGTATTGTCGCCATAAAACCATCATACATGCATGCACGTTGTTTTCACCAAAAATAATTAGATCGAACCCAAGAGTCCATTAATATGAGGTTTAATTCGATCGTACCCATGGGTCCATTAATATTAGGTTTAATTAGATCGTACCCATGCATGAGTCAATTAACATGAGGTTTAATTAGATCGTACCCATGGGTCCATTAATATTAGGTTTTGATGGCCAGATATCAATTTCCAAAAGACGAAATTTTAGCTCGTTTTGATTTGTTTTGGTCAGTCATGCAAACATTCCAATGGTCGCCTTTTATAGAGAGCGCCAAGGCTTCAGACGCCCATCAGCGGTAACTATAATAAAGGGCGTTTTCAATTATGATCTTGTAATGGCTTTCATGAACTGATAAGATTCGTTTATGTATTTTCACAATGCCTACACATGCATGGTCATGTACCGACAGTGGGTGCGGAGGTGTCTCACCCCAATGAGGACCATAATTTTCAAAAGTTGGAAATTTCATGACTCAAACTCAAATAGTTGGAAATTAATTAAAAGTAACATGTAAATCGAATGGTCTAAGTGTTTCAATCAAAGTTCGCGATTTTCCGACTCAGAATGTGTGCCGGTTGTTTATTTTCCGACTCGGAATACCAATTCTAAATAGTCGTCACCGATTTCCAATTCCGGAATCGTACAAATTGTTTTTCCGACTCCGAATTCCGAACAAGAATTCAATTATGTTTTACATTTGAGCTTTTCAAATCATGTGGTGCCTTTCGCTCAATATATTGTTAACCTGCTGATATGTATATATGTTAAACATATTTGTTTTTATTATTTTAAATGTTCAAGGAGACATTTCACTTATATATTTAGTCCCTCTCATATCAGTATATTAATCAGCTTATTTAAATTTGTCCTGCAAGGTAGCAATGTAATGTCAATGTCACAAGTTAATGCACAGTCATTTGAGTACATAAATTCCAGTAATGCTCATTGCGTGAACACATATATGACATTGAAGGCATAGCATTTCCTTCAAGTTCAGACTGGTATGTTTTACCAATCATAGATTCATGGTCACTAGTCTGTCAGTAATGTCAAACATCCATATGTTTCTGAGGACAGCTTTAACCCTTTGAGTGCCAGGGGCCGATCGCATCGGCCCTAAACCTACAATATAAGTCTGTTAAAGAATATAAAAATAAATTATTAAAATTGTAAAAAATGAAAAATAAAAAAATAAAAACATTGTTAGGCCAATGCATTCTCTTATATATGCGAGGCGACCTATGGTCGACTCGCTTATATAAGAGAATGCATTGGCACAGGGTATATGGGTTGATACAAAAATCGACCTGGCACTCAAAGGGTTAACAATATAACAATCATTCAGCACTCATACTTGTTATCATTGTGTGAGTTATAACTTGTGACTCCTTGGAATTTGAATGCATAACTCGTATTCGTTCCTCAACCATATTCTGAGTATCTCATGTATAATGTACTGCATAAACAGTGTACTCAATACATAAAACATGGATCAATGCTATGTCATTCTTGTCACTGATGTCTTTATTTACACGGCCCATGCTCTTAAAAAGAACAATTGGCAACCCCAAATTATTAGCCATTTAAAAGACTATATTGGAATTTTGCATTACTCAAAACCAAATCCTATATTGTTGGAAATTGTATGGTTTCATCCCCAGTTGGAACCCCCCAGGAACGTCCCTATGCCTACATGTGTCATACGAATGAGCGTGATTGCACGTATTTTTGTTTTTCGTTTAACGAGTAAGCTGAAAATTAACATAAAACATTTGGTATCAAATCGGTCCGTGCATGTTTAATCGATTGATGTATGAGCCTTGAACATTCCAACCTCACGACGTCGACAATTGAGGGGAATGGGAACCCATGTTGCTCAAATCACACCAGGCCGTCATATATTAAGCCGTCTAGTAATCGCGAAACCCCAACTAAAATCGCACCATTCAGGTATCTTGTTTGTCCAGTGATTTTAGGCGGAACTGAAACTTTCAAGAAACCGAATAGAAGAACAAATACTGAACCAAACTCTTTCTTTGTGCACAGGATTCGTGCTTTAATTTTTGTGAGGATGTGTGTCGTTATGAGTGTGTTTTCGTCAGAAAGGGGTCAGGTCGTATAACGTGGAATACCATTAGTTTGATTGATTTGCAGACGACGATACCTCACATCTCATGCTATCTCTTCTTGTTTCCCGTTACATTACGTCGCATATTCTCCTGCCTGTTGACAAACATATTTCTTCTGTTCTGCTCTACATAGTTTTACTTCCATCGAACTACCATATACACCTACTTTCGCGCCCACTGCCTACTACTACAAGAAAACTAAGATGCATGCATCAGGTCGCCCGTAAACTATTTATCATATAATTATTGTACCTATCGATTATACATTTTGGAATATCTGCCTGTATGTATGTGTGTATGAATGCATGTATGTATGTGTTATAGACTCGAACACTGCTCGACCGATCCGACTCGGATTTGGTATTTAATGTGTCAACCTGACCTCACTCATAGGCATGTTTCTGGACCTTGACCGATCCGACTAAAATTTGTGTGTAGGACTACTTCGATCCCGGGAGCAATATGGGACGGGTCCCAATTTCACGTGCGACCATGTCATCGAACGTGCTGATATAGGCATGTTTCTGGACCAATTGAAAAATAGTTTGTCCAGATGCTGTATATACCGGGTACTGCCCAGATGAAGGCGATCACAAAGAAATCCCTAAATAGCCCGAACGAAGTCGAGTACATCAGCTAGTATTGTATATTTCTAGATTTAGTTACAAACTTTATACCTGTATTTTGTACAAACAAATGTTTGAAAAATGTATCTGTATCAATATTACCATAGGGGTCATTAAAAATTAGATACGACGAAACAAAATTTTGAAGGGTGCATGTGATAGCGAGGAATAATAGTATCATAGGTAAATTTAATTTATGGACGTTTGTTAATTTTCATTGGACTATATGTGTCAGGTAAATTTTTATATTTCAAATGATGACAGGAATGTGGAAAGTTGAACTACGCAAGTAATACTGGCTATCCGCACGAAGAGATATACATGTATATAAAAACCAAAATAGAAGATGGCTGCTGGCGACCATGTTTTCCAAAGAAATTCAAATCATTCGATAGCTCCCATCTAGTGGTCACCCCGAAGATCAATATGAAGTTTGGTGACTACCGGATGAGGGATGTGGTCTGTAGAAGTGCTAAAGAATTCAGTCATACAAAGAGTAAGATACAAAATTGATGTCTGTGGTCATGTTTTTAACGAAATTCGGAAAAAAATAGATTACTCTCATCCTGGTTATCCAGAAGATCATTGTAGAATCCGGAATCTGAGAACTTGGTGTGAATTGAAGAGTAGTGGGGTCTCAAGAATATCTACCCCTCCACGTTAGAAACATGGCATTAAATAGCATAAGTATAATCTAGCTCGAAGACAGAAGTGATCCAGCAAACCGCTGTTAATTCAACCAGGTCATCACACCCCATGTATGGTCGATCACGTGATGATCTAGGTGGAATCGGGCTTCTCAAAGTACCGCCGGTACCACACATGCCGGTACTGGTATCGATACTTTGCTAGTACCGCGGTTCCGGTACCGGTACTGGCAAGCCATTTTATAGTTCTAGGTATATCTGGAGGTAATACAGTGCTGAAAATCACAAGCCACGAACTCTATTATTAACTTGAATAATGATAATTTGATATCAGAATAAAGAAACTATTTCGGGATATTAGATACCATTTTGGAATATACTAACAAACTTTCCCGTAGAGTTTAGTGATGCGCAAATCACAACATAGACAATTCAATCAACCAAAATGGAACTATTCGTTGCACACGTTTTGTGTTTTTAACTTATTGTTCTTCTGTGTGTGATAAACTGATAGAAAGTAACGCGACACACGTCGGTGGTTTTCACTTCACAATATTCAATCAGAATAAATGTATTTGCAAAGTCGCGCGGTCGGCCATTTTAAATCTAAACAATAATGAGTCAAGTTGGGCAACAATTTCTCTCCACGAGTTCCTATACCAAATATGAACTATCATGTCTATTCAGCAAATTGCATGTACATTGTGCACGGTTCGTGAATATTCGTTCCTGATTTTATTATATAACTGGAGGTTCCATGAGTCCCATTTAAATTCAAAATGGTCTACCTTATATATGTAAACTGATACGACATGTGAACGGGTACCTGTGTATGTGATTAATCAAAACGTGTGGGCCATACTTGTGGGTGGGGTCGTTGGTGAATAAATGATAAGAAATTGTAACTGGGTTTAGTGTATAATTGCCACAACTGGGCGAAAATAAAGGCAAAAACATAAGTTGCAATCACAAGTTCCCAACACAAAATAATCTTTGAAGATTGAAACAATATCACAAGGCCGTGCTTTCAAAGAATTGGAATTCAACCATTGAAGAGTTATAATAGACACATAAAAACCAGGAATCACCCTTCCGTGACCGACCTCTCGTGCCATGAATACAATCACGATCGATGGGCATCGCGTGTAGTTTAAAGAGCGAAACTTGATACTACTGTATTTTGCCAAACAGCCTGCTGATCTACGAACGTGCATATATGCAACCACAGTATCGAGTACCGGCGGATCTGCACACCAGTACCTTTACCGCAAAAAAATGCCCGAGTACGCGGTACCGGTACTGCGTACCGTTGAGAAGCCTGGGTGGAATTGTTGTATAAATAACAGCACTACATGTAAATATAAAATAAAACAGTGCTACATCTTATTACAGATTATTTCCACATACAGTGACTACAGGCAGTCTAACAAAATAAAGTTTCAGTGACACTCTATCCGATTATGAATCGGGAAAGCTGAAATGTCTAAGTAATACTAGATATCGACATGACGCGTATAGTGTGTTTCAAAACGAAAAAGTTGAATAAAATCAACAAATTTGTAAATTTAAGAACAATTCAAACGTTATTGTATTCCATGTCCCAGCCCGGACATATACACCAAATTTCAATAATATTCATTGATAAACAACGGACAAACGCCATATAACACCCCATATACACCTTTTAGTCCGAGTCGGGCTCGATCTCGGTGTACATTTCATAGTGTGTCCCCAGTTGGCACACGTCGACTGGGCGAGTTAGCCCTGGGGCTAGTATGACGATTCCGCACCCTTCTATCGTTTGCAGCAGGTATCCGTTTACGCTGGTTTACGCGTAATTTAATTTAGAAAGTTCCCCAATTAGTATCGTAAATAGAGCGACTGTATTTGACAGAGACTGCCTCTGTTATTGATTATCATGTCGTTATAATTAAAAAACGACAAATGCACATGCCGTTCAAACGTAGTAGTCTATTTTCCCCATGTTAAACCACATCCGCAAATAGCAAATAACGCTAACCTATTGCAAATGTTTTACACGACAACTGTTAACATATTTGGGCTGAATCCATCTGATGTGGTATGATTCCTCAAAATAAACAACAAACCATCGTTACTTGGAAATGTAGTTTGGGCTAACATTTACACAAATCCTCCACCTCCTCTATCCTGACACACACGTCAGATGAGAAACAGCCATCATAGAACCGCCCAAATTGGGCGAAATAATAAACGATTTATAATTAATGAACACGTATACTGTGTGGGCTTCGCTTGGTGCAGGGACGACTACAAAAGCTCACGCTTACTGTCGTTCCTTTTCCAACCAAATACACATATCTATACATATATACATAATTATATGCAAATGGAACAGAGTGAAATTGATTTACTATGTACACATGTACATAAGGAACAGATTCACGGTTTGCCTAAATCCATGCAGGCACACGGCAAGACATCTCCAATAAATAGTTCCTCTGGATCTATCCGGAGGGAGAGGAGTCTTATAATCTAAGTTGCATAACTTGTGCTCCAATCCCCAGTGGTTACTCCCTCATCATTCAGTACCTCCTCATCATCATTTATTGTCAATATTGTATATATTGGGAGACACAATAAATATGTTACAAACAAATCCGGCGAAAAATCTTGATTCACATATCATTTTTATGTTATATAAAATCTGAACAGGGATCAATATACTATGAAGAGTTTTATAGATCAATATACTATGAAGAGTTTTATAGATCAATATACTATGAATAGTTTTATAGATCAATACGTGTCTATAATGACTTACTCCAGGTGTGGCCAACATCAAAGTTCCATCTTCAATACATTTGAAGCGGATCAAAGTCCCATCTCTGATAGACAGGGATGTGATGACAGGGTGTGTGGTGATCCCCCAGCAGTATGAAATGTGTCGTTTTAGTCTGTTTTGTCTAAAATTTCTGGTGTTGTTTCGCACCATAATTATCCTCATGGAAATGGGTTCATATGGAGCGTAAATATCCACATAGATCCATATTTAACTTTTTTTTAAATAAAAGAAGCCCATATTAAGCGTATACCCGTTATCTCGTTGAATGCATGGCGCGGGCCGTAGTGAAACACATTATAGAGAGCGTGAATCTTGTTAGTCGTATTGATGACAAAAAGTAGATTAAAAATTCTTCCAATATAAGCATATTTCATATTGAAATAAGCACTATTTTTGGCTTAGGTTGAACGCCGCGTTTAGGCCCATATGGAGCGTTATTTTTGCTAAATTACGTTCTATATGGGCTTAAAACACGACATTCAAAATAAGCCTGTAGTGTGCTTATTTTCACGAGAACAGGCTGTGTTTCGAACATGATCTTTACAACTGCTGGAAGTTGTGTCGATCATGGGAGGATAACTGTGAGACGCAACAAAGCTCTTACATGTACCTGACTACGTTGATGATTAATGTGTACGTAAGTTATGTCTCGTTAGAGGCATGCTGGTGTGCTCGTCTGCAGAAAATAAGGTACAGTAATGAAAAAAAATATTTTATTACGCGTGCTTCCATAAGAGAAATAAAAGAGTTATGGGCTGAAAGCCGCGGATTGTTTAATTTGGTCTGGTTCAAGGACGAGCAGTTGGAAATTCTAGTTTGACACTCAATTGAGATCATCTAGCCATGCCCATGCCTTTGCCATATGAGATGGTTGCAATAAGAACACCGAAGCGGTTGGAATACTCGATGTGATATTGATATGTACCGACAAACAGAAACGTACATAAATATTAATTCCTTAACCCTTTACCCAACAAACCGGCGTAAACCGGCCAAATAAAGCTTCAACAGCCTAAAATATCTTCGGTCTGTCTCATCAATAGAACCATACAAATATGGATATCATTGAAACCGGCTCCTTGACCAGATTGTGATAGTTACAGTTAGCCCTGTGCCAATGCATTATCTTATATATGCGAGTCGACCATAGGTCGCATCGCATATATAAGAGAATGCATTGGTCTAAAAAAAATCTTTTTTTAACACTTTTTACCATTTTTTCTTACATTCTTTAACAATTTTATAAGTTTTAATGTGTTAAGCCAATGCATTCTCTTATATATGCGAGGCGACCTATGGTCGACTCGCATATATAAGAGAATGCATTGGCACAGGGCCCTTCTGTTGGGTAAACGGTTAACGCTGCACGGGTAAAGTGCTTATAAAGTTAGCACACGAGTACCCATCTAGCGTTGTTCTAATTATATCGATACTGTATTTAAATTTTCTGAGTTGGGATAGACTTCATAATACTCGTCGTCTGATATTTTCAACGTGATCATTTCAGCTCATTTTTAATCAGAGCTCTATATCCATGATTGTGTCTGTAAGATTTATCGTGGGGCCCGATCTTTGTTATTTAGGGTATATGATATAGATTCGGTCTTAGCTGGATTAAAATTTACTAGCCAGTTATCGGCCCTTTGCGATACGATTTCGAGATCATTGTTAAGTTGGCCATCTAAGCATTGTAGGTTATAGTGAGCGTCAGTTTTCATTGGCTTCTAGTTATATCTCGACAAATACATGTATACAATGTAAATATATGGTTAAATCAGCTAAATCAATTTTGGTAAAGAGGTTATTCATGGCACCACATACGCGATGTATTCACGTCCACGTATATTGTTGAGTCTTTCGTGGTTGTATATCTATAACAAAGAAACTTTATCGTTCATGGTATAATATCCCCGTTATATGAAATGTAAGCAAGCACAGTAAAGTTGACACTGTTTAAATATGACCACGTTGCACTAAGCAGATCAAATAATCGAACGCATTGTCCCTCGACTTTCAAGATAAAGGTCAAATAGCGAACAATCAGCTAGCGCTGTAACTAGCTTTGTATTAGAAAACCCGCAAGCGCCTTATAATGTTGTATCATAGGGGACCTTTATTTGACCGAAATGTTGTGGGCAGGGATGTGGCTAGAGGGTCTCCGTTGGGGGGTGTCCACCTTGCGAAATTCCAATTGCAGGCCCCCCTTGAATCAGAATCAGACACCAAATACAACTTTTGCATAATTCCATTTGCACCCCTCCCCTTGAATCAGAATCACAGACCAAACACAAATTTTGCATAATTCCATTTGCACCCACCCCCCCCCCCCCCTTGAATCAGAATCACAGACCAAACACAAGTTTTGCATAATTCCATTTGCACCCCCCTTGCACATCAGTCCTCAAGCCTAATATCCTATGTATTCATAAATTATGTTGTTCTATATGCCCGGTATAAGGAATTTTAGATACTTTAACCTGAGAATTGCATAAATCCTAACATCTAGTAGCCTACTCCAGACAAATGCACACGGCTACGGGTAAGAGACCAGGACATTGTGTCCGTCCATGTTTGTTCAGCCCGGTGAAAGAAAATTTGGAAAACTATACAAGAACATCGCAAATCCTAGCATCTAGACTGGCCTCAACTGAAGCTTCCCTAGTGTTGCATGAAATTTCAAACCTCATACTCCCTCTTATGTTGGAAAATTCTCCAACTGATGACCATTTCAGTCCACAAGTTTGACCGAATGTACTAAACTATTGTTTTGTTAAACAAATTAGCAGTTTTGTATTGGTCACGGGAGAGGGACAGTGACACACCGGGCCGACCATGGTTCGGTCCGGTGTTCGAAAATTTTGAAATCTGAACAAGAAAATCGCAAAATCCTAGCATCTAGACTAGCCTCAAGTCTTCTTAGAGTTGGAAATTTCAAACCTGACACCCCCCCACTTAGATTGGAAAATTTCCAAATGATGACAATTCCAATGACAATGTTGACCAAATGTATGATAATATTGTTTTCTTAAATTTAGTAGCAGTTTTAACTAGCCACGGGGGAGGACCAGGACACAAGCTTTCCAAATATTGGAAATTTCCAACATGTCACCCCCCCCCCCTAAGGTTGGAAAATTTCCAACTGATGACCATTTCAGTCCAAAATTTTGACAAAAAATAGGAAAATATGCAAATATTGGTCCAAAAACAATTAATTCCCCCAATAAATTGTTTGAAAATCAAACGACAAGAACATTTTCAACCCATTGTTGGTGTGAAATTTCCAACTAATGTTTTGGCAGGTATGAAATTTCCAACTGTTGAAAAATTTTACCAAAGTTGGGGGGGGTGAGACACCCCCACACCTCCCCCCCCCCCTCTAGCCACATCCCTGGTTGTGGGGGACAACAACTTCAACAAGCGTGTTAAATAAGTACACAGAACGACACGGTGTGTAATTGGGTTTGTCGATACGAGTTCTATCCTTCCGCAACACCAATTTCATGATTGAGGCGAACGTCATGTCCGTCATTTTACGTCAACGAGATGCGTATGGAACGTACGTTCCATGCGAATTTGTAAATATATTTACACTCACACATGCATTCGTATTGTGGAACATGAATGCAGGACGTTGGTTGGTCGATATTACGTCACATGACGTCGCGTGCTGACCCCAACTTGCATCCATTTGTGTGTAGATGCAACATGCACCGAGCCACGATAATAACGTTGGAAATGGGCACTTAAAACTCATTTAATCTGCCAGTTGACTCGGTTGAGTGTAAATATAAGTAATGGATGTTGATTTTGTTGCGTTCCATAGAGTATGGATGCAAGTTGGTCTGACATTTTAATGTGTGGAACGCTTTCGCGTTCCACACAAACTGTCAGACCAACTTGCATCCATACTCTATGGAACGCAAGCAAATCAACAACCATTTCTTAAATGGAACAGCAATAACACTGTACTTCTAGGAACAAGCGTGTAATAAAACACAATTAAGTGTTCTGATCTATGGTTGAATATATGATATTCCGTACAGGTTTCCAATAATAATATAAGCAACTCGAGCTTCTGGCCCATCTAGGGGGCTTTAATTTATTTTTTGAAATTGATTTTTGTACTTGAACTCCTTGCTCAATTTATAATTTTTTAAAGAATTTTATTTTAATTTGAAAAACTAACGCCATTAGAACATCCGGCATGTACCCCGATTCACCACACCATATTCGAGGGATTTGGGAGAAAGACCGCTAACAGACAGACAGATAGACAGATATCCTACTCTTTTATATACACATGTATATAGATACATGTAAGTGTATCACCGGTACTATCAGAAATAATAACTGCATATTATACAACTCTTACTGTGTGTCTTCTGCCGCATTTGAATACATTTTAAGACAGTACGATGTAATTTATTGACTATATGTATCATAATCACCCCGAACTGATGACGATGTCTCCTCTTTCGGAATTAACTACACTTATTAGCAAGATATCGTTTAATATCTGCCCCCTCCCGTGTTCGGCTCATAACATTCAGACGTGCCCGCTTCAAATTAAACAAATATCCACCTTAATAATATTAATATAATAGATATAGGCTCGATTAAAGATACAGGCGGCGTTGGGTATGCTGTTAAAATATTCAGATTCGTCAAAAACCGCGATAAACAGAAATAATAGTAAAATATACATGTAGACATACATTGTTCTTATATCAATCAGAAATATGGCATAAACAGTATGTTATTGTCAAATGTTTTACCTTTGTTATGTAAACAAAAGCAAAAAACGTTACAGAACCTGGCTTTTGTTTATATCCCGATATGGTAAACATAAAGAGTGTTATTTGTTACTGTTATCCTGATATGGCAATAATAAAAAGCGTGTATATCATTTGTGTGTGATTAACCAATATAATTGAGCTGTGTTATGTAAACAGAAGCAAAACTTCTGTAACACGAGCAGGCTCTTGTTTACGTACACCATCGTACGTCTTGACGACAATATACTATTTACGCGCTGATTATGTTTGGCATATGAACAAAACTATATATATTTTAATATTCCTTCTGTTGATGGCGATTTGAACAAATATGAATATTTCTGCAACGAACGCCGCTCGTGCCTTTAATGCTTATTTACAGACTAATGTTTAAATAAAAGGTCAGCAGACCACAGTGTCCCCCGAAAACGTGGAAAGTCGATGCCGCTTTGTTAAAGAAATTAAAATAAATATTGAAATTTTCTAAGTCGAAAAGGGTCAATAACTCCATAAAAAAACAAATTCCGTCATCTATATATATGTTGCACATCTCCAATATGTGGGTAACAATACTCTGAAGTTTCAAATATCTACGATGAAAACTGTAGGAGTAGTTGATTACACCATGAAGGTACCCTCATAATGAAAATTAATTTTTCCGTCATCTGTATACGTGGTCAGACCGCACTGGTCAGATAATCTTCAATATATGGGCAACAATATTCTGAATTTTCAAATCTCTAGGATGAAAACTGTAGGAGGAGTTGATTACACCATGAAGGTACCCTCATACTGAAAATCGAAAAGGGTTAATAATTATAACTCAGTCAAAAAATTATTTTTCCGTCGTCTATATACATTTTGCACATCTTCAATATATGGGCAACAATATTCTGAAGTTTAAAATCTCTGGGATGAAATATGTAGGAGGAGATGATTACACCATGAAGGTACTCATATGTGTGACGGACGGACTGACGTACTGGTCAGAGTATAGTTGTGGGGTGACCGCACTGGTCAGATAATACTTGTGGGTTGCGATCTTTTGTTTGAGTAATTTGTGGGGTGCAACCCACAACTGACGATTTTTTAAAGAGCGTATTTTTAAAGAAATATATATTAACGAAATAACGGAGATGGTTTGTAAATAAAACAATTAGAAGAAAAGCATGTTAAATTCATGTTAAATTCATCGCACCCCACAAGTACTCTCTGGTTAGTGCGGACGAACGGCTCGACAGACGGACGGACGGAGCCCGTTTCTATAGTCCCCCAAAAATAAATGTTTCGGGGGACAAAAAAAACATCTTGTTGATGTGATAGAAATAATCACATCAGAAAGAACAGAAAAAAACATCCTATTGTATTTCAAGGCCTTTCATAATAAGCAACGAATAACATTCTTTGACAGATGTTTTATGTTGTGGTAAAATGGAGAGGTTTTCTGGGAAAAGCTATACACTTCATTCTAATAATTTATCTGTTACTTTTGTAAAAAAAAAAAAATCTTAATAGATAATATAGTGTTAACATGCGAGTATTCCATATGAGTAGGTCGATTTTGATTTCAGAAAGCGATTCAAGTAAACAGTTACTCTAGAGGTACTCAATCCGATTCGATGGTCACCATATCATTAGATTCCAACAACAACAACAACAACATTTATGAAAAAAAATTCCGCTTCAGTTATCATAATCGAGTAATTGCCAAAACATAATGCTAACCACTGTTCACTATGGTATAACATTTCCCAAAACGTGTTATTTATCAACGTTTTGTTCAACGGAATTTGGCCGGATTGTCAAATATCAAACACCCAAAGCCACTTGATTTTAGAGACACCAATCTACATCCACAATTTGGTCCGAGACCAAGGCTGCGAAAAATGACACATCTCTGGAAATAAATAATTTCAAAACTTTATTATCTTATCAGTCTGAAATTTGATGGGTGGGTTCTTCGACACGAATTCAATATATTTGTTTACTACGAAGCCAAAGAAATAGTAATTGATTTGTATTTAATCGGGTTATGCATCTTTTACTGACCATACTGGGCAGCTTCAAAATGGTATATGACAACCAATCTGCCTATAGCTACACGCTTAGAGAATTCTCACATTTTGTCATGCATTAAAATTGTGCCATACCTTGCAAGTAGCATTATTTTAGGTTGCATTAGAAGATACACTGAACTGACCACGATTCGTGGCCAATGAGTTTGTGAACAAAATGCATACTAACAAACTATGTGCTCTATTCGTTCAAATCGTCTTTTGAATGATGGTCATACAGGAATATATATAGTTGTGACATCTGTCCCGAATAACAGCATTCTACATACTTAATTTGTACACATGTACATATATAGTAGTGTATGCATAGAACAGGTAGCCAGTACCGTCATTTAAACTATTTATGTCCGTGGCGGGGATTTTAGCATCTATTCCATGGAACAGGCACTGCCTAGTGCAATGGATACCAAATTCTCCGAGCGGACATAAACAGTTTGAGCGACAGCTTAACCTCTTCGCTGCTATGACGTCCGTAACTATTGCGGACGTAAAAGTGCACACCGTGAGCTATATGGTCCGTAGGTACTACGGACCTAATTTAGCATACTAGTTAGCAGTTGGCCGTTATACATAACTGGAACTCAGAGATTGGTGCATCGGAATAATTGTGTCTCAACGTTTCAAACAGTGTATGATGTTCAACGATTGTGAACGATACTAGCCTTTCAACTGAGCCAGTTTGATGGTTCTTGTGATATTCCCGTTATATTTTCCCACTGGGAAATGGCAATAACGCCAACAGCCCAGCACACGACGTCATAACGTCATTTAGCAGCGAATAGGTTAAACCTCACACCAGGCTTAATGTTGAGACCAAAGTTAAAACCATCTTAAATCAGGAAATTAGGACATATTAAGTTCCAACTATGTCAAAAGTTGCTTCCATGAAACTGGGCTCATGTAGAACGGGCCGCGATGCCAACGAGTTCCTATTATGTTGGAATTATCTAAGCACTGCGATAAAATATATTATTTCCACTTTATAGGGCGTTCTCTAGGCCATTGATAATGTTTTTGGGGGCGTTCCAAATAGCGTATTGTTACCAAAACAGCGGGCCGCGGGCCGATAATGAGAAGCCTAGTTCAATATCGGCCCGCCGCCCGGAAACTATAGATCTCGTTTATTATCGCGAGAGTTACGTCCCTTCAACTTCCGATGTGGCGTGTTTATTTCAAGAAAATAATGGGAAGATGTATCCGATTTCCTCGACACTATAGTGGTTTTATGATTGGAATTCACGCTATATGATTGAATTATTGTATCAAGCGTAAGTATGCATTGATAATTTTAGCTGTCAACCTCTCATTGGTTGTTACTCGTCTCCAATGCTGGGTTTTTCCCTGTCCTATTTTCGAGACTCCGTCAGTCCGTGTCAGCTGACAAGTCAAATGGTATCAAATTTAAATGTTCTTGAAAATATTTTTCTCTTAATCTACTTAATTATTCCACTAAATCCTCAAATGGGTCAAATGTCCAAAACTGTGGTAATAATAGTAATAACATGATTTCATCGGGCATTATGGTTTATTAACGGCCCTCTGGAATGATTAACAGCCCTCGGGCCTATTAGCGTCCCTCGACTTCGTCTCGGGCCGCTAATAGGCCCTTGGGCTGTTAATCATTCCAGCCGGGCCGTTAATAAACCATAACGCCCGATGAAATCATGTTATTGTTATATTGTTAACATTAAATTACTACTTTCGTTGACAACTTTCGTGGAGTTCAGAACAAATATAATGTTTCTATGGAATACACCAGGTTCCTTTGACCCTTTACCCAACAGAACGGTCCTGTGCCAATATATATATCTTTATTGACCTCCATAACTGAAGAGTTTATCAAATGTTATACATGTATACAGTATCAAGGTAGGCTAACATTTTAGCCAACATGAAAATAAACAAATAGCAGTATATATATACACAAATGACACAAGTGCCTCCAAGACATGGTATACATGTTGGGTCAAATATTGAGAATCCTTACCCACAGGCAGATATAAATTCAGACATGCAATCAGACATACCGACATGCGGACATAGTATATGCAGATAGACAAACACAGGCACGCGAACATAACTTTTAAACCTGAACATATTTACATAATGCGGATAAAATCCGAAAGGTACAGAGAATAAATGCTTAAACTCGCATTTGCTAATTTACTGGCGGCAATCAGTTAGAATTTGGAATATTATTCAAATGTTAGTATTGTGTCGTTTACTATTCAAATACAATTGATATACCACAATGCATAAGTGCAAGGAATACAAAAGCGCACACAATCACACCGGTAACATCACATCCGCATGGACGAGTGATGATGACTACACCGACAGACTACAATACACAGAGATACAATTTCGAAAAAAACCATATTACCTGTATCAACGTAATTGGCCTTTCGTCTGATGTGGTAATATAACTTAATTGGGAATGAAAGCTTATTTCCTTTGCATTTTTGATCCGAACATTGGAATTTAATTTCTGTGGTGATCAATTAATAATTGGTCCTAACATACCACTGTGGAGTTTCGTTGATACGTTTGGAGATTACTCAGAATGAAGACTTGACAGCATTTTGTGTGATAGCCATAATATGTGGGTGTGGTGAACTATAAATGATACGAAAAACATAGGGTCTTCAATGAAAGAAAATAATTCAGACGGAAGTTTTGTAAGGTGAAGCATTACAAGTTCATCATCGTCAAGCTCATCCACCCAAAGATAGAACAGTAATCCAAATGTGTCAATCATTTGGTACCACATGTCATTACGACGAGAGCACACTATATGATGAGTGCAATAAATCATAACGTGTGTTACCACGTCGTCATAAACCAAGTGACATAACGCACAAGTACCCTCGTGTTTGGTAGCAGTAGTCGCTATAAGTTGGGCAACGGTGAAAAAGTATCTCTTCCGCTCTGGATATTGCCGACAACAACGCCAAAGGAGAGACATCTGTAAGTGACTTTGGATTTGATAGAAGCATGTTAGTGTTGGGTCGTTTTGAACATTTTGCGTCCAGTCGATATCGCGCTTACTGTTGACTTCCGTTTTGACTAGTCGGGTCCACTCCGGGCGGATTGGACACGTACCGACTACTGCGAGTTGCTCAAGATATTGGTTCAAGTTGTGAGAAATAAGAATTCGTTCAATGTCAGCAAAGTATGACTGAGGATTATGATATTTACGAGAAAGATGCATGTGAAGTCTTGATACAAAAATTTCCTTGCATACTTTGGAAGGCGATATGCGACAAAGGCTACCAAACAAACTGAGTTTTCGTGCATCTATAAAAGAGGAAATAGGGCCTAGGCCCATGAGACCTAGGACAATATCGGTTCTCGTCCTTACAGGCAGTCCTTGAATGCGTTTCAAGCAAAATCGGTGGATTTTCTCGAGCGAAGTAGTATCTGACACAGACATGCCACACAGAAATTCTAGTTCAATATCGGCCCGCCGCCCGGAAACTATAGATCTCGTTTATTATCGCGAGAGTTACGTCCCTTCAACTTCCGATGTGGCGTGTTTATTTCAAGAAAATAATGGGAAGATGTATCCGATTTCCTCGACACTATAGTGGTTTTATGATTGGAATTCACGCTATATGATTGAATTATTGTATCAAGCGTAAGTATGCATTGATAATTTTAGCTGTCAACCTCTCATTGGTTGTTACTCGTCTCCAATGCTGGGTTTTTCCCTGTCCTATTTTCGAGACTCCGTCAGTCCGTGTCAGCTGACAAGTCAAATGGTATCAAATTTAAATGTTCTTGAAAATATTTTTCTCATAATCTACTTAATTATTCCACTAAATCCTCAAATGGGTCAAATGTCCAAAACTGTGGTAATAATAGTAATAACATGATTTCATCGGGCATTATGGTTTATTAACGGCCCTCTGGAATGATTAACAGCCCTCGGGCCTATTAGCGTCCCTCGACTTCGTCTCGGGCCGCTAATAGGCCCTTGGGCTGTTAATCATTCCAGCCGGGCCGTTAATAAACCATAACGCCCGATGAAATCATGTTATTGTTATATTGTTAACATTAAATTACTACATTCGTTGACAACTTTCGTGGAGTTCAGAACAAATATAATGTTTCTATGGAATACACCAGGTTCCTTTGACCCTTTACCCAACAGAACGGTCCTGTGCCAATGCATTCTCTTATATATGCGAGTCGACCATATGTCGCCTCGCATATATAAGAGAATGCATTGGCTTAACACATATTAAAAATGAAAAAATTGTCAAAGAATATAGAAAAATATTATAAAAATTGTTAAAAAATGTAAGAAAAAATTATAAAATTGTTAAAGAATGTAAGAAAAAATGGTAAAAAGTGTTAAAAAAAGATTTTTTTTAGGCCAATGCATTCTCTTATATATGCGAGACGACCTATGGTCGACTCGCATATATAAGATAATGCATTGGCACAGGGCATAACTGTAATCATCACAATGTGGTCAATGAACCGGTTCCAATGATATTCATATTTGTATGGTGTTATTGAGACAGACGGAAGATATTTTAGGCTGTTGAAGCTTTATTTGGGCGTTTCTACTTTTATTTGGATATGGTACAAGGAAAGTTCTTCGCCTAAGTGTTCCAAACTTACAATAGTAAGCAGGTGTGGATTTGTCATGACAATAATGCTCACTGGTGTTAAAATCAGCGATTTTCGGCGATTTTTTTATTTCTGGTGGCCATTTTGGCCGCCATCTTGGATTTGGGTAAATATTCCTCAACTCAGGTATAAGAGGAATCCTAGCTCGAGTATCTCCTGCAAATATATATGCATGGGTGTTGTTATAATAGCAATAACATTTATTGATTCGAAACATAACATCGCGTTATTAACGGAGATTCGGCTTTGACCTATGGTACCGGCATTTGGGAAAACGTGATATCGGACAAAAATATCCCGCAATGAATGCATATTATGGTTCCCATTTGTTCGCCAATGACTCCTCTATATGATAAATGTATAACATGACGCAAAAATTCTAACATTTTCCCACAGAGACAAACGAAAGGTGGTAACATGTCAGAAAAATAGCATATTTTCACTTTTCGGCGGCCATCTTGGCCGCCATATTGGATTCTGGTGCCGGATTTTTTGCTAATTTGTAAGGGTTGTATATTAGCATAATGAATCGAGCGGAAATCAAGACCGCATGTGCTATTATCTTTACTATAATGGCGATCAAAGAGACTTGGTGCATTTAAAATAAATGGCCGTCATGATGGACGCCATCTTGTCTGGAGTCTCTGCGGCCACTTTTTTTTCTTGTTAACAAGTGAAAAAAATTTGAGAAGACCTTAAGGAAGAATATTAGTGGGGTGAAGTTAAGTCCTGGGGCGGGTGCAGAGGTCGACCAATATCTCCTGGACTACCCGCTATAGAAAGGTATAGATAGGATGCTTCGACGTAAACCAGTATAGTATCCCTATCGATTTTACTAGTTGCTTTCGTCGACTAGTTTATATGTCGCACTAAATTCGACGCGTGACAAGAGGTAAGAATATCCACACACCTACAATTCTTTTTTCAGCTTTGGTAAAGGACCCTGTGAAAGGCGGACAAACGCAGAGAAAATCCTAGCGGGTCTGTCGTTATTGCTACTCGCTGCACTCGTAGGGTTAATAGTGGCATTTGCGCTATTAAAAGACGAAAACGAAGCGTTGTTGGTGCCCAAAAAGGGTGAGTACTTTTGCGAAACTATTCTCATCTCCATGGCAACAATAATAAAGGATATCAAAAGGGCATACAATACGCTGATTCAAATCGAGGCCCAAAGCTAGCTAAGATTTTATTTGCAAACACTGTTTGAACCAATTTTGGAATGAGGGGCAGCCTATAGAATAAAATAATGTAATATACAGGTTTATACATTTACATGCTTTGTGTGCCCAGAAAAGATCACTGCCATGGACATATATAACAAAGCACAATGTGACAACGCACTCTTTATTTACGATAACAGGAATTTACTAATAAAGAACGCTATTTATTGTTTCGGACTGAAGAAAAGTCCGCAACCACTGAGTTCAATATTGGAATAAATGTAGTATTGTAAATCAATATATCTGTAATAAATTAATTATACGAGATATCAAATCCCAACAAATAACACTTTATTGACACAGATACAAGCCTGTTTTCCTTCGCTTCGAAAACAGCCGCCATCTTTTATAGATTGAAAACGTCATATAAGATTATTTGGTTGAAACTAGAATTTCTCAGTTGCGCGTGTTAACGGATACAACGTAACAGACGCATCGATCACAATGTGAACGCAACGTACGCAATTGACTCGTCTGAACATTACTTTAGAACGTTCGACGTTCGTTTATTCTTTATTTAAAGATGGATTATCTTTTTAATTAATAGATTTGAAATATTTGCGTGGATATAAAAAAAATAATATGAACTGAAGATCCCTGTCCGGAAACGCTTCTATCAAATTGATTCTATTTCGAATATTTTATTGGGACCGTTTATTTGTCTATTTTTAGAACATACCATTCGGTGATACCATATAGCGATATAGAGCATTAGGCTTTTCCTATGGCTACGTACCGAACATCAAATGTCCCAGATTGATTGGTTGTATTGTTGTATTCCATAGTTATAAGCGATACTGAGTATAATTAACGTTTATTTGTGACAAAATAACACAATAACATTTCTGGTCTCTGTTAACAACTTAACAGTAACCACTATTGTTCGTTAACTAAACAACCACACCTTATTAGACCAGAAAATATTCGAAATAAAATTAATATAAATCGATATATAGAAGCATTTCCGTGAGATACGTTGCCATGGCTTTGACGGGTGTTTCCAATGTCTATATATCGGTATTTCGTGTAGTTATCGACCAATTCTTCCCATTCTTCCTTCCAAATTAAGTAGACATAATATGGAGGAACAAACGAGCCTTGCCCATTGAATTTGCTCCACTTCAGATGCAACCGTATCAAAATGACGTACATCTCAACCGCATATATATACCTATAAATATATGTACCTATAAATACGTCATATCACGAGGTAGTCATATCACTAATATATCACAGGAAACTATAAATACGTCATGTCACGAGGTAGTCATGTCACTAATATATCACAGGAAACTATAAATACGTCATGTCACGAGGTAGTCATATCACTAATATATCACAGGAAACTATAAATACGTCATGTCACGAGGTAGTCATATCACTAATATATCACAGGAAACTGATATTTGTTTTGATACTTGGTTTGTCTCATCATCATTTTCATTTTCATTTTCATTAAACATTCTCATTAAATGAATAAAAAACAGCAATAATTATTATCCAATGGATAAAATTCTCATTTTATTTGTGTTACCGTTTGTACCTTTGTTATCTTTGATATATACATTATTAAATAACTAAATTGAATATATAATTCATTTGTTTTGTTCACAGTTTCTGAAGTCTGCATGACCAAGTCTTGTATCATAGCGGGTGAGTAATTTAACATCACTAGTGCAGGCTTGTTCCACAGCCGCTATATGACGAAGATAGTGACCATTTGTGATGATGATTATGATGACGATGATGATGATGATGATGATGATGATGGTGATGATAACGATGACATTAGGACCATGACATCGAGAACAAGGACGATGATAACGACGACGTCGATTTATACGAATACAACAACTATGATACTGGATGATGAATTGATGATATACTGGATGATGAATTGATGATATACTGGATGATGAATTGATGATATACTGGATGATGAATTGATGATATACTGGCGATGACGACGGCCTGGATTATGACTTTGGCAGACATGATGGTGACGATGTTTACAACTACGACGATGATGATTAACGACGACGAAGGCGGACGACAATGATGACGATGATTATGAGTATGGTGATTGTGATGGTGATGATGATGATGATGATGATATTGGTATGTCATCTGGAGGGTCCATGCAACTATATATATTATATCTATTTTTCTATTCTATCTTTTGTAAATATGTCTCTTTCTCAATATCCTGTATTAAAATGGATCGGAGATTAAAACAAGCAACAGAAGTTTGCAAACCAAATTCGACTATTATTTCTTGATCGACATCGGATTATTCGCGTTGGGATCCAACCGTCCTTATGGAAAACTTGTCCAACTCTAAAAATATTACATTTAATATCGGCAAGATACATCAGTCACCAGAACAACCTCAACATGATTACAAATGATTACAAAATTATTAAGTGGCAAAATAATCACTGCAAATAGAAACATATCACCTTACTGCAAATGACAAGAAGTTTGAACGGCACGATTTTATCACAAACTTACTCGTAGCCGACAATTCTGATGAAAGGTTTTTGGATCGTCCGAACAATTTAGTACTCCTATTATATATTACTAGTCTTATCAATAGTAGTTCATTGTTCGAAATGTGTCTAATTTATTTTCGCATACGATTGAATTTTTTCAATTATTTAAAGCTTCAAGCATGGCCCAGAGAATGGACACATCGGCGGACCCATGCACAGATTTTTATGAGTTCTCCTGTGGTACTTGGATAAAGAAGCACCTCGTTCCCGAGTCTCGTTCCAGCATCGGTTCCTTTTCTGTAATAGCGGATGATATCGATATCACAGTGAAAAGTTAGTATTAAAGTCACGGCCGGCGTTCGTTGCAGAAATATTCATATTTGTTCAAATCGCCATCAACAGAAGGAATATTAAAATATATATAGTTTTGTTCATATGCCAAACATAATCAGCGCGTAAATAATATATTGTCGTCAAGACGTACGATGGTGTACGTAAACAAGAGCCTGCTCGTGTTAGGGTACGTTCATACGATGGCAATATTGCACCGCAAACTGCAAAAATGCCAGCTGCAAAATTGCCAAAACGGATTAATTTCTGCCAGTTGTCAACAATCAGCGTTAGTAATGATCATGTACGACAGCGGTTTTTTGCGTGATTCCTGATATCGCTGAGCTGTTTACATTATATTAAGAACACAGTGCGTGTTGGTGTTCTTAGGCCAGTCAAAATAATGTCACTTGATATATTGGAATGAGAAATCGCCACGGCCAGCTCCATCGATGGGATGCTGCTGATATATGAGTACATAAATGTCACCCAGAGAGATGGTGGGTCCCCACTTAGCTCAACGAAGAATACCGACGACTTTCCGACTCTCGAGAAACCAATTGGTACCCTCCTTGTATTTGTGTTTTTTACCTGGTACCACAACCGTTCAAACTGTCGAAGGAAATTCCTAACCTAACATCCATGATTGGCAGTTTACTCAAATAAATTACCACTGGATGCAATGCAAATTCACCATTGTAACATACACACCTTATTTAATCTGAATCTGTATTATCCAAGTTTCCAACTATTGGAAATTCCCATCGTAACATCACCTATATGGATGATAACTCTCAACTAATAGCTACATTTCAGTACAAAAATGTGGACCAAAGACAACAAATATCACACTTAATACTGTTTGGTATATCAAATTATCATCCAGCACAAATTCACGCTATATTAGTAGGAAATATCCAACTAATGTTGTGTCATGCATCAAATGTCCAACTATTGTACTTTGGGGGTCCACCCATGACACACATCCCTGGTGGTAAATATTGCCTTGTTTGAAATAGGTTTATGAAAATACTTGAAAATGTTCATATACATGTATATATATTAACTAATTGGGCTATCTGACGTTGTCAATGCGAGTTATAATGTATGTGTATATGATTTATGTCAGTACTAAATTTACATATAATAGCCTATACATATATACATAATAATTGACTGCATAGTTGAATACATATACATTACATATATATGCTTTATGAATGCCAAAGACGAACCATTATCACAACTGGCAAGACCCCCCCCCCCCCCACCATGATATATCTTTAGTGAAGTTGGCGACACTGTTTGTGTCCATTTTGCCAGCCCCCTTCCCCTAGCTACAACATTTCTGAAAAGTACCACTTTCGAAACTCTTTATACCACGTAATGAGATTCCTCGTGTATACATGTATAATGACAATAGCTGAGAACAAACTGTTTTATCAGTGCCTCTCCCCAATACACAATTCGAATCAAGGACAACACGGATACTTGTAATTACTGTTAGTGGCCTCGTTCTATGGGCACCGGCAAAGAATTAGACACCGTTATCGTCGTTGATTGTTGTCAGCCAGCCACGACGGAGCACGAGCTAGTCGGCAACCTGCAAAAATGCAGCTAACAAAACGACCATCGGGCATGACATTTTTGCAGTTTGCAGTGCAATTTTGCCAGCGTATGAACGTACCCTTACAGAAGTTTTGCTTCTGTTTACATAACACAGCGCAATTATATTGGTTAATCACACACAAATGATACAAACACTCTTTATTATTTACATATGAGGAAAACAGTAACAAATAGTGCTCTTTATGTTCACCATATCCGGATCTAAACAAAAGTCGGTTCCGTAACGTTTTTTTTACTTTTGTTTACATAACAAAGGGAAACATTTGACAATAACATACTGTTTATGCCATATTTCTGATTGGTATAAAAATAAAGTCTGTCATATTTTACTACTCTTTCTGTTTATGGCGGTTTTTGACGGAGGTGAATATTTCAACAGCATACTAGTACCCACCGCCAACGCCGCCCGTATATGCAAGGGGTCTCAATGACTTCGCCGTGGGCATATGTACACAAATTATAAAAGTATATGTAAAGGCGTGGTGGTGTACACATGCATCAAGCTAGCTTTGAACTCACGGCATCACAATAAATTTGAACACCATCAAAAAATTTAGCCAGAACGTGCAGTTGCCAGGAACAATATTTCCCAAAGTATTTGTGTTGTTTTCTCTATTCTAGATTTGTTGGAACGAGACAAGGAAGAACTTGAATCTGTTCAAAAAGCGAAAAATTACTACATGTCTTGCTTGAATACAGGTAGATATGCTGAATTATGTTATAGAGGTCCAATTGAAAAAAAAAACATTTACTGTACACTAACAGGTTTTAAACTCCTCCACGGTTGTATTTGAATACAGTCATGTGTTCGTAAAGTAAACTTAACTCACTCCCATCCGCTCGGGAATTCGCACATGATAAACACTTACTGCTTGATTAAAACAAGTAAGAATTGTAAAGGTTATACAGGTAGAGAAAGTCTGATTATCAACTGCTTATTGTTGTGTCCCGTTTGTCACATGTACCATGTTAATAGAATGAGGACAGATGTTGAGAAAATTGCAAATCTGGCAGGCAGCAACGATAACACTGCTTGTATACAGTAATGCCCAAAGTAATTGACCACTTAAAATATGGCTTGTTGCCATTCATCGGAAAGCTCTCGGCGAGAGCTTTCCGATGAATGGCAACAAGCCATATTTCCGACTAAATCCTGAAAAGTTACCCATAATTCTGCTGTGGTTAAGCAGTCGATTAATTAGGGCAATACTGTACGAATCACATATCTGCACTTATTGTAATTCGACCCAGCCTCGCTATCAATGGAAGGATTAATGCATCATGCACCATATCAACTGAACCACCAGGTACCCACTGAGTGGGGTTATGATAAAACCTTGCAGGCACCTGACTTGTTAGCATACCTCATGAACCCACCAGGTTACTTGATGTGATATATGCAAACAAGAGATATTCTTTTTGAGCTTTGATTTCCCTGAGGTACACAACTAGAATCTAATAGATGATTGGTTGGTGGGGCCTGGCCTGTGAGGTGATTTCTCCATGGTATATGAGTAGACAGATCTATCATTAAGTCCTGAGAGACTAGCTTGTCCATTCTTAGTCCAAGTCTTCTTGTACTAAAACCAGCTAAGATATTGGGATGGCGATGCTGGCGTTTAGTCCAAGACCGCCCTATATGCTCGCTTATGACACGGCTTAAGCGTTAGTGACCCGCTCAAATAAAACCACAATTATATGAAATAAAATATCACAATTGCGACAATAAACGGATATTTTCCGCAGAAGACATGCTATTTTATCTGAAACCCACATCAGTTGTGAATTTAAAACGGTAATTTAATGCGAAAAGAGACATTTACCTCAATGTTTACAATTTTTTTTAAGTATGCGAACTCAGTTGACCTTGCGAACTGCGTTCGGCATTTTCCGGTGAAAATATTCCGTAGATTTTCAATCAACCACGCACGATGAATTCTCCATTGTAATCGTAATTATACGTGACAATAAATAAATAAATACATAGATTAAATACATATTGAAGATATAAATGTAATACATTAAATAAATTACGGGAATTATAACCATCTCACACTAGTCACAGTTTAAAACAGTGTAAACACAATGACCATTAGAATATCATGGGGGCCGCCATTTTGTTTGTATCGAAATTCGCCTCGGCCAAAACAAACACCGGACAATGCCGAAGTTCTTCGGAACCTGAGTTCGGCTTTCAGTTAAGTAAACAAACAGAAAAAAACAACGATGTTTATGGCAATCAACCGGAATATTCTATGTGTAATTTAACATTAAAGTTAGATTATTATACACCATTGTGACCATAAGATGTAAGCCTTTCCGATGTATATAGCATCATGTATTGATTTGCGAGGTAAATCGAGTAAAATACACCACAGATTCCCGCCACAGATCGTGGGCGTAAGTCGTGTGGTAGGATTGGTATGCAAGCGGGCTTGGACTAAACGCCAGCATCGCCATCCCAATATCTTAGCTGGTTTTAGTACAAGAAGACTTGGACTAGTCCATTCTGTGCCCGGAAAAACTTAGACTCATAATCACTTAGAGCAGGGCTATTAGAAACCAGACGATTTTAAAGGGACAAAATTCATGAGCCAGCAGCCAAACAACTGATGGGGGAATTAAGACGCCAGACCCGACAGCTCTTTACAAATAGTACTTAGTCCCTACACGCACATGTCTCATTTCTATGTAATCGGAGAGTGAGAGACCATCAATGACTTCCCAACAGGAGGAGATTTTCAACCTGATGTTGTCACTACTTTTTTCTTTAACCTCTTGGTTGCTATACGTCAGTACTGGGTACGGACATAAAATGTCACTCTGTGTGCCATACTGAGTATGGAACTACTTCAGCACATTGTGCACACTAGCATCTGGTCATTATTCATTACTGGAACTCAGAGATTGTTGTATCGGAACAACTGTTTATTGCACACCCAATGGCTTATTTGGGCGAAATACAGCAAAATACAGAAGAATTGAAACGTTCAATAAAAAAGTGTGTATTGTTCTTGAACAATACAAACCTATTACGTCAACAACGTCACTGGCGACGTCAACTTTAACAGAAAATGTCTTCGCTAAATTATGGGGTATAGTCTACATTAAGCACATGTTTGTTCAATTAAATACAACAATATCGACCTAAATGTTAGTATGTTACAAGCTGCAATCTTCAGAGTGTGCAATAAACATAGAACAACGCAGCTATGTTAACGTTAACGTTATTGCACTCGTTTGTCGTCCCGCGAGGTAAAACTCGAACACCCCCTCATATTGCACCAAACCAACTGAGCCACAGGAGCCCATTGAGTGGGGTTATGATAAAACCTTGCAGGCACCTGATTTGTTAGCATACCTCATGAACCCACAAGGTTTACAGTAATGCTCTAATTAATCGACTGCTTAACCACAGCAGAATTATGGGAAACTTTTCAGGATTTAGTCGGAAATATGGCTTGTTGCCATTCATCGGAAAGCTCTCGGCGAGAGCTTTACGATGAATGGCAACAAGCCATATTTCCGACTAAATCCTGAAAAATTACCATAATTCTGATGTGGTTAAGTGGTCAATTACTTTGGGCATTACTGTAGCAACGGGTTATATACATCATATTGACATTAGTGGAGCAGCGTGAGAGACCAGGAAAGTGTCTTATTTTTCAAGTTGAGTGATGTCGCCGACCACCAAGACGTATTATATATCAAATTGATATGGGGAATATGAAAACTGAGTTAACCACGTTACATGTTCTGCAGCTGTTATAGAAGAGAGAAATGTCACCATGTTGCCTGCCTTCTTCGATACGGTGGGGCATTGGCCAGTCATCACCCCAAACTGGAATGCCACATCTTTTAACCTGATGCAACAACTGATTCGACTGAACAGATATGGTATTTTCCCGATCTTCGAACTATGGGCGGGAACCGATGAGATGAACACGACAAGAGCGATCATAAAAGTATGTATAACTACAAGAGGGGCTTGTCGTCAAAGTGATTGGAAGCACTCTGTTGCGGCAGATGTTTCAATACATTTTGTTTAATGTAATTGCTTTATTCTCTAATCCAATTTGACATGAGAAAACGAAATTATATATATATATATATATTATAAATTTTC
This sequence comes from Siphonodentalium dalli, assembly GCA_032622095.1. Classification (NCBI taxonomy): domain Eukaryota; kingdom Metazoa; phylum Mollusca; class Scaphopoda; order Gadilida; family Siphonodentaliidae; genus Siphonodentalium; species Siphonodentalium dalli. The sequence goes on from CP136068.1 coordinate 107,615,808, forward strand.
AATGTACAAACTATCCAGTGACCTCTCGAGCGTCATAACCATCATTATCAAAATAACCGTGATCATCTCCAATTTAATCGTGATTATAATAATCATCATTATCAACATCATCATCATCATCATCATCATCACATGTAATCATTGTCGTCGCGATCTTCATCATCATAGTGTCGTCACCATCATCATCGTCTATCATCGTCATTATCATCATAATCAACATGATCATAATATGACACTCACGTGCAGTCAAAATTGCAAGCACACAACGCAATTCTGTCATATAAATTGAACAAAGTGACGAACGAATGACTATTTGTTTACATTTTCCGCAGGTCGGACGTCATCTTTACGAAATGGCACTGGTGCTTAATATTTTGACAGTAATCGTTTAATTGTGAAGTCTTTAAATGGCAACATACAGGCCACACCTCACCCAATCGTCACCAAACTTCGGGTGGCCTCTAGATGGGCACTAGCGGCCTTCTTGGATTTCAAATTTTAATCTATCAGCATACAATGATGCCCACAAATATTGGAGAAATGTTATGAAAATTTACTTACATGTTTAGGATTACATTTAAATGATTAAGCTATTTTATTTGAACGATTTCCGGTGAAAAACATGGCCGTTGGCAGCCATCTTGGATTTTACTCTTCGCGTGACTAAATCATTTGGCCCTCCTCAAGTTGACACTTTTGTTTTCGAAGTTATGGTCTGTATATTGTAAACCACGCCCATCCATGTATCTCCGCCGTGCAATGGATGGGATTTTAATGATATTCTGTATATTGGGATGAAGGCTATATACGATTATACATGCAACATGTGTTAATCAGTCAACGCAGGCCAAATTAAGACATAATTATTTCGAATTAAGTCGCAGCAGAAAATGAATAATCTTCACCGGAAAGCCATGTTTGCGGGCATGGGATATATAATATGTGATGCACGTAATATATCTGCGGCTATACATTTTATGATTTCACTGAGTTTTTTTCCGAGACACGGATTGTATCTATAGATATTTCGTGTTCAAAGTTTCTGTGGAAATATACTTTGATAACCCGAAAGCGATTCAATCAGGCTACTTGGCCCAGGTCTATAAACGCTGAACATTGCTATTCGCATTAATGTGAAAGAGACGAGAGTGTTAAAGGGGTACTGTACGCCATTTTCATTAAATTTCCGGTGACAACAACGATCTAATATCGATAATATATAGAAACATAAGTAATTTGAGTCGAAGATGTATTCTGTAAACGCTCAGGTTAATAGGCTATCTTAAAATTTAATAATTTAAAAGTTAATAATTTGATATAAATTGAATTTATGACTGGAGCCATAAAATGGCGTCAATTAAATTACGAATTACCGTAATCAAACAAAGTAATTGAGGGATACTGGCTTGTTAAACCGATCGCACACACGATCGCTTAAAATATTATGATGATACGGGGAGAACACTCAAGCCACTCACTGACTAGCGACAATACAATAACTTAAATGATTATATGGGACTAGTATGCCTATAATATAACTTTTATTTGATTCATTTGGTTGAAAACTGTACAAATATTACTCGACAACGACAATTTGTATTTTTACATTCCGGTAAATTTGTCATCCGTAACACTACTTCGTACTCAACAGACTTTCAAATAATGAAAAAATTGTTACCTTATTCTCCGACTCGGAGACTATAGAAACCAACAACAACATTTGGCGTACAGTACCCCGTTAAGATTAACAATGTTATACCATATACGGAAATATCGTCGGCAACTATCTATAATCTCCATAATCCATGTTTAGTCGGTGAGTTACAAACTACTTATTCGAGATACTTAACAAAATCTGCTCGAACTTAGATACGAGCAATGGCTCAGACTGAACTTAGATACGAGCAATGGCTCAGACTGAACTTAGATACGATCAATGGCTCAGACTGAACTTAGATACGAGCAATGGCTCAGACTGAACTTAGATACGAGCAATGGCTCAGACTGAACTTAGATACGAGCAATGGCTCAGACTGAACTTAGATACGAGCAATGGCTCAGACTGAACTTAGATACGAGCAATGGCTCAGACTGAACTTAGATACGAGCAATGGCTCAGACTGAACTTAGATACGAGCAATGGCTCAGACTGAAATAATCACCAATAGTTCCTCTAAAGTCGACAGGAACATAATCTGCGTATTAGTGTAAACATATTTTTATTTCCAAAATCCAAGTTACATAATATACAGATCATACAAAATTAATATGCAGAATAGAAGATAATGTATGGAAATGAGGATCAAACAACAAGCCCGAGGGCTTATATGAAGTCTTCTCCTCTTTGGCGACATGCCCCTTCTCCAATAAGTGAGGAAGGGGTATCGATCAGACGGGAAAGGAATAAAATAATGTTTTAGGAGAAATGGAGATATATGGCTAAGTTTGAATTAGGGGTGAAATCAGAGAGAATGTAGTGTTAGGGATAGTAAGAAGCATATGGTGAGAGAGAGAGAGAGAGAGATAGAGAGAGAGAGAGAGAGAGAGAGAGAGAGAGAGAGAGAGAGATATAGAGAGAGAGAGAGAGAGAGAGAGAGAGAGATCCTCCTTATCGCGACGTCCCTGTGATCATGTATCCGTATGCAGTCTACGGCATGGCGCGTAATCTCAATCGGTATGCTAATTCTAAAATATAAAACACAAATGCTAATCGTAGTCGTAATGTTTTGCGAAACGAAGTGTTTGGCCCCAAGTGAATGTTACGGATGCTAATAGCTAAACGTATCAGTTGCTCTATCTGTGAGTTGCGAAACCTGTCTATTATTTCTTCGTGATCCCAAAATAAGACGGAAAACCGAGAGCGGATACACACATAAGTCGGAGAGATTCCTCTTACAAAAAAATCCCACTAGTGGATTTGAATCGCATGTTTTGAACAAGAAGTGGCACTTAAAAGACACTATTTGGTTAGATATTAAATGTTCTATATATATTTATCTCATATCATTTTGGTGTTTTAGATGGACGGTGGATTTTGTTAGTGTTTCAATAACAAAATGATATAGGTCTAGTTTAGTTGTCACATTTGCTATATGTGACCCGCCATATCAAATCCAGTCGGAAGTCGGGATTTTTTACCCTGTGCCAATGCATTCTCTTATATATGCGAGTCGACCATAGGTCGCCTCGCATATATAAGAGAATGCATTGGCCTAACAATTTTTTATCATGTTTTTTAAATAAATCTTTCTTACAATTTTTAGGACATAAAATAAAAAACATCCATTACCCTGTAGGGAGCCCCACACATATATAGAAGCATATATAAGAGTGTCGCCAGCTCATGTTTGTCTGGGGCTCTGTATGGGTGAAATTATAAAATTGTTAAAGAATACAAGAACAAATTATTAAAATTGTTAGGCCAATGCATTCTCTTATATATGCGATCCGACCTATGGTCGACTCGCATATATAAGAGAATGCATTGGCACAGGGTAAAAAAAATCCCGACTTCCGACTGGATTTGATATGGCGGGTCACATATGATTTTTTTTAGCATAACAAAGCAGAAATCGATATTATCCCTTGCATTACTGGAGCTATCTGAAATTTTTCGAAAACTAAATGCATTGTCTTATATATGCGAGGCTCCCTATGGGAGACTCGCATATATAAGGATAACGCACTGACACATTGTCTTTGATGCTGCGCCAGCGCAGCTGCCGCCATGAAAGGGTTAAATTATATATTTAATTTTGTCGCTGTAACTGGGGATTTGTAACTCTAATGCATCACTAAGTGTTTTGAGAGAACCTAACACTTTGACCATGCCATTCTACACCAAATCTACTTATAATATAATATTCTAAGTTTGTACCTTGTTTCCTATGTACAATATATCCCAGTTATGCACTCAATAATTGAGATATGCCTGTACTATCGTATTTTTACTTGTTGCATGGGAATGATCACCGACGGGTTGATGAAGCATACTCACACTCATCATATCTCTCCACTGTAAACCGAACCTCCAATTCTCCCCCGCAATCGCCATTCTGTTTATTTACTTATATTTTTCATCATATGTATATGTATATAATATAATATACCTTGTGTTTTGTTCGTCTTTAGTGTCATAAAATTTGTCAGTGTATTATACTAGGGAGAGGAGGGTATTCTAAGTGATTTAGCACTTGTCCTCCAATCCCTTTTGTCATAAACTAATTTAATTTATGAACAAATAAAATATGTTTAAACAAAAAAACAAAACAAAATCACTAAGTGTTCATGTTCCGGGTCAGTACAATACGGTTTTCACGAAGTAAATTGGACTCGTGTTGCAGATAGACCGACCAAGCTTTGGCATGCCCAGCAGAGAGTATCTGTTAAAGGGACGGGATGATGTCATGGTGGTGGCTTACGAGAAGTTAGCCCGGAGTATAGCCATTGAACTTGGAGCTGACGCAGCGACAGCGGAAGCAGATATGAGCGATATGGTGGATTTCGAAATCGATTTGGCCAATGTGAGCTACATAATAGTTAATACACCTAATATTGCTAATACCAATACTAAATAATAATACTAATAATAATACTGCTTCCCAGTCAATGTGTTCATAAACGTATAACCACACTGCGGTTATTTTCCAATAACCGCATAACCTTCAGATATCAACGGAGATTGTCGGACTTACGTGTAAACGACCCGTAGACTGTTTGAATATTCATCACGTTCAAATGTGGCAATGTGCCAGAAGAATTGTGTTTTTTGGTCTAATTAGTGTTACGAATTTATGCTGGGTTTTAGCCAGAACAACCTCAGCAAAGCTATATTATCCAATGCAGCTAAGGCATAATAAACTTATCAACTACCATAAACACTTGTAACGTGTGTTACTATGGTATTTCTATGGATATGCACTTGGTGGGAAAAGTCATTTGATTTTGCGGCGCCAAAGCTACACGTTTTGAGATATCGGGCCAACTTCTATCAGAACGTGTAAACATGTGTTACAAGAAAACCATAGTCAGAAATGGTAACGCCACCAATATCATATTATTAGCCATAAATATAAATTATAATATTATTATACTATAAACTAGCTTTCAAATTTTATGTGGGAAATTTGCATACTTCCATATTTCAAGTTTTCCCGATTCTCGTGTTATACATTACATTCTTCAAACTGTCTTCTTTATTACACAAGCTGATGGGCCCGACTTCGTCCGGGCTGTTTCCCATCTGATTTCCGGAGAAAGGCGCGATTTGACCTTGAATTGACTATTTCGAAAGTCAAAGTCAGGTCAGGGTCATGATTTGACCCGTCCAAAACACCCCCACCCCGGAGAAAAATACCGCTAGGTATCAAATTTGGTCGAAATCCGTCCGTTTTAGGGGCACAGTTTGTGTTTTCTCCGTCGCGATGATAGTAGTTCCCAGCCTGTGTACAGTAGTAGGAGGTCTTTATTTGCGCTAATTGTTGCCCCTGTTACAATTATAGCCATCTCATATTGAACTTTCTCTATGTCTGATGATAAGAAATCGGGAATGTTGTCCCATACAGGTGAAGCATACTCCAGTAAGGGACGTATAAAAGAAAAATAAACTTTTTCCAGTGTTGATCTGCTTGCTCGTTATTTTAGTTTTCGTACCAAATACACTCGTTTCCAGGCTTTAGCCAGTAATGAGCGAATATGGATCTCTCAGCTGCCTTCGTTATCAAAAATGAGTCCAAGATGTGTGTGGGTGTCAACTTCTGTCACTATTGTATCACCCAATGCCAAGGGTGGTGTAATACGGGTGTATCTTTTCGAGAAACCAGGAGATATTCTGTCTTCAGCGGATTAAATTTGACAAGCCATTTAGTCGACCATTTCATTAAGGTTTCTAAGTCATCATTGATAACTTTTGCGGCAAGATTGGGGTCTTCAATGGTTAGGAAAATCGAAGTGTCATCAGCGAAAAGGCGAATGTTGCATGTTATGAATTCAGTTATGTCATTTATGTATATCAAGAAAAAAAGAGGACCTAAGATATATCCTTGAGGAACTCCCGCAGAAACATTCTGCAACTGAGAACTTGATCCATCGATAATAACACGTTGTTGTCGGTGTTCAAGATATGATTCAATCAGTTTATTAGTTCAAATTCGTTTGCAAAATGGTTTATCAACGTTGATAAATAATACGATGCAAGTGCTCCGACGGGCAACGAGGTTATTACTCGTGTATCAGGAATATTTAACATCACAAAACAATAAATTATAACATTTCATTGAATGGTAATTGGTAGGTAATCATCGTATTGAAAGCTGCGTTTTCCTCGGGGAATGAATCGGTTTATATATATGTTATAACCCGCTTGGGTATCTGTACAAGAAATACAGTTCGCGGCGCTACGCGCCTTTGTTTGTATTTCTTGCAGAGATACTCAAGCGGTTTATAACCTATAAGTAGAGACTAGCGACATGTCCTCAGGGCGACCACATGCATGCTTAATTGGTTTCAATCAAAACATAATCTTCCCGCGAGGACATATTATGTATGATATTCCCTCACTGTCGAGTGTTCCGAAAAATAAGTGTTTCTTAGGACGATACCCAACAGCGAGGGGACCTGTGTATGTCTCGTCTTCCATTATGTAAGCAGCAACTATAGCCGTAACAACAGGAGCGGCATCAATAAAACTATCATCATCTTTTACACTCTATTAACCCTTTACCCAACAGAACGGCCCTGTGCCAATGCATTCTCGTATATATGCGAGTCGACCATAGGTCGCCTCGCATGTATAAGAGAATGCATTGGCTTAACAAATTAAACATTATAAAATTATTAAAGAATGTAAGAATTTTTGTTTTTAGGCCAATGCATTCTCTTATATATGCGAGGCGACCTATGGTCGACTCGCATATATAAGAGAATGCATTGGCACAGGGCATAACTGTAACAATGACAATGGAGCCGGTTCCAATGATATTTGTATGGTTCTATTGAGACAGACCGAAGATATTTTAGGCTGTTGAAGCTTTATTTGGCCGGTTTTGGTCGGTTTGTTGGGTAAAGGGTTAATTTCATTTTAACTTGTAACAAGATCATTGCTAGGGTGTGGCAAAATACTGTACTACCGCAAAATAAAATACTAATTTGAGCTTACAAAGAATATCTGATATACCCCTAATTTCAATGCCAAAATGCGGTGAAATTCTCAGTCGAAAAATGTCCGTAACTCATGTGAAAATAATTGGATAGAACCTATATTCGAACCTGGCCTGTAGTTATAGCTGGGAAACACACATACCATCTTTGGTTCAGATCAATAATTTGAATTCCCGTTTACATCGTAGGAAGTATTGAATAGTCTTCATGTACATTTTGCGCACGCGGTTTAAAAGTATGGTCATATCACTCGATGCTACTGTCATTTCTATAGCAGAATGTAATCAAGAAATTTAGTGGATCGAGAAATAACCTTAATGTGTGACAACCAATGTTGTTATAGTATTATGTGGATTGACAGCTGATGATTAAATTATTAAAGTAAATTTATGACGGTTTTCCAGCCGTAGTTATTTGATAGCAATTGCTGAAAAACACATTAAAGATGGATTATCTCTTTAAATAACAAATTTTAAATAGTTGCGTGGGTATAAAATAATAGATATGAACTGAAGACCTATGTCCGGAAAAGCTTCTATCAATTAATATTGATTTTATTTCGAATATTAAATCGGGCCCATTTATGTTACTATTTTTAGAACCGACCATTCGGATGAGACCGTATTGCGATATAGAGCACTGGGCTGTTCCTACGGCTACGCATCGAATGTCAAATGTCACAGATTGGTTGGTTGTATTGTTTTGTTCCACAGATATAAGCGATAATGAGTATAATTAACGTTTATTTGTGACAAAATTGCACAATATAATTTCTGGTCTCTGTTAACAGTAACCACTATTGTTCGTTAGCTGAACAAACACACCTTTTTAGACCAGAAAATATTCGAAATAAAATTAATATTAATCGATAGAAGCATTTCCGGACAGGAGTCTTCGATTCAAATCTAATATTTTATACCCCGGTAACTATATAATACATGTTTACAAAGAGATAATCCACCTTTAAATGTACAGCGTGTTTTTGGGCGGTAAATCATGCTGGGTTCTATGGTAACAACCTTGGTTACAAAAACAGCCACACACGTACATAGATCAACCACAGGTCCCCAGAAAAAAAATTGACCCCACCCCCAATAATACTTAATCCTATAATTAAGTATTATTGGGGGTGGGGTCAATTTTTGTTCTGGGGACCTGTGAGATCAACGACGGAAGTAACGCGGATATGAATAATATGGTGGATCCCGATTCCGTAAAGATGAGTGTATAAACGTTTAGAGAATAATCAACATCATTCAACAGGTTAACATTATCCATTCACAAAGATCCATTATTCTCCAGCGTATTACATAATTCGTGATGTAATATTATTGTTGTGGGCTTATTACGAACGTCTTGGTGGTGGACCAACCGCCATTGCCGAGAGAAATGGCTGCTACCAGATGCGATGCGAGAGAGGAAATGGCCATGGATATGTGGTGATTCGATCAAAAAACTATAGACCTATAGACGAGCATTCACATGTACAAATGATTACAGAGGTGTGTACGCTGTATACATACAGGTGTTTCCTTTTTATGTTTTCAAATGTTTATTCTACGTTCACAGATTTCAACTCCAGTCGAAGACAGACGAAATTCCACACTGCTTTATAACAATATGACCCTAGAAGATCTTGCTCAGAGATTTGGCCCGGTAGGTGAAATGCGTAATGCTTGAAATAAACTAAGCTGCTCACAATTTCCATTCTATTCTTAATTCTCATCACATATATCTATGCTTTATTTTATATTATAACACTGTAACTGTTGCCACGTTTGATTATCTGCAATTCAACAGGTGGCTCAGTAGTACTTGGGGGGGTGGGCCTCGGTGGCTCAATCGGTTTGGGGTACAACTCCAAGCCGTTTCGCCTTCCAGCGCTGGCGATAAGGGTTCAAATCCACATGTTTCCATCGTGGACTTTGTAACTCGAAATCGTTATCTGGGAAAGTTGCCAGTTACTTGCCGATGGCCGGTGGTTTGCCGCATATGGTCGACGAGTTTATCAGCCATTGAAATCACTGTTAGATTAGCCGTAAGTGTACGGATTTCCCCCACCATTAAAACTGGCAATGTCGTGATATGGCCTTAGTGGCTAAAGCGACATATAACCCCAATCAATCAATCAATCAATCAGTAGTACTTGGCAAATTAAGCCAACATATGCCGATGGGGAACCTTGTTCTAGTCCCAACGAGAGCTGATTTGATATCCACGCACACGGGAGGCAACATGATTTATGTATCTGGGCAAGTTTGGGAAAACTTGTGAATAAATATGATGGCTTTTGTTACATCGACGTCTGGTTCCCGGGTCAAATTGAGTCAATAGTTATGATAGATACTCTCATACGGCGTTAAAATGTCACATAATATTTCATCCAAATTTACGCATAATTTAGAAATAACGGTACTGATTTTTCTTAATAATGACACAATAATGAAATAAACTTGTTAGTCTGTTCCTGATATTCTGTACAAAAATTGGAAACAAATTGACAAATTTGTTCAGAGTGTATAGACCCTGCAAATTGGTATTTCGTGTCATTAATTAAATATGTTGTCCCTCCGTCCAAAGTTATATAACGAACCCAAGCATAATTTCAGAATTCAGACCGCCATGGGGCTTTAACCCTTTCATAACGGGATCTGCGCTGGTGCAGCATTAATGATACTGTGCCAGTGCATTCTCTTGTATAGGGAGTCTCGCACTGGTTTACGAAGTCACTGTAAATATTGTTTGGCCAATGCATTCTCTTATATATGCGAGGCTCCCTATGGGAGACTCTCATTTATAAGAGAATCCATTGGCACATGGTTTTCGCAAAATTTCAGGAAGCTCAAATCATTGAAGTGGTTAAAGATAGCGAAGCATTCGTGGTGGGTACAAATTAAAAAATCATTTCCAGTTTGTTAAACTATTATTATCGAGAAGAATATTGCTGAGCAATTAATGAATATAGTGATAAAGGACAGCAATATTCCAAGATGGCTGCAGGAGCCATGCTTTATAACGAATTTCGGAAATAATCGATTGCTCATATCTAGAGCTCGCCCGAAGATCCATATGACGTTTGGTGATGATCGGATGAGGGATGTGGTCTGTCCGGTGCGACAAAGGATTTAGTCATACAGAGTATATTCCAAGATAGCATCTGGTGGCCATGTTTTTCAACCAATTTCGGTCAATATAGGAGGCTCACGTCTACAGCTCATCCCAAAGACCCGTATGAAGTTTGGTGATGAGCGATGTGGTCTGTAGGGTGCGCCAAAGAATTTAGTCATACCAAGAGTAAATTCCAAGACGATCGCTGGCGGCCACATGTTTTTTACTGAATTTCGGTCAAAATAAGAGGCTCCCATCTAGAGGTCACTCTGAAGATCCATTTGAAATTTGGTGATCACCAGATGAGGGATGTGGTCCTTAGGGTGTGCCAAATGATTTAGTCATGGAGAGAGTAAAATTCAAGATGGCTGCCGGCGGCCAAGATTTTAATAGAAAATTGTTAAAATTTAATAACTCCCAGTTAGAGTTGATTCTAAACATGCCTCTAAATTTTCAAATAAATTCTCCAATGAATGCGGCTGCGGGGTGTGCCGATGGATTCCAATTTGAAACCCAAGATGGCCGCTGGCGGCCATGTTTTTTAACAAATATTGGTCAAAATAGGAGACTCCGATCACCTCAGGCGACCCCCGAAGACCCATATCAAGCTTGGTGATGATCGGATGAGGGATGTGGTACGTGGGGTGTGCCACAGGATTTAGTTATACGCAAAGAGTGAAATCGAAGATGGCTGCCGGCGGCCATGTTTTTCATCGAAAATTCGATAAATCCCATCTAAAGGTGACCACAACCGTGCCTGCAAAAATCATCCGGCCATAAATATACAGACTATAGGTCACTTCGAAGATGGATTCAAATTTGAAATCCAAGATGGTTGCTGGCGGCCATGTTTTGACTGAAATTCGGACAAATTCGATAGCTGTCATATATAGGTCACCTTGAAGCTACATATGAAGTTTGGTGAAGAACGGATGAGGGATGCGGCCTGCAGGGCGTGTCGAATGAAATTGTTGACGGACGACGGACACCAACCCATTGTAAAGTTGAGCTAAAATGGATGGAATTTGTCGTTATTTTCATTTTATCAACAACCCCCAGTAACCATATTTCGCATGAGTAAATCGCCATTGCGTCGCGTCAGTTCTATAACCCACATTTTCAACTTTCCGAGAAAATGAAGATTGAACTTTTCAGACAACATTTCTCCTAATGTTGGCAAAGCATGACGTATTGTTGTGTTTATCGCAATGAAAACTGACATTAGCTGTCCATTGAACCACATTTTTCTGTTTACTCCCTCGTTTTCTTTTAAAAACAATGACTTGTTTGGAGATACGACCTTTTGCGTACGCCGACGACGATTGGATTCCGTGCTATAAGGAAGTTGTTCTCATGAATACAGATTGAGCTAAATATGGTGGCAATCGCATGTGTCTATGAACTAAAAGTGCCTATTCTACATTATGAATATTCACTCATGTGCATCATCATACAGAAATTTGTGGAACAATCACGAAATTTAAATCACCAAATGATCACGTGACTAACACGGAGATACGACCATATACACACATTTGAGAATTTACAAACACAAAACAGAAGTCACGTGGACAGTCTGACGCATCCGATTGGCTGCTGTTGGACATACGACATAAAAGCACGAATAATTGAGAAGTTCGCTGGAGATACGACATTTGTGTCACTGGTTTGTGAGAATATTTGCCATCCAATGCAAAAACAGTTTGGCCCATTGGATTTGATTTTTTCTCGCGTTTCCAATGATATCAAATACTCATTTCCCGCAAAAATGGAGTTACGATCTTATAGCACTGATGCGACGATTGGTAAATATGCAGCTGCAACGTGACTATTGCTTACCTTTTCAGAAAAGAACGCTAACTCTAAAACACAGATATATGTAACGCTGAGTGATCAGTTTCGATGTACTGCATGTTTCCTTAATTATTTATATTTAGCAACAATGGCGGTACTCAAGTCGCATTATTAATGTCGTTGTATTACCCCTTCCAAGACAAGAGCTTGATTTTTTGCGGAAACTCTGTGCCAATACATTCTATTATATATGCGAGTCCCCCATAGGGCACCTCACATAAAAAGAGAATGCTTTGGCCTAACAATATTTACCTTCACCTTGTAAGCCTCTGCATTCTATTATATATGCGAGGCTCCGTATGGGAGACTCGCATATATAAGAGAATGCACTGGGACATGCTGAAAATTATTTTCGTAAGCACATTTGAAACACAAATACAACTACATTTGGGAAAATTTTGAAACATTAAGACATTATGAGACCCAACTGTATGTTTCCTAAGACTTTGATGACATACAGCACAGGAATATGCCTGAAACGACTCTCATTAATTTAACCGTTTTAACTTCAGTTCGACTGGAATACATATATTAGAGAAATGTTCGCCACTCCAAGTGTTAACATCGCGATAGTTGCCAACGAGCCTGTTGTGGTACAAGACACAGCGTACTACGGACGACTGGCCGACCTGCTCGATGCCACGCATTCAAGGCAAGTAGTGTCCCGATCAGAGCTGTGGCGACAGGAGGGGGTTTGTGAATAACATTTGGCCATAACAATGCAGGTGCATCCGATGATAGTGTCCAGGCAATAACCGGATTACTAGTGAACACCACACAGCCTGCCAATCCTTAATTAATAAATTATCTTAATTTCTATTCCGCATGCGGTCGGTTTTAACCTTTCTGTGGGCATTTTGTAAACTAATTCATAGACCTAGATATTTTATACAAATCGATGAACACTAATATAATCAATATTCTACGACCGTATTCCAACCATATAATAATATAACGGACATATAATTAATTATTTAAATAATTTAATTATCAGTGCCCCTTTAAAACATCTGATGTCAAGTGCACCTATCCCATGACACTCATCGGGTCAATTGACCCCAGTGTACACATTATCAATTAAGATGGTCAACCCGTTTTAGTCGCCCATAGCCGACAGACAACAAACAAGATTGAGATTTATTCAAATATGTTCCCTCCCCACAGGGTCGTGGCGAACTACATGATGTGGCGAATGGTCCATCAACTATCTTACAATTTACCGAAGAAATTCGGGGATCTTCTACAAGATTATCGAGCTGTATGTATGCCACCTATATCATAATTATATTCTCTATAATGTTTATTCAGATATATATATAAGACACTCATATATTGGACATACAGCTGATAGAATGGAATGCAGTTTGGGTGTGTTTTATTAAAGAATATGGCGCTGCATTTGTGTGTTGTATGAACAGGGTTTCTTGTGGTTTTTAGTAAATATCTATTTCCATAGAACAGCTGGAATTATTGTGTTTACAGTTTGGAGACTATACCATGCTGCATTGTAATTGATTCCAATGTTCTACCTGTGAATTATTTATATAATGGTATATGGCTGCACGCTTCTACTCACTGCTTGCAGTCATTTCGGGAAACAAGACGTCACGCCGGGTCATATTATGATATGTTTTCTTGGGATATAACATACTTGTCATTTATATACTTTGGTAGATTTACCTGCAGCTAATATTGTTGAGTATCCCCATATACTTAAGATAAATTCGACTGCTGGGTCAATTTGGCAACAAACAGATAAATAGATGGTCCGCCATTTTTTTATCATCATATCCAATAATAACCCACAGCATTCCCAGAAAGTACCATAAATGGTCGGACATTAGCAAGCGTTTCACACACTTATTATTTACCACACTTGTTTCTTTGCTATGTACCAAGTGGGTTCCTTTATTAAGCCAACTTGTATTGCAGATGGGTGAGTTGAGAGATTAGACATTCAACAGATTCAATGGGAGTTGCTTTATTGATTAATGATTGTAGCAATTAATGATTATCATGATATAAAATTTAGCACATAATTTATTGAACTCTATGTGAACCCCAAGACGGTCAATGATGGTTTCCTGAATGTTTCTTGCTATCAAAGTATAATGACCACAATGCATGCGTCGTTCCTGTCTCATCTGTTCATTTTGACGTTTGCGATTCTACTATTAATAACGACCCCGCTCGGCGCGCTAGCGCGGAGCTCGGGTCGTGTATAGGTAACAGGCGGGCGTACGTACTTGTGACGTAACACATAATTGACAGTATACCACGTGGACTAGACGCTGGCTCTATGAGGCTACGTCGTTACACTATGCACGCCGTCATGACGGCGAACAGAGCAGAGCGTCGGAGCGTCATAGAGCCAGTATCTATATATACCACGTAGGTGAAATTTTTAGCGAACAAACTTTTTCGCGAAAATCACGTGACTTCCGGCAGTGGTTTCCAAAATCGCGGGATCAGCAATGAAACGAATTTACTACTTCACAACTTCCAAGATGTGGCCATGGACAACTGAACTAGTTATTTATTTATAAACAGTAAGTTGCTATGAATATGACCTGCAAAGGTTCATATTAGATCAGTTTCATTTGTTAGGTAAATGACGGCAGTTACGGCGTCATGACGTCAAAACGTCATTTGTCTCCGCGGGCCAGAATCCAGACATGGCTGAACGTGTCATGTCGTCTTCGCTCAATCGCAGCGACGTACATCAATAGCATTCACTATATACATTACAATATAGAGGCTTTTATTATCAAAGGCCGCTAGGCTATATTAAGGCATATATAATTATCGAAATCCACTGGCATCCAAAACGATCTATAGGCCTAATACATATGCATATAGCTCCACGACTATTTGCACGAACCTTCGCATTGTCCGCCTTCTTATTATTATGCCGGGGTCGTTCTATATATGCCTTGCATATTATTGTAATATTGATTTTCTGTGCTCTTTTTTCAGGTTATCTATGGGAGTTCATCAAAAAACCCTCGCTGGAAAACATGTGCGGACGAAGCAACGAGCTATGTAGGTCTAGCTATCGGACGACTATTTGTTGAAGAAAACTTCGACAAAGAAGCTAAAGAAAATGTGGGTATAATAGTAATGTTTTACATTTATATGTCATTATACACAAGATAGTTACTTTGCAAACAGTCAAAGATTCGGAGATAATTCGCTTATACCTTAATTGAACGTAATTATATTAATACGCTATTGTCATTAAATTAATTTGATGCCGATCTTAAAAGACATCTGGACGTGGTACAAACAGCAGTTATCCAATTTCGTGGTAATAATTGAGATATCTTGTTTTTGTTTGTTTTTTGTTTTTTATTTTTTATTTTTTGTTGATATCTTTATTTACATATTAACTTCGAGATACACAAACCTATAGCAATGCGTTTACAAAGTATATTGACACATGTGTTAACATGATAATGTCAATCAGAAATATAAAGAAGGGGTTGGGTGGGTGGTGTTGGGGGTGCTCATTGATTTTCACGATCAATTCGTGTATGTGGTACATGTATGCTCTTTTAACAGTTAACTTAGTGGACTATTCTCATGCGTTACTCATTCTCATGTATTACTCTTATCACTGTATCATGTTCTTTTTGTATGCAAACAAAAATCTAGCGGGAGACATTGGCTCATTCGTACACTATTCATATGATTACTACATTTCGTTGACTGCTATCATAACTAGATACCACTCATAGTCGAATTAGTGGATATGTGAGATCTCTTGTTTCTCTGATGACTCACGTGACGTCACGTGCGAACATGTCGTGTGATTGTAATATAATTCATTATACGTTTAAATATAAACTTTCAACATTATTCTGAAAAATAAACCACTAAGTGGAATAAAATTCAATTGTCTATATTGCTTCTCAAATTGCCTAGTTGCGCCGTTATATACCGTATATGCAATGTGAGTCAACAAATGTTAAATGCTTCACACGTCATGGGACCGGATTGAATGAAAGAATCAACTGAATAATGAACTTTATTGTTTTATGCATGGTGGCGACAGGAAGACGACCTGATGTCATGTCGCCTCCAAGTGACATCTCATTTCTTTTCTTGAACACTTTGTGCTAATCTATTGGTGTATTGATTTGTCATTTTTGACATTGTTATTTAGTTGTTCGCAACATTATACCAAGACACAGGACAACATATTTGAGTGGAACATGAACATAGTAGCTTATAGGTATAATCTCAATTTTTGGTGGGGCGATAATATCGCAGACAACATAGAACATCAGCAAAACATGTGTTTTTAATTAATGATAATGAAGATGTTCTAATTGCACAAGATGATGGAGATGATAGATAATTTGAAATCTTCGATGGATGAATTGATACAAGGACTGGATTGGATGGACAGCGAAACGAAGCCTGCAGCTATGGAAAAGGTATATTCTCATTATGAATATTTAGCATAGTTGTGTCCGTACCCTGTCCAAGTAGAATTGTCTTGGTGCGATCAACTCGACTCTCGGGGCATAGAATATTGTCTCATTTTGGTTTAACAGTTGGCAATTCCACCGCCATGTCCTAAAAAGCGTACTCATGTTATCATTCTAAGAAGAAAAACAAGACTGCCATGCAATCAGTAAAATAAAGAAAAATAATGGTCAAGAATAGTCTTGGAAAACAGTGGTTTATTTGTATAATCAGTAGGTAAACCGCTGTCCAATCTCGATACAGACACATATAAATACACCCAAGTAATGTCTGACATAACATGCAAATGGTGCTTTCTGCACACTTGGCGATAAATAGAGGATCTCACATGAGTTTCTATTTTATACGGAATTTATCAACCGAGTTCACTAAATTCGATTTGAGCCGAGGTTTACCGAGGCTCAAATAGAATTTAGAGGACGAGGTTGATAAATTACGTATACAATAGGACGAGTGTGAGATACCTTTTATCACATGATCAAATAAACCCGAAGCAACGCGAAATATTCATCGAAAACAACAATCATAAACTACAGCGATCGCAAGTTATTTAAGAACGCCGTGACGTCATCGCACGCGCTGATATTAAACGTGTCTATTACCGATAATTATGAAACTGCTTTTATGGCCGAATTATGTGATAAAAGAAGCTAACAATGCTTTCCAGCAAATCTTATCTGTTCTAAAACCTTCTAGATGTAGACAAATTATTCAGTTTGGATCAATGTGAATCAATGGAGAAATTGTGTGATTTATTTAAGCCACGTATACTTCCGTCCTGTGTTTCACAATGCGGCGAGTGGGAGAAAGTATGCTGCACACTGTTAGAAAAAATACCGTCGCTTTAACGGTCTGAGACCGGCAACATCGCTGCCAACATTTGACCGTTAAACATACGGTCAGGCCGTATATGTTCCACGGTATAAAACCGTTTAAGTAACTGGCAGACTGTAACCAGTAACTGTCAGACCGTTGTATTATTTACGGTTCAGCACCGTTTAATTAATATCAAGACCGTAACAAATAAAGGTCAGACCAATGGTATTTTTCATGGGTCAACACCAATTTTTTGCTCTTTGCTAATTTACCATAGAATTAGCCAGGTTACCATGGTGACAATATGATTTCCTGGTAGGCGTTACGATTCATATGTTTTTGAATGGTCGAAATTAGTATTATTCGTAACTGAAACATACATTTTAGTTCTTATGTTACGATCATAGTTTTGATGAAATGTAAATCCTATATGCATAAAGTGATAGACAATACTTATGAAACTTTACAGTTTGCAGAGGATCAAGCTTGTTATCTGCCTCGTAGAATTTAATCCGCAAAAAGGCTGAGCACGCGTAATGTGTTCGCCTTTTAGACTTTCACTAACTACTGTATAAATATGGCTGTAAATAAAAAACGATACCAGTAATATATAGCCGATAAGCCAACACATGACTATTCAGTTATGAGTAATACTAATTTCGACCATTCTAAAACATGAATCGGTATGCCCTTTTAAGCCATAAAAAGAACAAATCTCCATGTTTCACAGTGTAAACTCAAATTTATGTACATGTAAAAGTAAAATATCTTAATGGCATACTTTTTGATAACATGCAAGGCGTGAAATTGTCCAGTCACTTGTAAACACAGTTTTGTTTTAACAGGTGAATCCGTATATCATGACAATACAATACCAGTCAGAAGAAGTGGTATTTTTAGGCGCACCTTTATTGCGATATTGAGAGTGCTTAATTTAGAAAAAGGCGTGATTATAGCACAATATCAGAAATCTGTTGCGCTTATTATTGCAATATTGAACGCAAAATATTGTGATACAAAACACGATAAATTTCATGCATACCCGGATAGTGTTATATTTATATTAGATAAATACTGTGCCTTTCGTGTACATATAGTGTACATATAGCATTTACAACTATAATTATATACATATCTAAAACATTGTCTCTATTTATACAATAAACAATATAGAAGAAGCAATAATTTGATTTAGATGTCACAATTTTGAGCGCAAGATGTCGCAAAATTAAGATCAAAATATTGAGATATTAAGCGCAAAATATTGCAATAATATTACAAGCGACATGCTTATAAGCGTTTCCATTTGCAATATTGTTGCGATATTGGGCGCGAAAATAGCGCGCTTAATATACCACTTCTTTTGACTGATACTGTATATCAATAACAGCTAGTTGGGATTGAACCTTTAGGACAACAGCAGATCCTATAATAACTGTGTGCAATGACTTGGCGACAATGTTCTTCTGTAGTCCATGAAATTTTAAAGCATGATGAATCAAACTCGCTGTATACTGGTATCACAGCACTTAGTATCAATATCAGAATATCAGTGAGTCAGCCAAAGACAGTTTGATAAGAACATCCAACCAATAGTGTACTCCCGGTAAATTGTCGTAATAACTTGACGATAACATGGCGAATGATGACAATGTCTCATATCCACACGTTTCAATGAAAATTGATGAACACAGGATGAATTGGTCTGTGTAATTCTAAAGTTGGAATTGTAGATATGTGATCAACCGTCACTGCGCGGCGTCAGTTCTTTGTTTGCGGTGTTGTTGTTGACACTGAAGCTCTTGTCAATACACTGGTGCGTACAGTACATGTACATCTATATCCTCTCTTGTAAATGTACATGCATGTGCTTTGAAACAATCAGATTCAGAACCCTGTCAACTGGATTGTCAACATTATAATAGTAATAGCTGCTCATTGAGTCGTTGTTATTATTGTCACTATTGGTTGACATCGAAGCTCGTGTTAATTGTACCTGTATCATCTTGTGTCAGTAAATGTGCCAGTGTTTTGATACTAAGTCACAACACTGTCAATTTCAACATCATCACTGAGTCGAATGAAGTCAGACCCCGGATCACGCCATGAATCGATTGGCATGAATCTCTACTCTCTAATTTAGTGGAAATTGTCAATGATTAAGCCGATTTTCGCAGAATTGAAACTTGTCCGGTTACCAAAGGAACCGAAATCAGTCCGTCTTAACAACTGTCCACAATCGAACAGCTAATATTTTCACACAAAAACAATAGTTTGGATCAAATATGCAACGCCAAAGAAAATGGCGAAAAAATTATATGATTGCTAAAACGCGAACTTAAAGCCGGAATAACAGTATATGTACCGACCGCCTGACACATAAAGAATGCCGGATTAATAATACATATTAAATATCAGCAGAGTAAGATTCAGTCATACTGTATGGAGTCATTGCCGTATATAATATGATCGCCGATAAATATACTATTGAATTTTGACGGCATGACTTTGAGTCACGAAAATATTTAATTTAGACAATTTTCATGCGCACATAAAATAACGGTATGGGACCGTCAAACTGATGAAACGGTATGGGACAGTAATTTCTAACAGTGTAGTCAATGGCTGCAATTCGGTTAAAAAAAAATGTGATTCATGCTAACGGATTGGTAAGGTTCTCTATTCCGAAGGTTCTCTATTGCGAAGGTTCGCTATTCTTAACGTTCGCCATTCCGAAGGTTTTCTATTCTGGGCGTATTTATTCATATATGCACATGAAAATTTAACACCCCCCCCCCCCGCCAAAAAATGCACATATGGAATTAACTATACTATTACAATATAGTTTTTCCATAGTACATTAATACACTCCATTCCAAGTTGTTCCAGATTTAGGTTATTAATAGCAGGAACTTCAGGAAGACAGAATAAGTTAATCGTTCATTGTGGAAACATGGTGACTGCATGACTGAAATAAAATAAGGGATAAAGTCCTATCTTTGGAAGAAACATCAAATTATGCCAATGCCATGCACAATTTCATGTGGGTTCATCTGATCAGCGATATTCCACAATACAGTACGTTATGGAGTCCCAGCACTGAGTTAGAGTTATAACGCCACAATTATAACCTTCATTTAGTTGGCGTAAACCTCCATTTCCTACTCGGTCTTTGTGGTCGTTCAATGGTTTGTTTTCGTTGTTTCCCATAACATGTTCAATGTCATTAGGTATGACGTTATTGCTCATTACCTATTTACGTCAACCCTGTACACACATCACGGGTCATATACGTCCATACTGAGATGGTGTATGTTTGTAACAGAATAAAATAAACACTTCGGAATAGAGAACCTTCGGAATAGATATCCTTCAGATTAGAGATCCTTCGGAACAGCGAACCGTTGGAATAGCGAACCTTCGGAATAGAGACATGACTCCTAATACGTTGCAGATACATGTAGCTTTAAAATGTCTATGTAAAGTTTGTACTACAACTTGTGTAAACATAGACCAGCCTTATATACGAGTTGGTTAAAACTTTAGTACATATTAATGTCTATATTTCGTAAAAAATGTAATTGTATTCCGAGGTTTACTACTATGTAGTGCAGTTAGATAGATCACCGATGCTTGAACGTTGGATACCAGTAACATTGGTGTTTCAATGCACTGTAGAAGATTATAGACAACTGGTTGATTATATCGCGATAATCTTCTGGGTGGTTTTATAAATTTTAGGGTTGGTACTAGAAGAACTGAGATTGTATTGTCATTCACCGTAATATTTACAAGCATGCAAAAAGCTTTGTGGGCCGGAGCAATTGAATGTTTTAAATCGCCATTAGAGCTTCTCGGGTGGCAGGGCAAATTAGTTATCGTGGCATCACTTATGATAATTTATGCCTGGATATTACGTTGTGTATGCTCAGAACTAAGTGATAATAGATAGTCGGAAGAACGAACTGGGTTCATTTCAAAGCATATATCAATCAAAGTATTTATTCATCCAAATGACTGATGATACTGTCCTCGACTATCTATTCTTCAATCAAGTCTGAGTTTAGTGTGTCTGTCATTTGCAGAATGAGGTCCCCCAGAGCCTCTGGGCCAGAGGGTTAATGTATTGAGCTATTCCGCATAGTGAGTTAGCATAAGTAAATGCACCCTCTGGGAACCTCATACTGCTTATGCCTCATCTTCTCTGGAAAGTTTCTTTATTATAAAATTTATATAGAAACTTATTGACATAGATTCTATTTCATTTTTAGTTCAGTTTCTCTATATCCCCAAATTGGCAGACGACACATTGCATAACTGAGGTCCCCAATGGGTGTACATCACAATATTCTCCATTTGGGAACTTCAATCTGAGTATATGTCTCCCATAGCATATTAGGGGACCTCATTCTGCAAATTTTCATGCAAACTAAACTAAGTCTTGTCTTCAATATTTCTCAGGCAGACGCAATGGCTCGGCTTATTGGTTTCCCAGAAAATCCCAACATTCTAGATGATACTGTGCTGAATGATTTTTACAAAATGGTGAGTATTTACATGCGATTCTGATTCAAAACACCCCTCCCAACAGAAACTGTATCCATGTCACTGGGAATGAAATTGTTCCATATCTGTCATCTTGTCAACAGTATCT
Organism: Siphonodentalium dalli; assembly: GCA_032622095.1. Lineage (NCBI taxonomy): Eukaryota > Metazoa > Mollusca > Scaphopoda > Gadilida > Siphonodentaliidae > Siphonodentalium > Siphonodentalium dalli. Next base: position 107,637,889 of record CP136068.1, read on the forward strand.
TTAGTATGCTAAAAGTCTACATTAACGTGACAACGGTATGTATGGCAGATTAGCAAAGGTCAGAGGTCTGCAGTGGAGGATTATTTGCTATTATAAACAATCAAATACTCTTGCTGAACGAATTGGAATTCTGTATTTTATATAGTTTAATTCGGTACACGCGACATAATGATATTCGTGGCGATTGGTGGCGTAAAACTGACACCCAATTAGAGAGTATTAAATACGCTGGTTAGTGTCATAATCTCGCAACCGGTATCTTCAACTGGCCGGTGAGTTGGAAAGTCAATAGCTTAACATGTTAACGGAATGCATTACTGTCAGTTAGCAGCAGTAGTTGCGGATAGGTGGGCTAAATGCTGAATATCCTACACAACCTGTGTCCATAAAACTAGAGCATCGACATGAATATGAATTATTTAAGGGGGAGACGCACGTCTTGCACAACTGTAGCCAAATTGTGTGATTCTTACGTACTTAGGGCTTCCTAGGAACGGGGGAGATTTTCATCGGGTCAGTTTTTCCGCCCGAGGCGATCTTCACCTTGAAACGGGTACCAACAAAGGTTATATATGTGTGTGTCCTTTATAGACTCGAACCGATTGAGCTCAAACTTGCTACCTAAGGGACTTTTGTGCGGGAAGTGCCATGGACGGGTTAAATTGTGACCCCCACCTGACCTTGACCTTGAAAATGATCAATTCAAGGTCCAATCGGGTAAAACTAGATGATTTAGACGAAATTTGCACCTAGGTGCAGCATACGTGTCTCGGAAGCTGTTGCAATTGCTTTTTCGAACAAAGCCATGAGACGAACCACGCCAGTGGCGGGCTAACCTGCTAATCTACTGTATATTTTGAGACTTCCGTATATATGTGTGTATGTGTGTATATATACTTTATAGATTCGAAAACGGCAGCACCGATCGAGACCAAACTTCCCATCTGAGGGTAAAAATCCACGGGAATGGTCGTCACGGCGTTTTGGAGAAGCTCCGAGCACCCGTTTTTCACTCCCAGTCACAAAAACGGCACTGTGGGATTAATCGCGTTGATAGTTAAAGAGCGTTCGTATCCTTAGTGTCGTTGATAAAGAGCGTATGCGTGTAATGTGATTCTTACGTCTGGGCCGGGCTTGATCGTGACTGTATCCAGACATGAGTGTGTTGTGTGATTCTTACGTACTTGGGGCTTCCTATGAATGGGGGAGATTTTCATCGGGTCAGTTTTTCCGCCCGATGTGATCTCCACCTTGAAACGGGTACCCACAAATGATATATATGTGTGTGTCCTTTATAGACTCGAACCGATTGAGCACAAACTTGCTACCTACGGGTACTTTTGTGCGGGAAGTGTCATGGACGGGTTAAATTGTGACCCCGACCTAACCTTGACTTTGAAAATGATCAATGCAAGGTCAAATCGGGTAAAACTGGCGGATTTCGACGAAATTTGACACCTAGGTGCAGCATACGTGTCTCGGAAGCTGTTGAAATTGCCTTTTCGAACAAAGCCATGAGACAAACTACGCCAGTGGCGGGCTAACCTGCTAGTCTATATATATATATTTTGAGACTTCCGTAACTCTACATTTTTTATATCGTACAATGGGTTGCTGTGTCATTCTTATGTCTGTATGCCCTAGGAACAGGGGAATTTTTCATCGGGTCAGTCTTTTAGGGACGGGTACCAAAAAATGTGTGTTGTGTGATGCTGTCGTTCCTAGGAAGGGAAGGGGGATTTCATCGGGTCAGTTTTTCCGCCCGAAAAAGGCCGAATAAAAAAAAAAAAAATTCAATTCAATTAAATTTTAAAAAAACAAAACAAAATTAAAAAATAAAAACAAAATTAACTGTTACAAAATAAAAACAAAATTAAATAAAAACAAAATAATTTTTAAAATGTCATGTTTCTGACCAACCACGCCAGTGGCGGGCTAACCTGCTAGTCTCATATATATTTTGAAGACCTCTGTTTGTTTGTTTGTTTGTTTGTTTGTCTGTCTGTCTGTCATTTATACAAATCTACGATTCTCGACCGATCGGGACGAAACTTGGTACGTGTGTGTAGTTTGACCAGGCGGTGAACGTTGTCGTATTGGCGAGCCCGTGCGACACCAGCTTCGCGCATGCGCAGACGAGATCTCGAAAACGGGTAGAGCTATCGACTTGAAATTTGCTATGTGAACGTATCTTGCCCCGGATACGAATTTTATCGGGTCGCCGAGCCCGTGCGATGCCAGCTTCGCGCATGCGCAGACGAGATCTCGGAAACGGGTGGAGCTATCGACTTGAAATTTGGTATGTGAACGTATCTTGGCCCGGATACGAATTATATCGGGTCGCCGAGCCCGTGCGACGCCAGCTTCGCGCATGCGCAGACGAGATCTCGGAAACGGGTAGAGCTATCGACTTGAAATTTGGTTGTTGAATAGCCCGGACAACGTCGGGCTGGGTAGAGCTATCGACTTGAAATTTGGTTTTTGAATAGCCCGGACAACGTCGGGCTCATCGGCTAGTCTCATATATATTTTTGAAGACCTCTGTATGTTTGTATGTGTGTCTGTCATTTATACAAATCTACGATTCTCGTCCGATCGGGACGAAACTTGGTACCTGTGTGTAGTTTGACCAAGCGGTCGACGTTGTAGTATTGGCGAGCCCGTGCGGCGCCCGCTTCGCGCATGCGCAGACGAGATCTCGGAAACGGGTGGCGCTATCGACATGAAATTTGGTATGTGAATGTATCTTGCCCCGGATACGAATTTTATCGGGTCGCCGAGCCCGTGCGACGCCAGCTTCGCGTATGCTCAGACCAGATCTCGGAAACGGGTAGAGCTATCGACTTGAAATTTGGTTTTTGTCGGGCTGGGTAGAGCTATCGACTTGAAATTTGGTTTTTGAATGGCCCGGACAACGTCGGGCTCATCAGCTAGTCTATACTATATATTTTGAGACTTCGTATATATGTGTGTGTGTACTTCATAGAATCGAAAACGACTGCACCCATTGAGCTCAAATTTCGTATATAAGTGTAAAAACCCACGAACACCGTAGTTGTCACGTTTTGGAGAAGCTCAGAGCGCCGTTTCTCCCTTCCCAGATCACCGCAATCGGCACCGCGGTGGTTAATCAAGTCATAATTTAATGAGCGTTTGTTTTTGACGCATCGCTATAAAGAGCGTTTGTTTACCATTCAACGTTATTAGCATCTGCAGAGAGATTGTAGCCTGTCGCTCGAAATATTATGCAGAGAGATTTTCACGACGGGAAGCGTTTGTTTTCAATTCAATGCAATTTTATCCCTCAAAATATTATGCACGACGAGTATAAATACGGCTCCATTGACCGTCTCGAGGCAAAATTTCGTACTTAATTTCGTACTTAGGAGTTCCAAGGAACGGGGGAGATTTTTATCGGGTAAGTTTTTCCGCCCGAGGTGATCTTCACCTTGAAATGGGTACCCACAAATGATATATATGTGTGTGTCCTATTTAGACTCGGACCGATTGAGCTCAAACTTGGTGTCTACGGGAAGTGTCATGGACGGGTTAAATTGTCACCCGACCTGACCTTGACCTTGAAAATGATCAATTCAAGGTCAAATCGGGTAAAATTGAAAAAAAGGCACAATTAACTCATTGAAAAACAAAAAATTAATTAAAAAAATTATTTAAAAGATGTCATGTTTCTGACGATTGCCGCCAGTGGCGGGCTAACCTGCTAGTCTATACAATATATTTTGAGACTTCCGTATATATATATGTGTGTACTTTATAGAATCGAAAACGGCTGGCTCGATTGAGTTCAAACTTCCCATCTAATGGTAAAAACCCACGAACACCGTAGTTGTCGCGTTTTGGAGACGCTCTGGGCACCCTTTCTCCACTCCCAATCATCAAAATCACCGCAAACGGCACGGCGGTGGTTAATCGCGTTGATAGTTATAGAGCGTTCCTATCCGCAGTGTAGTCGATAAAGAGCGTATATGCGTAATGTGATTCTTACGTCTGTACACGGTCGTCAGCGTCGGTGAGCGTGTTGTGTGATTCTTACGTACGTAATTGGTATCCAGACATGAGCGTGTTGTGTGATTCTTACATACTTAGGGCTTCCTATGAACTGGGATCGGGTCAGTTTTTCCGTCCTAGGTGATCTTTACCTTGAAACGGGTACCCACACATAATATATATATGGGTGTGTCCTTTATAGACTCGAACCGATTGAGCTCAAACTTGCTACCTACGGGAAGTGTCATGGGCGGGTTAAATTGTGACCCCGACCTGACCTTGACCTTCAAACTGATCAATTCAAGGTCAAATCGGGTAAAACTGGCCGATTTCGACGAATTGAAAAATAAATTCATTTAAAAAAAGCTTTTTTTTCGAACAAAGCCATGGGACGAATGCCGCCAGTGGCGGGCTAACCTGCTAGTAATATATATATGGGTAGCTGGTTCTAAAATATTATGTCACAATAATCGCTTGTACCAAATTTCAAAAAGAATTTTTTGAGAGATTTTGAGAAAATCCATTTTGAAATATCAGGATAGTTTAAAAAAAAAACGTGGGTCTGACCCTTAAAATCTATGCTACGCAACGATTGACACAACATGCTGAAAACTCACTAGAAAAGTCAGTAATCCCAACAGCATTCCTTTTCACCACCGATAAGCCCCGTTATCTGTCCTCAAAATGTTAAATTCTAAGCCATCATCTCTAGTGAATTTTGTTTAAATACCATATTAAACAATCGGAGAATCAGCTCACAAATCCGTCTGCAATAAATGGAATAGTTTCTATTATAAACATTGGAATACCTTTGTTGAACAAATTTAGTTCAGCTAGTACATTGGAATATTTTCCGCCACTGATATGGAATATAGGCTCTTGGTCTAAATTACACACATTGTGCGTGTTGTTGTCAATTTCTTTCCAGATCAATTACAGTGCTGATCACTACTTTGAGAACAACCTGAACAATTTACAAAAATATTTCTATGACGGAACGTATGACCTAAGAGATCCAATCGACAAAACTAGGTAAGTCTAGATGCATCTGTTGCGTGCCCAGTATCTCGTAGTATTAGGATTGGTCCATATTATTGAACCTACTTCGATACAGGAAATAATATTGACTAGTGATACTATGAAAGGAAAAATGAGCAAAGATTACAACGGAATATCGACCGCGCTTATGAAAGGGAGTATCTTCACAATAGCCCCACCACTTAAGCATATATTTAATCTATCGTTTGAACAGGGAATATTCCCAATGAAAATGAGAATTTCCAAAGTAATCCCCATTCCTAAAATAAATAACTCTAAGGATATAACAAACTATCGCCCAATCAGTATCATCACTATCATGCCATCGTTCTCTAAACTGCTTGAAAAAATAATGCAAAAACGACTAGTAGATTTCCTAAATGAACATGAAATCTTATATGAACACCAATATGGATTTAGACCAAACCACTCAACATTTCATCCGATAATGCACCTTCTAGATCATATCGTTAAAAATAACGATAGACCGACACGGGATTCCACCTTAGCTGTATTTATTGATTTATCTAAAGCATTCGATACAATCGACCCCAACATACTGATATCGAAACTTGACCACTATGGCATCAGGGGTGTAGCAATGTCATGGTTCCATAGTTATTTGAATGAGAGGAGGGAATACGTTGAATATAGTGGGAGTACCTCTAGCCGATCATTTTTTTAATATGAATGATATGGTAAATTCTACAACAATGGACATGTTATCGTATGCCGACGACACTAATAATACGTTTATTCTCTTATCAAATAGATATTGAGATACAATTAGAAGATATATACAAAAGATTGAGAATGTTGCAGCATATGTACAATATATACACGAACTTCCCTCATCGTCATCATTTTCAACACCATGGCAGTCGTCATCAGTATCACCGTCTTCTTTGTCATCACGTTAACGTCTTCGTCTACTCGTCGTCACAATCGCCAGTACCATTTTCATCGTTATATTCAACAACAACAATCACAACAACAACAACAACAAACTGCATATTAGTCAATATCATTTAACTTAGGATTTATCAGTCGGATGAATGAACATAGCCTGCGCAGACAAGCCACATCTTCCAAATTCAGATGTCATCTAAAATATCAATAGTTGCATGTTCTATGCTGGTATATTTGCTAGGCAAGAGGCGATGTCTGGCCTCACATAAACATTCACATTCTAATAAGTAGTGCAGTTCGTCTCCAATATGGCCTTTAGTGCACAGCGGACATAGTCTATGGAATATGTTGGTGTCATTCCATCGACCTTTCTCTATTGGCAAGCGATAAATTACAAGTACGGAATTGACAAAGAGTTATTACGTTCCTAGTATCCAAATGGTCGAAGTATTTTTCGAGATGTATATCATGTTTGAATATTTTATAAGTACTGCCTCGACTAGAGTTTTCAATGTTAGATAACCAGATGCCACGGAATTGACTATTCAGACTACATTTAAAATAAAGTGCCATTTGTTCTGGGCATGTAATATATCCCACACTTAACAAATGAATCTGCCCAGATTTTGTTAGAATATCTTTCACTTTCTCTATCCATTTGAACTTTACGGGCATAGCCTCACAAACCTTGAGGGCCAATTGATACAAAATCTTACAAAATCGACCTTGTTTCATATTCATAACTTTCATCCAGTATTTCACAATACGCAGGTTGACTGTGTACTCTATTGGCAATCTGCCGCTCTCACCATATAACATATAATTTGGGGTAGATGATTTAAGGTGGAGAACATGTTTCAGAAATTTTCTATGGATATTTTCAAAAATCTCATTATTTCCTGTCCCCCATACTTCACGACAGTACAGCATAATCGGTAAAACTTGTGCATCAAACAACTCGAACATGTTTTAACTGATAAGCAGCAGTGGATTCTCGACTTAGAAATGATAGAATACATTGATTTAGTTGCTTTACTTGCCAGAGTCTTCTTTGCAGTACTGTATGAACCTGATTTCGTATGTATAATACCAAGATAGTTAAAATTCTTTACTACTTCAACTTCTTTACCGTTATATAAAAATGTTCTATTCTTTGGCAAGCTTTTTTTTTTATATCAACAGTATTTTCGTTTTCTCAATATTGACATGCAATTTCCATTTTTTACAATACTTGTGAAAACTGTTCAGTGCCTTCTGCAATTTTAATGGAGTTTCAGCCATGAGAACGGTGTCATCTGCATATAAGATAATTAATAATTTGACGTACATTTTCAAGTGAGTATCAATATCTCTTGACATTTTAATTCGTCCTCCACCACCTTCTGACTTAAGAAAATCTTCCAGATCGTTCAGATAAAGCGAGAACAACAGGGGGTGATAGGTTATCACCTTGTCTTACCCCAGATAAGCATGGGAAACAATCGGATATTTGATCGCCCAATCTAACTTTCGACTTAATGTTAGTGTACATATTTTTTATAATTGTGAGCAATTTACCATTTATGTTAATATTCGAAAGTTTGTACCACACTGTTCACAAGCGGTAAAGATGGCGAACTAGTACACAGTTATGTCAAAAATGAATTATCCAATGTATCCGATTGGTGCTGCTGTAATAAACTTTCAATTAATATTAATAAAGGCAATTATATGCTTTTACACCCACAAAACAATGACAAAAAATGGAATTCTTCGAAATTAAAGCTGAATAACATTGAATTGAACCGAACAGGGAACCTTGGACATGAATTCTCGACAAAATTTTTAGGCATCCACATTGATGAGAACTTGACATTCAAAAAGCACATATCAGTAATCTGCATTTTTTCCCAAGTAAAGCATTGAAAACATTGTACTATGCACTGATTCAAAGTCACTTAGTTTATGGTATCCGGAAGTCAAGAAAATAGTTCTATTACAAAAACCACCATTGCGTATAATATGCAACAAGAAGTACAGGAGTCACACAAATCCACTCTTTAACAGAGGGAATATCTTGAAAATATATGACGTTCACACTCTCAATTCCTCAATGTTCATGCATGACTGGTGTTATAACCGCCTGCCCTCGCCTTTTGGAATGATGTACAACAAACGAGCAAAATCAACCCCAAAACACCCGCATCCCGTACTGTTAGAACTTCCCAGAACCGAGTGGTCAGGAAAACTATCCTACCACGCCTTCCCCACAACATGGAACAATATGGAAAAAGTCTATACTTCTTGCCAAAGCAGGCACACATTGAAGAAGCGCTTACAGATAGCCATGCTGAAAAATTACCCAGAAAATGTATGCTGTAAAAACAAAGGATGTCCCGATTGTGCTCATTAAACAACACGAATATCCATTGTTATACTCTAATTCTAATTCTACTCAAATAATTTTCTTCACATCTGCATGTGGACACACGCATTCTCGTTCCTAACATGCACATATATACTACCATCCATCATAACTGTTACCGTACACCATTATGATTTATCCAACGAGACTATGACCCTATACCGCCAGACATACATATAAACATTATATATATGTAATATTGTTAATTTGAATTATCCCAAAACCTCACCCAACAAAGAGACTTTCCGACGATCTATATAGATTCTCATTTTTGTTTACTTAACTAAAGATGGCGATATCTCTCGCCTGAAACCGTGTAGCAACAGAAAACTAAATATTTTGTTCCTAATATACCCATGGAACTGGAACTGGAACCGAAACTGTTCATATGTTTTAGATAATTTGAACAGTTCAAAACATTCCTATGGAGAGATAATACATTTTCGATCTGATAAATCGTCTGGATTGGCTCACAACCGCACCAATACTTGTTTGTGATATGCCCTAAGTACTAGATTCTCGAAAGTTTTATATATGATTATAGTCTGTACATGTGCGTGGATCTGAAATACAAGCATCTATTCTATTACTTATATTGATACTTGTTTTAGGGGGTTGCAGGAAGACAGCCCGATAGGGCTAGCTACCCCCGACAATACACTGCTTCACTTTATTATCTATTACTGCCACTGTACCATTCGTGTGTATTGTGAATAAACTACCCTATCCTATTATTGCTTCTGAACGCATGAAAGCATGGCGCCCGATGAAGGTATTTTGAAGATATGTTGCTTACTATGTATCCATTCAACTCATATATATTTTCATGAAGGGCAACACCTGGTGGTGTTGCTCATATGTTGTTATTTTCGTAACACTTAACGATAAACATGATGTCTGGTATGATTTTTGGGATAGTTTTATTATGGAAATGTAGTTTAACAGTTAACACCAGGACCTCTTAAGACATATTTCAATCAATATAAATAGATATCGCTAAGAATTAAAAATAACATCAGACAGCATGTGTCTGCCTCGCATTCCTGCCCATGAAATTGTGGTCCACTTCATGCAAATTGGACACTGGATATGCATATATGTCATTAAGAAATCTCACATTCGTGTTCAGGATGCACCAAGTTATAATATAATATCACTGGCTGGCCTCTGACATTGGATTGGATCATAGTATCAATGAACAACGATTCTGGTTTGTTACAATTACAATCATTATTGCCAAACGAATTTCTTGTCGTTTTCTCATACACTGCCCACGCGAGAGTTTCTCGCATCATTTGGTGAAACCGCTCAAAATTAAATTATATTGGCAATCAAAAATCGTCTATCGAGAATATCTACTTAAAAATGATCATGGTATAACATTGATTCATTGAAATTTAGAATTCCAATTAACAAAGATAATTATTAAAACTATTGGATTTCGTATAATAAGATAATGTGATTCGGGGAAGTGGAATTTCACTTTCCCTCAATAAAACGATAAAAACGATGCTTCAACTGGCTGTCGAGCAATGCAACGAGCATGGCGTAATATTTAAACATCGCATAAATATATAAATTCCCACACCTCGCTTGAAAGTGAATGGTAAATTAGTTTTCAATTTTGTGAATAAATTCAGAAAAATATACAGAGATGATTCTTGCTTTGCACATCTAAAGTTTCGTTGACCGATGTGTTTTTCAAGATTCTTGTCACCTTCACTCATGGAAATGTTATTCAGTTTCGAATTGATTCTTGTAATCTTCACTCTATAGCACCGAAATTTCATTCAGTTTTGAATTCAAATGAATAATCTGAGGACGTGCAGTGTACTTTACAGCTTTACATAAAATCCAAACCTGGCTGCTTATTCTCGCTGATCACAAGTTGCTAATAATATCAGTTTCGAGAATGAGTGACCAAGTATTTACATGAAATACTGCTTAAATTGTTGTCGATATCCGGAGGATGAGCGACGGTATTCGAAGTCAAAACTAAACATGACTGTTTTACAGCCGCCTGACACAGACACAATTTGTCCGTCGTTCCGGCAGAAAAATGTGACAGAATTTTTTACTCTGAATTGTGCTAGATAAGATAAGATAAGTTTATTGACAATTACACCCACACGGGGCCGATGTCACAACATAAATAACAATAAATATATATATGATACAATAAGTATACACAATTGTAATCAGAATTAAAATGGAAAAAAAATCATGTTTGTTGTTGAAAATCTGGTGTTTCAGACCTTTTGTGGAAAAAGAGACGGACCATGTTACAGACAGGGATGGGGTAATTGTAATTTGTAATTGTAATTGATTGTAATTAATTACATTTTTTCAAGTAATTGCATGTAATTGGTAATTGAGTTTATTCTCAATTACATGTAATTGCAATTGTAATTGGTTAGGATGTAATTGTAATTGTAATTAGGGTCTTAATTTCAATTACTTCAAAATCACAGGTACTTGTTTCTTCTCAAAGTTCTCTTTCATGATTCATCCAATGGTTTCTTCAAATGTTTTATTTCTCCAAATTTCAAAGCGTAAGACTGATGACTGGCTATCACTATGTTGTCACAACACTGAGTCTTTATCCACTGTGTCTCAATTGTGAATTCAGTTGACACCTCCTGTTTGTTTGCTTAAGCATTGGTTAACCTTTGAGGTAGAAGCCTACTAGAAGGCTTGTTTTGATAAATACAATGAGAAACCAACTTCAAATAATTGACAATAGATCACTATAATATATCACTCTTTACTTATGATCATGTTTCGTTATCTCCATCTGTTATGGTAGAAATTCAAACCAACCATTGCTAATGCTATCAACATGTCTACAAAAAATCTGGCAGCATTTTAATTTGCAGAAAGACACACCGTGTCCTATGAAAGCGAAGTGCAAACTTTGCCCAACTACAATATCCAGTTCCAAAAAAGTTACCTCCAATTTTGTGACACATCTGAAGGTAAGTTTCCATTTCTATGTATTAGTTTTGTTTAATTCCATTGACATATAAATTCAGTCATATGGTGGTATTGGTATATGCATTGTTTATTGTCCCTTCTAATTTGCAACTGAATGACAAAGTGGGGACAAATCCCTGCCTCAATAATCCCCCAATTAGCACTGTCTAGTGGCGGCATTGTGTTACCATTAAGCTGGTGGCCACAAAGGCTAATTAAGTTGATGACTCTAATTAACAATCAGAGTGTTGATTATCTCATTGTCCTTTACAATTGGTCTGGCTGTGTGTCTGACTTACTGAGATAGTCTTATTCCCTTAATAATTAAATGATGGATACATGTGTGTTACTAAAAATTATTTTCATTTTATAGCGAAAGCATCAAGATGTCTATGAATCCACAAGCACCATCAGCAAGTGATCAACAACCTACTAGGATCTTTCAGTATGCAAAAACATCAGTCAAGAATGCCAAAGCATTGAAGATAGTTAGCAAAGTTCATAAATCTCTGATATCATTCCAATTTCTAGAAGATCAACCCGACTACAAGCTGCCAATGCAACACGCTGGAATTGCCAGCTATAAATCATGATTCGCTCAGTTCTACGAACACCTACACTGTACCAAGTGTGCTTCACTGTGTATTTCATCTTGCTTGTATTAAATTTATGTTTTGTTATCAAATAGAGTTTATATAAATAAAAAAGTGTTCCTACTTCAATGATGTGCTGAAATGTAATTGTAATTGAATTACATTCAAAGTAATTGTAATTAATTACATTGTGAAATAGATGTAATGGGAATTGTAATTGTAATTGAAAAATGTTGAAGTAATTGTAATTAATTACATTCACAAGTAATTGCCCCAATACAAGCCTGGTTACAGATGATATTGCACGTTTCTGTTTTGTCATTTCGCAGTATGAAAATGAATTTTTGGGCATCAGTCATATTAATAAACTTGTGATTTACTTTATTTATTTCGTCAAAGAAACGGAGACGAATGCTTTTGTAAATAGGACATTTTAAAATAAAATGTTCCTCTGTTTCCGTTTCCAATCCACACTTTCTGCATATTCTCTTGTCTACAGGAATCTTCGGTTGTTTATAGCGCCCTTTTTCAATTTCTAGAGTATGATTGCTAATTCGCAATTTGCTGAAGATCTTTCTTACTTCGATATTTTTTACTATGTCCAAATATGGCTCCAATCGGTAATCACTTATTATTTCTCTATACACCCTCAATTTGTTCTTACATGATGGTTTTTCATCGTTATATATATCTCTTCTGAAACACGACACATGTTCAACCTTGAAACTATCACAAATAGTGTGTTGAATTTTCTTCAAATACTGATCAGTTTTATCAATAATTTCCGTGAGTTTTGGAATGTCAAAGTTAACGGACCACTTATTTGGGATTATGCGGTCATCGGACATTGTGGCTGCTTTATGAACGAGGGAATGTTTTTCTGCAGTCGATATTTTTAACGCATATTTAGTAGCACTAGATCATGCTTCATAAACAACGGGGTATCTACCAAGCTCAGCACGTACCACGTGATTTGATGCTTTCCTGTTTACTCCAAGTGCTCGTTTACAAAAATTGAGATGAGACGATTCACATGGCGCAGTATCTATATTGTTGAGGTTGATATCAGAGGCCCATATTTCGCAACCATATAGTGTAATGGGTTTAATGAGTTTATCATACAGTTTGATCCACAAATTAATTGAGAATATATCGTGTTGTTGTAGTGACCTAACAAGCGAATAGAGTGCCTTCATGCCCTTGTTGCTTGCTTCATGTTGTGCTTTTCTCAATGACCCATTAGCACAGAATATAATGCCTAAATATGTGTACTCATCAACAAGTGCAATGGGAAGATTGCCAATCTTGAACGAGGGAAATTTTAGAGTTTTTTCTTTTTCGAAATACCATGCATTTACGTTTTTCAGTATTAATTGCAAGGTTGTTGTTATTTGCATATACTTGTAAATTATTCAGGCAGTTTTGTAAGCCGTCCTGTGAGTCAGATAATAAGATAAGGTCATCGGCAAAAAGAAGATGATTGATGGCGGTGTTCCCAATATTCACAGGCGAGCATGACTGATCAAAAATTTCCGATATGTCATCTATAAAAATATTAAATAGTGTGGGAGACACAGTACATCCCTGCCTTACTCCAATATTTGATAATTGTTTAGGTCCCACCCCATCCCGTGTCCGCGTCATATAATAACTCGAATTGTACATGGACTTTAATGTGTGTAAGAGGTTACCAGTAATCCCAATGCGGTTAACTTTTTGGAAAAGTATTTCCCTATCTATGGAGTCAAATGCTTTACGGAAATCTATGAACGCTGCGTGGAGTGGTTTTGTTTGTTTTTGGTACGTAGCGATTAATGTTTTCAAAATGAAAGCACTATCTATTGTGCTCTTGTTTTTTCGAAAACCAAATTGGTTTTCACTTATCAGATTATGTTCTTCTAAGAATTTCATTATTCTCTTATTTATAATTTTGTTATATAATTTTCATACTGAACTACTCAGAGCAATCGCTCGGAAATTATTGGGGTCACTCCTATCACCTTTTTTGTAAATTGGTTTCAGTATTGATTCGCTCCATTTTCTTGGATAATGAGAAGACTTAAGTACAATATTGAAGAGACGTGTGACATCTTCAATAATAATAGGAACTACTGTTTTAAGTAATTCATTTCTTATACCATCTATGCCGGGAGATTTTTTGTTCTTAATTTCTCGCAGAGCAGCGATAATTTCGCTTTGTGTTATTTTTTCATTATTAAGTTTATTCGCAATCAATGGCTTATCTGTTCTCAAAGTATAAACTGTTGTATCAGTATTTTCACGACAATATAGTCCGTTGAAAAACTCGACAGCAGAGTCGGGGTTGAGGCTATCATAGTCAGACTGCTTGGTCGCTCTTATATTTTTAATAATGTTCCAATATTCACTCGGGTCACAAATTTCCAGAGAAGTTAATTGATCCTGTAACGATTGGTGAAACAACTTGCGTTTATGTTTTATTTCTCTTTTATAGGCTTTTTTTGCTGCATGAAAGTTGCTTACCAATAATTTGTCATATGGATTTTTTTTCATAGCATGTGCAATGGTTTTCGTGTCATTTTTGAGGGTTTTGCATTTGTTATCAAACCATCTATTTTTCTTCTTCTGGTGTGTTTTGTGACAATTAATCCGTTTCGATGCTTTCCCGTTTATATCAGTCAAAATTGATAAGAATTTTTCAATCGCGTTCTCAGTTCCATTTTCATTCTTTTCGTAGGTACCTAATCTAAATTGCATTAGCTTATTATGAATTTCCCTAGTACCCAGAGCTGTTTCAGCTTTGTAAGAACTTTCTGGGGTCCATTTCAAAGAATGTTGAACTTTAGCGTAAGTGAATTAAGTTTGCTGTTCGCGTGCATTTTTAGGAGTATATTCTATATGCAACGCTAGTTGACTGTGATCTGAATACTCGTTCGGTGATTTGACACAAAAATAGGTAATATCTGAGTGATATCTTTCAGACATTAGAATATAGTCAACGACACTACAACCATTGTATTGGTAACTTGTGAAGTTTCCGAGAAGGTCGCCGGTTGTCCTTCCATTTACAATGCGCAAAGATGAAGATTTGCAAAGTGATATAAGTTGTCTACCGAATGAGTTGATTTGTCCGTCCAAATTTTCGCGGGGACATATGGTATCAATTATATAGTTTTCGGGTAGTGGAACATATCTGTCATTATCATCTGTAACATAGTCTGGCATTTTCCCAGTGCGCGCATTGAAGTCTCCACTTAAAATAATCATGTCATTTAACCCATATTTATTCAACAACAACTTAAGAGATGAGAATATTCTTTCTTTTTCCTCCATTGTCTTCCAGCTTGAAGAGTTAATGGGCGGAATGTAAGCTGATGTGAAAACAATTTTGGATTGTAAATTGAATAATCCACCATTAAATTCAACAGCTATAATATAATTATCTAGGTGATGTATTTTCTCAATCCATTTCTCGTACTCTGTACGACAATAAAATGCAACCCCTCCTTTAATAGAATCAGATTTCGGTCTGTTTTCAATACATCGGTATCCTGTTAATTGTATATCTGATGCGTCTTTGTGCCAAGTCTCACAAATTGTAATAAAGTCATATTTACACAAATCTTCCAAGCATTCGGTATTTTGAGATTTGTTTGCAAATCCTTGTGCGTTCCATGACGTAATAGCCGCCTTACGCCGATGTGTGGATATAACACACTCTTGTTCTCGAATCATTATAAAATCAATAATTTATAATTAGTTCATTGGCGGACAGTCGACGTCCAGGAGCAAGAAACAAAGCTGAAAGGCATGTATACTAGTAGTTCGCGTGTCTAACAGATCTTAAGGATTGTTTTTTTTTCTTCTTTTTTTTCGAAAAACAAAAACAAAAACTAATATGTCATACAGTCAAATATAGTATGTCATATTGGTTAACTTAACATAAATACAATTTATGATATTTTCTATACAATATTAGCAATTGGAATAAAAATACATATATAATTATATACTATACAGATTTCCAGAAACAAACTTTGACAACAAGTGCATTAATGATTATCGAAGCAAGACTTCAATTGCGCATGTACCTTGTATTTATATAACGCAAAATTTCTGTTAGCTGATGCCTACAAAAAGAAAGCTCATCATTTCCCCGAATTGCGGAATGGTTTCTGTTCTCATTGGACAATTTATTATATATGTGGTCACAATTTATGATATATGTGGTGCTATGTTTTCCAGGTTAGAAGGAACTAAATAAGTAGAATTACGTCCCTTTCGTGTTTACAGGGTATCTCACATACAAGTTTTAAAAATTCTGGCGCGCGATTGGCGTATAATAAGTCAAATAATTTTACAAATTCAAGAAATATAATACCCATAGCATGTAAAAACGTGGGCGTTTCCTAGTCTGAAATGCGTTCGTGTCCAAACAATGGCGGGAGATTGAGGCTGTGTATCGGCTTTCGTCAGACTGTCAAATTCTGTGCAAAAAGTGGGGTAGTGTGGAAAACGTATTCTGGTTTTTGAAAAAGGCGTGGCTCGAAAGGTACTCCTATGTGCGAACAGATGCCGAAAGGGTTGGTCTTTACGAACGCATGCATCGTGCACTTCGGAACTCGAAACTTTAGCGTGGGCGTGGTCAAACGTTAACACTGTGGCCTATGGAAAACATTTAGTTCCTTCTAACCTCCAATATCATAAATATTAACCTCTTCGTTGCTAAATATAGAATATGTAGCTAGTGTCGTCGCTTAAATTGTTTATGTCCGTCAGGGGGATTTGAGCATCTATTGAGCGAGGCTCTGCCGAGTCCAATAGATGCCAAACCCCCCGAGCGGACATAAACAGTTTAAGCGATGGCATTAGCTACATATTTTATTTATCCATCGCACAAAACTTGCCTTTTGTGAGGTAAATCTGTCATTTTCCTCAGTTTTACATTCGTTACTTCGATGACGCCATTACATTTATTAGGTCAAGCAAACCAATTAGTATTCATGACGTGTGAAAACCGGAGTGCAGCTTAGAGCGAAATAGTTCATTTGCATTTTTACATTTATTTTAAGCAGACCTTGTTCTGATGATTTATAGATGTTTTAGAGCTAAAACATATATCATTTTACGAATTATTTTAGTGAATTATACACGATAAGAACGTTCTGAAATCACAATGACGTCATTAAGGCCGGTTGACGTCCCTAGTTACCTGCTCAATTTGCATATAAAATTACGTCATAAAAGTAGTACTAACCTAATAAAGCTACGTTGACCTAATAAAGCTACCTTGACGTAATAAACGTACCGTTTATTATACAGGCTTTATGTAGGCAATAGAGGTAGTGAGCGGTGGATAAATATATAATATGTAGCTACTGTCGTCGCTTAAATTGTTTATGTCCGTCAGGGGGATTTGAGCATCTATTGGGCGAGGCTCTGCCGAGTCCAATAGATGCCAAATCCCCCGAGCGGACATAAACAGTTTAAGCGACGACATTAGCTACATATTTTATTTATCCATCGCACAAAACTTGCCTTTTGTGAGGTAAATCTGTCATTTTCCTCAGTTTTACATTCGTTACTTCAATGACGCCGTCACATTTGTTAGGTCAAGCAAACCAATTAGCATTCATGACGTGGGAAAACCGGAGTGCAGCTTAGAGCGAAATAGTTCGTTGGCATTTTTACATTTATTATAAGCAGACCTTGTTCTGAGGATTTATAGATGTTTTAGAGCTAAATCATATATCATTTTACGAATTATTTTAGTAAATTATACACAATATAAACGTTCTGAAATCACAATGACGTCATTAAGGCAGGTTGACGTCCCTAGTTACCTGCGCAATTTGCATCTCAAATTACGTCATAAAAGTAGTACTAACCTAATAAATCTACGTTGACCTAATAAAGCTACATTGACGTAATAAACGTAACGTTTATTATGCAGGCTTTATGTAGTCAATAGACGTAGTGAACGGTGGATAAATGGCGTTATGACGTCGTGTGTTGGGCTGTTGACGTTATTGCCATATTCCAGTGGCAAAATATAACAGGAATATCACAAGAACCATAAAACTGACTCAGTTGAAAGGCTATTATCGATCACAATCGTGGAACATCATACACTGTTTGAAACTTTGAGATACAGTTATTCCGATGCACCAATCTCTGAGTTCCAGTTATGTTCAGTGGCCTACTTCTAGTGTGCTGAATTAGGTCCGTAGTACATACGGACCATATAGCACACCGCGTGCACTTTTACGTCCGTAATATATAGTTACGGACGTCATATACATGTAGCAGCGAAGAGGTTAATGATAAGTTAACATCTTATGAATATTTTGTTTTCATTTCAAATTTCAAATCACTGATTTCCTATACTCCCTCGCCCTTGGGCTCAGTCCCTGTTGATGATATTATATGTGAGCACAGGGATATGGTGATAGGGGTGGGTGTATATACCCCCCCCCCCACTCGACTTTTTGCCAAACTGTTCAACAGTTGGAAATGTCATGACACCTGACACCAACATTAGTTCGAATCTATTCTAATTGTTTCTTTTTCCCCATATCTACTGGAATCACCGACGTTTATGCCATCTAAATATCTAAAGTATAATCCAGGTTGGACCCTGATTCTACAGTTTGACCCCTCCCCCATAAAGTAATCTCTAGTCATTCATTCCAGGTTTTGTGGATTTCACAACCAACATTTAGTAGAATGTGTTGTTTTAGACAAAATTAGAATATTTTCCTTCCAGCTACTTAGACTGAAATGGTCATCTGACAGTTGAAAATTTCCCACACCATAGGGTGCGGTGACATTTCTAACAGTTGAAAATATCATTGTACTGGTTGGAAAATTCCAATCCAAAGCGTGAAAGGGTGTGTGCATATGGAACTTCCTGAAATTGGGAATATATGTTTGGTTCAAGTTGTCCAGTTGCAAATTATAAGAAACATCAATCTAAATAAATGAATGGGAATCCATGTGGTATTTCTCTGCTTGTCATACATGTATATGATCACATCTATAAAAAAAATTATAAGTTGACAATGTCAATGTCAGAGTATTTTTTAGAGTACATTTGTAATCTTTCTTTAAAAATATTATTACATACCTTTTTGGGCAGTGTTCATGAATGTTTTTCCACAATTTATTGAATTTATTGTTGAGTGAACATGTGCATGCCAAATTGTATACCCAGTGTGGTTTCCACCACACACACACTTTCTCACCTGGACATGCATGTGTGCTCAGCCGATCAGGAATTGTGAAATCAGACTTACTGGTTCGATAGCTAAATGAGTGAGTCAGAATGTGATACATAAACATGTTATTGTCAATATATTTACCTGACGTGACTTTTACCTATATTAACTAAAAATATATTCTAGGTGGACAAAAGCGCCAACTACAGTGAATGCGTACTACAGCTTCACAAAGAACAATATAAGTGAGTGCTATTAAACAGAACATTAAAGACTGAAACATAGTAAAAGATTCTGATTTGAAACCAAATTAGTGAAATTTTCTTGAGCCAATTTTACACTATCTTGTGAATGGTCATGGCGTCATTCGCAAAATACAGGCATCACGAACACCTTACAGAATAACCAAATCAATATGATAAGAGTAAGTGTACGTGACCATTTGGTGGGCCAGTTTCCCATATACAAAGTCGACCCCGTGAGTGAATATATTTGCAACTATACTGAATATTTATCTTTTAAGTACAGTATCAATAATTAAATTATTATCGTTACCCGATCATCTTGTGGTACCATATACGACGTGCAAATTAAAGTGTATCGTTTACATGGCGAGTATGTCATGTAGCACTATTTAAATGGACGTGGCCATTTTGATCATTTCATATTGATATTAACCCTTTACCCAACAAACCGGCCAAAACCGGCCAAATAAAGCTTCAACAGCCTAAAATATCTTCGGTCTGTCTCAATAGAACCATACAAATATGGATATCATTGGAACCGGCTCCTTGACCACATTGTGATAGTTACAGTTATGCCCTGTGCCAATGCATTCTCTTATATATGCGAGTCGACCATAGGTCGCCTCGGATATATAAGAGAATGCATTGGCCTAAAAAAAATCTTTTTTTAACACTTTTTACCATTTTTTCTTACATTCTTTAACAATTTTATAATTTTTAATGTGTTAAGCCAATGCATTCTCTTATATATGCGAGGCGACCTATGGTCGACTCGCATATATAAGAGAATGCATTGGCACAGGGCCCTTCTGTTTGGGTAAAGGGTTAAAAAGTATGTACACACAACGTTACACACCGCGCTACTTCTTTCCAACCGATTTGTGTTGTCTTTTTGACTGCTATTAAAATCGGTATTGCACAAAATGTTAACACTATATATTTCCGTCTAGACATGTCCACAAATGCTTCCCTTTAGTAGGCTAATGTTATGTAATATGTGTGCAAATACATGTTTGACACTATCATAAATTATTGAACATGACATAAATGTTGTTCTATCCGCCAACCCTAACACAACATAATGCTCTTCTACCCGCCAACGGGTTAACAAACAGTTTGAGATGTGCTGTGAATTGGGACAAGTACATCATAACCGAGAGAGATGTTTTATTCCTCCAGATATGGAGACCATTATGGTACAATTCCAAAACTTTATTTTTATTTACTGGTGCAATCTTTTGGGTTACTGTAATTATTTTACTATACTAAGTATATAAACATACAGTAATTCATATTTAGTCAGCGTATATAATATCATTGAATAAATTTAATAGATGGATCGGCCATAAAGCAATTATGCATTCAATGACAACACAATAAGTTGCCTTAAGACAGGAATAATTTATTTTGAACATACACCATAAGTGCATGTAGACTATGTTTATAAAGATTTCACAACTTCATACCCACAGTGTTCCCAGCTGGAATATTACAGCCACCGTTCTACAAAAAGGACCAACCACTGTGAGTATTGACTATCGAGTACCGAAAACATTGCTTATCACAGTACGTAAGTACAGCTGACAAATCATACACAGTTTACTAAATCACTATTACCAAGAATGACATAGAAAACTTAGAATGAATGTGTTTCTACTTCCATTATTAATAGCCAGCTAGTGACTCGGTTATGAGTGTTGAACCCACTGTTTGTAAACATTTACTCCAACAATGAAGTACTATGTTTTCCACATCATGTATGAACAGTACATATTGGTGTCTGTTACCGACGTACATAAACGTACATTGTGTTGCCTCGTCTGTAGGTACATTTGTGTGTTTAGATATTGAAATCTGGTGGTCTCGATCCTGAACTGGATGTCCACTGTTGTTATTTGAACACCACATAAGATATGACATGAGGAAGTGCCATCGATTGTCATGTATAGTAACACGTGGGCCTCAGCTTCAATCTCCGGTAATTCAACTCCTACATTGCTGTATGTGCCCGTGCATGTGTTGTACAGGCAGGTGGAAGCTGAAAGTGCAATTGAGTGTGCTGATTTTTTACATTCTTCTGTTGCACAAGTATTGAAAAGCCGGCGATAATGATGTACATTCACATGTGACAATCAGTATATACAGAACAGTTCACATGTCTAGAGTACTCCACATATACTTCTATATGCCAAACAGTAGTTACTATGGAGTTTATAGGAAACGCCAACATTGCCAATTGATTAATAGCCAAGTATAGCGACATTTGTATTTATCAGATTGCAGTTTAAAACAAAAATTAAGAAAAACGTTGTACATTAAACCCTTGTGTAAATAACGAAACAAATAATTTATCACTGCTGTGACTTGCTTGTTACTATATAACAGGTAGAAAACAATTTTACTGAACAGACCGAACTACCATGCAGTGAATAAGATATAGACTGATTTTTGACGATAAGTTAATTATTAATCTAATTTAATAGAAATTAATTTTAAATTCATGACATTAGGTCTTTATTGTCACATTGTTTCACTGTCCCGTCAATTTTTATCCGGCGAAGATAATTTGTTCAATTGGATGTTTTAAGAAAGAGAGAATATCATGTTTAGCTTCAACAAACTAACATCAATGCTTATATAAAATAAAAAAAATGACATATAAAATTTAAACCTTTCTACACTAAATACTCATTGACTAGTAGTTCCATAGGAAGGCTGTTTGTTGAACTTATTATCTGGCCATTTTAAACAAGTTAATAGTAATCCTTCTGCACTTGTATTCTCTTTTTGAACATATGTCGGCTACTCATTTTCCTAGACACACCTCTAAATGAACGATAAATTATTCCAATATATAACTGGTGGTATAATCCATTTAGTATAGAAAGGTTTAACATAAAATCTTCAATACGATACTTTTCCACAACAGAGCGATGAATTATGGAGGAATTGGGGCCGTGATTGGTCACGAGATAACACACGGATTCGATGACCAGGGTGAGTATATCTCATAAATATCCAGACCACAGATGAATGGTTTTTGTTATATCTTGCATGTATATTTCCATTTCTCAACTATTCCTAGTCATTAAGTAAGGGTTAGAGCACAATAATTGTTCTTTAACAGAATCAATCGAGTCGAAGACAAGATTAATTATGGTAAAGAACTATTCACGTGCTCTGACCGACTTTGAGCACAATTGATCCCACATAATGCAATAAACTGGAAATGTGCCATTGAGCGTGTTTTGACCACGACGCACAATCCGTGCGCTGGCCGGGATTGGACACAATAGCCGGTTAGCCACGCCCAACAACGTGATTAACGCGCACTGATCGCCGTTGAATGTGAATAGATATGTCGAAACAACACGGACTGGTCCCACTTTGAAGCACCTGTGCGATTTGTCTGTAATGAGTTGCGTGTGCCTAACAATGGCATACTCACTAAACTATTCATTCGCCAGCCTTGGGAATTGGTGTGCTTTCCCTAAAATCAGGGAACGATTGTAACAATGGGATTGTGCTCTAAGATCAAATAGTAATCTATATACTTTGATGTGTAATACAGTCTCATCAAATCTCCATGTGCAACCGTTCCTCTCGACCAAATGTATCGTTGTGGCGCCATTCCGCTTATGGGATTCTGATGTGAAACACACAACTAATCTTACTTCCAGGTAGTCAGAACGATAAAGATGGGAACCTTATACCTTGGTGGACCGATAAATCTGTGGAGAACTTTAAGGAGAAAAAGCAGTGTATCATTGATCAATATGGGTCATATTTCGTCGAGGACGTAAACATGACGGTATATGTTATATTATGCACTGTTGGTTCACGTGTATCTTGCAACATTGTACACTATACATATACATATACAACCTCGGACATGTGCGCAATGGTGACAATATATGTGAAGACTGATATTAACCATGTATATACTAAATGGTGATAACATAATGTGACATAAATTATATACTACTTACTACTACCGAAGAATGTGATTTTGTAATTGAAAAATTAACGAACATATATACTTATTACTATATCTCTAAAAGACCGAAACTATATGACATAAATGTGTATTAAATTAAATGGCAAACACAATATTTGTCATCTTTAAAGTGACACTCCTCGATTCGAAAAGTGTTATTTCTACAACATGAAATATTAACAAATGGGCACATCGGCATTGGCCTGGAGCCAGAATGCTGCTTTACATTAAATAATCGTAGTGTATAGTTCAACTCATAATAAATATGCCTTATAATCAATAAATTCCCCTCACAATGTCGTCTGAAACCCGGCTGTTGTTTGGAACCTACTGCTGTCATGCGTCGAATTCCATTAAACGTAATGACATTTCATATTTTTTTGAAGTAATGGTATTGCTTAAGAGTGATATTTGTTATGCGACATTGGAAACTAACGGTTGTGTAGTATTTTGGATGCATCCCTGTTGTTGCCTTCTTTAAGACGCATCGTCCGATTTGACGTCAAATAAAATCCAGAATTTCTTATACCTTAACAAAGCAAAACATAAACATACTTGTAATCACCGTCACTCGCATCACACATGCATTGCGAAAATCCAAAAATCATCATCCATAAGTAATACCTCGAAAATCACAAAAGCACATAATTGAAAACACTATTTGTTATCTATCGCTTTTGGGCGAATGGAGCTCTTTATAAGATGCGATCATTTGATGTTTGCTAGGCTGACACAACATTCAAAATGTGTTAGAAGTTCCTCTCTAGGAAGTCGATATCTGGTCACCAACATCTCCTATCATATATATACTGTTGGTAAAAAAACGTACATTAATGCCCTAATTAATCGACTGCTTAACCACAGCAGAATTATGGGTAACTTTTCAGGATTTAGTCGGAAATATGGCTTTTTGCCATTCAACGGAAAGCTCTCGGGGAAAGCTTTCTGATGAATGGCAACAAGCCATATTTCCGAATAAATCCTGAAAAGTTACCCATAATTCTGCTGTGGTTAAGCAGTCGACTAATTAGGGCATTACTGTACGTAAGGTGATTGGTTGTGTCAAATCGTACAGGGTATCTAAATTCAAGGAGATAAAATGAATTGCATCTACTATATATACGGGTGACTGACGTCATGAATAACATAGTCGTAAAGCGAAGTATTTTATCCCAAACGCACTGCAAAGGGTTAACTAGATGAGTGAATTTAATCCAAAATTGTGTACAAACGCAAACATGTTTGGTAGCGTGATCTTTCACTGGCATACATTCATTTGTAGATCACTACAGCATAACGCATGACATTTCAGATAAGTAAGCTACACACTGATATTGCGAAGTACTTAGACGAAATTAAAACATGATTATAAAGTACAGGTATTTTGGAAGTAATGCTATTTAGTTAGCGAATTAATTGGAATAATTCCCCGAGCAAGAATTGCAGGAACTATATTTTTGCCGGAATGGATGCGCGAAGCGGTTGTGTGAACTTTATTTCCAATAAATTAACCGATGAAGCCGGTCGCTAAATTTGAAAACCCTGCCTCCTCCCATTTTTTTGTTTGTTTTTGAATAAACATTTGATTGATGTGTTTGCCCTTTTGACCTACATCTATACGCGGTTATTGTCTCTCAAAACAAATTGTCACTTACATGTTTACTACATTTATTGTATCGGCTTCCTGTAAATAATTATGTTTTCTAAACAGGTAGCTAATTCCAGTTGTCTTTCATTCTAACCATATGCGATAAATGGTGTCATCTTGAGCTGCTGGGCACCATTTCGCATGGTGTGTTTAAGTATAAAGCTTTTCTCTTCGACAGTTGAATGGCATAAACACGCAAGGTGAAAACATCGCAGATAACGGCGGGCTGAAGGAGAGTTTCAGGGTACGTGTATACCATTCCGCTCCACCCAGGATATATCATAGCATATTATTCTCTCCCGGCCATGGGTTCTAACAATATACCGGTACACTACTGCATCCAATACAGTTTTGCATTGTTGATGTTTATCTCTAGGTTTACTCCTACCCTCCAAGAGCATACATGTGCCAGACGCGCGTGGGGTTGCAATGAATTACATTTCGTTACTAAATTTGCGTCGTTGTAGCCTTCAATGTTACAATGATGTAAATATTTTCCATAGGCAGCAGTGCAGACAGTTGATGGTATAATGTCTTCAGTATAATGCACATGTCCTAAATTTTCTGGAAATCTGAAAGATTGATGTTTGGGGTAAAGTTTTATGCAAACAAAAAGATATTAACGTATTGAATCAGCGTATAAATATTAAATTAAAATAATGCCACATTTGACATCATGCCACACAATCAAGTTATCATCCAAAGGGTTAAACTCTGTACCAGTGGTTATGTTACGTATGGAAGTTTATAGAGGAGATGTGCTTTTTATTTTATGTAATGTATCTTGTAATATATAAATATCTTGGCAAGGCAATTGACCAACCAGAGCCCGATGTTTACTCTATTCTATAATTCCCCGTAACCGTTTGGGGGATCTCTGACCCATATTTGCACAACTAAAATCTAAACTAGACGTAACCATATTGCAAGAATATGCATCGTAGTTCTTTCCTCAATATTGAATAAAAAATGAATGCTCCACAATTAGTATATTGCCATGCACCTTATACGTACAGTACCAATTAGAACAAGTGGTGTAATGAGGCGCGCCTTAATATCACGATATTGAGCGCGCCATTTGCGATGAATACATATCTAGATGATAGAGCCTTCTGACATTAGTGCAAACAACCTGAAACCACAAGCCGATTTTACGATTTTTATCAAGATCGATATATCGCAATATATCGCATAATATATCGCAATATAAAGCTGGACATATCGCAACAGTGTCGCAAGCGGCGCGACTATAATCGTTCTACTTGCGATATAGGCCGGATATTGGGCGCGAAAATAGCGCGATTAATAAAACAATTCTTCTGACCTGTACTGTATTCCATTGCCAGGCTTATCGAGACCTAATTAAACGAAGAGGGAGTGAAGAACCCACGCTTCCCGGTCTCGGATACACCAACAATCAGCTGTTCTTTGTCAACTTCGCCCAGGTTAGTTCGCCATGTGCATGTATGCTTAGTTGGTAATTTAAAGTGGTGCATGTAGTTCACAATCCTGCACATCCTGTTACAATGATAGATATTAAAGTAATACACCTTCTTGGACCTATTATATTTAGCGTTGCGAGGCCGTACGAGCGAAACCTCACAACGAAGAATTCACCTTGTAACTCGGGTTCGAGCAGCAACGATGGAGGGGTTCAAACATCCAGTTGGCTTCAGTCATATATGTTTGTTACGGTTATTGACCTGTTGGAAGAAGAAGCTTTGTTCCACATATTTAGCATTCTTACGAAATTAACATCTGTTTGATTTGAATGTATTTTGGTATATCGATAGACCAATATGAGTGAAAGGATGTTTTTGTACTGTCGGTTTGGAGCTGATAAAACTATTGAGTACTTGTGGAATTTTAGATACTTTCAATTAACAAAAACCGAAATTCCAACTGGATGAGAGATGTACATCAATTTGATGACACCGTCAGTAGTTCAGACGCCTAGATTCTCGAATATAAACATCGAGCTTCTCGAATGTATTCCTATGAAGCCAGGTGCATATATGTGACCCGCCATATCAAATCCAGTCGGAAGTCGGGATTTTTTTACCCTGTGCCAATGCATTCTCTTATATATGCGAGTCGACCATAGGTCGCCTCGCATATATAAGAGAATGCATTGGCCTAACAATTTTTTATCATGTTTTTTAAATAAATGTTTCTTACAATTTTTAGGACATAAAATAAAAAAACATCCATTACCCTGCAGGGAGCCCCACACATATATAGAAGCATATAGAAGAGTATCGTCTGCTCATAGTTGTTTGGGGCTCTGTATGGGTGAAATTATAAAATTGTTAAAGAATACAAGAACAAATTATTAAAATTGTTAAATATTGTTAGGCCAATGCATTCTCTTATATATGCGAGGCGACCTATGGTCGACTCGCATATATAAGAGAATGCATTGGCACAGGGTAAAAAAATCCCGACTTCCGACTGGATTTGATATGGCGGGTCACCGGTTTCTCGAGTGTAGCTGCACAATATACTAAACTGATTCTCATACTGAAACAACATCGCTGTTATAACGTAATAGTTTGTTTTATGGTTTATGGCAATTATGCCAAAGGGGATGTCAGGAATGATAACTTATTGGCAAGGTCCGCAAGCACCACACCGACACACCGAGCAGGCAGATAAAAACCCGCGTGATGCATCGACTGGTAACCGGAAGGCGTGAACCCACGGCTATCTAAAAGTCAACAAAAACAGTTAGGATAGTAGAACGGTTGATTATTCATTGGTTATGTGAAGTTTTAATTATGCGATAATAGTATATGTATATATTGAGTATACAGAGAAGTTACACACCCATAGTTACACAAATATAGATAAAGGTCATCGTAGCATGCATTGGATGAGTATATATACCTGTAGTTCCCGATAAATATAGTTAAAGGTCATCGTAGTGTGCATTGGATGAGAATATATAGATGTAGCTCCCGATAAATATAGTTAAAGGTCATCGTAGTATATTAGATATGGATATTGTTTGCAAATTCCCAAATATATGTTTATGACGTATATTACCACATTTCCATCCATAGTTATGATGCATAGTAACCCTCCCCATTTATGTATGATGTATACGACGCACATCTTACAGTTATAATGTATATCACTCCTTTCCCATTTCATAGTTAAGTTCTATGCCAACATGTTAACGTGTATGTCAGATATGATAATTTGGGCAAACTATATATAGTTGAAGGTTATCGTCTCTTATTGGACGAGCAGTTACTCATAATATCGTTAAGGGTTATCGTTGCCCATAGGATGAAAATTGTTAGTAAATTCATAAATATATGGATAGAGTTAAATGGTTTCCATATAATAGTTGTATACATACAGCAACAGTTTATCGCTGTCAGATATTATATATTTTGATTTTATAAACCTTATTATAAATGGCACACCTTTTCTGGTGGTATGTTTATGTATATGTTTATTGTTATGCAGTGTTTGACTATCAGTATATCCTGATGGTTTTGGAGGAAAAATAATTAACCAATTTTGGAAAATGTTTACTAAGACCATGTCCAAAAGATAGCATTTAAAAAGTTGGGATCGAAAAAACTATACCAGCAAAGAGTTCTCAAGAGCATAACTCTGGTATAACAGACATCACATACAGCCTGTTTGTGTGATAGGTTTCGGCGGGTCACCGGTTTCTCGAGTGTAGCTGCACAATATACTAAACTGATTCTCATACTGAAACAACATCGCTGTTATAACGTAATAGTTTGTGTGTCGAATTTTGAAAATTTCCGAATATTTATACTGAAGCCGAAAACTTGACACTTCTATATAGCCAAAAGCAGCGTCTTGTCTGGTTAACCAAAGTGCGCATTGAAACGTTAATTAAGTGACGTGTTATAACTTAGACAATGTGCAAAGATTTTATTACTAACAGGTGCAGAGGGGGGGGGGGTCGGAAAAAAATTTCAGGCACGTATGGCATTTTTTCCCTTTCGATCATTTTTTGTACCCACCCACCCCCACCGCCAAATTTTTTTCCGTTTTCGGCAGTTTTTTCCGACCATTGTTTCACACCCCACCCCCCCCTTTAACACTAAAACAGAGATTTACGGGGGGAAATTCACTGTAAACAGCTGTATATGAATTTCTGTGCATACTATTTATCATGGATGTTAACATGGACATGTAAATAGGAATGAGTCATTTTGAGGTCATTCGGCCGAAAAAACATGGCTGCCAGCGGCCATCTTGGATTTCAAAATTTGCAACAAAATACAACATGATAACTGCCTGCAGTCAGTTTACCAGTTAGAATTACATTATTTCTCTCATTCAAAGTGGTTTTGAAGCCCAACTCATTGCCAAAACACTAAAAAAAACAAGCAGGAAATTTTATTTTTAGGTGCGGAAAAAATTGCTTTGACCACCCACCCACCCTGGCATACGTGCCGGAATTTTTTTTTCACCCCCCCCCCCCCTAACAGGTGTAGTAAACACTTTGATTGAATAAACCGAAACGAACACATAGATTGATTGTTGACAATAATTTAGATATATATTTGTATCGATAACACCGAACTAACGTAAAGCAAAGATAAAAATTGATTTATACAAATTAATGTTAAACCTACATTACAATAATATACTCTTACAATAGGTTTCATCGATTTATTTTCACCAGCATTACATACCGTCTTGAACTTAAATGAGCACAATGTGTCCTCTATATATGACCCGCCATATCAAATCCAGTCGGAAGTCGTGATTTTTTTACCCTGTGTCAATGCATTCTCTTATATATGCGAGGCGGCATATATAAGAGAATGCATTGGCTTAACAATTTTTTACAATTTTAATAATTTGTTCTTGTATTCTTTAACAATTTTATAATTTCACCCATACAGAGCCCCAGACAAACATGAGCAGACGACACTCTTCTAGGTGCTTCTATATGTGTGGGGCTCCCTGCAGGATAATGGATGTTTTTTTTATTTTATGTCCTAAAAATTGTAAGAAACATTTAGTTAAAAAACATGATAACAAATTGTTAGGCCAATGCATTCTCTTATATATGCGAGGCGACATATGATCGACTCGCATATATAAGAGAATGCATTGGCACAGGGTAAAGAAATCCCGACTTCCGACTGGATTTGATATGGCGGGTCACATAATTGTGCCATGATTTGCGTTGCACTTGTTATGTACTGTTTTCGAGTCTAAACTTCTGTTTTCTTTTTTCTTGTCCCATCAAGACTTGGTGCTATAATAGGAGACGACAGACGGCCACATCCTACATATTAGATGGCGTTCATAGCTTACCACGATTTAGGTAAGTGTCTGCTTATGACTAACTAATTAACTAAAAATGTTTTCCCCGGAAATCTCCGCAGTATGACGTCACTGCGCACAGATCGTATTAAAACTAATTTTATGGATGACATGTATCGACTTACGGTTTCGTTTTCGCAAGTAACAAATTTGGTGATAATTGTTGAAATTTTTGTAAAATTTTAATTTAATGGCAATTCTGTGACCTTTTTAAGGATGTTTTTTAATGTTGTCGTAATCTTAAAACATTTAAACGCTGTGTGAAAATAGCCGTGTGACAGGAAATCTATTCCGCTATTTTAGCTATAATTTGGCGAGGTCGCTGTATGAATTAATTTCGACAATCTTATTGGAATCATGTTTTTACTGTGTAATGTTGTGATTGGTTGACACTTACGTCATTCTTCTTGGAAGTATTGGGATTTCCTGCTATTTGTGTCAGCTTATCGAAGCAGTTTGGCTAGTTCAGTAGTATGGGTTTGACTCAGACTGGATCGGGCGGTATCCAAATGCTAATGCAATAAAGTTTTGGTATGACACTAAGGGTGGTGGTCAGTATATATATATTGGCTGGTGCATAATGTGCGCGTTGTGTAACTGCATTTCGCGTTAGTTTCCGCACACACATGGCTGCATGTTTCTAATGCCAATTTCTAATGTATAATTTTACCAATATCACCCTGGTATTTGTACTCCGCTATCAGCTTATGAATCACATGTTTCAGCATAATTCACCCTACTATTTTTTCTCCTGTATTTTCAGTTCGGCAATTCAGAATTCTATTTCCACCCTATATACCATGGTCGGTTAATGAAGTCTTAAACATGAACAATGAACATATTTGAGGTCACGAACATGTGACTACCCGAGGTGTTGATCACTTCTTGACTCAGCCGACTTAGTTACAACAATATTCTTGCCCCATTATGTTAACGTTTGAGTATGTCCCCGGGTACTGAATTGTTTGCATTGATTAGATAATGAAACGTTTCTTCTCGCAAAAAAAGATAACAAAAACAACAGCTGCGTAGTGTGTTATTGTGCCATTTTAGTATGGTCGTCCGGAGGTTGAACCTAGAACAAATTGCTATAAAGCTGGTTTTGGTCTCATTTTGTGTGGAAAAGTATCAGGAATAACATATCCAAAATCCGCTAAAATCCGCCTTGGGGAAAATTCAGGATTCAAGATGGCGTCCAAGATGGAAATATTCCCCAATCAGCATTGGTCCGTTGTGAGGTAGGGGTAATGAGATTGATCTCGAACATTTGTCATCACGTTTGATAGAGGATTCCACGGGGGTCATATTGACCAAATATCAGTAACAGAGAGTCAAAAGATGGCCACCAAAATGGCCGCCATTCTTTTGTTTATTTTGTTGATCGAAATCGGCCAGTGATGACCAGAATAAGAAATGCTTTATGATTTCGGCACTTGTGTGTCAAGTATATCAATATACTCAGACCTCATCCTAGTCATCTCCCATCAGAACCTCTTCTGAATTCACGCAGCCCTCTTCGCGAGAATCTCCATAAGCGATAACACATTTCAGACCATGTTTGCGATATGTACACACATTGGTGTCACATGTTTTTGTTATGACATCTTATACTTGCACCGTACAAACTTGAGCAATTCGACTGGGGCTGCATTTTGGTCAGTCATGACTGGGGCAAGATCCGCACCACGACGTTCCCAACCCCATCTTTCAGCATTCAATACGTCGGTATTCAGTGTTCTTCAAATCATCACCTGGAGATTAACTCTGAGACTATGATAGTATGCCGCTCGTTCTGTTGGTGTGAGTTTTTGCGGCACTAACGAAGTCTTGCTAGAAGATACCATATCCATAAACTTCGCATACCGAAGTGTATTTAGTGAGTCTTCTTTCTTAACAATACACACTACAACGAAAAGCTGCATGCCGGCCTCTCCAATGTCTTTCTGATTAGCACTAGACACCTGCATTGGTGATGATATTTTGCGAACTTCAGAAGACTCGTTTATATTTCTGACGATACCTATTTTCCCATGTCCGAATACTGCAGATGTGGTGTCACAGCCTCCCCATGCATGTGCAAACAGGATATGGGAAGTTGTGAACTGCCCAGCCTTACACACGATGTCACCGATTCGCCATACTTATGGAAGCACTGCATTTGCCAGATTTCCGAGCATCAGATTGGAATAATATGTCGGTCATGTTGGATTTCCAGTGATGGATCAAAAGAATAATCAGATCTGTACGTTCTGCGATAACTCTGAGGTTTCTTCCATGTGATGCAAACTTTAGGGCAGGAGAAACTATCAGAGTATCTGCGTCACCACTGCTGTTATGAACTGCATGCCCACCATCCGATAAGAGGCGCCCAAGCAAGTTAATTAACTGACCTTTGTTTCTCTCATTTGAGAGGAACATTTGCTGGTTATTGTGGCTCTCTGTTGTTTTAGTGACCCGATCTTCGGCACATCTTTTGCCAGATCGCCGGCTGTGTTCGTGATCTTTAATAGACGGGCCATACTTTGTTCGGACGTACTTCTGATATTGAGTGGCTACTTCCTTGTATGTTGAGTTTTAAATTCACTTCACTGCTATGGAGAAGAGCTCCGCCATCAAGAGTGGTCGCAATTCCTTCTGTGAATATTCGACTTCCTGAACGAAATAAGTCAGAGCCATCGCTAACTGTGCTTTTGCTGGTTTTCGCACTGATTGATCTTTGAACAGGGAAGTTGGTATGGTCGTCAGGTCAAGAGGCTGGATTGTGTCCTAACATTACTCGCCATGATAAATTCGAATATATAAGTTTATGTTCCGTTCACGCCACTGGCTGTGTTGTTCTGCTGTATTACTATGATGCTGGTAGGACAAAGCGTTGATGTTAAAGGGGTACTGTACCCTAAATCCGGCCATTTTTGGGACACCATCTCCTTTTATAATCAACAGAATATATGCAACAGATGAATGAATTTGAGCCATACATGGATGAGTGCAAAATACACTCATTTACCGAATGAACGATACAAACAACATGGTAATTATAATGAAAATGAATTTATGGCTGGAGTCATAAAATAATTTGCATTATAATGACCATGTTGTTTGCATCATTTGAGTGTATTTTGCACTAATCTATGGCTCAAATTCATTCATTTGTTGCATATATTCTGTTGAGTATAAAAGAAGATGGTCCCATAATTGGCCGGATTTAGTGTACATTACCCATTTACGAATAAGTACTGTTAATGTTACTATAGTTACTAATGATGGCGGTTCTGGTGTTTGAAAAACAAAACGTCAGAAACAACCATCGAGTCAACAACCATGGTCGGTTTTGCAACACAAACATCACAGATAATATTAAAGATGTATAATCCGATTAAGCGCCCCTCATTTACTACTTATTTGGTTTCGGGGTTAAACAATATTTGATTCGAGTTGAGGAACCCACCTATCAAAGACCAGAGTTATTAGATATCGATTTTTGAAATCTATTATTTTTTACCATCTGAGACTTGAGAGTGGCTCAGTACAAAGTCGACGAGCCGACGGTCTCGGAACAAATTGCCGATGAAGATGGATAACTCTAAAAGCAATAGGCGTTGTGTTGATAATAAGGCCAAATTTAGTCGCCCAACATGTTGATAAATAACATGTTTCGGGCAATTTTATACTATAGTTGACAGCGGGTAGCATTATTGTTGGACAATTAACCGATTCTGATAACTGAAGTGGTATTTCTAAAAATGTTGTTGTTGTTGGAATATGATTATATGGGGACCATTTAAATCGGATTGAGTACATGTAAGCTAGTTTATACACATGGCTTTTCACAGATCTGTTCAGATCAGCCAAACAAATGCGAAAATGCAAACTTGAAATAAAATAACAGAACTTTTTCTTAACAGCATCGCTTTACCCTACCAACATCATAGCAACTTATGCAGGACCACTTTACCGGGGATGGTTCATCGAAAAAAGTAATATCAGAGTAGCATCGTATTGCTACATTAACCCTTTACCCAACAGAAGGGCCCTGTGCCAATGCATTCTCTTATATATGCGAGTCGACCATAGGTCGCCTCGCATATATAAGAGAATGCATTGGCTTAACACATTAAAAATTATAAAATTGTTAAAGAATGTAAGCAAAAATGGTAAAAAGTGTTAAAAAAAGTTTTTTTTAGGCCAATGCAATCTCTTATATATGCGAGGCGACCTATGGTCGACTCGCATATATAAGAGAATGCATTGGCACAGGGCATAACTATAACCATCACAATGTGGTCAATGAGCCGGTTCCAATGATATCCATATTTGTATGGTTTTATTGAGACAGACCCAAGATAATTTAGGCTGTTGCAGCTTTATTTGGCCGTTTTTGGCCGGTTTGTTGGGTAAAGGGTTAAATGTGCTTAGATTCCTCTTAAATTGCTTTCTTGTGTTACAGGGTAATAGGAACACTTCAGAATTCTTGGGACTTTGCCGACGCCTTCAGCTGTCCCGTTGGATCGTTTATGAATCCTGAGAAGAAATGCAGCGTGTGGTGAAATGTGACGCAACAATTTCTGAAATATTTAAAAGGGATACTGTACCCAAATGTTGTTGTTGGTTTCTTTAGTCCCTGAGTTGTAGAATAAGGTAACCAGATTTCCATTACTTGAAAGTCTGTTGAGTACGAAGTGATGTTACGGATGGCAGATTAGCCGGAATGCGAAAATACCAATTGTCGTTGTCGAGCACTTTTTTGACAGTTTTCCAACAAATGTATCAAATAAATGTTATATTATATGCATACTAGTCCCATATACTCATTAAGTTATTGTATACTCACTAGTCAGTGAGTGGCTTGAGTTTACACCCCTTTCAACATAATTGTGTACACGACCATGTGTGCCACGCTTTGCCCAATCCACTATCCGTGAATTATTTTTATTACGTCTTGTATCAAATATCAAATTATTAACGTTGATTTTAAGATAACGTATTAACCTGAACGTTAACAGAATACATCTTCGACTCAAATTACTTAGCGTTCCATATATTATCGATATTAGATCGTTGTTATCACCGGAAATGTATTGAAAATGGAGTACAGTACCCCTTTAAGGACAAACATTATTATTTTTTTTTTGTGGTGTTCCTTTTTTGACGTGTTTTGTGTTTATGGTTTTTTTACTTCAGTTTGTTTCTGTCAGGATGTGATTACATATGGTTAAGAACAGAGCGAATGTTACTAGCATTTCACTATTATCAATTAGTTATTTACTTAGGTTTTATAGGCATAATAGACAGTTAGCCGTTTGTCAAAATGCATGCAAAGGAATCGCATGTGTTCTTATCTACATTGTATATTGTAAAGTGAATAAAATATTTTCGAAACATATATACATGTAAGTTGCTTTTTAAAAGAAATTAAATTAGAGGTTGAAGTGATATTAGTACTCCCTCAAATTAATACCGCGATATACAGATTAGCCCTTCCATGACTGGAGCTCATTTACATTTTACGGAAACCATGTGCCAGTGCATTCTCTTGTACATGTATACATATATAATATAATGCAGTGGCGCAAGATCTTTAGTGCTGTACCAGCGCAGTTCCATTCATGGGCGCAGCCAGCTAGGGTTCGATGGTTTCGGACAAACCCGCCCTTGAAAACAGAGGTGCCCTCGTTGCCTGACTTCCAGGGTTCGACAGGTCGTTGGCTCGGGCAACTTCGGGGGTTCCTTAAGTTAATGCATGAACCCCCGAAGTTGCCCGAGCCAACGAACCGTCGAACCCTGGAAGTCAGGCGACGCGGGCACTTAAGCAGTCAGCAAAAGCATGATCGGCCTATGCTAGATTATTTCACATTAAATTGAGGTCCGTATATAATGTTTCTGTGTAATCCACATATACGTAGGTCGAAAATTTGATTTCGATGTGAATCAAATCAATAGTCCCGTGGAATGTCGGCATATGACCACACTGTCCAATCGGCTCGCGGAATACCAGTGTGAACGTCAGAATACCAGTGCTGTACAGGAGAATACCAGTGTTTTAAGCGATATGATGGTACCATAACTAGAACTGGACGGCTAAATAACATGACAAAAGACAATGGAAATGTATATACGATCTATTTTACATTTACCCAGTGGAGGGGTCACCTGGTGATGTTCAGTTCGACAATTGGCGATCTGGCCTTTGTTTAAAGCAGAAAAATAGGGTGTACAAACTCGTAGGGTGGAGGTCAAATTTTGCCCTAATCGGTATTCTGCTGCGTTTTGTTTAATTCCTGAGCATAACTTGCGGAATCTTTTATAATATTCCGACAGCGGAATCTATTGGCAAAACGTGCACTTCGAAATCACTGGCGTGCATCAGTTGGAAATACGCAAAAATAAATCGAAACGAGGGACGGTGCTCACATAAAATGGCACGACGAACTACCAGTGCATGCCAACGAAGGCTACCAGTGCCAACTTTTCTTTATATGGTAAGTTATATCGGGTATATGTCGATAAACGCTTCATACGGAGCATCGGGCACCCGAAATGCCTGACCATTTCCAAAATAACGACAAAGTTGATCTAGAAGGGTAAATATGTGGATCTATAATAGGAAAGTACGAAACTTCAACTATATACGTCGATACTCAAAGTTAGTGTAACATGTAGAACAAATTTCATGATGTCCAAGTCGGAATATGGCGTTTTTGTAGAATTGTTCTTAAAACTATTGGGGTACGCCAGTTTAAATGCAATTTTCCGAACTTGTACAGTAGCTGAATAATTACATTATAAAATGCCAAAATATGTTTGGCCCATAATGGTGAGTGACGAATAAATCAATTGCTTTAAATATATAATCCGTGGTGATTGGTTGCGACATCTATCAGTTATGTTGCCTTGTTTATTTGTTTATATTGTTTATAAGCAAGTGGTTGAATTTAGGGAAAACCACCGAACTGTCTCGATAAATACACGGAATGAAATGTTCTCCATCGGGAATTTTCCTTTAGCAATCATATCGAAAAAAGTGTTTATGTCTTTCAAGTATCCAGTTCCTTTTAAGGCGGCTGTTGCTTTAGCTGGTATTGAATAACCATCGTGCCTTCCTTGTTGAAAAGGCACTCTCTTTGCTCGGATGATCCCGCGGTTATAGTTCGCTCTCTTTTAAAGGGCGCCCATGAAAGTTGCTTGCTGAGCACACCTGACTGTGACCCCGGTGTTACTGGCCCAGCCACATCTGGCTCCACATTTTCACTGTCGTGTCCGTTTCCGCTGTCGCGTTTTTTTCTTCAAATTTTATTCTTTTCCTCTTGTCCCATTGATTGCCGCGCTTTCTTTTTCTGAAAAGAGAAAAATAATGAGAAATTAGATATGCATAAACTAAGTTCCACTAGATTTATCCATATGCACACGCAGTCATACAAAATATCAATCTATTTGTACCAGGTTTTTCAAAGTACCGCCGGTACCACACATGCCGATGCCGGTACCGGTACTTTGTTACGGTTCCGGTACCGGTATCGGTACTGACTAGCCATTGTATAGTTCTAGGTATATCTCAAGGTAATACTTGCAGTGCTGAAAATCACAAGACACGAACTCGATTCTTAACTTAAACTAATGATAATTTTATATCAGAATAAAGCAAATATTTCGGGACATTAGATACCATTTTGGAATATAATAACGAACTTTCCCGTAGAGTTTAGTGATGCGCAAATGACAACATATACAATTCAATCAACCAAAAATGGCCTTAAAATCTACGAAGAACTCAACATATAGGCAAAGATATGCATGCCCCAATATCAATTACTTTCTAAATTTTGGGAACAAGTCTACCCCATATATGCAACATTTGCTGGGATAATTAGAAATATCATTCCATTAGAATAAGATCGTCTTCCCTATTTAATGATAGACTTATTTGCAAATGTTAAACATTAGTTTGAATCCAATTGACATGGAACTAACTGTTTGAATCCAATTGATATGGAACTAACTCAGTGCCAATACCGAATAAAGGGAAATTTAAACTCTTGTCAACTAAATTGTTACCAATGTTGAGTATCGCCGTACTTAAAATTTCGAACTTTTATATCTTAGACCCACACATGTACCATTCTAGATCGATTGTGCCCAAATCTGATGAGGGGATGAGACATTCCTAGTAGCTTAAACCGGATCTAAAACGTCCCCCGACATATACCCGATACAAATTACCATATAAAGAAAATTAGGCACTGGTAGACCTCGTTGGCATGCACTGGTAGTTCGCCGTGCCATTTTCTGTGATCACCGCCCCTCGTTTCTATTTATTTTCGCGTATTTCCACTACTACACGCCAGTTATTTCGATGTGCACGTTTTGCCAATAGATTCCGCTGTCGGAATATTATAAAAGATTGCACACGTTATGCTCAGGAATTAAACAAAACGCACTAGAATACCGATTAGGGCAAAATTTGACCCCCCCCCTACGAGTTTGTACACCCTATTTTTCTGCTTTAAATGAAGGCCAGATCGCCCAGAGTCGAACTGAACATCACCAGGTGACCCCTCCACTGGGTCACCTGATCAAAACTGATCATATGCGTGTGCATATGGATCAATACTGATCGTATATACCTTACTATTGTCTTTTGCCTTGTTATTTAGCCGCCAAGTTCTAATTATGGTACCATCATATCGCTTAAAAACACTGGTATTCTCCTGTACAGCACTGGTATTCTGACGTTCACACTGGTATTCCGCGAGCCGATTGGACAGTGTGATGACGTTGCTAGTCGAAAGTGGACAGCATTGTGTTCAGTTTCAATTAAAGTGACGCTGTATGAATGTGTGCATGTCAAACTTGTTTTTACAGTCATTGCCAATTATGAACGAATAGACAGTGTATGCAAACACTACATGTACATGTATATATATAGGGTACATTTTTGGGTGTCAAGATGTGTACCCGTGTGGTCACGTAGTACATGTATATCGAGGACGATGCTTGCATTGCGAGGGTTCGAACCTATTTTCTTCCCAAAAACAGGGTTTTAGTTGAAGTCCCACTCCTATATCAACCAAAAAAGGACCCCATTGTTAGTTGGTGGGTGGGATGTCAATTAAAACCTTGCTGTGCGGGACTGTATGCCCAGTAACTTTTCGATAGATCCTATTTTGCATCAGGGTGGGAAAAGAAGGTTCGATTACAGGCCGTACAGCGCGCTAGTCCGATCCACTCCCAGAGTTCAATAGTCAACGGGTTCAATGGTCCGATGGTACAATAGTCCGATGGTTCAAGGGTATGATAATCCGAGGGTGTGACAGTCCGATTGTTCAATATCCCGAGTGTCCATTAGCGGACGTGACGACGGGGATTTGCGGGTCTTCCCAACGTTGTTAAAAATTCCAGTTGACTTGCAATAGGTCGGGGGTTATAGCTTACATGTATATAGGATAAGTCAAATACAGTTTGTTCATATTTATATTATAGGAAAATAAATACGCAGGACATTCCAAGCTTTACATATAATGTTCTACATGCATATATATCTATAATGGGCGACATCCAATGAGTGATTGACTGCCGTTCAATTCCATCTATCTATCTATATCTATATATATATATATTTGCGAATGTCTGTCTGTCTGTGTGTTCTGTAGAAATTCACAGGGGACCACCTATAGATGGCACAAAATGGGTCTATTAGGGGTAACTTTTTACGAGAAAGATAATGGCGAGGGTTAGAATTTTCTAAAGTGATGTCGTTGTTGTCTGGGGCAAAAAGGGGGAGGGGCAGAAAAAAAAATGTCGCCGATTGCCACCAAACTTATATTATAATCATCCCCATAATATGAGGAACATAATGGTGTGGTTTAAATATGTCAATAGTCGCGCCGTTCGCGTCAGGGGTGCCCGGAAGGGGAGAGGGGCACCAAAATTTATCAAAATAATTTTAGCGCCGAATTCCACCAAATTGATGCACATTCTTCTGAGATCTTCTCCAATATACAAGGAATCTTATTGTGTGATTGAAAGACGCCAAATTTGTGTCGTTGGTATGAGAGATTTGGGGGGGGGGGGTGGGTGGGTACTAAATCTGATAAGAATTGGTTTAGTCGCCGATTGCCACGAAACTAAGACAAATTCATCCCCATGGTATGAGGTGTCTAATGGGTGGCTTAAAGCTGTCAAAAGTGGCGTCATTCGAGTCAGGGGTACACTGAAAGGGAGAGGGGCATCAAAATTGATACACAATATTTTTTGCGCCAATTTCCACCAAATTGATTCACATTTATCCATGATATGAGGAATCTAATCGTGTGATTTTAAAGACGTCATACGTGGTGGTGCTTTGGTGGGAGATTGGGGTGGGTGGGGTGGTCACTAATTAACCAATATTTCGAACTGCGTGTGGTCCTTTTATTACAAAACCGTCAATGTAGTCCATCTTCAACACCTGAATTTGTCAATTAAGGGCGTATCCGCACTGTAGAACTGGTTCAAATGACTATAAATATCATATTTTGACCTATCACGATATTCACAAGTTCGGGATGACCCATATAACCACTATTTCGAACTGCATGTGGTACTTTTATTACACCACTGTCAATGTAGTCCATCTTCAACACATGAATTTGTCAATTAAGGGCGTATCCGCACTGTAGAATTGGTTCTAATGAATATTACTATCATATTTCGACCTATCACGGTATTCACAAGTTCGGGAATGACCATACAACCAATACTTCGAACTGCGTGTGGTCCTTTTATTACACAACGGTGAATGTAGTCCAACTTCGGTCCATATATTTGTCAATTGAGGGCGTATCCGCACTGTGAAATTTGCCCAAATGACTATAGCAGTAATATTTTGACCTATCACGATATTCACAAGTTCGGGATGACCCATATAACCAATATTTCGAACTGCGTGTGGTACTTTTATTACACCGCTGTCAATGTAGTCCATCTTCAACCCATGAATTTGTCAATTAAGGGCGTATCCGCACTCTAGAATTGGTTCAAATGACTATAACTATCATATTTTGACCTATCACGATATTTACAAGTTCGGGATGACCCATATAACCAATATTTCGAACTGCTTGTGGTACTTTAATTACACCAATGGCAATGTAGTCCATCTTCAACACATGAATTTGTCAATTAAGGGCGTATCCGCACTGTAGAATTGGTTCAAATTACTATAACTATCATATTTTGACCTATCACGATATTCACAAGTTCGGGATGACCCATATAACCAATATTTCGAACTGCGTGTGGTCCTTTTCTTTCACAGCGGTCAATGTAGTCCAACTTCAATCCATATATGTGTCAATTAAGGGCGTATCCGCACTGTAGAATTGGTTCAAATGACTATAACTATCATATTTTGACCCATCACGATATTCAC
This sequence comes from Siphonodentalium dalli, assembly GCA_032622095.1. Classification (NCBI taxonomy): domain Eukaryota; kingdom Metazoa; phylum Mollusca; class Scaphopoda; order Gadilida; family Siphonodentaliidae; genus Siphonodentalium; species Siphonodentalium dalli. Next base: position 107,679,632 of record CP136068.1, read on the forward strand.
AAGTTCGGGATGAACCATATAACCAATATTTCGAACTGCGTGTGGTCCTTTTCTTTCACAGCGGTCAATGTAGTCCAACTTCAATCCATATATTTGTCAATTAAGGGCGTATCCGCACTGTAGAATTGGTTCAAATGACTATATCTATCATATTTCGACCTATCACGGTATTCACAAGTTCGGGAATGACCATACAACCAATACTTCGAACTGCGTGTGGTCCTTTTATTACACAACGGTGAATGTAGTCCAACTTCGGTCCATATATTTGTCAATTAAGGGCGTATCCGCACTGTGAAATTTGCCCAAATGACTATAGCAGTAATATTTTGACCTATCACGATATTCACAAGTTCGGGATGACCCATATAACCAATATTTCGAACTGCGTGTGGTACTTTTATTACACCACTGTCAATGTAGTCCATCTTCAACCCATGAATTTGTCAATTAAGGGCGTATCCGCACTGTAGAATTGGTTCAAATGACTATAACTATCATATTTTGACCTATCACGATATTCACAAGTTCGGGATGACCCATATAACCAATATTTCGAACTGCTTGTGGTACTTTTATTACACCACTGTCGATGTAGTCCATCTTCAACACATGAATTTGTCAATTAAGGGCGTATCCGCACTGTAGAATTGGTTCAAATGACTGATAACTATCATATTTTGACCTATCACGATATTCACAAGTTCGGGATGACCCATATAACCAATATTTCGAACTGCGTGTGGTCCTTTTATTACACAACGGTCAATGTAGTCCATCTTCAACACCTGAATTTGTCAATTAAGGGCGTATCCGCACTGTAGAACTGGTCCAAATGACTATAAATATCATATTTTGACCTATCACGATATTCACAAATTCGGGATGACCCATATAACCACTATTTCGAACTGCGTGTGGTACTTTTATTACACCACTGTCAATGTAGTCCATCTTCAACCCATGAATTTGTCAATTAAGGGCGTATCCGTACTGTAGAATTGGTTCAAATGACTATAACTATCATGTTTTGACCTATCACGATATTCACAAATTCGGGATGACCCATATAACCACTATTTCGAACTGCGTGTGGTACTTTTATTACACCACTGTCAATGTAGTCCATCTTCAACCCATGAATTTGTCAATTAAGGGCGTATCCGCACTGTAGAATTGGTTCAAATGACTATAACTATCATATTTTGACCTATCACGATATTCACAAATTCGGGATGACCCATATAACCAATATTTCGAACTGCGTGTGGTCCTTTTATTACACCACTGTCAATGTAGTCCATCTTCAACACCTGAATTTGTCAATTAAGGGCGTATCCGCACTGTAGAACTGGTTCAAATGACTATAAATATCATATTTTGACCTATCACGATATTCACAAGTTCGGGATGACCCGTATAACCACTATTTCGAACTGCGTGTGGTACTTTTATTACACCACTGTCAATGTAGTCCATATTCAACACATGAATTTGTCAATTAAGGGCGTATCCGAACTGTAGAATTGGTTCAAATGAATATTACTATCGTATTTCGACCTATCACGGTATTCACAAGTTCGGGAATGACCATACAACCAATACTTCGAACTGCGTGTGGTCCTTTTATTACACAACGGTGAATGTTGTCCAACTTCGGTCCATATATTTGTCAATTTTTCAATATTTTCAAAAATAAAGGATTCTGTTCATGTTTATTAGTAATCACAGAAACCATGCCCATTGATGCAACATTTAAAGTGTATACTTCATGGTGGATTATGTTAGGTATACAAAATGTGAACTTTATTGAGATTTAAAAAAATGAAATTTACAGGCAATGGTCCAAGATAAACAAAGTCCATATCTAAGAATCAAATATGGGAATATGTACTGAACACTGTGATGGGTGATGTACTACAATAAAAATATTATATTTATTGAGCGTTCTTTGAAAAAATTACTTTGAACCAGTTGTTGACAAATGATATATACTTGCATAAACATTGGCTGCGTGGATGCTAGAAGGTATGGGTTAAGCAGTGGTCAGTATAATACTGTGAACTCTGTTGACAATAGAATGCTAAGCCTCAATCAAAACTCTACCAGACCATCACACTATTTCTAGTAAGTATGTCGATCACCACTCACTCAACTTCCGCATGAGTGATTATCCTGACACCAGCTAAAGGCTATTCACACCAGATTGTATATAAGCCATGGACAGTTGACTCATAAACTGCTGGCTCTCATTCAATCATATCGTGAAGTTAGTATATCATTTGTCAACAACTGGTTCAAAGTAATTTTTTCAAAGAATGCTCAAGAAATATAACATTTTGTTTTGTAGTACATCATTCATCACAGTGTTCAGTACATATTACCTTATTTGATTCTTAGATATGGACTTTGTTTTTCTTGGACCATTGCCAGTAATTTTTTTGTTTTTATTCCCAATAAAGATCACATTTTGTATTTCTAACATAATCCACCACGAAGTATACACTTAAAAGGTTGCATCAATTGGCATGGTTTCTATGATAACTAATATATGAACAGAATTCTTTATTTGGACTCTAATTTTTTTGGGAAAAATTGGGTCCACAAAGCCCTTAAAATTAAATTAAAAATAAGATATTGGCTGTCAGACCTCAATTTGGAGTTATAAGTACAATTCAGAGTCCTTATGAAACCACTTTTAATTAAAATCTAGAAGTTACTTTCGAGAGAGAACATAATTAGTTGTTCGCAAAAGTTTAGTTATTTACCAAATAATACGGTTTCGAAATCTCAGTTATGGACATTATTATTCCTAAATTATGTTTTTTCAAATTGTTTTACGAATGTCCACGCATGAGTGAATATTCTTCAATTTCTTTTCACGTGTGACGTATAGCTTCACTTTTAATTTCCATTACAATGTATTTGCGGAACATCATTTTCTGAGAGTTTATGTTGAACTATTTTCTGCTTGTATTCTGTTCTCAATTGTTGCACAAAATATGCGGTTGTTGGACAAATTGAATGCCAAACTTGATCTAGAAAATAGATGCAGTCTGTATATTTATCTATAATCAAGTACGTTGACAGAACGAGTGCGTATAATAGAAAGCGCGTATATATAATACTGCGCGAGAGTTTTAGATCGAAAATGTGTAACTTCATATATATACAAACGCTGTTCATAGCATACTTATATCGCCTGAAGTTACAACTTCTTGATCTAAACTTTACTATTATTATGTGTTTGAGGTGAACTGTCGAATGATGATCAACTTTGTGAACCAGTTTCCCCCAAAATATGATTGAGTCAAAATAAAGGATTCTGTTCACTTATATTAGTAATCAGAGCAACAAGGCCAATCGATGTACAATTTGAAGAGTACAATTCACGACATGTTAGCTTACCAATACAATATGTGAACTTTATAAATGATTTTTACAATATTTGTTTCAAACCCAAATCCAAGACAAAGTCTATATCTAAGTAATGCATGGGTTCGCATGTGTTTGTCATGTCGCCAAAACCATTAAAGCTACATCACCCGATTCGACCGTCTCCATATCATCCAGTTATAAGAACAACGGAATTTCACCAAAAGTCGATTTTGTTATCCAAATTAAGTGTATTACCAATAAATGGTCACAACAATACCAATCACGGTATCATATTTGCCGAAACAGTCCTATAATAACGTTTTTTCTTGGAAGTTTGTAGGATGAGTGAGTGTGGTTTTCAAATTCCTATATTTAGTGGATTTCTCCGACACATGTCATCACAAATGTAAGCAAAACAAAACCTGTAATCAGCATGCCGCTATATATATTTTTTATTTGTCATGACAAAAACATAACTACCGATTCCTAAATACGCATATATGAACGTATCCATACGTCAACTATCACAAGTCATCTTATATATTGTTGCCGGCGTTACTTCTCGTCGGATTTTATCCCGAAATTAATTTGCGATAGCAATGATCGCCATCCGAAATGTGACATTGCGTGACCTTTCGAACTCTCGCGACGGCGTCTGCGCATGTCCATATTTATCTGGAAAAAGATAATTGGAATATATGCCAGGCCGGGGGGGGGGGTGAAAAAAACAATTCTGGCACGTATGCCGGGGTGGGTGGGTGGTCAAAGCCACCAACAAGCAATTTTTTCCGCAACTAAAAATAAATTTCCTGCTTGTTTTTTAGTGTTTTGGCAATGAGTTGGGCTTCAAAACCACTTTGAATGAGAGAAATAATGTAATTCTAACTGTAAACTGACTGCAGGCAGTTATCGTGGTGTTGTATTTTGTTGCAAATTTTGAAATCCAAGATGGCCGCTGGCAGCCATGTTTTTTTTGGCCGAATGACCTCAAAATGACTCATTCCTATTTACATGTCCATGTTAATATCCATGATAAATAGTATGCACAGAAATTCATATACAGCTGTTTACAGTGAATTTCCCCCCGCAAATCTCTGTTTTAGTGTTAAAAGGGGGGTGGGTGTCAAAAAATGGTCGGAAAAAACTGCCGGAAACGGAAAAAAATTAGGCGGTGGGGGTGGGTGGGTACAAAAAATGATCGAAAGGGAAAAAATGCCATACGTGCCTGAAATTTTTTTCCGACCCCCCCCCCCCCCCCCCCCCCCCCCTTCAGGCCGGCAAATATTCGATGTGGTGAAAGGTGAAAAATAACAAATTTCAAAAATGTATGGACCTACACAGAAAACTACTATAGTACACCACCTGAAGGAAGATCATATAACAATAGCAATACAAGTGTCAAAAATATATCTTTGTTTTGATTATATTTTAAAGGGACATGTTGGGAGGATCGAGCGTTCCCCGCAAGTATATAGAGGATCTCCAGCGATGGTATGTTGGGATATAAAAGTTTATGAAACGACTTTGATAAATTTGATTCACAACGATTCGTAGACGAGTTGTGAATCAAATTTATCAATTTCACAAAATCATCTATCCCAAAAAACGAGTTGAAGATCTTGTATATCATGGAAACAAATAGAGCTTTATGCCTTTCTCTAAAATAATAATCAGCAAAAGAAACTGCAAAATGCACACATTTACAGCGTTGGCTGGGACGCTTCACAACCGTATACGACAGTATTGCTAACTCAGGGATGGCGACGGAAAAAAAAGTCCCACAATTTGTATCTATTTTCGTTAGCGCAACGAAGATGGACAAGCATTTAACATTAATGACCAAAGTAATAATTTTGCATTGTCTGGTGTTGGTGTCATGTGCGGTTTTTCGGTTATTCATCCGACTGAATCAATGTAAAGACGCGCTATCATTTTGTTGGCGCGATACCAAATGATATGAAACTCGTGAGATAAGGAAATATGTAATGTGATATGGATGATTCGAAATGAAATGATTAAAAAGTACATGATCTGAACTGGTGAATTGATCGATTGACTATTCAATTAAGAGCAACACTGCTTCAAAAAATATTAACAGAATGCTACACTGCATGTGCTCTGGGAATTTGTAAGCAGCCATATTTGCATATTTGGGCTGAGATGAGTTGTATGCCATTGGAACATAGTCAAATCCCCAATGCAGCTGACCAACTGTCTCAAATAATGTGTCATATATCATGTTTCTTGCTCACTGTTTGAATGGACAAGACTCCATACTGTCTTTCGTATTCATTTGGGATGCTTCTTCGTCATGTCCATTGTAAAATGGACGCTCACCTTTTTCAGCTCACAACAAACGATGCCAAATTTCAATACCCAGTGAAAAGTGCGCACGTGCTCTTAAGGTGGGGTCAGGGGTGTCATATATACACAGAACGACTCGATGTGCAAAAGGGTTTGTCGATACGGCACGAGTGCTGTCGCGGAAGGATAGAACGAGAGGCGGTTGCGGCTCGAGTTCTATTCTTCTGCGACATCACGAGTGTCGTATCGACAAACCCATGTACACATCGTGTCGTTCTGTGTTTATTACACGCTTCCGTCCTAGAATCCGTACATTAAACATACAGACTTATAGAAGGTTCGTTTTGGCATATAGAGGGCGTGTTTTGTCATGTGTGATGATGCTTTTATTTTCTAGTTCCGGTTTCATGGTTGAGGCGAACGTCATCTACATCATTTTACGTCAACGAGATGCGCATTCTATTGGTTAATCACACAAACATTATATGAACACTGTTTATTATTTCCATACCAGGAAAACAGTTACAAATAACTATCTTTATGTTTACCATATCCGTATCTAAACAAAAACCGGGAAACGTAAATGTTTTTTGCTTTTGTTTACATAAAAAAGAATACAAAATTGACAATAACATACTGTTTATGCCATATTTCTGATTGGCGTAGAATAAACTCTGTATATATTTTACTATTCTTTCTGTTTATGTCGACATTTGACGCAGGTAAACAGCATACCCACCGCCCTTAATTGACAAATTCGTGGGTTGAAGATGGACTACATTGACAGTGGTGTAATAAAAGTACCACACGCAGTTCGAAATTGTGGTTATATGGGTCATCCCGAACTTGTGAATATCGTGATAGGTCAAAATATTACTGTTATAGTCATTTGGGCAAATTCCACAGTGCGGATACGCCCTTAATTGACAAATATATGGATTGAAGATAGACTAAATTGACCGTTGGGTAATAAAAGGACCACACGCAGTTCGAAATATTGGTTATATGGGTCATCCCGAACTTGTGAATATCGTGATAGGTCAAAATATGATATTTATAGTCATTTGAACCAGTTCTACAGTGCGGATACGCCCTTAATTGACAAATTCAGGTGTTGAAGATGGACTACATTGACCGTTGTGTAATAAAAGGACCACACGCAGTTCGAAATAGTGGTTATATGGGTCATCCCGAACTTGTGAATATCGTGATAGGTCAAAATATTACTGCTATAGTCATTTGGGCAAATTTCACAGTGCGGATACGCCCTGAATTGACAAATATATGGACCGAAGTTGGACTACATTCACCGTTGTGTAATAAAAGGACCACACGCAGTTCGAAGTATTGGTTGTATGGTCATTCCCGAACTTGTGAATACCGTGATAGGTCGAAATATGATAGTAATAGTCATTTGAACCAATTCTACAGTTCGGATACGCCCTTAATTGACAAATTCATGTGTTGAAGATGGACTACATTGACAGTGGTGTAATAAAAGTACCACACGCAGTTCGAAATAGTGGTTATATGGGTCATCCCGAACTTGTGAATATCGTGATAGGTCAAAATATGATATTTATAGTCATTTGAACCAGTTCTACAGTGCGGATACGCCCTTAATTGACAAATTCAGGTGTTGAAGATGGACTACATTGACAGTGGTGTAATAAAAGGACCACACGCAGTTCGAAATATTGGTTATATGGGTCATCCCGAATTTGTGAATATCGTGATAGGTCAAAATATGATAGTTATAGTCATTTGAACCAATTCTACAGTGCGGATACGCCCTTAATTGACAAATTCATGGGTTGAAGATGGACTACATTGACAGTGGTGTAATAAAAGTACCACACGCAGTTCGAAATAGTGGTTATATGGGTCATCCCGAATTTGTGAATATCGTGATAGGTCAAAATATGATAGTTATAGTCATTTGAACCAATTCTACAGTACGGATACGCCCTTAATTGACAAATTCATGGGTTGAAGATGGACTACATTGACAGTGGTGTAATAAAAGTACCACACGCAGTTCGAAATAGTGGTTATATGGGTCATCCCGAATTTGTGAATATCGTGATAGGTCAAAATATGATAGTTATAGTCATTTGAACCAATTCTACAGTACGGATACGCCCTTAATTGACAAATTCATGGGTTGAAGACGGACTACATTGACAGTGGTGTAATAAAAGTACCACACGCAGTTCGAAATAGTGGTTATATGGGTCATCCCGAATTTGTGAATATCGTGATAGGTCAAAATATGATATTTATAGTCATTTGAACCAGTTCTACAGTGCGGATACGCCCTTAATTGACAAATTCAGGTGTTGAAGATGGACTACATTGACAGTTGTGTAATAAAAGGACCACACGCAGTTCGAAATATTGGTTATATGGGTCATCCCGAACTTGTGAATATCGTGATAGGTCAAAATATGATAGTTATAGTCATTTGAACCAATTCTACAGTGCGGATACGCCCTTAATTGACAAATATATGGATTGAAGTTGGACTACATTGACCGCTGTGAAAGAAAAGGACCACACGCAGATCGAAATATTGGTTATATGGGTCATCCCGAACTTGTGAATACCGTGATAGGTCGAAATATGATAGTAATAGTCACTTGTGCCAATTCTACAGTGCGGATACGCCCTTAATTGACAAATTCATGGGTTGAAGATGGACTACGTTGACAGAGGTGTAATAAAAGTACCACACGCAGTTCAAAATAGTGGTTATATGGGTCATCCCGAACTTGTGAATATCGTGATAGGTCAAAATATTACTGCTATAGTCATTTGGGCAAATTTCACAGTGCGGATACGGCCTTAATTGACAAATATATGGATTGAAGATGGACTACATTGACCGTTGTGTAATAAAAGGACCACACGCAGTTCGAAATATTGGTTATATGGGTCATCCCGAACTTGTGAATATCGTGATATGTCGAAATATGATAGTAATAGTCATTTGTGCCAATTCTACAGTGCGGATACGCCCTTAATTGACAAATATAAGGATTGAAGTTGGACTACATTGACCGTTGTGAAAGAAAATGACCACACGCAGTTCGAAATATTGGTTATATGGGTCATCCCGAACTTTTGCGTGGCTCGTGATTATTGTAGAATGTGTACATTTTAATGAGTGTGCGAAATTTCAGTACCCATAGTGCAGTGGAAAGTGCGCACGGGCTCTTGAGGTGGGGTCATGGTGTCATATGAGTGTGCGAAATTTCAGTACCAAGAGTGCAGTGGAAAGTGCGCACGGGCTCTTAAGGTGTGGTCATGGTGTCACATTGGGTTAAACGAGGTTTCCGTGACTCGTGATGACCCATAATATAGGAGTTCGAACTCCGTGGCTCGTGATTATTGTAGAGTGGGTACATCTTAATGAGTGTGCGAAATTTCAGTGCCCATAGTGCAGTGGAAAGTGCCCACGGGCTCTAAATGTGGGGTCATTGTGTCATATTGGGTAAAACTATGTATCCGTGACCCGTGATGACCCAGAATATAGGAGTTCGAACTGCGTGGCTCGTGATTATTGTAGAGTCGGTACATGCCGATGACGTTGCCAAATTTCAGTTACCATAGTTGAGATGAAAGTTCGCAAGGGTTCATAATGTGGGGTCAGATTTTCCTATTGCGTAAAATTAGGTATCCGTGACCCGTGGTGACCCTGAATATGGCAGTGATTATTGTAGATTTGGTATCTGTCGTTATTCATTCCAAATTTCAGGACCAACTGTGGTCCGGAAAATGCACACAATGCACATTGGGATAATATATTGATAATAAACGCTCTTTATTGCTAATTGTTAGTGCCTCTTCATGTCATTTGATGTCAACACCACCCTGTCGTGAAATTCACCGCGTAATTTTCCTTTTGTGTACCACATTGCTTGCATATTTTCTGGGCTGAATAATAAACGCTCTCTGCGTATCGTGCAATTGATTAATACCCCTTTAAGTCATATGAGGTCACATGTGCCTATTCCGTAACATTACCCTTGTCAAGTGATTAATCTGTAGTAACGTTTCTACATATCGTCTAAGCTTATAATGAACGCTATTTATTGTTGTTCATAGTTGCCCCTTTAAGGAGTGTGAGATCAACGGAAACAACCCCATATTACCCAACGGGATCATTTATCCCAGTGTGTCAATTTTCACCTTCCAGATTGCAACTATTGTTTATATATAATAAATTAATTAGTTAAATTAATTACTATTGCCATTTTAAGACATCTGATATGAACGGGTTACCTGAGTCAAATTACCCACATTTTCAAATGTTCAGCTCCGGTGGTTCGCCTATAGCCAAAAAACAAATATATATATAATTCTTAGTGCCCTTTTAAGACACCCGAGAGCAACGGGACCTGTATAATAGCGCTCTCCGGGTAAAATAACATCTATATATGACACCAGAGTCAATAAAACCATGAATACAAGCAATGAATGATATGCCCTCGCAGTTGATGAGGTCTCGAGAATCAGACTTGTCATTACTTACCACGGAGCCAAGAACGGTAACTCTAGCCGCGCTTGCACGCAGTAGCCGCGCCGCGCCACACAGAGTTGTCTATCTCATATATATATATATATATATATATATATATATATATATATATAAATATATATATATGTGCGACTGCAGCGCGAATATATGTGCTCATGTATACAGGGACGTGGCTATAGGGTCTCCGTTGGGGGGGGTGTCCACCTTGGGAAATTCCAACTGCACCACACCCCCTTGAATAAGATTCGGACCAAACACAAGTTTTGCATAATTTCCATTTGCACCCCCCCCCCCCCCCCCCCCCCTCACACCTCAGTGCTCTCAGGCCTAATATCCTATATATTCATAAACCATGGTTCTAAATTCCCCGGTATGAGAACATTCAGATATTGTAACCTGAAAAATTGCATAAATCCTAACATCTAGTGGTCTAACTCCAGACAAATGCACACGGCTACGGGCAAGAGACCAGGGCACATCGGGCTGACCATGGTTGTTCCGCCCGGTGTGAGAAAATTTTGAAAACTATACAAGAAAATCGCAAATTCTATAGCATCTAGACTGGCCTCAACTGAAGTTTTCCTATAGTGTTGGAAATTTCAAACCTAATACTCCCCCTAAGGTTGGAAAATACTCCAACTGATTACCATTTCAGTCCACAAGTTTGAACAAATGTAGTAAAATATTGCTTTGTTAAACTAATTAGCAGTGTTTTTTTATTGGCCACGGGGACAATGACACACCGGGCCGACCATGGTTCGGCCCGGTGTGCTAAAATTTTGAAATCTGAACAAGAAAATCGCAAAATCCTACCATCTAGACTAGCATCAAGCCTTCCTAGAGTTGGAAATTTCAAACCTGACATCCCCACTTAGTATGGAAAATTTCCAACTGGTGACAATTGCAATGACAATGCTGACCAAATGTATGACAATATTGTTTTCTTAAATTATCTAGCAGTTTTTGACTGGCCACGGGGGAGGGACCAGGACACAAGCTTTCCAAGTGTTGGAAATTTCCAACCTGTCACCCCCCCCCCCCCCCTAAGGTTGGAAAATTTCCAACTGATGACAATTTCATTCCAAAATTTTGACCAAAAATAGGAAAATATGCAAATATTGGTCCAAAAACAATTAATTCCCCCCCCCCCCAATAAATTGTTTGAAAATCAAACTACAAGAACATTTTCAACCTATTGTCGGTGTGAAATTTCCAACTATATAATGTTTTGGCAGGTATGAAATTTCCAACTGTTGAAAATTTTGACCAAAGTTGGGGGGGTGAGACACCCCAACCCCCCCTGTCGCCACGTCTCTGCATGTATATGAGGATGTATATAGTACATACAGATATATAATATACTATAATAGGCGCTACAAATAAATTTTATATCGTGCAACAAATTGCCATCTATGTGTATACCATGCATGTAATTACCGGTATACAAGAATTATTATAAATCAGAGACTACCACCCCTACCCCTTATAATAAGGAATACCGGAATATATTAATTATTATAAATCATAGGCTTCCACCCTATATCCTTTATAATAAGGAATACCGGTATATATGAGTTATTATAAATCATAGGCTATACTATCCCTACCCCTCATAATAAGTAATACCGGTTTATATGAATTATTATAAATCTGAGGCTACCAATCTGCCCCTTATAATATAAGGAATACCGGAATATATGATTTATTATAAATAAGAGGTTACCACCCATATACCCTCAAAACAAGTAATGCCGGTATATATGAATTATTATAAATCAGTGGTACCACCCATATCCCTTATAATAAGTAATACCGGTATATATTAATTATTATACATCAGAGACTACCAACCCTATCCCTTACAATAAGGAATATCGGTCTATATGAATTAGTATAAATCAGTTGCTACAACCCATATCCCTTATACCGGTATATATAAATTTTTATAAATCATTGATACTATATCCATTATAAGATGTGAGTCAGTGAGTCATTATCATATCATTATCATATCAATTGCATTCGTTATTCGGCAACTTTCGGCTCTTCTCGCCACATGTATTAGATTCGAGTCGACAAAAATCCGTCGTTTGAAACCAAGACGGATTTCAGACGCATCACCGACGAAGATTCGTCTGAATTGGACGGAGATTCGTCTGTGATGCGTCTGACACGGATCTAATTGTTTCAAACGTCGCATTTTTGACGCATTTAATACAATTGTGGGTTTGGTATTAGATTCGAGTCGACAAAAATCCGTCGTTTGGAACGGGCCTAAGGCCCGTTCCAAACGACGGATTTTTGTCGACTCGAATCTAATACCAGACCCACAATTGTATTAAATGCGTCTAAAATGCGACGTTTGAAACAACTTTCGGCTCTTCATTAATTATTCAATTAGATCCGTGTCAGACGCATCACAGACGAATCTCCGTCCAATTCAGACGAATCTTCGTCGGTGATGCGTCTGAAATCCGTCTTGGTTTCAAACGACGGATTTTTGTCGACTCGAATCTAATACATGTGGCGAGAAGAGTCTAAAGGCATATGCCGAATCACAAACCTATAAATCGCGAAGCGATTTATAAGAGTTTGTGATTCGGCATATGCCTTTAGACTGTGTAATTACATTAGGAAACCGAGATTATTTCTTATAATTATGCCCTTGATTGTTAGATATTGATTTTTGTTTTAATTTGCCATTTACAAGACGGTTGAAACAGGGAACTATATTTTGTCAAATAACGGGCCGAAACAGACACACTGTCCGAATACGACTTGAGCCGATGACAACTCGCCCCGTTTCCGTCCGAATAATATCGATCGATCAATCGATCGAGTTGGTTTTCCCCCTCAGTCTATTTATACTCCCTGCGTATGTCAAGGACGGGGCAGAAACATGGCCGAAAATTAATAAACTTTCGACGAGATATAACATTATCAGCAGAATATTGGAAGAGGAACACATATTTTAGTTTCCATGTTTACTGGGACTCATTAGCGGGCGATAATCAGTAAGTTTAGCGAACATTTTCTTACAGGAATTATCCGATATCTGTCGACATTCAGTCAATTTTCTGATTTTGTTTCTAGATTTTTTCACACACGACAATCACTTGATTTTTTACCGAGAAAAATAAGATTTCAGAAGAATAAACCATCATGGTATTTATGGAATATTCATGAGTAAGATGATTTATTTTTAAAATCTTATTTCTTGGGTCAAATTTCAAGTGATTGTTCAAAATGCTATTTTGTAAATGTAACGTACTGATTCGCAGTGATTCATGATTGTACATTTGTGCTGAATAAAGCTCAAGTTTTTTTGTGGTAATTGTTTAATTACATTGAAATAGTACTAACTAAACAAGATCAAATCTTTAATTTTAAAGTTCATTCTCATCACCGTAGTTGATCATGGTGACTTCTATGATATATAGAAATTACAATTGTTAAAAACAGGATTGGATAACATTCCAACAGATGCCTTGTTAAATGGATATGCCACAATACTGTCAATAGAGCCATCACGGTTTGAAGTTGCAGAACTGTTTGTTTCTTTCTGTATAACTGTCAGATTCTGGATCTCTTCGATTTCTTTTGTTTTTTTCATTTCAATACGGTCCTGCATAACAGTGCTAGATAGAGTAGAGTTTAACATGCGTTTTTGCTCCTCTGAACATCCTCGAGAATAACTTCTGACAGATGCTTCGTTTCTGTGTCCGGACATGAACATGATATGTCGTGCCTCAAATCCAGCATTATTGAGTGAATTTATTGCCGTTGCTCTTAGACAGTGAGCAGTATATCTCTTAGAACAATTTGCCTGCTTGCATATGTCTGTCATGAAATTGATGAATGTTCTTTTGACTAAGGGTTTTGTGCAGTACCACAATTCACATTTATCTGGATTAACCAATGCGTCTTTGTCACACTGGTTGAATAATGACGATGCTGTAGGTGCGGTTTTTTTTATGAGAGTTCTCAATGATTTTACTGGACAATTATTACCAGCTTCTGGAACATCATACATGCGTTTATCTTGAGGTGATTCTTGATTACAATTTAGTCCACCCTGCATTGTCTTCTGTAGCATTTCATGTGTCAGAGTGACATATTCTCTTCCAGATTCATCAATACAAAACTTAATGGAGTGTTGAAGCAGTTGATGGTGAAATTCAAGCCCTCTTGACACAAAATAGAATGACAGAAAGTACCAGTTTCTCAGTCTTAAAATAATAGGAGAATCACCAGATAAAACATTATAAATAAGCTTCAGATCATCATCTGATATAATCGCTTTATGTTGCACTGGCCTTGATGCACCTTCACTAACCATTTGTTTCAGCTTTGAATCCAGTACTTTATTTGCCGGTTTAAAATCAGTGTCCCTAACTATGTCGATATTCCTCCCAATGTCAGCCAAGTGTCGATTTAAAGCTGATCGCAGACTTTTTAATGTCGATTTGTGGTATTCTTTGGCCATTTTGTTCGGCATAATTTTTGATCGCCTCTCCACATCCTGTGGTCCTGCTTCTGCGTAGAAGATTCTGAGCTTTTCATTCAATTCATTCTTAGTCACTTTTTCAAAATCGACAACTGCATTGAATCGTTCATGGCACCATTCTGTAAAATAAAATTAACAAAATATAAGTACCGGTATGAAGCATAAATGAGTATATAATACATGTATATGCAAAATATAGTATTAAATGCATGATGTCATAAATTTACATAAAACAGAAATTTTATTCCGAATTATTTCAATGAATAATCTCTGTTTCCTAATGTAATTACACAGTTTAAAGACATTTAGTTTAACTGACATTTGCACTTTGGACTGGTACTCGTAGTGATGTTGTTTCTTAAATCCTTACTATAATTTATAAAGTATAAGATAGCCTATTAGTGTATTAAACAACATTTATCATTTAAATAAAATTAATTAGATGAAATTATTATTCATGATTAATACACACCTTCAAATACTTTCAATCCCCATTGTGTGTTCTTTTTTGTCGCATTTGATCGGTGATGACTTTCAAGTGCCTTCATGTCATCTTCTGTCATTTCCTTGAATCGTGTGTTATTGCTGCTGTTCCTGGTTGTTCCAGTTGAAGTCAACGATGAATTGGAATGATCAGTTGACATCCGGGACCTGGAAGTACAATATTCAATTTAACTTATTACATCTATGGGATTCAATTTATATGTTTTTTATATCTACATTAATATATTTGTACTAAGCTTCTTTAAGATTGGTGCATACCAAAAGCTTTTTGGGTAGATTTCATTACATAACTCCGCAAACATTGGCACTGAATTATGACAGGTGCAAATTTTAGAACAGGGCAGTGTTTGTTTTCACTTAATCCCTTGTTACATTATAAAGTTAATAAGAAAGAGCGTGTACTGTATGGACTGCGTTAGCGAATGACAAAATCATCAAATTATATTGTAAAAAATATATTCAACTCTTATCTAGTCTATAACTCAAAGTTTCAAACCTTTTAACATATTGGAATAAAATTCTATACAATTGACTGTTGTATGTGTATAATCTGATTTGTTAATGTTATGATTATTGTAATCATTATGTGTCAAATAACCATATGCCAGATATGGGCGTTTTATTACTTTTAAAGCCTGAAATAAAACATCAATCTAAGCGTTAAACTTACCCTCTTATAGATTTGTCCACCTCCATTGGCACACTCGATTCTTCGCTATTCCCTTCACTGGCTTCAGTTGTTTCTGTTGGTGCACTCTCTGTCTCAGCAGTTTCAGCAAGTTGTTCCACATCAGCCTCAGGTTCAGGTATATGATTATTATTATTATGTAAAGTTATCCATTGTTCTCCTTGGGCTCGCAATACTGTGTTCGGAAGTTCAGTCTTGATGATTGCAGATTGGTGAAGTTGCACTGCTTGCAGATGACTCGAGTCCATCACTCGATTCGCTGGCATCAGTTGGTCATATGCATCATATAACATTTCTTCATCGTCTATCATTGGAATATTAGCAATATAACTGCCATCACCCCCTGGTCCA
The DNA here is from genome assembly GCA_032622095.1 of Siphonodentalium dalli. Classification (NCBI taxonomy): domain Eukaryota; kingdom Metazoa; phylum Mollusca; class Scaphopoda; order Gadilida; family Siphonodentaliidae; genus Siphonodentalium; species Siphonodentalium dalli. Next base: position 107,695,904 of record CP136068.1, read on the forward strand.
ACATCAGGTAATTGATTGAATTTTAAAGCTGCATCGATATCATCTTGGTTGTTTGCATCACCAAACAGAAATAATAGTTCTGGGTCAAACCCGAATTCACCGACCTCCATTATGATAGGCCTAAGTCTAAAGCTGAGAATACTGGAATAACGTTTTTTTTTCAAAATTTCTCTCTTTTATAGTCCCTACATTCGCGTGCAGGTAACCAGGTGATAACGACCAGGTGGGCTGAGGTGGAACGCGTGCACTGTTGTGGAGCTTTGAGACTGAGTTTTATTGAAAAATGAAAACAAAACACAAAAGTTGTGCAAGTTTAGCCGTGTATTTCGTAAAGAAACGTCGCAAATACGACCAAATTTATACTCTGTAAACAGCTTGGGAATGTTTATTTCATTGGGGCATTGTCTTTATTTGGATATTTATTCATTGTTCTTTTAATTGGCTTTCATACCGTTCGTGGAAAAAAAATGTGTACTGCGAAGCGAGTGCGAAGCGAGTGGCGTCCATAGTTACTATGCAACGGACTACAAATATCATTGCGCGCAAATACTTTTGGGTCGTTTCCGGTGCACTGATAAAATATCGACCTAATGTAATTATGCGATATAATTACATTAGCTTTGATAAACTCAACGGGAATTTACTATAGAGAATGAAGTGGGTGTAATTATTATATTATATAACTATATGTACTATATACATCCTCATATATATGCACATATATTCGCGCTGCAATCGCGCATATATTTATACATAATTTATACTGTATTTTAGTATATATATGTATAACATACCGGTATATATAGGCCTCTATATCTACGCGTGACCATGTTGTGAAGGTAACATGGAGTGCACCTTTAAATAAATCGACCGATGTATTAGATTCGACGCGACAAAGATGCGTCCGTCTGAAACAAAATTGACCGCAGACGCATCACCGACGGATTTAATACAATTAGATTCGAGTCGACAAAAATCCGTCGTTTGGAACGGGCCTTAGGCCCGTTCCAAACGACGGATTTTTGTCGACTCGAATCTAATACCAGACCCACAATTGTATTAAATGCGTCTAAAATGCGACGTTTGAAACAATTAGATTCGTGTCAGACGCATCACAGACGAATCTCCGTCCAATTCAGACGAATCTTCGTCGGTGATGCGTCTGAAATCCGTCTTGGTTTCAAACGACGGATTTTTGTCGACTCGAATCTAATACATGTGACGAGAAGAGCCGAAAGTTGCCGAAAAACGAATGCAAATGATATGATAATGATATGATAATGGATAATAATGAGGGAATTCCCCTTATCTGCGGAAATACCCACATGACGTCATTTGTCGCACGCTCTCTTTGTTATAAAGAAAGATATATCTATAAGAATTGCTTAGGTAACATTGTGAAAATTTTAATTATTATGGTAGTTTGATTTCTCAACGAACATGGCATGTCACTGACGCACATCTTATAATGGATATAGTATCAATGATTTATAATAATTCATATATACCGGTATAAGGGATATGGGTTGTAGCAACTGATTTATAATAATTCATATAGACCGATATTCCTTATTGTAAGGGATAGGGGTGGTAGTCTCTGATGTATAATAATTAATATATACCGGTATTACTTATTATAAGGGGTAGGGGTGGTACCACTGATTTATAATAATTCATATATACCGACATTACTTGTTATGAGGGATAATTGGGTGGTAACCTCTTATTTATAATAATTCATATATTCCGGTATTACTTATTACAAGGGGCAGAGTGGTAGCCTATGATTTATAATAATTTATATATACTGTATATACCGGTATTACTTAGTATGAGGGGTAGGGATAGTAGCCTATGATTTATAATTATTCATATATACCGGTAGTCCTTATTATAAAGGATATAGGGTGGTAGCCTATGATTTATAATAATTAATATATTCCGGTATTCCTTATTATAAGGGGTAGGGGTGGTAGTCTCTGATTTATAACAATTATTGTATACCGGTATTTACATGCATGATATACACATGGATGGTAATTGGTTGCACGATATATAACATTTATTTGTAGCGCCTATTATAGTATATTATATATCTGTATGTACTATATACATCCTCATATACATGATCACATATATTCGCACTGCGGTCGCGCATATATAAATATATGCATAATTTATACTGTATTTTAGTATATATATGTATAACATATACCGGTATATATAGGCCTCTATATCTACGCGTGACCATTTTTTGACGGTAACCGGGAATCCACCTATAAATAAATCGACCGATGTATTAGATTCGACGCGACAAAGATGCGTCCGTCTGTAACAAAATCTACCGCAGACGCATCACCGACGGATTTAATACAATTAGATTCGAGTCGACAAAAATCCGTCGTTTTGGAACGGGCCTTACGGAACAACGATTTATTTGATTCTGTCTTGTCTGAATTATACCCGCGTTTTGTCTTATTAAACAACTTTCGCTTTATTCCACACTCGGTATCAAACCATGGCTTCCCCTGTCGGTCTCTATTTCGTGCCCCAGTACCAACACTGGTCACACCGCATGTATTGGTCGCGGATTAAATTAGGATTGCCGTTATTTCTCAATGTTATAAACTTCCCTGTCAAAACATGAACAAATTCCCATGATCTATACGGGCGTACCCAGAGTCCAGATTCATGACATGCAATGATTTAGCCAAACATATAACCTCCCTGGTGTCCAATATTGTTTTCCACAATTTATGCACATCCCTTCATTGCACGCTTAGATGTTGAAATCAATTGGAAACAAGACATACAGACGAGGAGAGTGTAACATTAATTGGTTAATGATCTATACTCCTATAATCTCCACGAAGTCTATATACATCCTAATTCTCTGTTAACCCCGGTGAGCAGTGCAGGGGAGATGCCATTCTCCGCACCCCTGTTCCACCCCTGGTCATTCAGATAATCGATGACTCAGATTGTTACAAGTATAGGATAGGATAGGATAGGATAATTTTATTTACAATATACACACATGGAAAGTACAATTACAAATAAATATAATATTGATAGACTATACATGTATATTGCTAGGGGTGATATAGTCATGACTGACTGTCTTCCTATCACCCCTGGGTGTGGTGACAGATTATATGATGAAGATGGCCGAATTAATTTGATTGTTTTTAGGTTACGTTTATCGTGTGCAGACTGGTTTTTTGTATATATAGGCGTTGTTAGGGCGATGGTACGAAAAGTGGTTCATATGTATTATATATATAATTATAGCATTGGATTTAATAATCATGCCGATATTAAAGTTCCTGACACAGATTAAAGATGCATTATCCGAATTAGCGCGCCTAAATTAATATTTGATTCTAGTCGAGAAACCCGCCCATCAAAGCTCAGAGTGATCAGATATCGATTTTTTAAGTTTGTTATTTCTCTAGATGTGCAATTATTTGTGGCCCAGAATAACGTTGTCAAACGGACGGTATCGGACAAAATTGCGGATAAAGATGGATAACTCTAAAATCAAGTGGTAGTACGGCCAAATTTCGTGATCATATGGCAATATTTCGTTGAAAAGAATGTTGATAAATAACACGTTTTGGGAAATTTGATACCATAGTTGATAGTGGTTAGCATTATTTTGTTGCAATTAATCGATTCTAATAACTAAAGCGAATATTTTGAAGAAATGTTGTTGTTGTTGTATCTTGATAATATGGGGACCGTCTGATCGGATTGAGTACCTTTAACTTATGTTCAGTCCGTGCGGTACACCTGGGTATACCAGTTAGGATGTATAGCATCCGTGGAGATTATAGGAGTATTGATAATTAACCAATTAATGCTACACTCTCCCCATCTGTATGTCTTGTATTCAATAATATGTATCATATTGTAACTACTGCAGATAAATCCTCTGAAAAGATATCTTAAAATTCTGGTCGATATTTTTATTGCATAATGTGCATAATTACAGGCATTCGTGTACGTTACATCGGCCCAAATTGGAGAATAACCGCTTCTGATTAATGTATATCCATGTACGTTAGTTTTTGATTACACTTCATTGCGTTACTTTTAAAAAGAAAACATGTTTGGTAAACATCCTCACTCTATTCACTGACACTGGTGAGTGGTGCCATTGTTCACACACATGTAGCTACTGTACTTCTAATCAGTCTAATGTACTAATCAGAATATACATATGTATATCCATGTACGTTAGTTTTTGATTACACTTCATTGCGTTACTTTAAAAAAGAAAACTACCTTTACTACACCATACTCTTACTTTTCACAGCTGAAAGGCTCACCCGACCGTGGAGTGAATATATACGAATTTGATCAGGCTACGGTGAGTACTTGCGGTTTATTTCCAGTTTCAAGCGAAGGGATCAATTGTATGATTTCATGTTATTTCATTCATGAATATTCAAATGATTTCAATATACCACAAGCTTAATCCTTTATATACTAAATATTCACTGACGAGTAGACATTATCTGAACATTCCCCACCAATTAATAGGATTAATTCTGCCCTGTAGTATTATCTATTTTGCTCTCTGTCGTATGCTTTTGTCACCCACACATCACTCCAAATGGATAACAGACCGTTCCAATGTACACTTTTATAACTTCATGGGGTAGTCCATTCAGTATATATAAGCAATGGCTGCGGACACACGTATCACAGTAGCGATGGCATTGTAGGTGTGGCAATATATTATGGTGCAGTTTGGTGACAGTTGGTCGTCATATTTCTGTGCCATAGTTTGCTATGTTGCGCGCTGAGTTTCCGCACAATGAGTCGACTCGACCAATTAACCCATTGCGTTTCACCAAGGTTTATCTCTACTCATTATGTTTTACTCCATTGTATTCTCTACGATATATATAATTGCGCGATCGATCGTCCAGAATTGTGTTTGACCGTGGCAATCCCTCATTCACTCACATATCATGCAGTACGTTTTGTTGATATGACCTCAATTCATGTTTATCCACTTATATAAATTTCATGCGTATTAAGACAGTTCACCAATTGCTTTTTTATATAAATTTCATGCGTATTAAGACAGTTCACCAATTGCATTTTTATTTTGCGACGTTTAGTTCTCCGCATAATTCCGCTAATATTAGCATGTGGTTATGTCGGAACTGTTGGATGAAATGCAGCTGCGAGAAAGTTTATGGTATAAACAAAGCGAACTATACAAGGACCAAAAACAAGACAAATGCTGATTATAACGAACTTTGGAGGACTCATTGTGCGAATATGCAGCGGGCGACATGGCTGGCTATGGCATATTAACTCCACCATATATAATTGTCACACCTACTATGCCATCGCTACTGTGATACGTGTGTCCGCAGCCATTAAATGACGATGCAATGTCCACGCCGACTGACATGGTTGTATAATATATCTTGACAAAAGCTCAGACCTTTACTTCCCAGTACCACAAATTACAGGTTACTCTGAAGTTATTGTTTCACATAACGCCCAGGAGCAATTCCCTATCATATCATGTATCTTCTATTTTACCTAACTTTGTATAAACATATATGCATGAACTCCACAGATAGTGTTGATGTTACGATGTTCATATAAGAAATGAACGGCGGTTTCAATGTGTTTATGGGATTTTGACCTCGAGAATTTGCTGAGTTTCTTTCGTTGAATCCACCGTTTGTTTACATTCATTATCTTGTATTGCACATTGCCTAAACCAATCGTGATGAATACATAAGCAATATGTATAGGGGTCGATCGTATTCGGTAATCCTCAAGAGTATGCGGTTATGGAACATAAACGCAATGTGGTTATATGTTTAAGGACACATTGATTCTGTCGGAGCGGCTGTCGCAACGACACGAGACAATCGGAAGCAGCTTGTAAATATAATCATAAAATCTGTATACAATTTGAGAAAAGATATGATAGGCAATTGTATGACAACCAGTCAACTATATGTATAGTACATATATAACAAACCAATTTCCGCCGCACTACGACCAAGTATTTATGCATTGTTTATAACGACACATTTGGCGTAATGGACTACTTCTAATAAGAATTACGAATAGGGTATTATTTCACTAGAGTATGTGTTATTTTATCAGTCCTTTTTCCATATACCCGGTATTACGGTTTAGAGAAGCTAAGCATCGACAGGCGAGCTTTATATGCAACCATCGAGCCTACCACTGACTTTAACCAGATGACAACTTAATTAGTTACAAAATAAGTATGGCACATCGAATTACATCACCTTACTTCGAGTGGCAAGAGAATGAAGGACAATGTTTGATCACAAACGGACTCGTAGTCATGAGTTCTGCGACAAGGCTTTTTGATCGTCCGCAAACTCTACGACTACTATTAGCTATTCGTAATTATTATCATGTAGTAGTTCATAATATGCGAAAGGTGTCCACTGTTACACGGAGTCGTAGTATTACACTTGGACATACCTTTTCAGGGAGATTTCGTGAGCTTCGCAAACTTTGACACACACGATGTTGCACATAATGGCTCGATCGTCGCATTCTGTGACGCGATACAGACTGGCAACTACGTCTTCTTCATTACACTGGTTAGTTTATTTTGTCATAATATCATCGCCATGTTCCTTGTCACGACCACTTCCATCACCAACACAACCACAACCATCTCCACAACCACCACCATTATAAACACCACAAACATCCCCACATCAACAACCATCACCATGATCACCAATACAACCTATCACCATAATCGCCATCACAGACATCAACACCTTCACCACCACCACTACCACCACCTCCCCCACCACCACCACAAACAACACCAGCAGCACCCACAACCATCGCCACCACACATGCAGGGACCTGGTTAAAGGGTCTCCATAAAAATGGGGGGGGGGGGGTGACAACATTGAAATTCACAAGTTCGCATAATTCCATTTGGACCGTATGACTTGGCCATGTGGAACTTTACGTTCTCACACAAGAAGCGCTCAGTTTGAAATGCGGATATCAAAATGACCCATCAATGTTTATTTTTAAACGAGTATAAACGATCATAATTAAGAACGCTCTTTATGCGACAACAGCATAGACACTCTTTATGATAGACGCTCAGTGGAATTATTGCAAGGCTGAAAAAAAATGAATACGTATTGAAACAACCTGTTTCTGGCCATCAACACCTATATAATAATTGATTCGTGGTTCCGATATAATTATTATGCCCCCGACTTGAAGTCGGCGGGTATATAGTCGACGTCTCCGTCCGTACGTCCGTACGTCCTTCCGTACGTCCGTACAAACATTTTGCATTATTGTTCAGCATCCGCTGGGCAGATTTAGCTGATATTTGGTATGGTGATAGAGCAGCATGGGGGAACAGCTACATGCATAGCGCGGGTTTCGTCCACCCATTTTCACCAGAGTTATGGCCCTTTTTTTACTTAGATAATTCAATTTTGTCCGTCCGTACAAACATTTTGCATTATTGTTCAGCAACCGCTGGGCAGATTTAGCTGATATTTGGTATGGTGATAGAGCAGCATGGGGGAACAGCTACATGCATAGCGCGGGTTTCGTCCACCCATTTTCACCTGAGTTATGGCCCTTTTTTTACTTAGAAAATTCAATTTTTTTACTTGTTTTTTTTGGTTTCCAGATGATAACGTGAGCTTTGGTGGTACGATTGCAAATCCCGTATTTTGTCGATCACTTATATGAAAATACATGTCAGGTGCGAATTTGGGTATGATCTGATGATTTTTGCCAGAGTTATGGCCCTTTTTCAACTTAGAACATTTTAATTTTTACCGTCCTTACAAACATTTTGCATTATTGTTCAGCAACCGCTGGGCAGATTTAGCTGATATTTGGTATGTTGATAGAGCAGCATGGTGGAACAGCTACATGCATAGCGCGGGTTCGTCCACCCATTTTCACCAGAGTTATGGCCCTTTGTTCTACTTAGAAAAATTCAATTTTTCTCTTGTTTTTTGGGTTTCCAGATGATAGCGTGAGCTTTGGTGGTACGATTGCAAATCCCATATTTTTGTGGATCAGTTATATGAAAATACATGTCAAGTGCGAATTTGGGTATGATCTGATGATTTTTGTCAAAGTTATGGCCCTTTTTTCAACTTAGAAAATTTGAATTTGGGTTTCCGGATCGCTTCTTTTGGGGTTTTTAGTCAACATTTCTGTACGAACTTCTTTTGGAATGGTCATATAGACCTCCTCGGATATCCGCAGTTTCGTTCATGCTTAATCCGAATTGCTACGGTCGGGGGCAAATGCCACGCGACAGCGTACCTCTTGTTTTCTAATATAGAAATAAAATGTACATATGGCGGGGGTCAAAAAGTTGTTTTCCAGGCACGTATGACGGGGTTGTGTGTGGTCAAGGGGTCCCAAAATCATTTTTTTTTTCGCAACACAAACTTTTTTCTTCTAGATTTCTTTTTACTCTTTTTAGTCTTAAAACTTATGAATAATGTTAGTTAACATCCATATCACTTGTAAACAGTCAGTACTTAGTATCCTGTTGTACATTACTGTCACTATAAGTCCATTCACAGTTAGAACCCATGGACAAAAAATGCATAAGCAATCACTATCATGTAAAACTCAACAAATCACATATACAACCTATAATAGAAGATAGGAACAGTTATGTATCCGACTATTACAGGAGGTTGTAGTTAATTAGTTCAACTCGTTGACAAGAGAAGATAATTATAGTATTCCATAGTATAGCATAAGGTATACTATAGGCAAATATATGTACAAAACCGCACATTGATCAAGGTGCCTAAGATGTAACTTATGAGTGTGTAATAGCGTTGACTTGATTCAAACCATTTATGTGAGTAAGTGGTAGACATTCCGGACATTTAACATTTACAACATTTGTTCAATTTAGTGTACAACAGAATTCAGCAAGTCATTCACCAAAATGTACATGTAATAAATGCTTAACATTCATATGGATGATGCTATGCGATAGCAAGAACAGAAAGTTTCATCAATATTATACAGGCTAATAACTGAACTCAAGCTTAATAAATAAATGATATGATATACCACTAAGTCTGATTAAGAAGTGAAATGTTGCTTCTTGTTAATCAGCTTGCTCCAATGTCAGCTTAAGTGTTTATATTCATATACATTGTCAGTTTTATACGTACAAAGCATCTCAAAGTTTAATGGGAGATCACACATGACATCTAGTTGTCTTGTATTTGGTTACCATAGTTGTTAATAAATCCAGGATAGATAACTACAATTTTGCTTGTGACTAATTCTAAAAAGTTTTTTTTCTAAACCTAACAGAATCTAGCTATTTATAATAGATTTGTCAATTTTGCATTATGGAAGTATGAGCTAGGTAGACCTGTCTACTATAGTCTACCAAAAGAATTCACGGAATAAATCATAAATAACCATAGTACTTTACCATAATTCAAACAACATCTTACAAAAACTTTCAACTGGACTGATTGTGATAACAGAATGCACTTCAGAAAAGTACATACTCTTAGAGAACAATTCAGATATCATTATAGCATACAAGGAAATACATTCAGTGTTTATTTTCTCTTGTAAATTCTTGTTTTCGTGGGTGGGTTTTTCAAAAACGGAACAAGTTTTGGGTAAAACGGTGGGTAGGACATGGTCCCAAAAATGGCCAGAAGCAAAAAATTATCATACATTAATTTTTTTACCGACACCGCTGCATATGGTGGCTTTTTGTGTCATGCCAGAGAGGGCGTCTTTAACACACAACGGTTGCCTCTGATATTGACGATGCAAGAGGGATTAACGTTACAAACGTCTATACCAAACGCGCGCACGCTTACAATTCGTCATAGATAGAGGATTTATAATGAGTCGCAATTCTATACGAAATGTATTAACCGAGTGCACTCAATTCGATTCGAGCCGAGCTATAGCGAGGCTCGAATCGTATCACCCATGTTTATCTCACAATCAACATTAAACAATCGAAACACAAATCGATAAATATATTCTAATTAACATAATAATAAAGTTCGGCATTAACACCGACACAATTGCGCTAAGCTCTTACGTCACTTCGCGTGCCGATAATACACGTGTATAATATGAGGCCATGGTTAGAGGCTAATTGTGTGATAAATGTATATATCCTGTAGATGCACGCGTATCCATTCTGCGTGCATCCGTTCTGTATATAATGTGTATATATCATGTATATGCACGTTCTGTGTGCATCCGTTCTGTATATAATGTGTATATACCATGTATTGTGTTGCTTGTTCCATTTTTATAATGTTGCTTTGCAATACATTCATTCATTGCAAAATATTGCTCAAGACCCATTGGTCTGCGCTTGCATTCCATCCTTACCACATTAACACTTTATTTCTGTCCAATTCAGGATGAAGCAAGCAGACTAATGGGAACTCCTACAAAGGATTTGTTTAACAGCACATACTCTAGCAACTTTATCTACACTTTAGCTTACAGAAGTGTCTGGGTCATGGTCGTCCAAAAAGGAGGTAAGATATTTGATAGTGATATTCTGGGCATGGTCGTTCAAAAAAGGATATACGAAACCTCGCTACATGTACCTGTGGTATCGTCAATATTGGATATGAAACGGAATAAATCTCTTAGCTTTTTAGATTGAGACCATTTTGATATTTTTTCGCGTAAACGTAATCATCGAAACCAATGGACATATCCACAACTGTCAATCAATTAATTGTTAGCAGATATATGATTTACCAATCAGCGACTCAGCCTTCACTTGCTGCTTTAAAATTCTTTGTTCATCACGATTTTGATATCCGAAACTTATTTCAGTGTTAAACAGCCAATGTTCAAACAAGTTTTATGTTATTAAATCACAGGTTACTGAAATTTCGATTTCTGCATTGATGATAGAAATTAATCCATGAGTAACAAAAATCCATTTTTCGTACACAATGGAACTGTTCTTCGTGAGGAATCTGAAATAACTGAAGGTTGGGCGACATACTTCGAAAATCTCTACTCGCCGTTATATCAACCGAGCTTTATTATTATTATTATATCTTTATTTCCTCCAGATATTGAAGATTTTACAAAGAATATAACATTGTTATGCACAACATAATGAATAGATATCATTATTAAATTTTATAGAAACAACACAAATAAATATGATAAGCAAGACGTATTTACATTTCTACAATGGTGGATATACTGACGATGATGATGATGATGATGATGATGATGATGATTGGGATGATGTTGAGAACGACGACGTTGATCGATGATGACGATGTTAATGTTGAACATGAGGAAGAAGATGACTATATTGATGATGATGATGATAATGATAATGATGATGATGACGATGATGATGATGTACATGATGATGAAGATGATGTTGAAGATGAGGAAATTAGATTATGACGATGACGTCAATGATTACGGTGGCGATGACGACGATGAAGATTATGATGATGACATGGACGACGGCGATGATGATGACGATGATTATGTCGATGGTGGTGACGACGATGATGATAATGATGATGATGATGATGATGATGATGATGATGGGCTGACTGATTTGTAATATTGAATGGACTAGGAAATATTTCTCTGCAAGAGTGCATTGTACCACATCCATAATTTGGCAGTAATCGTTACCATGAAGTCCAGAAAGACGTCTATATCATCCACTGCTGTACACATATCACCAGTAATATGAGTCAAATGAAGCAAGATCATTTCGTCCATTGAAAGATCATCAATCTTGATAAAACATTCTACGCCATAACGATCAATAATATCAAAAAACATATTATTCCGTAGTGATGTCAGGGAACTGCATTCAATGAGAACGTGCTGTACTTTATCAAGGTACATTTTATAGCAGTTAGGACACTGGATTAGTGCTTCGTTTAAGTACGTTGTTGCATCGATCACAAGAGCTGTGGTTAGATAGGAATGTTTATTATATGAAAATTTTCGACAGAGTCGCCAAAGATCAGATATGTTTAGGTTGTCATGTACAATCCGAAACCGATTGAATGATGGGTCAATTTCCGTTCTAATTTTCCAATCTGACTCGGTTGTGTTTCGAATATTATTTCTCGTTAGCGCCTTCCACGACTCTTTCGAGAGAAATACGCCAGACCTGATGTACTCATATACTGCATCAGTCAAGTTGTATTTCACGAGTAATGAAAATACTTCGCCAATAAAAGTTGTTGTCGGGTTCTGTGAGTAAACGTAATCAAACAGCCTAGTTTCAAAGATTGTTTTACAAGCCTTTCCAGGCGTTAGTCGACAAAGGGCTCCAAAGAGTGAAATTTTTCTGGCATCAATACTAACTTGAAGTGGATATGTTCCTAGCAGGCCAGTAACGACATCGGTCCTGCATCGGGCAGGTAGGCCCTGAATACGCTTCAAGCAAAATCTGTGAACTCTTTCGAGCTTGATCAAGTTTGAGGCTGATAAGCCACATAGAAATTCTGAACCGTAAAGTCCACGAGAAAGTACCACTGATTTATATATTACCATTGAACTCTGAGGTGTTATGCCTCCTGCGTACAGACCAGCAGTGCTTAACATAAGATATGTCGACCGAATTTTTGAGCTGACACTTTCTGTAAGAGTGTTTGGAAAGTCACTTTTGTGTAATGGTATGCCCAGGTGCGTGACTGAATCCGTTTTATTAACGGCTATGCCATTTAGCATCCATGTGCGATTGATAGAGGCGTATTTAGATTTCTCATTGAAGATAATTACCTGACATTTCTGTTGGTTATACATAAATCGCCATTTTTTACTGTAATTGCCACATATATTACACATTTTTTGTATGCCATATGATGAAAGCGAGAGGAGTGTCATATCATCTGCCTGTGTGGGAGACGAGCAGTTGATATCTCGCAGCCTGAAACCAAAGTTCGAGTGTTCGAGCTCACTGAGCAAACTGTCTATGTAGATGGCGTAGAAAATCGGAGCGAGGGTACTTCCCTGCCTTGTTCCCTGGCTAATAGATATTATACGTGATGTAAGATTTTCGTGACGTATATTGCAGCTCACGCCAGTTAAGAATTGGTTGAATAAACGCAAAAGACCACAATTTGCGCCCCGTTCAAAAAGCTTGTATAGAAGGCCGTTGATCCAGACAGTATCAAAGGCTTTGCGTACATCTAGAAAACATGCGAAAAGACGTGAATTATTTTCCCCTGCATACGAAATGCTTTCCTGAATTATGTATGATGACATAAGACAGCTTATTTTTTTTTGAAAACCGTGTTGTAAAGGGTGGGTTGTTATCAGGTTAGGGGCGTTTCTCTCCATGCGGTTCAGAACGATTCTTTCAAGTATTTTGTATATGACTGGGAGTAAGGTGATGGCTCGGTAACTGTCGAACTTTGATTTCGATTTGCCCCCTCCCTTGTACAACGACACAATTACACCTAATTTAGCTCTTTTGGGGATATGTGAAAAACGAAGCATATATGAGAGTAGCTTTGCTAAGTGTATAATTAAGTGATGTCCACCATATATGATGTGTTCGTAACATAATAAATCTGAGCCGGCAGCTTTGCCTCTTTTCAGTGATTTTAAGACCGTTGTCAGTTCTTCCATGGACACAGGGTATGTCATTATGTCATCGTATGGCCCACGGTCGGGGTCATTTAAGAGATCAGACACCAGTTCATTAATGTCGTTAAAGAAAGAGTTGTCAAATTCATCGGACCTAAGCGGGGAATATAAAGTTTCATAATAATTTGCCCATGCATCAGTTATTTCATTGCGTGTTCTAAGCGTGATGTCATCAACCACAAATATGCTGCTATTTGTCTCTTTTCGTTTAGATCTAACCGAATTAAATTTTCTAAAAAATAGTTCCTGGTCCATTTCGGCAGCTTGGTCTAATTTATTATTCTGGTCGGCTATGAATTTCGAATTGCATTTGCGTAATTCTTTTCGAAATAATCGCTTTGATTCTTTATACAACGAGTAACTTTGGTGCGAGTGCCCTCTAGGCCTTCCCTCTGATAACCATGTGCTGCGATAAGAGCGCATTTCTCTGTGTAATTGTTTTAATGAAGTATTCCAGTATGGTTTAAGAAAAGGCTTAAATGATTTTTTCGGGATTGTGAATTCAGCTGCAGTTTGAATTGCTGCCACTGTTCTATCGTAAACAATGTCAAGCATTTCAGTATCAGACACATTGCAAACAGGTAAAGTTGCTTCTAGATTAGAATGGTAGCATGTCAGCATGTTATTATTAGCCAGAAAGTTTCGCCAGTCCCATGTCGGGCACCGCGTTTCAGTATCTATATTTACTCGATCACACGTAATCTCCATAAGGATTGGCCTGTGGTTAGAAGTGTTTTCCCCGTGATCATCAAGCACTACTACTCGGCGGACTCTGTGGAATTCATCATTATGTATTAATATATGATCAATGATAGTCCCACATGTTCCGTCCGCGGGGACAAACGTTGTGAGACGATCTTCACAAAGAATTGAGTTGTTGGCGGACATATATCTACGAGCATTCAGCATATCCCGAAAACATCGGTTACGCGAGTCTGTTTTCTCAAGATTTCCGTTGAAATCTCCAATAAAAATGACTTTACCTAAAGATGAATAGGCTATTATTAGATCAGAAACTTTCTCAAGATATTCTTTGTAAAATTCGACCGAATAGTTAGTCGATGGCAGATAGACTTGGAAAATATAAAGATAGTTGTGTTCTGAGAGCTGGATTTGGATTCCAATTATTCGATCATCATTGTACTCTACGGTAGATATTACGCTATCGTAGCGTTTGTGCCAAACAAGAGAGACGCCACCTTTGTACCTGCCACGCTGTAAAGGTATTCGATGTGAGAAATCGCAAACAGCGAAATATGAATAATGTTTGCTGATAGCCTCAAGAAATGAGACATTGTGTTCCGGTAACCAATGTTCACTAATTCCGAAAATGTCTATCGACTCGTCCGATAACAACCGACTGAGGTAACTACTGCTCCCTATTATACCTGTGGCATTCCATGTGCCTATTTTCAAAGAGCATCTTGTGGAAGACATTGTTAACAATAATTATTGTTATTTATAATGACAGTGAGTTATAAATATGATATTGATCTGAATAAATTAATATGTCTTGTATGTATTGATTTCTATGAGCTTAAATTAAAGTAGATTAATAATCTAGAGTTATTCTTCTTGTTCGGCAAAACCGCCACTCACATTTATACTATTTATATCAACACTGTCTCTGCTGTGGTATGAAGATCGCCTGTGATGCGTGTAGTCATCATGTCGATGTGAGTGCCAATGTGGTCTTCTATATGAGTCATTCTTTTCGAAATTTTGTTGAGACAGCCAATATCGACAGAATGCATTACCATGCCAGAAATAGTTCTCGAATACCACAGACACATCATCGCGATGCACATTGATTCTTGCTGATACGAATTTCGAGTTATTTCGGCTTCTCATTATCCTTACAATGGAGAAGCGAACACCAAAGTGATCCAAGTGATTCGCCAAGTCTTCATTTGTTGTGTCAGCTGGAAGATTACCGACAAACACGCGTTTTGTTTTTATCGGACCGTTGTTTCTGTGTCGTCTCTCTCCATCACTGTTGTTTGGAACCGAGGAACTATGAGTTGGTGTTCTACTCGTATTTATGTGGTCGAGATTGGTAGTGTTGTTGTTGTTGTTCATGTTGTTACGACTTGTGTCGACTGTACTTCCAGTAGTAACATTCCCTGGTCCAATTACTTGTAGGAAGAATCTCTTCAGTGCACTTCTGCCTGCCATATTGAAATGAATTCCTTTGCGGTCTTTCGCTTTGCTCTTATACAGCTCGTCCCTGATTCCATTCGCGGATGCAAAAACTTCAGACGTATCCACAAATTCAAAATTTGCATTTCGATCACACAAGGAAGAGATAACGTCGTTCACAGCATAAACTGCAGAGTTGTGGTCATCAGTTTCAGGATCATGATCATTTCCTTTTCTCTGTGGCACACTGCATAGAACAATCTTGGCATTTGGCAGCAGCGTGTTAATTTTAGTAACAGATTCTGTAATGTTCAAGACAACGGGTGTGACATTATACCTGTGTTTTGTTATATCGTTGGTACCGAGGTGAATGACGACAGAGGTCACATTGCCCAGCGCATTCCCTACTACAGGATCTCTCGCTATTGACTCCAAAAGAACAGATATGTCACCGTAACTGGCTCCGCTCACAGAATAGTTTTTAACATTGGGTTTTTCAAGGTCAATTCCAGCACAGTTACTTGCGCCCAATATAACAGTGTCAACAGTCTCATGAACTGATGGAGAGATGTCACCAGATAGGTTAGATTTGGAATCAGAATATGCATTTTCATTAGTGTTGGAACATGGTGCATGGTGTGAAGAAGGTGAAAAGACCATAGATGGGTCCGACGATATTGACATATTCTGGAAGTAAGCTGGCGATTTTATTGCTCGTATAACATTGTAAGCGAACTTGTTCAATTCACCGAACATATGAGCAGAGAATGTATTCAGGTCGCTTGTCCAAGCTTCGCGACATTGTTGTTCACAGTAACTGTTATGGTCACGTTTGGTTTCATTGTGTGATTGCTCCTGTTGCTCGTGAGCAGTTTTCACAGCTTTCTCCACTGTCTTCATCCGTCCTTTCATAGAATTATATATGCCTTCTTGTGAAGCTATTTTCGTCACAGTGTCGGTCACGAAATCGAACATATTGTCAATAACTTGACGCATTTGTTTGATGTCACTTTTAAGCTTGACTATTCCAGTGCACTTGTCACTCTCAATTCGTTCACAAGTTAGTCGGGTCACTCTCGTATCATCTTCTACTTCTTGCATCCTTCTCATTACGTCAGACATAGTAATTTCTAGATATTCTAGTCGACCATTCATCTTTGGAATTGTTGTCTTCAAGTCATTATCTATGTGTTCGCAGGTTTGCTTCAGCAAGGAAACCACACTTGAGATATCTGATATCGTTGGTTGTGGGATAAAGCGGTAAAGCAGCAGGGTGGGATCTCATCGCAAACGAACATATTATATATGGTAGTCCTGTGTTAATCCAGGCAGTGTCAGACCTACTTACTGATATTATTACAGAACAGACAGTCCCTGAACATATGAAGCGCGGCGTTATTATTACTTTATATAAAGGAGGGTCCAAACCAAAAACAGATTATGATAGTTATAGAGCAATCACATTGATGCCTGTACTTTACAAAATACTTGAAAAAATAATCCAGACTCGATTAGAGCGATATACACCATACTTACTCGAAGTTAACCCATTGCAGCACGGATTCCAAAAAGGAATAAGTGCTAACATGACCTCCTACTTGATGAGAGAATGCATTTCATACGTATCCGAAAGCAAACAAAATTTGTATTCGTGTTTCCTCGATGTGTGGAAGGCCTTTGACACCGTCTGGGTAAATGGTCTATTGTACAAACTTTACGAACGCGGGGTACAGGGACATTTGTTCACATTATTATACAACCTTTTGACAAATGTATCATGTTCAGTTCGATACCAACATACTTCATCTCAGTGGTTTAAAGTATTACAGGGAGCTAGACAAGGAAGTATATTATCGCCATTTTACTATATGATTTACGTAGACGAATTGATCAATCAATTAGCCAGCTCAGGATATGGACTACAAATGTTGGGCATAAATTGCACCAGCCCTACACACGCGGACGATATGGTGTTATTGTCCCTCAGTAAAAAGGGATTACAAAAACTTTGTGAAATATGCGTTTCTTACAGTAACACATGGAGGTACAGATATAACCCCAATAAATGTTGTATAATTGTTTTTAATGAGACAAAAGCGAATTATACTCGTCAAAATCGCACATGGAATCTAGGGGAATCACAGATCAGGGAGGATACGCGAACAACTCATCTGGGGATACCACTCGATAAATACGATTTCAACGGTGCCTTTGTTGAAAATATTTGCGAAAAAACTAGAAGTACATTTATGATGCTCACAAATGCTGGTATTCATCCGGGTGGTATAACTCCAAAGAGTTGTTCGATTATCTACTCGTCTGTGGTACTTCCGCGGGGATTGTACGGTTCTGAATTACTTTGGAATTTGTGCCAGAATAACCGTGATCGTCTAGAAAGAACACACCGATTTTGCGTTAAATTTTTCCAGGGTCTACATACACGCACAAAGACAGAAATAGCCCTTGGGTTAGTCGGTCTGCCTCCACTCATGTCTTTAATCGATAAACGCAAACTATCATTCTTTGGCTCGCTGTGTAATCTGTCGCAAAACAAAACTGTTAAATCTATTTTCTTAACCCGTTTGTATCAATATGTCGTGGGGTGCTCAGAGATAAGTGATAACAATTTCATAGCTGACATGATTACAACACTCCAGAAATATAACATGATCGACTACCTGATAACTTTTATTGATTTACACAAATTCCCGAACAAACTAACATGGAAAAATATATTGAGAGACAAATGGAAAATCGGGTGTTCTGAAGAGTGGACAGCAATTATAAATGGCGACAATAGACTTGCTCGTTTCGTTGCCATACAACAAGAATTAACCATGTCTCATCTTTGGGGAAAATGTCGATGCTTCCCAAAATATAAATCATCGTACACGCTTGTTGCTCGCCTTATGGCTATGTTACCTGGTGAGAAACAGGTATGTCCTCTCTGCAGTCGCGAACACAGCGACGTTGTTAAACATACCATATGTGAATGCTTAAGAAATAATCTCGGTTTCCTAATGTAATTACACAGTCTAAAGGCATATGCCGAATCACAAACCTATAAATCGCGAAGCGATTTATAAGAGTTTGTGATTCGGCATATGCCTTTAGACTGTGTAATTACATTAGGAAACCGAGATTATTTCTTATAATTATGCCCTTGATTGTTAGATATTGATTTTTGTTTTAATTTGCCATTTACAAGACGGTTGAAACAGGGAACTATATTTTGTCAAATAACGGGCCGAAACAGACACACTGTCCGAATACGACTTGAGCCGATGACAACTCGCCCCGTTTCCGTCCGAATAATATCGATCGATCAATCGATCGAGTTGGTTTTCCCCCTCAGTCTATTTATACTCCCTGCGTATGTCAAGGACGGGGCAGAAACATGGCCGAAAATTAATAAACTTTCGACGAGATATAACATTATCAGCAGAATATTGGAAGAGGAACACATATTTTAGTTTCCATGTTTACTGGGACTCATTAGCGGGCGATAATCAGTAAGTTTAGCGAACATTTTCTTACAGGAATTATCCGATATCTGTCGACATTCAGTCAATTTTCTGATTTTGTTTCTAGATTTTTTCACACACGACAATCACTTGATTTTTTACCGAGAAAAATAAGATTTCAGAAGAATAAACCATCATGGTATTTATGGAATATTCATGAGTAAGATGATTTATTTTTAAAATCTTATTTCTTGGGTCAAATTTCAAGTGATTGTTCAAAATGCTATTTTGTAAATGTAACGTACTGATTCGCAGTGATTCATGATTGTACATTTGTGCTGAATAAAGCTCAAGTTTTTTTGTGGTAATTGTTTAATTACATTGAAATAGTACTAACTAAACAAGATCAAATCTTTAATTTTAAAGTTCATTCTCATCACCGTAGTTGATCATGGTGACTTCTATGATATATAGAAATTACAATTGTTAAAAACAGGATTGGATAACATTCCAACAGATGCCTTGTTAAATGGATATGCCACAATACTGTCAATAGAGCCATCACGGTTTGAAGTTGCAGAACTGTTTGTTTCTTTCTGTATAACTGTCAGATTCTGGATCTCTTCGATTTCTTTTGTTTTTTTCATTTCAATACGGTCCTGCATAACAGTGCTAGATAGAGTAGAGTTTAACATGCGTTTTTGCTCCTCTGAACATCCTCGAGAATAACTTCTGACAGATGCTTCGTTTCTGTGTCCGGACATGAACATGATATGTCGTGCCTCAAATCCAGCATTATTGAGTGAATTTATTGCCGTTGCTCTTAGACAGTGAGCAGTATATCTCTTAGAACAATTTGCCTGCTTGCATATGTCTGTCATGAAATTGATGAATGTTCTTTTGACTAAGGGTTTTGTGCAGTACCACAATTCACATTTATCTGGATTAACCAATGCGTCTTTGTCACACTGGTTGAATAATGACGATGCTGTAGGTGCGGTTTTTTTTATGAGAGTTCTCAATGATTTTACTGGACAATTATTACCAGCTTCTGGAACAGCATACATGCGTTTATCTTGAGGTGATTCTTGATTACAATTTAGTCCACCCTGCATTGTCTTCTGTAGCATTTCATGTGTCAGAGTGACATATTCTCTTCCAGATTCATCAATACAAAACTTAATGGAGTGTTGAAGCAGTTGATGGTGAAATTCAAGCCCTCTTGACACAAAATAGAATGACAGAAAGTACCAGTTTCTCAGTCTTAAAATAATAGGAGAATCACCAGATAAAAAATTATAAATAAGCTTCAGATCATCATCTGATATAATCGCTTTATGTTGCACTGGCCTTGATGCACCTTCACTAACCATTTGTTTCAGCTTTGAATCCAGTACTTTATTTGCCGGTTTAAAATCAGTGTCCCTAACTATGTCGATATTCCTCCCAATGTCAGCCAAGTGTCGATTTAAAGCTGATCGCAGACTTTTTAATGTCGATTTGTGGTATTCTTTGGCCATTTTGTTCGGCATAATTTTTGATCGCCTCTCCACATCCTGTGGTCCTGCTTCTGCGTAGAAGATTCTGAGCTTTTCATTCAATTCATTCTTAGTCACTTTTTCAAAATCGACAACTGCATTGAATCGTTCATGGCACCATTCTGTAAAATAAAATTAACAAAATATAAGTACCGGTATGAAGCATAAATGAGTATATAATACATGTATATGCAAAATATAGTATTAAATGCATGATGTCATAAATTTACATAAAACAGAAATTTTATTCCTAATTATTTCAATGAATAATCTCTGTTTCCTAATGTAATTACACAGTTTAAAGACATTTAGTTTAACTGACATTTGCACTTTGGACTGGTACTCGTAGTGATGTTGTTTCTTAAATCCTTACTATAATTTATAAAGTATAAGATAGCCTATTAGTGTATTAAACAACATTTATCATTTAAATAAAATTAATTAGATGAAATTATTATTCATGATTAATACACACCTTCAAATACTTTCAATCCCCATTGTGTGTTCTTTTTTGTCGCATTTGATCGGTGATGACTTTCAAGTGCCTTCATGTCATCTTCTGTCATTTCCTTGAATCGTGTGTTATTGCTGCTGTTCCTGGTTGTTCCAGTTGAAGTCAACGATGAATTGGAATGATCAGTTGACATCCGGGACCTGGAAGTACAATATTCAATTTAACTTATTACATCCATGGGATTCAATTTATATGTTTTTTATATCTACATTAATATATTTGTACTAAGCTTCTTTAAGATTGGTGCATACCAAAAGCTTTTTGGGTAGATTTCATTACATAACTCCGCAAACATTGGCACTGAATTATGACAGGTGCAAATTTTAGAACAGGGCAGTGTTTGTTTTCACTTAATCCCTTGTTACATTATAAAGTTAATAAGAAAGAGCGTGTACTGTATGGACTGCGTTAGCGAATGACAAAATCATCAAATTATATTGTAAAAAATATATTCAACTCTTATCTAGTCTATAACTCAAAGTTTCAAACCTTTTAACATATTGGAATAAAATTCTATACAATTGACTGTTGTATGTGTATAATCTGATTTGTTAATGTTATGATTATTGTAATCATTATGTGTCAAATAACCATATGCCAGATATGGGCGTTTTATTACTTTTAAAGCCTGAAATAAAACATCAATCTAAGCGTTAAACTTACCCTCTTATAGATTTGTCCACCTCCATTGGCACACTCGATTCTTCGCTATTCCCTTCACTGGCTTCAGTTGTTTCTGTTGGTGCACTCTCTGTCTCAGCAGTTTCAGCAAGTTGTTCCACATCAGCCTCAGGTTCAGGTATATGATTATTATTATTATGTAAAGTTATCCATTGTTCTCCTTGGGCTCGCAATACTGTGTTCGGAAGTTCAGTCTTGATGATTGCAGATTGGTGAAGTTGCACTGCTTGCAGATGACTCGAGTCCATCACTCAATTCGCTGGCATCAGTTGGTCATATGCATCATATAACATTTCTTCATCGTCTATCATTGGAATATTAGCAATATAACTGCCATCACCCCCTGGTCCAACATCAGGTAATTGATTGAATTTTAAAGCTGCATCGATATCATCTTGGTTGTTTGCATCACCAAACAGAAATAATAGTTCTGGGTCAAACCCGAATTCACCGACCTCCATTATGATAGGCCTAAGTCTAAAGCTGAGAATACTGGAATAACGTTTTTTTTTCAAAATTTCTCTCTTTTATAGTCCCTACATTCGCGTGCAGGTAACCAGGTGATAACGACCAGGTGGGCTGAGGTGGAACGCGTGCACTGTTGTGGAGCTTTGAGACTGAGTTTTATTGAAAAATGAAAACAAAACACAAAAGTTGTGCAAGTTTAGCCGTGTATTTCGTAAAGAAACGTCGCAAATACGACCAAATTTATACTCTGTAAACAGCTTGGGAATGTTTATTTCATTGGGGCATTGTCTTTATTTGGATATTTATTTATTGTTCTTTTAATTGGCTTTCATACCGTTCGTGGAAAAAAAATGTGTACTGCGAAGCGAGTGCGAAGCGAGTGGCGTCCATAGTTACTATGCAACGGACTACAAATAT
Organism: Siphonodentalium dalli; assembly: GCA_032622095.1. Lineage (NCBI taxonomy): Eukaryota > Metazoa > Mollusca > Scaphopoda > Gadilida > Siphonodentaliidae > Siphonodentalium > Siphonodentalium dalli. The sequence goes on from CP136068.1 coordinate 107,718,808, forward strand.
CATTGCGCGCAAATACTTTTGGGTCGTTTCCGGTGCACTGATAAAATATCGACCTAATGTAATTATGCGATATAATTACATTAGCTTTGATAAACTCAACGGGAATTTACTATAGAGAATGAAGTGGGTGTAATTATGTATGTCTTACATTTTGCTGCACTCCGATTGGAGATGTCATGAACTTATTTCGGCCAATTTGGCCGGTTACTTCATGTGACTTTTTCATCTGACGTGTGTGTCGGATAATTGATCTGGAGGATTTATGTAAATGTTAGCCCAAACTACATTTCCAAGTAACGATGGTTTTGTTGTTTATTTTGAGGAATAATACCGCGTCAGATGAATTCAGCCCAAATATGTTAACAGTTGTCGTGTCAAACATTCGGCAGTAGGTTAGCGTTATTTAGTATTTGTGGATGTCCTTTAACATGGGGAAAATAGACTAACTGCGCTTGAACGAGCATGTGAATTTGTCGTTTTTAATGTACAGCAACTTGATAATCAATAACAGAGGCATTCTCTGTCAAATAAGGTCGCTCTATTTACGGTATTAATTGCGGAACTTTCTAAAGTAAACTACGCGTAAACGGATACATACGGTAAATTCTAGAATGTGCCGAAATCGGCCTAATCTCCCCAGGGCCAACTCGCCCAGTCGACGTGTGTCAATTCGGTACCTACTATAACATGTACCCGAGTCCGATACGGAATAAAAGATGTATACGGGTGTTATATAGCGTTTGGTCCGTTGTTTCTCAATGAATATTATTGAAATTTGGTGTATATGTCCGGGCTGGGACATGGAATACAACAACGTTTGAATTGTTTTTAAATTTACAAATTTGTTGATTTTATTCAATTTGTTTTCGTTCTGAAAACACACTATAAAGTGTATATAATATAATAACGAACACGAGACATACATAATTTATAAACTGTTAACAAAAGATATCAAATTAAATACATGACAAAGATGACTCAGTGGAGTTTATAAAGTGAACATAAAAACATTGAGGTAAGAATCTTTTTAAGGAATGCAACTTTATTTAATGATAATAAACACATAAATTAAAATAACAAACATGAGACATACATGATTTATAAACTGTTAACAAAAGATATCAAACTCAATACATGACAAAGATGACTCAGTGAAGTTTATAAAGTGAACATAAAAATATTAAGGTAAGAATCTTTTTAAGCATTACTAAACCGTTTAGCACAGACCACAGTCCACTTCATTCATCCGATCATCACCAAACTTCATATTTATCTTGATATTGATCTATCAGATGAGAGCTATCAAATATTTTTTTAATTTCATAGGAAAAAATGGTCGCCAGCGGCCATATTGCATTTACGTTATATTTTATCGCGTCATGTCGATATCTAGTATTACTTAGAAATTTCACCTTTCCAGATTCATAATTGCTCCATTGACTGTAACAGATGAAATTATTCCCCTCTTCGGATAGAGTGTCACTGAAACTTTATTTTGTCAGACTGTCTGTATAATCACTGATTATATATGGCAATAATCTGTAATAAGATGTAGCACTATTTTATTTTATATTTACATGCAGTGCTGTTTTTATACATCAATTCTAATCCCCCTAGATCATCATGTGATCGATCATACATCGCGCGAGGACCTGGTTGAATTAAGGGGGTTTTATGGATCACTTCTGTCCTCAAGCTAGATTATACTTATGACATTTAATGGCATGTTTCTAATGTGGAGGGTTAGATATGCTTGAGAAACCACCACTCTTTAATTCACACCAAGTTCTCAGCTGTCATGTTCGGATATTAGAACCCATAGCCATGATATATGGTTTATTTTGTGTATACTAGTAATATAGTTATTTTCAGTACCTTTATATACCAGTACTGTGTATAACAATGCATATAAATTAATCCATGTATACATGTATATTGATTCAACGGATTCAGTGGTTTTGTCCATCAGTCTATCAAATTTGCGGGGAAAACATGGCCACAAGCAGTACCATGTCGAGTTATCTGTGACTAAAATATACTCCCAGCTCTAATGCACGGCGCCTGGGTGTGAACCGCACTGGCTTTATACCATACGCTGACTCCTGCATACAACCAGTAATTAATTAGCTCTGCATATTCCTTTCATATCTCAGCCTGTGGGAGCATGGGCAGGGCACCCTGGCAAATTAATAACCGTTTATTATTCGATGTATAAAATGTTAAATTGTATTGTTATTTTTAAAGGAAAAACAGAATTGATATTAGCCTAAAACGATAAAAACAATTATGACGCAGCAAAACAAAGTTATCAAACGAATTATATTTTTTAGAAAATCAGCAAAATATAAGTGAATTAGTTTCCAAAACGACAATTTAACGCTTTAGTTCGTTCAATGCAAACGGAACCCAAAACCATGTATTTCCTATAAACAATGCGAAAACGATCGTGCATGAACATGTTTTTATCGCTAATTGTATGAATTCAGTTCTTTCTAATTTCGGGTGTTGATTATATTTTTATTTATACATGCACATGGGTAATTTCCGTATTTATCAACGGATTCGAGCCATTGAAGTCTCAAACCACAACCGCGGATTCCAATTATACACTTGGTACATTTCGTTTTTGTCAAAAGCTGAAGTTTAATGAAATAACAAAAATGCGATATATAGTATCAGCTTATTTTTCAATGTGTCACATGATTACGTAACTTACCCACATGCCAGACAGCAGACTGCGGCGACATAACCTTTGATCTACCGCCGACGGACTGGGCCTGGTAAAGCTATTTTTAACATGGTGTAAGGTAATTAGCCTGTCACACGGACTTCTTTTTTAATGGAGCGAGAACGAAATGAGGCTGGGTGTGGGTGCGGACAGACTTATTATACCAAAGGCTCGCGCGGCTGCCCAGAATGCTTCACTCCGAAACCGCTATATCGTGAAATATTTAGTCAACTTATATGAATATCTTTATTGGATATTGTAGAGCTATATTCTCCCGACATATAGCCGTTTTCCAATCGAAAATATATCCACGGGAACTTTGATTTATTTTCAATTTACCAGACCTGGGTGTGGGTGCGGTTCGGATATTCACAGTCATCGGCAAACTATTTAATACTTCTTATACACAAGGCTCGCGTGGCTGTCAGAATGTTTCACTTTGAAACCGTTATATCTTGAAATATTAAGTCACAGCATATGATTCTATTTATTAGATATTATAGAGCAAATTCTCCCGACATATAGCCGTTTTCGAATCGAAAATATATCCACGGGCACTTTGATTTATTTTCAATTTACCAGACGTGGGTGCGGTTCGGATATTCACAGTCATCGGCAAACTATATTTAATACTTATACACAAGGCTCGCGTGGCTGTCAGAACGTTTCACTTTGAAACCGTTATATCTTGAAATATTAAGTCACGGCATATGATTCTATTTATTGGATATTATAGAGCTATATTCTCCCGACATATAGCCATTTTCCAATCGAAAATATATGCACGGGAACTTTGATTTATTTTCAATTTACCAGACCTGGCTGTGGGTGCGGTTCGGATATTCACAGTCATCGGCAAACTATTTAATACTTCTTATACACAACGACAATTTAACGCTTTAGTTCGTTCAATGCAAACGGAACCCAAAACCATGTATTTCCTATAAACAATGCGAAAACGATCGTGCATGAACATGTTTTTATCACTAATTGTATGAATTCAGTTCTTTCTAATTTCGGGTGTAGATTATATTTTTATTTATACATGCACATGGGTAATTTCCGTATTTATCAACGGATTCGAGCCATTGAAGTCTCAAACCACAACCGCGGATTCCAATTATACACTTGGTACATTTCGTTTTTGTCAAAAGCTGAAGTTTAATGAAATAACAAAAATGCGATATATAGTATCAGCTTATTTTTCAATGTGTCACATGATTACGTAACTTACCCACATGCCAGACAGCAGACTGCGGCGACATAACCTTTGATCTACCGCCGACGGACTGGGCCTGGTAAAGCTATTTTTAACATGGTGTAAGGTAATTAGCCTGTCACACGGACTTCTTTTTTAATGGAGCGAGAACGAAATGAGGCTGGGTGTGGGTGCGGACAGACTTATTATACCAAAGGCTCGCGCGGCTGCCCAGAATGCTTCACTCCGAAACCGCTATATCGTGAAATATTTAGTCAACCTATATGAATATCTTTATTGGATATTGTAGAGCTATATTCTCCCGACATATAGCCGTTTTCCAATCGAAAATATATCCACGGGAACTTTGATTTATTTTCAATTTACCAGACCTGGGTGTGGGTGCGGTTCGGATATTCACAGTCATCGGCAAACTATTTAATACTTCTTATACACAAGGCTCGCGTGGCTGTCAGAATGTTTCACTTTGAAACCGTTATATCTTGAAATATTAAGTCACAGCATATGATTCTATTTATTGGATATTATAGAGCAAATTCTCCCGACATATAGCCGTTTTCGAATCGAAAATATATCCACGGGAACTTTGATTTATTTTCAATTTACCAAACCTGGGTGTGGGTGCGGGTCGGATATTCACAGTCATCGGCAAACTATTTAATACTTCTTATACACAATGCTCGCGTGGCTGTCAGAACGTTTCACTTTGAAACCGTTATATCTTGAAATATTAAGTCACAGCATATGATTCTATTTATTGGATATTATAGAGCTATATTCTCCCGACATATAGCCGTTTTCGAATCGAAAATATATCCACGGGAACTTTGATTTATTTTCAATTTACCAGACCTGGGTGTGGGTGCGGTTCGGATATTCACAGTCATCGGCAAACTATTTAATACTTATACACAAGGCTCGCGTGGCTGTCAGAACGTTTCACTTTGAAACCGTTATATCTTGAAATATTAAGTCACAGCATATGATTCTATTTATTGGAAATTATAGAGCTATATTCTCCCGACATATAGCCGTTTTCCAATCGAAAATATATGCACGGGAACTTTGATTTATTTTCAATTTACCAGACCTGGGTGTGGGTGCGGTTCGGATATTCACAGTCATCGGGAAACTATTTAATACTTCTTATACACAAGGCTCGCGTGGCTGTCAGAACGTTTCACTTTGAAACCGTTATATCTTGAAATATTAAGTCACAGCATATGATTCTATTTATTGGATATTATAGAGCTATATTCTCCCGACATATAGCCGTTTTCCAATCGAAAATATATCCACGGGAACTTTGATTTATTATCAATTTACCAGACCTGGGTGTGGGTGCGGTTCGGATATTCACAGTCATCGGCAAACTATTTAATACTTCTTATACTGGCACGGTATATTTGTTTGGTTCCTATTTTGTCGGTTCATAGATGCCGACCAAAATATTATAGCTGAGTTTAGGCGGAGAAAACTCAGAACATTTTCGGAAGATTAGTTTGCTACCAGTTACCATACCTAAAAAGAGTGTCTTGCTTCCTTTTTAAATGTAAATTAGGTTTTAAAACTTTTAATTTCGTTTATTTATCATTTCAGATTCAGGTTTTTAAAAAAAATCATAAAAATTAAATTAACATTTTTTTAAAGTTAAACTTTGAATTTAAAATTTAAAATTATAAACTTGCAATGAAAAAGACAGTTTTATGGTGTATATTAGGCTGGACTGAGGATCTAAAAATGTAAAAAAAACAAAAAAAAATTAATTAAATTTATAAATTAAAAAAATGAAATTTGAAACGTGATATACATTGCTTATGAAGACATATCTAAGCAGCTGACTGCAAATTAATTAGTATAACAAGCCTTAAAGGGTAAACATACGAGCTGTGTTGTCACTGTGATTAACGGCACCGGTCGTCAGCGTTAGTTAATTAGACAGCGCTGTCTAATTAACTAACGCTAGCGCCAGCGGTATGCAATAACCCAGTGCGGTTCAGATGGCTCTGGATTTAGTCACAGTTAACTCGACATGCACCCTGCTAAATTTCGAATTTGAATCAATTGGCGCACCCTGCAGCCAGCTTTTATTGGAGAACTTTTTCTTATGTGGATATTTTGGGTCACCGCTAGATGTGAGCCATATTTTGTTCTCAAACTGTCCTTGTGAAGACATCACTGCCAGCGGTGATCTTCAATTTTACTATTTTTATGGCTAAATAATTTGGTTGATCCTACAGACGAGACCCCTTGTCCGATCGTCATCAGATTCCACAATTATCTTCTGGATAACCAGGGTGAGAGTAATCTAATTTTCCCGAATTTCGTTAAAAAACATTACCACAGGCAGCAATTTGGTATCTTACTCTTTGATCCTCTTTTGCATGACTGAATTGTTTAGCAACTGTACAGACATATCCCTCATCTGGTTTTTATATACATGTATATCTCTTCATGCGGATAGCCAGTATTACGTAGGTACTTCAACTTTCTGCATTCCTGTCATCATTTGAAATATAAAAATTTACCTGATACATGCACCCTTCAAAATTTGTTTCGTCGTATCTATTTTAATGACCCGTATGGTAATATTGATACAGATATATTTGTCAAACATTTCTTTGTACAATATACAGGTATTTAGTTTGTAACTAAATCTAGAAATATATAATAGTAGCTCGTGGACCCCACTTCGTCCGGGATGTTCCCCACTGATTTTCGGAGAAATGCGCGATTTAACCTTGAATTGACTATTTTAAAGGTGAAGGTCATGTCGGGGTCACGATTTGACCCGTCCAAAACACTCCCCGGACAAAAGTCACGACAAAAGTACCCGTCGAAATCCGCCCGGCTTTATACCCGATTTGACCTTGAATTGACAATTTTGAATGTCAAGATCAGGTCAGGGTCATGATTTGACCCACCCGAAACACTCCTGGGACAAAAGTAACAGTAGGTATCAAATTTCGTTGAAATACTTCCGTTTTACCAGATTTGACCTTGAATTGATCTTTTTGAATGTCAAAGTCAGGTCGGGATCAAGATTTGACCCGTCCAAAATACTCCCTGGAAATAATTTCCCCTAGGTATCAAATTTCGTCAAATCTGTCCGGCAGTTTTCCCGGCCATAGCTAACAGACAAACAGACAGACAAATGTCCAAAATATATATTAAACTAGCTGATGTACTCGACTTCGTTCGGGCTAGTTAGGGATTTTTTTTGTGATCGCCTCCACCTGGACAGTACCCAGTATATACAGCGTCTGGCCAAACTATTGTTCAATTGGTCCAGAAACATGCCTATATCAGCACGTTCGAGAACATGGTCCCACGTGAAATTGGACCCGTCCATATTGCTCCCGGGATCGAAGTAGTCCTACACACAAATTTTTAGTCGGATCGGTCAAGGTCCAGAAACATGCCTATGAGCGAGGTCAAGTTGACACGTTAAATACCAAATTCGAGCAGTGTTAGAGTCTATAACACATACACACATGCATTCACGCATACACACATACATACATACATACAGACAGGTGTTTCAAAATGTATAATCGATAGCTACAACAATTCTATGGTAGATAGTTCACGGCCGACCTGATGCATGCATCTTAGTTTTCTTGTATTGACATCTTGGCCTAATCTGTGCTAGACCGGAGTAGCATCCATGCATGGTGTGTAGTAATACTCGATTGTTGTGTGAGTGTGAGTGGGCTAAGGTGTGTGTGCGAGATATATATATATATATGTATACTAGAAGGTGACCCGACTTCGTCCGGGCTTTGACCTTGAATTGTCTATTTTGAAGGCCAAGGTCAAGTGGGGTCACGATTTGACCCGTCCAAAACACTGCCCGAACAAAAGTACCCGACAAAAGTACCCGTCGAAATCCATCCGGTTTTACCCGATTTGACCTTGTAGAAGGTGACCCGACTTCGTCCGGGTTTTGACCTTGAATTGACCATTTTGAAGGTCAAGGTCAGGTGGGGTCAAACACCAACACCCCAAAAATGGTGGAAATCGGCCCAACGGATACCGGGAAATCGGCCCAGCGGATACCCTATGCATCAAATTTCGTCCGTAAAAATCCGCCAGTTTAACCCGATTTGATTTCCACTCAAGTATATAAACGCGCCTCATACACACGCTCATTAATTATCAAGTTTCAACGTAACGATAAATTACCATCGGTGCCCGAGATATCGCCAAGACGTCTGAAACAGTCAAATGCATCGGCCGGTTAAGCGTTAACGTGATCTAACGTTATGACCTCTAACGACGTCATAGAAGTTACGCATTGTTTTTATCCTGATGGAAGATAGTACCACTTCTTCTTGATAATTGAGGCAGATAACTAAAACGGATACATGCGCATTATATATCGTTGGAAAGAGGAAACACGAAAGATTCTCACAGTGTCATTATTATGACTGGCATTTTATTATTCGCGCTGTTTCGAATCGATTTGTAAGCACCGAACTCAAATGAAAGTCCAGTAACACAGCGTAAAAACAGATTTGACCTCGGCACGTGAAAAGTTGACCTCGGATCTGAAAATCAATAGGCCTATGTTACTCCTGGCCCGAAAATACCCCCACATACCAAGTTTCATCGAAATCGGGTCGGCCGTTTTCGAGTTCATCGATTACACACAAACAAACAGATCTTCCAAAATATATAATAGATGTGTGTATATGTGTATGTATATGTATGCGTGTATGTGTGTATATATATGTATGTACATGTGTGTATATGTGTGTATATATATATATATATATATATATATATATGTGTGTATATATATATATGTATGTATGGGTATATGTATATGTATGTGGGGATATATATATGTGTGTATATATGTGTGTATGTATATGTATGAGTGTGTATGTATGTATGTATGTATATATATATATATATATATATATAATATATGTATATATGTATATGTATATATACATATATATAGAGGGAGGGAGAGAGAGAGAGAGATGTCAGGCACGCTTTGAAATAAGAATTGTTCGATTTACAATATTGCTATATTTTTATCATTTCATTGTGAATAAATAATATATGGCGCTATGTCCTATGTGCTTATATTGCCATTTTTTTGTTGATATATTTGTTTTTGTGTGAATTAATTGTATTGTATCAATGATCTCCCATGAGGAGGAAATAAAGATATATATATATATATATATATATATATATTTCAGTGTTAAACAGCCAATGTTCAAACAAGTTTTATGTTATTAAATCACAGGTTACTGAAATTTCGATTTCTGCATTGATGATAGAAATTAATCCATGAGTATGTAACCAGGGTCCACACACACTGGCACAACATTTGATTTTACCAAATATTTTATCAACTGAAAATAAATTTTGCCAAAATCAGTTTCTGCAACATTTAGTCTTATATTTCAAAGCAGTAACTGTTATTAATAATTCTCGCTTCACTACTTTGGTCTCAGATTATACTACATCTTGACACAATTCAATTCAATTTCAATGTATTAAATACTCTCAAAACTTTTTGAGAAGAAAGGTGTCAGAGTTCACAATAGTACATATGATTTATATTTATAAATATATTGGTATAATGGTGATTTTAATATATCCTAATTATCTTTATAACATAATTAACCCAAAAAAACCAGCTTCATAATTATTGGTAAGACACACGTGTAATATTAGCGAGTGCGATGACGTCACGCCGTTATTTAAATGACTTGCGATTGCTGAAGTTTATGATTGTTGTTTTCGATGAATACATCGCGTTGCTTCGCGTTTATTTGATCATGTGATAAAAGGTATCTCAACTCGTTCTATTTTATACATAATTTATCAACCTCGTCCACGAAATTCTATTTGAGCCTCGGTAAACCTCGGCTCAAATCGAATTGAGTGAACTCGATTGATAAATTCCGTATAAAATAGAATCTCACGTGAGAACCTCTATATATGAATAATATAAAAGTTGGTTTATATCGGCAGCCATGCGTGTAGACAATAGTATATACCATGATCGTATTTCATCAGGTGTGGTGGTGTTGGGGCTATATGTTGATCCAACATGTTTTTATTTTGCGTGATATTATAGTCATATTTTTCACAATTAACGACGAAAACAAGGTATTTTCTCGAGTGTATTATGGCATTTAGTTGACCACTTTAAAAGTAATTAAACAAATTTGCAGGTGCCTTGTCTCCTATCACCCGTAAGCTACTTGGTTACTATTTATATACATTTTTCAGAAGCAGAACCACTTTGCGAGACTATAAAGCACACACAGGTTGGACAGAAGTTTCCAGACAGATTGATCATGGAGTGGGAACTAAGAGTTGTCGCCGGTGCGGCAACGCTGGAATACTGCACTTTTACATACGAAGTTGTCTGATATAGCAGTACGTGGTCAGTGGTTGCCCGATTGGCGGGGTGTGGCCGGGTGTCCATTCGCTATACTGACTGTGAACCGCCAAGACCGGTTGTGACAATTGGTCTGAACATTTTCACATCTAGGATTATAGTGAATTACTAATACTCAGCTGTTTGATAAATTCTGATGTCGGCTATTATTATATGCTTTCCTTTATATATGTTATAATTTAATTGTACAATGTATTTCTATATGTTATAATTTAATTGTTCGATGCTATACCATGCATATTTTGATAATAGTAACGTATGAACCATCTACCCGCTTGTTGTTAATTATAAACGCTCTTTACTAAAAGTCGTCGCTTTGGTTTTATCAAAACATCTATGCAAAAATTGTCGTTCAACGATGCATGTGCGTAGTTTCGAAGTTCACAAGCAGTTTATTAATTATAACAGGCATTTAGCATATTTGTAAACAGAAACAGAGCAGCTGGCATTAACATTATTTATATAATGCTTCTACAATTATGTATCAGATTGGAAATAAGTCTATTTGAAGAATGATATGAAGTACTATTCACATGATAGTAATATACATAAATAGCGTTTAGTTTCAGTATTCCATGACTGTTGCCATTTAATAAAGAGCGTTTAGCTCGGTCGGTGCTTCCGTTATGGTGTATTGCGTGGGTATGCCATTGTGGAAATATATTCGATTTCCTTGTATTTTAAATGCACCAAGGACGTATAATGCACTAGAACCTAATATCATCAAACCGAAAGGAGCGAACATATGCCCTGGCCTTAGTGGCACAGGTGAAGGTTCACCTCCATAGTTATGATGTATAAGTACTACTGTCCCTTTGATAACTTAAATAATATATTGGAACTCGTTCTATTTGTATATAGTAGGTATTGGAAGCATGCAGCTACGTATGCATGCAATCTGACGCGAAACATAGTTAAAAGGCGCGCCTATGCAGTATGCATCAGTCACTATTCTGAATATCATAATTATGCCCAGACACGCCTTATTATCTATCACCAGACAATGTACCTAGGCATACAGCATGCACAGAACCAATATTTCTGCGCATAGCTGTAATAAATTGTCGAGAGGCAGTCTAAAAGCGCGGATAATTAAGATGGACTTAAGTGAACGTTCAGACGACGAAAGTGGAGGTATCGTGCCCGACAAAATCGTGGATATTTTGTTCACGCGATTGTGATGTCGTCGTACATGATGATATCGTAGGTTGTTCGTAAGCATGTGATGACTACCCTGCGATCTTCCCAGCCACGATTTTACGTACAAACGACTGCGTATGTGGATGTATACAAGGATACGCCACGATTTCGAATCTAAAATCAAATAGTGGTTGATATTATGTTTTGACTTGCGATATTGACGTGACCATGCGCAGTCTAACTAACGGTTACTTCCTACGATGGAAATCCTTCCACTTACGTTTGAATCGTTGTCGTCTGAACGTTCACTAAGACTGTTTTATGAAATTGTCGTTCAATATAGCATGTACGTACTTTCAAAGCCCACATACAGTTTATTAAATTACAGGCATTTAGCATTTAGCATATGTGTCAACAGAAGCTGAGCAGATTACATTAAAATCATTTGTATATGGCTTCTACGTGTATCTGTCCGACTAAAAATACAGCCTATTGGTGTGGAGTAATATTCATATTAGAGTGATATAAATAAAGAGCGTTTCGTGTTAGTATTCCATGACTGTTGGCAATTAATAAAGAGCGTTTTCTCGGCGCTAGCGCCGTGGTGTCATTCTATGCATGAATCCGTATGGGGAAATATTCGATTCCGAGAACTATAGAGCTATGTTTCAAATGGACGTATAATATATTAGAACCCAATACCAGCAACCCTAAAGGAGCGAACATAAGGCCCTTAACTCAGTTGAATGTGCTATATATACTATATGAATAGGTCTCTTTAACACATTGGTCCTCGTTCTGTTTCTATATGATAGACATTAGAAACATTTAGCTATGTGCATGTGAATGGAAACTGACGCGAAAACACATGCAGTTAAAAAGCACACATATGTACCAGCCACTATATATATATATATATATATATATATATATATATATATATATATATATATATATATATACGTAGTTCTTAAAATATATAGTATAGATTGGCAGATTCCAGTAGCTTTATAACGGTATATCTGGGGAGAAATCTGATGCTATATTCGTGATTATCTGGGATGATTTCGGTAAGCGCGCCATCCGTGCTCGCAGGGAATAAACTTCGAGCGATAACGTTTGCGTAAATACGAAATTGTGAGTGTTGGTTTGTAACCGGGATTTCTGAGAAGCATTATGCCTGTAACTACCCCCCCCCCCCCTAAGCCCTGACCCAAGTGTCATACATACTATAACAATGATGTTGTAAGAGCTCCAATAAATCTGCCCGCATAGGCAAGCACTCAATGTTCCCGTATAACTCTGCAGATGCATGCTAATAACGTTGAATGAGAAACAGACGCTCTTTATAGAGATTCGTCAAAAACAAACGCTCATTAAATAATCACTTGATTAACCCACGCCGTGCCTTTGCGGTGATTTGAGATTGGAGAACGGGTTCTCTGAGCTTCTCTAAACCGCGACCACGGTACCCACACAGATATATACATATATACATATATATATACGAAGTCTCAAAATATATAGTACTAGCAGATTAGCCCGCCACCGGCGGCTTGTCCGAAACATGACTTTTTTTAAATATATTTTTTTAATTTTTAGCTCCACGCGTTTCAATAAGAAAAATTTGTACCCGGTAGCTCCACCCGTTTCCGAGTTCTGGTCTGCGCATGCGCGAAGCTGGCGTCGCACGGGCTCGGCGACCCGATAAAAGTTGTACCCGGCGCAAGATACATTCACATAGCAAATTTCAAGTCGATAGCTCCACCCGTTTCCGAGATCTCGTCTGCGCATGCGCTGCACGGGCGTCGCACGGGCTCGGCGACCCGATAAAATTTGTACCCGGCGCAAGATACATTCACAATTTCACATAGCAAATTTCAAGTCGATAGCTCCACTCGTTTCCGAGATCTCGTCTGCGCATGCGCTGCACGGGCGTCGCACGGGCTCGCCAATACTACAACAACCACCGCCTGGTCAAACTACACACACGTACCAAGTTTCGTCCCGATCGGTCGAGAATCGTAGATTTGTATGAAGTACAACACACACACACAAACATAAATATATAAGAGAGATATGTAAATTAGATAGATTGTATCAAAATATATAGGAGATATATGTAAATGATCTACACACCATTACTGGTGTTTGTCAAAGTTTAGTGGGGTATATCAATACTCATTCACGATCATATCATTGAGGTCCGGAGGGTGTGGGCTATCTCTCGAATACACGGAGTTCTCAAAATATATAGAAGAAGAGACTAGCAGGTTAGCCCGCCACCGGCGGCTTGTCCGAAACATGACTTTTTTTATATATATTTTTTTAAATTTTAGCTCCACGCGTTTCAATAAGGACAAATTTGTACCCGGTAGCTCCACCCGTTTCCGAGTTCTGGTCTGCGCATGCGCGAAGCTGGCGTCGCACGGGCTCGGCGACCCGATAAAATTTGTACGCGGCGCAAGATACATTCACATAGCAAATTTCAAGTCGATAGCTCCACCCGTTTCCGAGATCTCGTCTGCGCATGCGCTGCACGGGCGTCGCACGGGCTCGGTGACCCGATAAAATTTGTACCCGGCGCAAGATACATTCACATAGCAAATTTCAAGTCGATAGCTCCACCCGTTTCCGAGATCTCGTCTGAGCATGCGCTGCACGGGCGTCGCACGGGCTCGCCAATACGACCACGACCACCGCCTGGTCAAACTACACACACGTACCAAGTTTCGTCCCGATCGGTCGAGAATCGTAGATTTGTATGAAGTACAACACACACACACAAACATAAATATATAAGAGAGATATGTAAATTAGATAGATTGTATCAAAATATATAGGAGATATATGTAAATGATCTACACACCATTACTGGTGTTTGTCAAAGTTTAGTGGGGTATATCAATACTCATTCACGATCATATCATTGAGGTCCGGAGGGTGTGGGCTATCTCTCGAATACACGGAGTTCTCAAAATATATAGAAGAAGAGACTAGCAGGTTAGCCCGCCACCGGCGGCTTGTCCGAAACATGACTTTTTTTATATATATTTTTTTAATTTTTAGCTCCACGCGTTTCAATAAGAAAAATTTGTACCCGGTAGCTCCACCCGTTTCCGAGTTCTGGTCTGCGCATGCGCGAAGCTGGCGTCGCACGGGCTCGGCGACCCGATAAAATTTGTACGCGGCGCAAGATACATTCACATAGCAAATTTCAAGTCGATAGCTCCACCCGTTTCCGAGATCTCGTCTGCGCATGCGCTGCACGGGCGTCGCACGGGCTCGCCAATACTACAACGACCACCGACTGGTCAAACTACACACACGTACCAAGTTTCGTCCCGATCGGTCGAGAATCGTAGATTTGTATGAAGTACAACACACACACAAACATAAATATATAAGAGAGATATGTAAATTAGATAGATTGTATCAAAATATATAGGACTAGCAGGTTAGCCCGCCACCGGCGGCTTGTCCGAAACATGACATTTTTTTTTTTTTTTTTTTTATTTTTAGCTCCACGCGTTTCAATAAGAAAATTTTGTACCCGGTAGCTCCACCCGTTTCCGAGATCTGGTCTGCGCATGCGCGAAGCTGGCGTCGCACGGGCTCGGCGACCCGATAAAATTTGTACCCGGCGCAAGATACATTCACATAGCAAATTTCAAGTCGATAGCTCCACCCGTTTCCGAGATCTCGTCTGCGCATGCGCTGCACGGGCGTCGCACGGGCTCGGCGACCCGATAAAATTTGTACCCGGCGCAAGATACATTCACATAGCAAATTTCAAGTCGATAGCTCCACCCGTTTCCGAGATCTCGTCTGAGCATGCGCTCCACGGGCGTCGCACGGGCTCGCCAATACGACCACGACCACCGCCTGGTCAAACTACACACACGTACCAAGTTTCGTCCCGATCGGTCGAGAATCGTAGATTTGTATGAAGTACAACACACACACAAACATAAATATATAAGAGAGATATGTAAATTAGATAGATTGTATCAAAATATATAGGAGATATATGTAAATGATCTACACACCATTACTGGTGTTTGTCAAAGTTTAGTGGGGTATATCAATACTCATTCACGATCATATCATTGAGGTCCGGAGGGTGTGGGCTATCTCTCGAATACACGGAGTTCTCAAAATATATAGAAGAGAAGATATATATGTAAATGATCTACACACCATTACTGGTGTTTGTCAAAGTTTAGTGGGGTATATCAATACTCATTCACGATCATATCATTGAGGTCCGGAGGGTGTGGGCTATCTCTCGAATACACGGAGTTCTCAAAATATATAGAAGAAGAGATAGATAAAATACAAGACAGATAACTCTATATATCCCGTCTACGCCCACGCTTTACGAAGTCCAGCGCAATGAAATTTTACTATTGTTGACTCATGGCTGTTGACTCATGGAAATGTCGGGCCTGCAAAACGCGTTATTTTTCAAACTAGCTGGCGACTTTGTGAAATTTGATAGGCGTAACACAGCTTATTGGATAAGCATATAAAGGCAGTGTAATTCGTCGAAATTAATGACAAGTGGTGCAAATTTCAACTTAATGCATAGTTTGTTGTGTTTATCTTTGTATACTTTCACAAAATTGGCAGTTTGAACCATGTACCATGGCAAATATTAGCAATAGTTTTACCCGTATAGAACGATTAATGGGGATAGAACCGACTCGATCAGGAGAGAACCCAAACAATAATCAAAATTCGCGGTTCTTGTCGTTGTTATGACTCGCACAATGAATTTTTCGTTATTAACACGCTCATTGGTGCCACAGATTGTTATGGGATCGAAAATAACTAATCGAATTATCACCTAGATGCCTCAAAATTGCGTTTTAACTGTCAAAAAGTCGTGAAAATGTATAATTTCGATCAGCAAGAACCCTCACAAATAAGGCAAGAACCATCACAAACCGGCGATAGAACGATTTCCGATGTAACAGTTCCTACACAGTGCATAGTTGTTGACATTCTATTAACAGCCTGTGTGGTTTGTCGATAAAATGACTATCAAGACCGTCTTGCAAAAAAAATCGAAAATTTCACCCCTCTTTTTAAAATCCTCTTTCTATATCTATAACTGAACCCTCGTCAATAGCAAATGTCTTAAAATGACACTATAATATCACGCTTGATGCCTGTCTCAAAAACATTGCCATTTACTAATGATTAATGTGAAGAAAATGGAAGATATGGTGAGATATTAATTAAATTTCCTATTTTCGTGCATATGACGTCATTTTTCGGCGGCCATTTTGAATTTTTTTCGAAATTATTTGCGTCATTTTGAAGAAGGACATCATACCAACAAAATGGCATACATCTTGTCTGTGTCTTTTGCTAACAACCGATCTATTACAACGATTAAATACAGCAAAATCGTCTTGCAAAAAAAATCGATAATTTCACCCCTCTTTTTCAAATCCTCTTTTCTGTATCTATTACTAAACCCTCGTCAATGGCAAATGTCTTTAAATGACGCTCTAATATCACGCTTGATGACTGTCTCAAAAACATTGCCATTTACTAATGATTAATGTGAATAAAAATGGAAGATATGGTGAAATATTAATTAAATTTCCTATTTTGGTGCATATGACGTCATTTTTCGGCGGCCATTTTGAATTGTTTTCAAAATTATTTGCCGTCATTTTGAAGAAGGACATCATATGAACAAAATGGCATACATTTTGTATGTGTCTTTTGCTAACAACCGATCTATTACAACGATTAAATACAGCTGGTCGGAATTAGAGGAAATGGCGGCCATCTTGGATTCAAATGGCTCTAGCACCTAGTAGGGCCACCTTTATTTTTCGGTGAAATCCGGATTCTTTATCTGGATACCATAGGGAACAATAAAAATAAGGTTATTTGTAATCATCGGGGGGGGGTGCACGTGGACCTTATTAGCTCCCCGACTATATTGTGAGGTAATATTTATAGTGCCAATAAGCCAACATTGTGTTTAATTTTTACATAAATAGTCCAGTTACTAATTAATGACTTCTTCACTGTTGTTCCCAAAAAGGTGCCACCAACCATCATATCAGAACACATTATAGCCATACCTGCAATGACAGTTATATAGTATATAAGTATCACCTTTTGGAGCCAAATAAACAGGCTGGCATGTTTATTTTTTAATTTGAGGTATTTTGTTAGCCAGCACTCTGCAGCACTACTATTATTTGGTCATTAGACATGCCAGAGTGAAAATGCCAGCACTATCAGGCACTATTCAATATTAATTTGAGGTGAAATGCAAACCAGCACTCATATTCAGTCATCACTTTTATTTGGCACCAGAGAGTGCTTTATCTTATACCTACATATGTTCTTAAGTGTTGGTTAAGGTCATAATCTATGTTAGAACACATTTATTAGTGAAAACAACTTAAAACAATGTCCATAATGTGGGTTGAAAAAAATTATCACAAACAATTTTTTTCAGGCCTCTGAGATGCACCCACCCCGCCCGGTATATGTAATGTTTTTGGAAGATCTCCCCTGTATTACTTATATCTTATACCTACCCTGTTCCTAAGTGTCTGTAAAGGCCATAACCTGCCTTAGAACCCCGGCCCTGTATGATAAAACTTTTGTGCGACCCCCCCCCCCCCCCCCCCCGATAGTAGAGCGGATAACTGTCAAAAAAGTCTGGAATTCTGCAAATAGTGATACAAGCATGAACGTTGGCACGAATGATCAGTACCCATCACTGATCACATAAAAACCGGGGGCCACGCAAAAATCAAAAATGGCCGCCAAAAGTCGCCGTCATAATTCAGGATTTCCCCTTTACGCATCAATATTGGGGTTTTAAATGGTCAAATACCACCAATTATACATATATAATGTGTCACAATTGATAACTGAAGCACATTAATGAATTATGAATATAAAATAGCTACAAATTTCCAAGTTTGTTGACAAAATGGCCGCCAAAATACTATTTTTTTCATTATTTTCAGATATTTTACTTTGTGCATATATCAACTTTGCAAAATTATATTTCTTGATATAATATGTGTTTATCAGAAGTATGTATGCTATAATTAGCTTACAAGAAGTAATCAAATTAACATAGCATGATTATCCCACATTAAACGTCAACCAATGATAACATATGTTTCGTGTTATTTAGGTGCTTTATGCTCATTTTGCTATGTATTTTTAGATTTTAAAACTAAAGAGAACCCCAAAATATACGTGGAAAAGACTATCAAAACTGTTTTTGACCTTTAGTATTTTAATATAACATTATATGTAAATGTTATAAATCAAATACAATACTTCAATTTCTATTCTGATCGATTGAGATCAGACTTTGAGCGAAGGTCATTACAATTGCATTTGCACAACGGAGAGCATGGCAGACCAGCCCGTTTGCAACTGCATCGTTTTTCACAACCTTTTTTGCAGTTAATTTTGTCAGCATTGTGCTGCTTTTGGCAACAGGCTCGAGAGTTGTCCACAAAACATCCCACAAGTCTCCGAATTTCATCCACCCCCATTCACTTGGGGCGACCAAACTTTCTGTCTTAAGCAAGCAGTTTCCACATAAGTATCCAGCCTGGTATGCAGATCTTTTAATGTGCTGAAGTAGTGCAGCTTTGCTTGGCGGAATAGCGTCATACGACCGCTGTTTCTTTGAAAAAAGCTTCAACCTTGCACGACTGACAGATTGACAATCACTAGAACGATCGTACATTAGGTTGACAAACTGTTCGAGTTTTTGGAGATGTGGTGATGATATTTCTGCTGGATTATGGCTGAGATCCTTGAAAACTTCAGAAACTTCAGGGCAGATGTCCCATGTACTCCACGCCGTTTTCTTCCCTTTGCCCTTGAATTCAGAAACGGTGTCGCATCCAGTAAACGCATTAAAGAATATCATCCCATCAGTACGCATCGCTGCCCGATACTTGAAACTATTTCTTGCATTGGGACCCACTGCATGTCTTTTCCACTCCCAAATGACACCCACAATTCTTCCAAGCCTTTTTTGCTCAATTTCGAGAACGTTGTTATTGCAATCGCTATTACATCTGTGTCATTGGCTATGATGGCAATCCTTTTCATCCCATTCTCTACAGCATGGTACGCATGAAGGAATATCCTCGTACCTGCTTCTTCATGGGAGCTTGGCGATATACTCTCAATGTTGACATCCTTGATTGAGATGACATTCTCCCCGTCAGTTGCCATGACAAGGTTCTCTGATGATAATCTACCAATTCTATTCGCTAGAAATGAAAATAGTTCCGTCTTGTTATCTGCATTCCTGAGAAAACCTTGCCAGTTTCTTGGGGGTTTCAGTAACATGTGTTACCCGTCGCCGTAGCCCTACTCCTCTGTTCT
The DNA here is from genome assembly GCA_032622095.1 of Siphonodentalium dalli. NCBI lineage: Eukaryota > Metazoa > Mollusca > Scaphopoda > Gadilida > Siphonodentaliidae > Siphonodentalium > Siphonodentalium dalli. The sequence goes on from CP136068.1 coordinate 107,738,725, forward strand.
TCCTCGCTTCCAATTTCAAATCTCCATAATACCACAAGTAGAACGAATGCTTCTAAGTGTTAAGCGAGTGGATGCCATCTTTGATACATACAGGGATCACATTTCCTTGGCACACAACATATATGTCACATTCGATCGTCTCCAAACTTTATATAGATGGGAGAAATCAAATATTTCAGACGTTAAAACATGGATTCCCGCGGCCATCTTGGATTTTACTCTTTGCATGACTAAATTCTTCTGAAAATCCATTTTTCCCATTTTAATCCATCGGCACCTTGCAGTCCACATTTATTGGATTTTGAAAATTGAAAATGTTTTGAAAATTTACGGTCATTTTAAGGATCATAGATAGGAGCTATTAAATTTGAAAGATTTCAAATGAATAACATGTCCCATGGCAGCCATCTTGGATTTTACTCTGCATTTCATCGGCACATCCTATATCGGCCACATCCTATCGTCACCAGACTTCAAACGAATCTTCGGAGTAACATCTAGATGAGCTACTGAATTAGAACGATTTTCGATGAAAATTATGGCCACTAGCTCAGGCTGGCAGTCATCTTGGATTTTACTCTTTGTGTGACTAAATCCTCGGCACACCCTATATAGTCCACATCCCAATCCCCAGTCACCCGATCGTTACCAAACTGCATATGGATAATCGGTGTGACATATAATTATATGGGAACCATGATTTTTTCCCGAATTCTTTAAAACATGGCCATCGCGGATTTTACATTTAACTGAATCCATCGACACAACCTGCAGCCCACATCTATTGTTTTGAAAATGACATAGGAAAACATGGTCGACAGCAGCCAAAGTGGAGTTCAGATTAAAATCTATCGGCACATCCTGCAGCCCACATTTTTATGAGAAATGTTTTGAAAAATCACAAACAAGTTTATGATCACATCTAGCTGGGAGCTACTGAATTTGGACGATTATCAATGAAAAATATGGCCGCTGGCATTTCGCTCTTAGCATGACTAAATTCATCAGCACACCATACATATGGCATCCATATATATCCGTCATCCGATCGTAACCAAACTCCATAGGGATCTTCGGTGTGACCTTTTGGTGGGAGCTATTTCATTTTTGTGTCTGCATTTCGTTGGATAACATGGCAACCATGTAGCCATCTTGGATTTCACATTTGAATCTATCGATACATGCACCATGCAGTCCACATTTGTGGTAAAAGTGTTCTGAAAGAAAACAGGTTCATCTACACTATATAACTCATTCACTAAACATCTTGACCGTCCTTAGTCTGTCTGAGTCTGTGTTATTTCACTGACTGCTCAGCATTACAATAACATGCACCTCTCTAAATTGAGCTACAGTCTCATTGACACTGTCATATATGCTTTAACATTATTTTTTCGATGGGATAACTTCGATATATTTGTTTTAGGACTTCAACCTTCTGTGGTATATAGAGCATACAGTCATATATAGTCCGCACCTCTAACACTATTCTGCTAATACATAGGTTACAGAGTGCTTATATTGAACTTTTCGAATTACTCGAGTACTCTATAAGATCGACCGATTGCCCATTTATTTACCCCGTTGAAAATTTAATTGTTATCTACAACATTGGTATGTTTGCCTTATCATGTCAAGAGCCCCGCAATAAGAACATCAACGTGCAAAGTGCTACCATGAAAATAGATAACGATATGTCAATAGTGTCGATGATAAACCGCCCTTGTTGTTCCAAAGAATTATTGACTCTTGTACATATATGCTGATCTAAAACAGGACGAATTATCCCCCTTCAAGTTAGACAGACTTGTGCAGAAGAGAGCATTAATGTTTATTGGCATGATTCAAGCAACCCAATGACGCCACTGCACTTTGAATTCAAATTTGACGTTGTCAACGCCTTCTCAGAAAATGAGTGTTAAAACTTTCAGTTGAAATATTTTGATTTATGCTCAAGTATTGTATTATAGTTGTCAGGTCTCAGCCCTCCGTTCGTTTACATTGTCACAATGTTGGCTCTGTCTATACACAATGCAATACATTACAACAAAGATTATACGATTTCTCCGTTGTTATGTATTGAGCCTGTAGTAACCTATCGATAAAACCAGATCAATTACACCGATTTCGTGTTATAATAGGAGCAAAGAATCCAATATCCTCTGTTTACTAATGGAAACACGTGCGAGCCAACACAAATGATTGGACTTAAAATTTTAATGGCCACTTAGGTTATATATTATGGGTGTGCCTATTACGTGTACAGCGACTCTTATTTCTTAAACGACATCGAATGGGAAGGATAAGATTTGTTCGCGATATTGGTCTGATAGGTATCATTTCTTCCGAGAGGGTGATATTATAAGTGAAAACGTCGGAACGTGAAGCTATATTTTACATGCTATAGCATATACACGTCGTCTATGTCAGCGTTTTGATATTCGATTTTGAGACACAATCGTATGTTAAATACAGTGCAGTTCGTTTTCATACCACTTGGATTGTGATGACCATGTTCATTTTCTGATGACCTAAGTTCCAGTAGATTTCGGAAAACTAAATTTGAGATCAACATGACCAATGTGGTTGGGAATATTCGAACTAGTCGAAGAAATACATTCTGCACAAATTTTGAGGCAAAGGCTCTTCGAAAAAATATCAACGCGGAATGTAAGCTTGATCTCGTTAAGAAAAGAATATGCAAAGAAGGGAAAGTCTTCGAAAGATCCCAAAATCACGTGGTGCGTGATTTGAAGCGAGCTGATGAAAAACGGAAACATCGCCTCGGTGTTAGGAACTATTCTAAATCTGCTCCTCTTAAAAGGGTCCCTCTTACGAAAAGTGTAGTTGCTGAACTGGATGACAGGGACTCGATGGCTTGTGAAAAATGTAAGTTCATACAGGAATGGATACGTTCCTATGACAACCAGCATGATTCAAACCGGCAAGTAGATTATGTTGATGAATCAGATCTCCAAATGTGTATGTTCTTTTCTGAAAGCGATATGGATAAGTTTCTTGATTTAGCTGAGGAGCAACGCGAACGGGAGCAAAATATAACGATTGCTTATTTTAACACGGGTGCGAACCGAGACTTGACTGGTGAAGGTTTCTCTGAGATTAAAGAGAGGTCTGCTGGTTATACGAACCTGCCGACCATTGTGATTACCAATGAACAGGCGAATCGTGACACACACGGGCGTAACACCATTGCATCTGGCAGGATGGAGGCGGCCACAGGACACTCAAACAGAACTGTCCCTGCCCTGAGAGACATTAGATATCACGGTTTCGAATTCGCGAAGGACAAAGGAGTACACATAAGACCGGACTCGCCATATTCTGTAACTGTGTCCAGTAATGTGCGGATTCGGCCGCAATCGTCGCCGTCATCGTTCAGTAACAGATATATAAATCTAAATGAATTGAAGTTCCGAGATAGGATAGATTCGTTGTGTATTGAATCCGCGGACAGAAGCAAAACCCTGACACATCCAGTTTATATTAAATCTTTATCACCGATCGAGGATTCGTCAGAGAAAGAGACTCACATGATGCAATATGCATTGCAGCAACTACATTTGAATAGTTCGCAGGCCTCCTAAACGTTTACGAAGTAAAGGTTAATGACTGAGTGGAGTGTCTGAGGCCAAATAATCACCCAAGGCCGCGAAGTCCGCGGGTGATTATTTGGTCTCAGACACTTCACGAGGTCATTATCTGACTTAGCACACACATGTGCACATCATATATGAGTGGCCTATGGGTATTCGGACACTTTGTTGTGAACACAGTGGTCTTTCGAATATGTATCAATGTATAAGCTGACTGCTCATGTCGGCCAATGTACCGCTTTGCTGAACGGCCATTAAAACCGACTATCCAATAATTCTTTTGGTTTGACCTATACAACGCTGACCTGAGAGCGAGCGGTTGACAACTGTGCGTGTGATATCTTGGCACAATCTGCAGTCGTCACGTTTCAGCATGGGCTGAATGCAAGTTATCATTTATCAGGAAAAGGTACCGTATTGTCCGTCACCTCGTGTACTTCAGATCGGGCTTCCCCCATTCAGAATCCAGACCCTGCCCGCGAGTAAAGAGAGTCATGATATCTTGGTTTGTCGCTGTACTGTGGACTAACGGCATGCATGTGAGATATGTTTTTCATTTTTATCTATTTCAGCCTTTTTTTCGTATATGATTTCATATTCAATGGTTATTCGTTGAACGATTACTAGCTTGAATTTCAATAACACCCCATTTGGTCAAATAAAGGAAGTGGTAACACGGTTATCGTTTGGGTGGGGCGTCAAGCTTCGAAGTTTTAACTGCACCACCTCCATGCATTCTGCAAACTGTCCTGCATCACTTTTCGGGTTAGCAAACTTAGCATTCTTCAACTGGATTTCTTGTTTTTTTTCTCTTTGTTTACTGTTTTGCCCGTCCATATTATGTTTGTTGTTGGGTCGTTAAGAGGGAGGTAAAGTGGAAAATTTATTATTTTTCTCCCATAGGGTTTCCATGTTAATAATTTGAGACAAAATCCTGATTTCATAAATTTAAGTACAGAATCCATGAATGTTCCTTCATATAATTCATGACTCCATCTAGTGACAAGGCGTCGTCGATTTTAGAAAAACGTACCCATTATCGAAATATCACACTTCAAAACAGATTACGAACAACAGAAATTGGGAAAATTCTGTCAGCCATTTCACCCTAAATCTAGTTGGATAAGAAGTTATCCAACAGTCAATCAACCGTTGGATGCCCACAGCACTTATCTACGTTGTGTGGAAAGTTGCATGACAATTTTGTTGGATACACTTTTACACAACGTTGCATATATATTTACTAACAACGGTTGTATGTTAATTATACAACGTGTTGGATGAAATTTCACACAACACCCAATCAACGTTAATCATGGGCGTAGCCAGCATTTTTAATAGGCGGGTTCGAATATTAACTTGAGGGGCACGTTACCGAGGTGAAAAGCTCCGACCGAGGTGCGTGTGATGGTGCAGGAGGGGTGTCCCTTTCCCGTAGGGGCCTCCCCTGGAAATTATAAAAAAATTGAACCAATCGAGCGCGAATCTGGAGCATATTTGACGATAATTTGTGTAACATCTGCACGTATATTAGAGAGGTAATAATGTATTGGATTTGATCTACCGATTATGTGAGAATATATGACATGGCAGTGTTTTTCTTCATACATGATCAATTTTATGTACTAACGTTTTCTCCATGTATGGGATCGTGACCGCGTGTTGTATCGACTCGGATAATAAAGAACGATGACAAAACCCAAACCATCCCCAGATAATAATCTGCGTATTATATCCCTTTGCGATATTATGCAGTTATTTTATGAAGGCATATAGTCAAAATTGTTATGTTATTGGCTGAAGTGGGCTATATAATATATGGAATTGAACGACAGTCAATCCTATTTCGTTCGGTTTTGAATTCGCGCACTTTGAATTCGCACACATAGCTGCGCGAATTCAAAACTGACAACAATGTTTTCCTAAATATTTTGGATATGGTGACGGTTTCAGTTCTTAATCGTTCTGAAAATACATGTGTATATTAAACACAATAACGACGGATTCACACCGTGCATGTAAAACATGACTGCATCATCAATCTGTTGTCAAGATGTGTGTTTATATGCTCCAAATATTTATTCTCAGTGATACTCAATTGAAATAGTTGGAATAAACTCGAAAGAAGTAAAACCACAGCCACATACTATGGAGTTGACTTCAGAAAAAATCAACACTTGGCTGAGGGTTGTGTTGGCATAAATAATTCAGTCTGTTTGGTCATGGTGTCACTGCATACACCGTTGATGACAGGGGGCGTACATGTACTTTCGTGCACATTCGGCCTGGCACATGTATATTTCTTACAATTATATTTCAACACCGTCGAAGTTACCATCATTTGTTGATTTGCATAATTATGAGTAATGATTTTTATGTTGGTCACCCGCATGTAATATATAGTCGTATAAAACAGATCTAGTTGTTTATATTCAGTCCAGCCTTCCGTAATGTATGTAACTCATCAACATATACACCTGCTTTCCCCTGTGTTTCGCTATAAACTCAGGAGTTGTACTATTTTTCGCTCAGTTTTAATTTCGCACACTGATGTATTCCTGAGTCATCGGGTTGAATGAAGTTTTCATCTCCATCACGGCATCAGCAGCAGCTGTCTGGTCTCAGACCGCTCACGGGCTGTACTCCCGGCAGCATCCTCGGTGGTAGGCAGGCGACCATCATTCATCGCGCCGAGTGGGAAGGGGCAGACGACCGACCAACAGCTGCCTTCTTCTTTCTTCACTCAGCCCTTCGAATTGCATCCCTGTGTTAACGTGAAAGGGTCTTCACCCCGTGTACGTGGTATCGCCAAACACGAGGGCATCACCAAACCAGACCATGCTGTTTTGACAAATGAACATATCTTCCCTCAGTTGAATCTAAAAAGCTCCCAATTAATTTGTGATATCCACTATTGAAAACATATTTTCGCAAAGCGAAATGTTTCCTCAATGGGATAGCGACCATAGCTTGCACTCACCCCGATAAATTTAATGGAAATTCCGGCCCATTTACGATTTTTTCATAAATAGTAGACACTTTATGACGTTAGGTAGTTCGTTTGAAACATAATTATCAGTCACATATGGCGGATAATGCGTGTATCGCAATCCGGATATTCTAACCCTATCAATAAATTTAGAATAACATATAGGGTTAGAATATCCTGATTGCGATATAGAATAAAATATAGGGTTAGAATATCCGGATTGCGATACGTGTATCAATATAACCGGTGTGACCGGTGACTCAATTGGCAATTCACCAATCAACAAACAAGATTTACTGTAACACAGTCTGACTATGTATATATTACGTGGTTTGAACATTGAGGTGCATGTGTGCATATATTTTAGAAGTTTGTCTTTCACATCTTCGCTCATTACTGCCCTCTACACGAAGATCTGTTTTTAAAGTAGTTGCCAGTAAGTGAACGTACGCTAAGTATTCAAGTCATACTTATCCATCTGGCACTTGACTTGAACATGGTTGAATTGTCAATCTGCACCGACATATATTTCTTGTGAGTAAATACAGTCGTAATCTTGTGATTTTGTGACAGTCAACTATTTCTATCCAATTGCTGTTTATTTACAGACCATTCACCGTATAGCAACGGAGATAACATATAATACAACTATATATACAACATAATAATCTTACATATAATTTGTTAATACAAGGTCAGAAGCTAGGAGCGTGATTTTTCTAAATTTCAGTGTAATTATACTGCCATTATAATTATAGTGAACAAAGCTCAACGCAGGTAAGGTGAAGTTTTAACATGTTATTGATGTTTGTCAGGCAAGTCAAAATTACAATGATCGCACCTGATACAAATCATTCATGATTTCGTTTCCCAAAAGCAGTGGACGATAAAGTTTGCACGGTATTTCCTTCAGGCATTTTCCCAGAATATGGCAGAGTATGAACGGCAACATACGTATAAATTGCATGTTTACCAAAGCTAACGACATGTGGAGTAAAATTTTGGTAGTTCCATAAGTAATTGTTCTGTTAACACATTGCTTCCAAATACCTGTATGGTTTATTCTTTCGAGACAAGTGCATGATATTTACTGGCAAATTTAGATACTAGTGAAACTATATAGTTTTTACTTCTCTCGGAGTTAGCTGTGGTGTAGATGCATTTTATAAGCATTTATACATTCTGTTTCTGGTACATTGTATAGCTTTATGTACCGAAATTCCTGCAAAAGAATGCCTAGCAAATTAACCCTTTACCTAACAAAAGGGCCCTGTGCCAATGCATTCTCTTATATATGCGAGTCGACCATAGGTCGCCTCGCATATATAAGAGAATGCATTGGCTTAACACATTAAAAATTATAAAATTGTTAAAGAATGTAAGAAAAAATGGTAAAAAGTGTTAAAAAAAGATTTTTTTTAGGCCAATGCATTCTCTTATATATGCGATGCGACCTATGGTCGACTCGCATATATAAGAGAATGCATTGGCACAGGGCATAACTGTAACTATCACAATGTGGTCAAGGAGCCGGTTCCAATGATATCCATATTTGTATGGTTCTATTGAGACAGACCGAAGATATTTTAGGCTGTTGAAGCTTTATTTGGCCGGTTTTGGCCGGTTTGTTGGGTAAAGGGTTAATGCCTGGAAAACTAGCGAGTGTATGAACGTACCTTTATGCTCGTTTGTTCTCGTTTGTTCTCGGGAAGTGTGACCACAAAGACCCAGATTTTTTTTCAGACTCGGGTTGTCCCATATTTTGAGTAAATATGTTTATATTATATACTAGCAGGGTTACCCGGCGTTGCCCAGGTTGAATTGATGTGAAGCCCTCTGTGGATATTTGGTGGGGATAGAGAATACTCTTGCTCTCAAAGTGTTACACGTATTCTCATAAATTGTATATCCAAATGGCATCACAAAACATGATTCTTACACATGGAAATATAAGTAGTGGCTCACCTTGTCAGGTCGGAGTGATTATCATTTTGTTTATCGCGTTTAATCCATCCCACCAATAAAAAAGTATTTATTTATTTACAACTGCGTATACTTCAGACGTTATAGCATGAAATATGAACATCATAAACACATTAGTTCGAAAAAAATAAAAGACGAAAATTGTGTTTTACATAAAGATTTATCAATCAATCAATCAATCAATCAAGTTTATCATATCTTCATGAAGATACAGATGTTTTAAAGATATGTCCAGGTGCTCCTCTGTTCTGGTGCTATATACTGGCTAATCATTTTCAGTTTAAAAGTATTGATGTTATGCAAGTATAGCAGCTACATGTGCCCGACACAGCGAGATGTTGAGTTGTTTATGTTAGGCGATGAGTCTGTTCTAAAAAATGAAAGAAATCCTCTGTATCGGGCAGATATACCCTTTGTCAGATGTCAATATTGGAGGATCCTGAAAAGTCATGTGCTACGGACTGCGTTTTCCTTTATCTCAGAAGTAACCATATTTGACCGCATACTGTGACCACTATTTTTAACAGGCCTGATCTACATTTCCATATCTCTTGGCAATTGTAACTTTTTTGTGGAAACTATATAGAATGGGACAGACTAATATATACATGAGCCATTCTAATATGCAATCCTCTGACGATTCAAGGTCCCTCAGTTTGAATGAATATATGTATCTCTTAAATAGATTGATATAAATATACTTTTGATGCTTTCTTCTATGTATCTGTGTTGCTAGATCAGTATAGGAATGCCCTGATTTCCATCCCCATATAAATATGACAGTTGAGAAGATATAATTGTTCAAGTGACTTAATTCAGTCACCATTTGTTGAGATTGTGAAATTGGAATGCCAAACACTCCTTAGATCGACATGGAGATGGCCTTGGAGATGACTATATATAACTTTGTTGGATATCGGCGAATTGAACAATCTTATAAATGCTAGTGAATCTCCTCTCACCACCCACGACCCAAACGATCCCAAATGTGATTTAATTCATCATATCATTAGAGAAGAACGTGCATGAATTTGGTGGAATCAGTGCTAAATATATTTGTATCAACTTTGGTGCAACCCCCCTCTTGCATGACTTGAACCGCGCCACTTTTGTTATATTTAAACCACGTCTATTAGACTCATGCATGCATTATATAATGGAGATGATTATATATAAGTTTGGTGGTAATCGGCAACTAAACAAATTCTTATCATATTTATTACCCCCCCCCCCCATCTCTAACCCAAACGGCACCAATTTCGCCTCTTCAAATCACACGTTTATATTCCTCGTATCACGGAGAAGAATAATATATCAATTTGGTCGAAATCTGTGCTAAAAATAGCCCCTCCCCTGACACCAACAACGTCACTTTAGAAAATTTTAACCTGCACCGTTATCTTACTCATATAAAGTTACCCCTGTTAGACCGCCTTGGGGCCATCTCGATTGTACCCTTAAAGTTATATAGAACACAGACATATATTCGCAAATATTTGATTCATTGTATCATTTGAGAAGAACGTGTATGAGTTTGATGGTAATTGGCACTAAACATATTTTTATAAGTTTTTGGTGACCCTCCCGTCCCTAATTCAGACTCAAGCGGCGCCACGTTTGACATCATTAAACCACACACTTAGACTCATTATAGAGATGAATATATATAAAATTTATGAAAATTGGCGAGTATACAAATTCGTATCAAATTTAGGGCCACCATTGCATAATTCTCACCCAAAAGGCACAAATTTGGCGCATTTATACCACACGATTAGATTATTCGTATCGCGGAGAAGAATATGTATCAATCAGGTGGAAATCGGCGCTAAACATATTGTTTATCAATGTTTGTGTTCCCCTCAGTCTCTGGGCACCCCTGACTCGAATGGCCCCACTTTTGACATCTTTAAACCACACAATTAGAATCCTGATATCATGGAGATTATTATTTGTAAGTTTGGTGCTAATCCGCGACTAAACAATTTTTTATTAAATTTAGTGACCACCCCACCCACCCCATCTCCCACCAAAGCACCACCGCGTATGACGTCTTTAAAATCACACGATTAGATTCCTCATATCATGGATAACAATGTGTATCAATTTGGTGGAAAACATTGTATATCAATTTTGATGCCCCTCTCCCTTTCAGTGCACCCCTGACTCGAATGACGTCACTTTTGACAGCTTTAAGCCACCCATTAGACACCTCATACCATGGGGATGAATTTGTCTTAGTTTCGTGGCAATCGGCGACGAAACCAATTCTTATCAGATTTAGTACCCACCCACCACCCCCCCCCCAAATCTCTCATACCAAAGACACCAATTTGGCGTCTTTAAATCACACAATAAGATTCCTTGTATATTGGAGAAGATCTCAGAAGAATGTGCATCAATTTGGTGGAATTCGGCGCTAAAATTATTTTGATAAATTTTGGTGCCCCTCTCCCCTTCCGGGCATCCCTGGCGCGAACGGCGCGACTATTGACATATTTAAACCACACCATTAGATTCCTCATATTATGGGGATGATTATATATAAGTTTGGTGGCAATCGGCGACAATATTTTTTCTGCCACTCCCCCTTTCTGCCCCTGACAACAACGGCATCACTTTAGAAAATTCTAACCCTCGCCATTATCTTTCTCGTAAACAATTACCCCTAATAGACCCCTTTTGTGCCATCTAGGTGGTCCCCTGTGAATTTCTACAGAACACAGACAGACAGACATTCGCAAATATAGATATAGATAGATAGATGGAATTGAACGGCAGTCAATCACTCATTGGATGTCGCCCATTATAGATATATATGCATGTAGAACATTATATGTAAAGCTTGGAATGTCCTGCGTATTTATTTTCCTATAATATAAATATGAACAAACTGTATTTGACTTATCCTATATACATGTAAGCTATAACCCCCGACCTATTGCAAGTCAACTGGAATTTTTAACAACGTTGGGAAGACCCGCAAATCCCCGTCGTCACGTCCGCCAATGGACACTCGGGATATTGAACCATCGGAGTGTCACACCCTCGGATTATCATACCCTTGAACCATCGGACTATTGTACCATCGGACCATTGATGAGAATGTAAGCCAGGTTGAAGGAAATCTGGCCTTTTCCCTAGAAATAATAGTAGCTGTTGGTCAGGTTGAAGATTATCAATGTGTACAAAGCAATCGATACCGAAACAATCAATAAATGTGTACCATATTCTATTTCGTACAGTGGCCAGCTCTGTGCACTCGATAATAATGTGAGCTATCAAATCATGGCATCTTGTTCTACATAGAGTGCACACACCTTTAGACAAACTGGGCAGAGTACAGATAATCTGAGCTACTAAGATACATGATCTTTTCTCAGCAGGATATTTCGCACAAGTTTTCCATAGGTCGGACATGGAATATCTATCGTGAACCAGCATGAATCTGCTTAACTCGGAATTTGAAGTAACACGAGAAGTCCACTCATTTTTGTAATGGAAGCTTGTTTGCAGGCTTGCTTCCATGCTAGTTTCTCTGGAAAATGAGAAGTGTGAATAAAGGTTTCGGTGTAATGAGAGAGCTGCCGATCGCTAATAATTTGAATTAATTCAGAAGAAAATGAAGTTGCGTTCGAGCCACCGACCGTAGCATCTAACAAACGCATCACGAAAATTTCCCGGACTGTTTTTTGCAAGGTGAGACTGCATAACGATCGAAACATTGAAAGTTTTCTCTTTTCGATGTACGCCATAAGAGGTGGGATACCAACTAAAGAAAGTGCCATATCGGTTTTGGTCCTGGTTGGAAGTCCTTGAATATTTTTTATGCACATTCTATGAACACGCTCAAGGCGAACAACATTGTGAGAGCTAATATTGAACAGTAATTTTGCACCGTACAAACCACGGGGAAGGACAATGCATTCACAAATTTTGACCGAACTAATAGGTGATATCCCTCCTGCGTAGAGGCCAGCATTACTGAGCATAAAGTACGTCGATCGGATTTTTTCTATTATGATGTCAACAAAGTGATTACTGAAATTTTGGGAGCTCAATGGTATACCAAGATGGGTAACTCTATCTGTTTCGGAAATCGATTCGTTACCCAGTTTCCATGTTCTGGGGTCAATACTATGAAACTTTTTCTTTGTAAGAATCTACAATTGTTTGTAAGAAATAACAATTTATCATTCCGCCAATACTATGAACCTACGATTACAAACATAAATCACAAATAGTACGTGTTCTTTGTATTTACAAATATCTCCAATCACAAAGAATGTTCGAGTACTATGAAACATATTTTTTCAGTTTTCGCACCCTTAACCCGGATAATATATATATCTATGATACGCAGGGACGTGGCGACAAGGGGTCGATTCACCCCCTCGTGAAAATATTTTGTCAGCTGGAAATCTCAAGTACAACGCACAGGGACGTCGCGACAAGGGGGTTTGGTTATGTTTCTCGCTCCAAACATTTTATCAACAGCTGGAAATTTGATACCTGAAACAACATGAATTGGAAATTTTACAACAACAATAGGTTGAACTTGTTCTGTTATTTAGTTTTTTCCAACAATTTATAAAGGGGTATGTTTTGTTTTAGACCAACATTTGCATATTTACCTCCTTTGGTCAAAAGTTTGGATTGAAATGATCTATATTTATAAATTGTCAAACCTTATGGGGTGTCAGCTTGGATGTGAGGTAGCAGTATGTGTTCCTTGTAACTACTGAAATTACCCAATTTATTGAAAGTTACAACGTTAAAGAACTTGTGTAGAATGTCTATATAGGGTGTCAAACATAAATTGTCGATTTTCACATCCTTAAACCAGAGCATATAACCATCTGATTCTCAGGGATGTAGCCCCCCCCCCCCCCCTTATGAAAATGTGTTATCAATGGAAATCTCATAAACAGGGACATGCGATAGTGGTCTTGGGAACACGATGCCTGGCACATTACAGCTGTTCAGAATAGGAAGGGGCGAGTAGCCACCAAATCGTATGAGTCACAACATCTCTGACAAAAGTTGTTGATTAATACAAATAGTGAGTGATACTTGCGGATTATAGCCAACATTATCATGTAACATGTATTTCCATAATCAATGATATATCCAAGAATGTTAACGGTGAGTGAAGTTTGTCCTATTTATTTTTTACGCCGGGTATATATACTGCATTTAGCTGTTTTGAACTATTCATTTACAATGGCGTATTCTTCCGATGAGGATATCGATTTGGTGGTTATTGGCGGGCGTCCTCCTAGACGAGAACGTATCTTTTTAGAAAGAAGGTTCGAAACTTCATTGCTGTACGAATTCCGGGAGAGGTACAGGGTGCCCGAAAGTGTGGTGGAGTTATTGGTGGAGAAGATTGGCGATTATCTATTGCCAATGACCGGTCGTAGCAGACCACTGACACCACGGCAGCAGATCTTAGTTTTCCTTCATTTTTTGGGAACGAATGGTTTTTACCATATGGTGAAAGACTGCCATGGCATTGGAAGAGACACCGTGAAACGAGTTTTGCATAAGGTGGCACCACTCGTTGTGGATTTAGCACCGGATGTTATTCGCTGGCCAAGGAACCCAGTTCAAATTGCAGAGAACTTTTTCGACATCAGCGGTATTCCGGGAGTGTGTGGATTGGTAGACGGTTCACACATCAGAGTTATCCCCCCTGCTGTCGACGAACGGAGTTATGTGAATAGGCACCATGTCCATTCCATTAACTGTGCAATTGTTTGTGGTCCAGACCTGTACATTTATTTCGTCAGTACACGCTTACCTGGCAGTGTGCATGATTCCCGTGTTCACTATCGTTTATCGCTAGGCCACACACGACGTTGTGAATTTTACGGGTGGAGGAAAGACCATGCAGAGGCTTGATTTCACCGAGAAATCGTCCCACTGCGTGTAGAAACCACCGACCCCCGGAAAGCAACTGACAAACTTGCCCAGATACACGATTCCGGTCACCCTCCATATGACGGGGTTGGACCAGCTTCGTCAGCGATGGACGCCTGTGACGGTGTAATGCACCTGGCACTACCGACTGGACCCCGGGCCCCCGCACCACTCCTATAACCGAGACCATTAGCACGTCCCTGTTTCGATACACCCCCTCCCGATAAAATGGAGCCACGTTACTGCATCGATGTGTTATGATAAGAGTAGCGGATCAGTTTGAAATAATAGGATGGTCACAATATATATAATGCTATACCATCAAAATAATATTTTATTTTCACAAACTGAATGATTGTAAATTTGTAATTTGTAAAAACAATGATACCAAATTGTTTGTAGTACTCGTTATTACACTGACTTGTACTTACAAACACACACTACAAACGAACCGTTTAATTGTTAACTTGCGCAGACAAGTGGTCATCAACTTAGCAATCCGTGAACCGATTGGATAGCTCTGAGAAGCGATCACCTCTCAACTTATGATTGGTTATTTCTTTTGTAACTTTGGCCCGCCGTGATTCAATATATTGTGAATCACTCACAAGCAAAGGTTTGTCCGTAAGCAATCTACAATAATCAGCAGTAGATCTTTGTGAAATTTGCGAGATTTTGTTAGCTCATCGTTTCATAGTACCGGCGTTAGTGATAATCACAATATGATAGCATGCATTGTAACTTCCCCATATAAATTGTTGTCAGTTATTTTAGCTCTATATGCATGTCCGTCTAATTTGAACTGGTATTCAGATAACACTGATAACAGGTGCATGGGAGCAGAGTGGGGAGTTAGTTTTTTCTAAGTTTTACAGCTGCCTTTTAGGGTTTCACCTCTCGTCCAGTCTAAGGTATTACAATAATACGGCTAAATTTTCCCTGTACTATGAAACCACTGTGATAGTTAACACAAATTTGTAATTACAAATTAATAAATACAATTTGTATTTACAGGTATAAAATTGTTCATAGTATTGACCCCTGGTCGCGTTGCGAGCTGCGTGTAATGTCTCATTGAACACAACAACATTTGTTTTCTTTGCATTGAATCTATATCTCCATTTTGTACTATAACGATAACATATATCAATTAATGATTGAAGCCCAGACCTAGTGAGAGAAAGCAGCATCATATCGTCGGCATGTGCCAAGCAGGCACAATCTATGTTGTAAACGCGCAGGCCACATTTCGACTCGACAAGTTGCTGATGTAAATCGTCAACGAATATATTGTAAAGGAACGGTGAGACAGTACCTCCCTGCCGGGTACCGTGACATACTTCGAACCACACAGAAGTTGTATTCTGATACAGTGCACTACATGATATACCTGTTAATAAGAAAATAAGAAAATAGGTTCGAACCCTCGCAATGCAAGCATCGTCCTCGATATACATGTACTACGTGACCACACGGGTACACATCTTGACACCCAAAAATGTACCCTATATATATATACATGTACATGTAGTGTTTGCATACACTGTCTATTCGTTCATAATTGGCAATGACTGTAAAAACAAGTTTGACATGTACACATTCATACAGCGTCACTTTAATTGAAACTGAACACAATGCTGTCCACTTTCGACTAGCAACGTCATCACACTGTCCAATCGGCTCGCGGAATACCAGTGTGAACGTCAGAATACCAGTGATGTACAAGAGAATACCAGGGTTTTTAAGCGATATGATGGTACCATAATTAGAACTTGGCGGCTAAATAACAAGGCAAAAGACAATGGTAAGGTATATACGATCAATTTTGATCCATATGCACACGCATATGATCAGTTTTGATCAGGTGACCCAGTGGAGGGGTCACCTGGTGATGTTCAGTTCGACTCTGGCCTTCATTTAAAGGTGTACAAACTCGTAGGGGGGGGTCAAATTTTGCCCTAATCGGTATTCTAGTGCGTTTTGTTTAATTCCTGAGCATAACGTGCGCAATCTTTTATAATATTCCGACAGCGGAATCTATTGGCAAAACGTGCCCATCGAAATAACTGGCGTGTAGTAGTTGGAAATACGCGAAAATAAATCGAAACGAGGGGCGGTGATCACAGAAAATGGCACGGCGAACTACCAGTGCATGTCAACCAGTGCCTAATTTTCTTTATATGGTAATTTGTATCGGGTATATGTCGGGGACGTTTTAGATCCGGTTTAAGCTACTAGGAATGTCTCATCCCCTCATCAGATTTGGGCACAATCGATCTAGAATGGTACATGTGTGGGTCTAAGATATAAAAGTTCGAAATTTTAAGTACGGCGATACTCAACATTGGTGACAATTTAGTTGACAAGAGTTTAAATTTCTCTTTATTCGGTATTGGCACTGAATTAGTTCCATATCAATTGGATTCAAATAGTTAGTTCCATGTCAATTGGATTCAAACTAATGTTTAACATTTGCAAATAAGTCTATCATTAAATAGGGAAGACGTTCTTATTCTAATGGAATGATATTTCTAATTATCCCAGCAAATGTTGCATATATGGGGTAGACTTGTTCCCAAAATTTAGAAAGTAATTGATATTGGGGCATGCATATCCTTGCCTATATGTTGAGTTCTTCGTAGATTTTAAGGCCATTTTTGTTTGATTAAATTGTATATGTTGTCATTTGCGCATCACTAAACTCTACGGGAAAGTTCGTTATTATATTCCAAAATGGTATCTAATGTCCCGAAATATTTGCTTTATTCTGATATAAAATTATCATTAGTTTAAGTTAAGAATCGAGTTCGTGTCTTGTGATTTTCAGCACTGCATGTATTACCTTGAGATATACCTAGAACTATACAATGGCTTGTCAGTACCGATACCGGTACCGGAACCGTAACAAAGTACCGGTACCGGCATCGGCATGTGAGGTACCGGCGATACTTTGAGAAACCTGGTACAAATAGATTGATATTTTGTATGACTGCGTGTGCATATGGATAAATCTAGTGGAACTTAGTTTATGCATATCTAATTTTCTCATTATTTTTCTCTTTTCAGAAAAAGAAAGCACGGCAATCAATGGGACAAGAGGAAAAGAATAAAATTTGAAGAAAAAAAACGCGACAGCGGAAACGGACACGGCAGTGAAAATGCGGAGCCAGATGTGGCTGGGCCAGTAACACCGGGGTCACAGTCAGGTGTGCTCAGAAACCAACTTTCATGGGCGCCCTTTAAGAGAGCGAACTATAACCGCGGGATCATCCGAGCAAGGAGAGTGCTTTTTCAACAAGGAAGGCACAATGGTTATTCAATACCAGCTAAAGCAACAGCCGCCTTAAAAGGAACTGGATACTTGAAAGACATAAACACTTTTTTCGATATGATTGCTAAAGGAAAATTCCCGATGGAGAACATTTCATTCCGTGTATTTATCGAGACAGTTCTGTGGTTTTCCCTAAATTCAACCACGCAAATGAGATACTCCGCGGAGACAACGGCATTCTGGAAAACAGGTTTTTTTGGAGAAAAATAAACTTGCTTATAAACAATATAAACAAATAAACAAGGCAACATAACTGATAGATGTCGCAACCAATCACCACGGATTATATATTTAAAGCAATTGATTTATTCGTCACTCACCATTATGGGCCAAACAGATTTTGGCATTTTATAATGTAATTATTCAGCTACTGTACAAGTTCGGAAAATTGCATTTAAACTGGCGTACCCCAATAGTTTTAAGAACAATTCTACAAAAACGCCATATTCCGACCTGGACATCATGAAATTTGTTCTACATTTTACACTAACTTTGAGTATCGACGTATATAGTTGAAGTTTCGTACTTTCCTATTATAGATCCACATATTTACCATTCTAGATCAACTTTGTCGTTATTTTGGGAATGGTCAGGCATTTCGGGTGCCCGATGCTCTGTATGAAGCGTTTATCGACATATACCCGATATAACTTACCATATAAAGAAAAGTTGGCACTGGTAGCCTTCGTTGGCATGCACTGGTAGTTCGTCGTGCCATTTTATGTGATCACCGTCCCTCGTTTCGATTTATTTTTGCGTATTTCCAACTGATGCACGCCAGTGATTTCGAAGAGCACGTTTTGCCAATAGATTCCGCTGTCGGAATATTATAAAAGATTCCGCAAGTTATGCTCAGGAATTAAACAAAACGCAGCAGAATACCGATTAGGGCAAAATTTGACCTCCACCCTACGAGTTTGTACACCCTATTTTTCTGCTTTAAACAAAGGCCAGATCGCCAATTGTCGAACTGAACATCAACAGGTGACCCCTCCACTGGGTAAATGTAAAAATAGATCGTATATACATTCCCATTGTCTTTTGTCATGTTATTTAGCCGTCCAGTTCTAGTTATGGTACCATCATATCGCTTAAAAACACTGGTATTCTCCTGTACAGCACTGGTATTCTGACGTTCACACTGGTATTCCGCGAGCCGATTGGACAGTGTGGTCATATGCCGACATTCCACGGGACTATTGATTTGATTCACATTGAAATCAAATTTTCGACCTGCGTATATGTGGATTACACAGAAACATTATATACGGACCTCAATTTAATGTGAAATAATCTAGCATAGGCCGATCATGCTTTTGCTGACTGCTTAAGTGCCCGCGTCGCCTGACTTCCAGGGTTCGACGGTTCGTTGGCTCGGGCAACTTCGGGGGTTCATGCATTAACTTAAGGAACCCCCGAAGTTGCCCGAACCAACGACCTGTCGAACCCTGGAAGTCAGGCAACGAGGGCACCTCTGTTTTCAAGGGCGGGTTTGTCCGAAACCATCGAACCCTAGCTGGCTGCGCCCATGAATGGAACTGCGCTGGTACAGCACTAAAGATCATGCGCCAGTGCAGTATATTATATATGTATACATGTACAAGAGAATGCACTGGCACATGGTTTCCGTAAAATGTAAATGAGCTCCAGTCATGGAAGGGCTAATCTGTATATCGCGGTATTAACTTGAGGGAGTACTAATATCACTTCAACCTCTAATTTAATTTCTTTTAAAAAGCAACTTAGCGACTTACACAATACATGTATATATGTTTCGAAAATATTTTATTCACTTTACAATATAAAATGTAGATAAGAACACATGCGATTCCTTTGCATGCATTTTGACAAACGGCTAACTGTCTATTATGCCTATAAAACCTAAGTAAATAACTAATTGATAATAGTGAAATGCTAGTAACATTCGCTCTGTTTTTAACCATATGTAATCACATCCTGACAGAAACAAACTGAAGAAAAAAAACCATAAACACAAAACACGTCAAAAAAGGAACACCACAAAACAAAAATAATAATGTTTGTCCTTAAAGGGGTACTGTACTCCATTTTCAATACATTTCCGGTGATAACAACGATCTAATATCGATAATATATGGAACGCTAAGTAATTTGAGTCGAAGATGTATTCTGTTAACGTTCAGGTTAATACGTTATCTTAAAATCAACGTTAATAATTTGGTATTTGATACAAGACGTAATAAAAATAATTCACGGATAGTGGATTGGGCAAAGCGTGGCACACATGGTCGTGTACACAATTATGTTGAAAGGGGTGTAAACTCAAGCCACTCACTGACTAGTGAGTATACAATAACTTAATGAGTATATGGGACAAGTATGCATATAATATAACATTTATTTGATACATTTGTTGGAAAACTGTCAAAAAAGTGCTCGACAACGACAATTGGTATTTTCGCATTCCGGCTAATCTGCCATCCGTAACATCACTTCGTACTCAACAGACTTTCAAGTAATGGAAATCTGGTTACCTTATTCTACAACTCAGGGACTAAAGAAACCAACAACAACATTTGGGTACAGTATCCCTTTTAAATATTTCAGAAATTGTTGCGTCACATTTCACCACACGCTGCATTTCTTCTCAGGATTCATAAACGATCCAACGGGACAGCTGAAGGCGTCGGCAAAGTCCCAAGAATTCTGAAGTGTTCCTATTACCCTGTAACACAAGAAAGCAATTTAAGAGGAATCTAAGCACATTTAACCCTTTACCCAACAAACCGGCCAAAAACGGCCAAATAAAGCTGCAACAGCCTAAATTATCTTGGGTCTGTCTCAATAAAACCATACAAATATGGATATCATTGGAACCGGCTCATTGACCACATTGTGATGGTTATAGTTATGCCCTGTGCCAATGCATTCTCTTATATATGCGAGTCGACCATAGGTCGCCTCGCATATATAAGAGAATGCATTGGCCTAAAAAAATCTTTTTTTAACACTTTTTACCATTTTTGCTTACATTCTTTAACAATTTTATAATTTTTGATGTGTTAAGCCAATGCATTCTCTTATATATGCGAGGCGACCTATGGTCGACTCGCATATATAAGAGAATGCATTGGCACAGGGCCCTTCTGTTGGGTAAAGGGTTAATGTAGCAATACGATGCTACTCTGATATTACTTTTTTCGATGAACCATCCCCGGTAAAGTGGTCCTGCATAAGTTGCTATGATGTTGGTAGGGCAAAGCGATGCTGTTAAGAAAAAGTACTGTTATTTTATTTCAAGTTTGCATTTTCGCATTTGTTTGGCTGATCTGAACAGATCTGTGAAAAGCCATGTGTATAAACTAGCTTACATGTACTCAATCCGATTTAAATGGTCCCCATATAATCATATTCCAACAACAACAACATTTTTAGAAATACCACTTCAGTTATCAGAATCGGTTAATTGTCCAACAATAATGCTACCCGCTGTCAACTATAGTATAAAATTGCCCGAAACATGTTATTTATCAACATGTTGGGCGACTAAATTTGGCCTTATTATCAACACAACGCCTATTGCTTTTAGAGTTATCCATCTTCATCGGCAATTTGTTCCGAGACCGTCGGCTCGTCGACTTTGTACTGAGCCACTCTCAAGTCTCAGATGGTAAAAAATAATAGATTTCAAAAATCGATATCTAATAACTCTGGTCTTTGATAGGTGGGTTCCTCAACTCGAATCAAATATTGTTTAACCCCGAAACCAAATAAGTAGTAAATGAGGGGCGCTTAATCGGATTATACATCTTTAATATTATCTGTGATGTTTGTGTTGCAAAACCGACCATGGTTGTTGACTCGATGGTTGTTTCTGACGTTTTGTTTTTCAAACACCAGAACCGCCATCATTAGTAACTATAGTAACATTAACAGTACTTATTCGTAAATGGGTAATGTACACTAAATCCGGCCAATTATGGGACCATCTTCTTTTATACTCAACAGAATATATGCAACAAATGAATGAATTTGAGCCATAGATTAGTGCAAAATACACTCAAATGATGCAAACAACATGGTCATTATAATGAAAATTATTTTATGACTCCAGCCATAAATTCATTTTCATTATAATTACCATGTTGTTTGTATCGTTCATTCGATAAATGAGTGTATTTTGCACTCATCCATGTATGGCTCAAATTCATTCATCTGTTGCATATATTCTGTTGATTATAAAAGGAGATGGTGTCCCAAAAATGGCCGGATTTAGGGTACAGTACCCCTTTAACATCAACGCTTTGTCCTACCAGCATCATAGTAATACAGCAGAACAACACAGCCAGTGGCGTGAACGGAATTAACATAAACTTATATATTCGAATTTATCATGGCGAGTAATGTTAGGACACAATCCAGCCTCTTGACCCGACGACCATACCAACTTCCCTGTTCAAAGATCAATCAGTGCGAAAACCAGCAAAAGCACAGTTAGCGATGGCTCTGACTTATTTCGTTCAGGAAGTCGAATATTCACAGAAGGAATTGCGACCACTCTTGATGGCGGAGCTCTTCTCCATAGCAGTGAAGTGAATTTAAAACTCAACATACAAGGAAGTAGCCACTCAATATCAGAAGTACGTCCGAACAAAGTATGGCCCGTCTATTAAAGATCACGAACACAGCCGGCGATCTGGCAAAAGATGTGCCGAAGATCGGGTCACTAAAACAACAGAGAGCCACAATAACCAGCAAATGTTCCTCTCAAATGAGAGAAACAAAGGTCAGTTAATTAACTTGCTTGGGCGCCTCTTATCGGATGGTGGGCATGCAGTTCATAACAGCAGTGGTGACGCAGATACTCTGATAGTTTCTCCTGCCCTAAAGTTTGCATCACATGGAAGAAACCTCAGAGTTATCGCAGAACGTACAGATCTGATTATTCTTTTGATCCATCACTGGAAATCCAACATGACCGACATATTATTCCAATCTGATGCTCGGAAATCTGGCAAATGCAGTGCTTCCATAAGTATGGCGAATCGGTGACATCGTGTGTAAGGCTGGGCAGTTCACAACTTCCCATATCCTGTTTGCACATGCATGGGGAGGCTGTGACACCACATCTGCAGTATTCGGACATGGGAAAATAGGTATCGTCAGAAATATAAACGAGTCTTCTGAAGTTCGCAAAATATCATCACCAATGCAGGTGTCTAGTGCTAATCAGAAAGACATTGGAGAGGCCGGCATGCAGCTTTTCGTTGTAGTGTGTATTGTTAAGAAAGAAGACTCACTAAATACACTTCGGTATGCGAAGTTTATGGATATGGTATCTTCTAGCAAGACTGCGTTAGTGTCGCAAAAACTCACACCAACAGAACGAGCGGCATACTATCATAGTCTCAGAGTTAATCTCCAGGTGATGATTTGAAGAACACTGAATACCGACGTATTGAATGCCGAAAGATGGGGTTGGGAACGTCGTGGTGCGGATCTTGCCCCAGTCATGACTGACCAGAATGCAGCCCCAGTCGAATTGCTCAAGTTTGTACGGTGCAAGTATAAGATGTCATAACAAAAACATGTGACACCAATGTGTGTACATATCGCAAACATGGTCTGAAATGTGTTATCGCTTATAGAGATTCTCGTGAAGAGGGCTGCGTGAATTCAGAAGAGGTTCTGATGGGAGATGACTAGGATGAGGTCTGAGTATATTGATATACTTGACACACAAGTGCCGAAATCATAAAGCATTTCTTATTCTGGTCATCACTGGCCGATTTCGATCAACAAAATAAACAAAAGAATGGCGGCCATTTTGGTGGCCATCTTTTGACTCTCTGTTACTGATATTTGGTCAATATGACCCCCGTGGAATCCTCTATCAAACGTGATGACATATGTTCGAGATCAATCTCATTACCCCTACCTCACAACGGACCAATGCTGATTGGGGAATATTTCCATCTTGGACGCCATCTTGAATCCTGAATTTTCCCCAAGGCGGATTTTAGCGGATTTTGGATATGTTATTCCTGATACTTTTCCACACAAAATGAGACCAAAACCAGCTTTATAGCAATTTGTTCTAGGTTCAACCTCCGGACGACCATACTAAAATGGCACAATAACACACTACGCAGCTGTTGTTTTTGTTATCTTTTTTTGCGAGAAGAAACGTTTCATTATCTAATCAATGCAAACAATTCAGTACCCGGGGACATACTCAAACGTTAACATAATGGGGCAAGAATATTGTTGTAACTAAGTCGGCTGAGTCAAGAAGTGATCAACACCTCGGGTAGTCACATGTTCGTGACCTCAAATATGTTCATTGTTCATGTTTAAGACTTCATTAACCGACCATGGTATATAGGGTGGAAATAGAATTCTGAATTGCCGAACTGAAAATACAGGAGAAAAAATAGTAGGGTGAATTATGCTGAAACATGTGATTCATAAGCTGATAGCGGAGTACAAATACCAGGGTGATATTGGTAAAATTATACATTAGAAATTGGCATTAGAAACATGCAGCCATGTGTGTGCGGAAACTAACGCGAAATGCAGTTACACAACGCGCACATTATGCACCAGCCAATATATATATACTGACCACCACCCTTAGTGTCATACCAAAACTTTATTGCATTAGCATTTGGATACCGCCCGATCCAGTCTGAGTCAAACCCATACTACTGAACTAGCCAAACTGCTTCGATAAGCTGACACAAATAGCAGGAAATCCCAATACTTCCAAGAAGAATGACGTAAGTGTCAGCCAATCACAACATTACACAGTAAAAACATGATTCCAATAAGATTGTCGAAATTAATTCATACAGCGACCTCGCCAAATTATAGCTAAAATAGCGGAATAGATTTCCTGTCACACGGCTATTTTCACACAGCGTTTAAATGTTTTAAGATTACGACAACATTAAAAAACATCCTTAAAAAGGTCACAGAATTGCCATTAAATTAAAATTTTACAAAAATTTCAACAATTATCACCAAATTTGTTACTTGCGAAAACGAAACCGTAAGTCGATACATGTCATCCATACAATTAGTTTTAATACGATCTGTGCGCAGTGACGTCATACTGCGGAGATTTCCGGGGAAAACATTTTTAGTTAATTAGTTAGTCATAAGCAGACACTTACCTAAATCGTGGTAAGCTATGAACGCCATCTAATATGTAGGATGTGGCCGTCTGTCGTCTCCTATTATAGCACCAAACCTTGATGGGACAAGAAAAAAGAAAACAGAAGTTTAGACTCGAAAACAGTACATAACAAGTGCAACGCAAATCATGGCACAATTATGTGACCCGCCATATCAAATCCAGTCGGAAGTCGGGATTTCTTTACCCTGTGCCAATGCATTCTCTTATATATGCGAGTCGACCATAGGTCGCCTCGCATATATAAGAGAATGCATTGGCCTAACAATTTTTTATCATGTTTTTTAACTAAATGTTTCTTACAATTTTTAGGACATAAAATAAAAAAAACATCCATTATCCTGCAGGGAGCCCCACACATATAGAAGCACCTAGAAGAGTGTCGTCTGCTCATGTTTGTCTGGGGCTCTGTATGGGTGAAATTATAAAATTGTTAAAGAATACAAGAAAAAATTATTAAAATTGTAAAAGCCGCCTCGCATATATAAGAGAATGCATTGACACAGGGTAAAAAAATCACGACTTCCGACTGGATTTTATATGGCGGGTCATATATAGAGGACACATTGTGCTCATTTAAGTTCAAGACGGTATGTAATGCTGGTGAAAATAAATCGATGAAACCTATTGTAAGAGTATATTATTGTAATGTAGGTTTAACATTAATTTGTATAAATCAATTTTTATCTTTGTTCGGTGTTATCGATACAAATATATATCTAAATTATTGTCAACAATCAATCTATGTGTTCGTTTCGGTTTATTCAATCAAAGTGTTTACTACACCTGTTAGGGGGGGGGTGAAAAAATATTCCGGCACGTATGCCAGGGTGGGTGGGTGGTCAAAGCAATTTTTTCCGCACCTAAAAATAAAATTTCCTGCTTGTTTTTTTAGTGTTTTGGCAATGAGTTGGGCTTCAAAACCACTTTGAATGAGAGAAATAATGTAATTCTAACTGGTAAACTGACTGCAGGCAGTTATCATGTTGTATTTTGTTGCAAATTTTGAAATCCAAGATGGCCGCTGGCAGCCATGTGTTTTTGGCCGAATGAGCTCAAAATGACTCATTCCTATTTACATGTCCATGTTAACATCCATGATAAATAGTATGCACAGAAATTCATATACAGCTGTTTACAGTGAATTTCCCCCCGTAAATCTCTGTTTTAGAGTTAAAGGGGAGGGTGGGGTGTGAAAAAATGGTCGGAAAAAAACTGCCGAAAACGGAAAAAAATTTGGCGGTGGGGGTGGGTGGGTACAAAAAATGATCGAAATGGAAAAAATGCCATACGTGCCTGAAATTTTTTTCCGACCCCCCCCCCCCCCCCCCCCCCTCTGCACCTGTTAGTAATAAAATCTTTGCACATTGTCTAAGTTATAACACGTCACTTAATTATCGTTTCAATGCGCACTTTGGTTAATCAGACAAGACGCTGCTTTTGGCTATATAGAAGTGTCAAGTTTTCGGCTTCAGTATAAATATTCGGCAATTTTCAAAATTCGACACACAAACTATTACGTTATAACAGCGATGTTGTTTCAGTATGAAAATCAGTTTAGTATATTGTGCAGCTACACTCGAGAAACCGCCATATCAAATCCAGTCGGAAGTCGGGATTTTTTTACCCTGTGCCAATGCATTCTCTTATATATGCGAGTCGACCATAGGTCGCCTCACATATATAAGAGAATGCATTGGCCTAACAATTGTTTACAATTTTAATAATTTGTTCTTGTATTCTTTAACAATTTTATAATTTCACCCATACAGAGCCCCATACAATTATGAGCAGACGATACTCTTATATATGCTTCTATATATGTGTGGGGCTCCCTTCAGGGTAATGGATGTTTTTTTATTTTATGTCCTAAAAATTGTAAGAAACATTTATTTAAAAAACATGATAAAAAATTGTTAGGCCAATGCATTCTCTTATATATGCGAGGCGACCTATGGTCGACTCGCATATATAAGAGAATGCATTGGTACAGGGTAAAAAAAAAACCCGACTTCCGACTGGATTTGATATGGCGGGTCACATATATGCACCTGGCTTCATAGGAATACATTCGAGAAGCTCGATGTTTATATTCGAGAATCTAGGCGTCTGAACTACTGACGGTGTCATCAAATTGATGTACATCTCTCATCCAGTTGGAATTTCGGTTTTTGTTAATTGAAAGTATCTAAAATTCCACAAGTACTCAATAGTTTTATCAGCTCCAAACCGACAGTACAAAAACATCCTTTCACTCATATTGGTCTATCGATATACCAAAATACATTCAAATCAAACAGATGTTAACCCTTTACCCAACAGAAGGGCCCTGTGCCAATGCATTCTCTTATATATGCGAGTCGACCATAGGTCGCCTCGCATATATAAGAGAATGCATTGGCTTAACACATTTAAAATTATAAAATTGTTAAAGAATGTAAGAAAAAATGGTAAAAAGTGTTAAAAAAAAGATTTTTTTTAGGCCAATGCATTCTCTTATATATGCGAGGCGACCTATGGTCGACTCGCATATATAAGAGAATGCATTGGCACAGGGCATAACTGTAACTATCACAATGTGGTCAAGGAGCCGGTTCCAATGATATCCATATTTGTATGGTTCTATTGAGACAGACCGAAGATATTTTAGGCTGTTGAAGCTTTATTTGGCCGGTTATGGCCGGTTTGTTGGGTAAAGGGTTAATTTCGTAAGAATGCTAAATATGTGGAACAAAGCTTCTTCTTCCAACAGGTCAATAACCGTAACAAACATATATGACTGAAGCCAACTGGATGTTTGAACCCCTCCATCGTTGCTGTTCGAACCCGAGTTACAAGGTGAATTCTTCGTTGTGAGGTTTCGCTCGTACGGCCTCGCAACGCTAAATATAATAGGTCCAAGAAGGTGTATTACTTTAATATCTATCATTGTAACAGGATGTGCAGGATTGTGAACTACATGCACCACTTTAAATTACCAACTAAGCATACATGCACATGGCGAACTAACCTGGGCGAAGTTGACAAAGAACAGCTGATTGTTGGTGTATCCGAGACCGGGAAGCGTGGGTTCTTCACTCCCTCTTCGTTTAATTAGGTCTCGATAAGCCTGGCAATGGAATACAGTACAGGTAAGAAGAATTGTTATATTAATCGCTCTATTTTCGCGCCCAATATCCGGCCTATATCGCAAGTAGAACGATTATAGTCGCGCCGCTTGCGACACTGTTGCGATATGTTCAGCTTTATATTGCGATATATTATGCGATATATTGCGATATATCGATCTTGATAAAAATCGTAAAATCGGCTTGTGGTTTCAGGTTGTTTGCACTAATGTCAGAAGGCTCTATCATCTAGATATGTATTCATCGCAAATGGCGCGCTCAATATCTCGATATTAAGGCGCGCCCCAATACACCGCTTGTTCTAATTGGTACTGTGTGTATAAGGTGCATGGCAATATACTAATTGTGGAGCATTCATTTTTTATTCAATATTGAGGAAAGAACTACGATGCATATTCTTGCAATATGGTTACGTCTAGTTTAGATTTTATTTATGCAAATATGGGTCAGAGATCCCCCAAACGGTTACGGGGAATTATAGAATAGAGTAAACATCGGGCTCTGGTTGGTCAATTGCCTTGCCAAGATATTTATATATTACAAGATACATTACATAAAATAAAAAGCACATCTCCTCTATAAACTTCCATACGTAACATAACCACTGGTACAGAGTTTAACCCTTTGGATGATAACTTGATTGTGTGGCATGATGTCAAATGTGGCATTATTTTAGTTTAATATTTATACGCTGATTCAATACGTTAATATCTTATTGTTTGCATAAAACTTTACCCCAAACATCAATCTTTCAGATTTCCAGAAAATTTAGGACATGTGCATTATACTGAAGACATTATACCATCAACTGTCTGCACTGCTGCCTATGGGAAATATTTACATCATTGTAACATTGAAGGCTACAACGACGCAAATTTGGTAACAATGCAAAACTGTATTGGATGCAGTAGAGTACCGGTATATTGTTAGAACCCATGGCCGGGAGGTAATAATATGCTATGATATATCCTGGGTGGAGCGGAATGGTATACACGTACCCTGAAACTCTCCTTCAGCCCGCCGTTATCTGCGATGTTTTCACCTTGCGTGTTTATGCCATTCAACTGTCGAAGAGAAAAGCTTTATACTTAAACACACCATGCGAAATGGTACCCAGCATTTCAAGATGACACCATTTATCCCATAGGGTTAGAATGAAAGACAACAACTGGAATTAGCTACCTGTTTAGAAAAACATAATTATTTACAGGAAGCCGATACAATAAATGTAGTAAACATGTAAGTGACAATTTGTTTTGAGAGGCAATAACCGCGTATAGATGTAGGTCAAAAGGGCAAACACATCAATCGAATGTTTATTCAAAAACAAACAACAAAATGGGAGGAGGCAGGGTTTTCAAATTTAGCGACAGGCTTCATCGGTTAATTTATTGGAAATAAAGTTCACACAACCGCTTCGCGCATCCATTCCGGCAAAAATATAGTTCCTGCGATTCTTGCTCGGGGAATTATTCCAATTAATTCGCAAACTAAATAGCATTACTTCCAAATTTCCTGTACTTTATAATGATGTATTAATTTCGTCTAAGTACTTCGCAATATCAGTGTGTAGCTTACTTATCTGAAATGTCATGCGTTATGGTGTAGTGATCTACAATGTATGCCAGTGAAAGATCACGCTACCAAACATATTTGCGTTTGTACACAATTTTGGTTTAAATTCACTCATCTAGTTAACCCTTTGCAGTGCGTTTGGGATAAACTACTTCGCTTTACGACTATGTTATTCATGACGTCAGTCACCCGTATAGTAGATGCAATTCATTTTATCTCCTTGAATTTAGATACCCTGTACGATTTGACACAACCAATCACCTTACGTACAGTAATACCCTAATTAGTCGACTGCTTAACCACAGCAGAATTATGGGTAACTTTTCAGGATTTATTCGGAAATATGGCTTTTTGCCATTCATCGGAAAGCTCTCGGGGAGCTGTGGTTAAGCAGTCGATTAATTAGGGCATTAATGTACGTTTTTTTTACCAACAGTTAGATAGGACCTATGATAGGAGATGTTGGTGACCAGATATCGACTTCCTAGAGAGGAACTTCTAACACATTTTGAATGTTGTGTCAGCCTAGCAAACATCAAATGATCGCATCTTATAAAGAGCTCCATTCGCCCCAAAAACGATAGATCATAAATAGTGTTTTCAATTATGTGCTTTTGTGATCGTTTTCGAGGTATTACTTATGGATGAATTTTGGATTTTCGCAATGCATGTGTGATGCGAGTGACGGTGATTACAAGTATGTTTATGTTTTGCTTTGTTAAGGTATAAGAAATTCTGGATTTTATTTGACGTCAAATCGGACGATGCGTCTTAAATAAGGCAACAACAGGGATGCATCCAAAATAATACACAACCGTTAGTTTCCAATGTCGCATAACAAATATCACTCTTAAGCAATACCATTACTTCAAAAAGATATGAAATGTCATTACGTTGAATTGAATTCGACGCATGGCAGCAGTAGGTTCCAGACAACAGCCGGGTTTCAGACGACATTGTGAGGGGAATTTATTGATTATAAGGCATATTTATTATGAGTTGAACTACACTACGATTATTTAATGTAAAGCAGCATTCTGGCTCCAGGCCAATGCCGATGTGCCCATTTGTTAATATTTCATGTTGTAGAAATAGCACTTTTCGAATCGAGGAGTGCAACTTTAAAGATGACAACTATTATGCTTGCCATTTAATTTAATACACATTTATGTCATATAGTTTCGGTCTTTTAGAGATATAGTAATAAGTATGTTCGTTAATTTTTCAATAACAAAATCACATTCTTCGGTAGTAGTAAGTAGTTTATAATTTATGTCACATTATGTTTTCACCATTTAGTATATACATGGTTAATATCAGTCTTCACATATATTGTCACCATTGCGCACATGTCCGAGGTTGTATATGTATATGTATAGTGTACAATTTTGCAAGATACACGTGAACCAACAGTGCATAATATAACATATACCGTCATGTTTACGTCCTCGACGAAATATGACCCATATTGATCAATGATACACTGCTTTTTCTCCTTAAAGTTCTCCACAGATTCATCGGTCCACCAAGGTATAAGATTCCCATCTTTATCGTTCTGGCTACCTGGAAGTAAGATTAGTTGTGTGTTTCACATCAGAATCCCATAAGCGGAATGGCGCGACAACGATACATTTGTCGAGAGGAACGGTTGCACATGGAGATTTGATGAGACTGTATTACACATCAAAGTATATAGATTACTATTTGATCTTAGAGCACAATCCCATTGTTACAATCGTTCCCTGATTTTTGGCAAAGCACACCAATTCCCAAGGCTGGTGAATGAATAGTTCAGTGATTATACCATTGCTAGGCACACGCAACTCATAACAGACAAATCGCACAGGTGCTTCAAAGTGGGACCAGTCCGTGTTGTTTCGACATATCTATTCACATTCAACGGCGATCAGTGCGCGTTAATCACGTTGTTGGGCGTGGCTAACCGGCTATTGTGTCCAATCCCGGCCAGCGCACGGATTGTGCATCGTGGTCAAAACACGCTCAATGGCACATTTCCAGTTGATTGCATTATGTGGGATCAATTGTGCTCAAAGTCGGTCAGAGCACGTGAATAGTTCTTTACCAGAATAAATCTCGTCTTCGACTCTCGATTGATTCTGTTAAAGAACAATTATTGTGCTCTAACCCTTACTTAATGACTAGGAATAGTTGGGAAATGGAAATATACATGCAAGATATAACAAAAACCATTCATCTGTGGTCTGGATATTTATGAGATTTACTCACCCTGGTCATCGAATCCGTGTGTTATCTCGTGACCAATCACGACCCCAATTCCTCCATAATTCATCGCTCTGTTGTGGAAAAGTATCGTATTGAAGATTTTATGTTAAACCTTTCTATACTAAATGGATTATACCACCAGTTATATATTGGAATAATTTATCGTTCATTTAGAGGTGTGTCTAGGAAAATGAGTAGCCGACATATGTTCAAAAAGAGAATACAAGTGCAGAAGGATTACTTTTAACTTGTTTAAAATGGCCAGATAATAAGTTCAACAAACAGCCTTCCTATGGAACTACTAGTCAATGAGTATTTAGTGTAGAAAGGTTTAAATATTATATGTAATTTTTTAATTTTATATAAGCATTGATGTTAGTTTGTTGAAGCTAAACATGATATTCTCTCTTTCTTAAAACATCCAATTTGACAACTTATCTTCGCCGGATAAAAATTGACGGGACAGTGAAACAATGTGACAATAAAGACCCAATGTCATGAATTTAAAATTAATTTCTATTAAATTAGATTAATAATTAACTTATCGTCAAAAATCAGTCTATATCTTATTCACTGGTAGTTCGGTCTGTTCAGTAAAATTGTTTTCTACCTGTTATATAGTAACCAGCAAGTCACAGCAGTGATAAATTATTTGTTTCGTTATTTGCACAAGGGTTTAATGTACAACGTTTTTCTTAATTTTTGTTTTAAAATGCAATCTGACAAATACAAATGTCGCTATAATTGGCTATTAATCAATTGGCAATGTTGGCGTTTCCTATAAACTCCATAGGAACTACTGTTTAGAATATAGAAGTATATGTGGAGTACTCTAGACATGTGAACTGTTCTGTATATACTGATTGTCACATGTGAATGTACATCATTATCGCCGGCTTTTCAATACTTGTGCAACATAAGAATGTAAAATATCAGCACACTCAATTGCACTTTCAGCTTCCACCTGCCTGTACAACACATGCACGGACACATACAGCAATGTAGGAGTTGAATTACCGGAGATTGAAGCTGTGGCTCACGTGTTACTATACATGACAATGGATGGCACTTCCTCATGTCATATCTTATGTGGTGTTCAAATAACAACAGTGGACATCCAGTTCAGGATCGAGACCACCAGATTTCAATATCTAAACACAAAAATGTACCTACAGACGAGGCAACACAATGAACGTTTATGTACGTCGGTAACAGACACCAATATGTACTGTTCATACATGATGTGGAAAACATAGTACTTCATTGTTGGAGTAAATGTTTACAAACAGTGGGTTCAACACTCATACTCGAGTCACTAGCTGGTTATTAATAATGGAAGTAGAAACACATCCATTCTAAGTTTTCTATGTCATTCTTGGTAATAGTGATTTAGTAAACTGTGTATGATTTGTCAGCTGTACTTACGTACTGTGATAAGCAATGTTTTCGGTACTCGATAGTCAATACTCACAGTGGTTGGTCCTTTTTGTAGAACGGTGGCTGTAATATTCCAGCTGGGAACACTGTGGGTATGAAGTTGTGAAATCTTTATAAACATAGTCTACATGCACTTATGGTGTATGTTCAAAATAAATTATTCCTGTCTTAGGGTGGATACACACATGCATGTAATCTCTGTAAATATCGTGTATTTGGCGTTTTACATGAATCATACACACCGTGTAATATGTGTCCGCTGACAACCCAATCATTGCCACTGTGATTAACCACAGTGAGTTAAACTCTGAACCGCTGAAGAGCCGTTGACTGGGACGAAGTCGTCAGGCCGCTTAAAATAATTATTCGCGCGATAACTCAAATGGTCGACGCTCTGTTTAAATCATTGTCAGTCTTATATTGATGTTAATACCAGTGATGGCATCTTCCCCAACGCAGGGGGCTATGACCCGCAACATGCACGGGGAGCTATATTATCCCAGAAGCTACCGAATTCACCGAATTGCATATTTCCTCGACGGGGGGGGGGGGGGTCTGTGCATTCAGCACCCTGAGTCCCGACACCCTGCTTTATAAATATCGTAGTCATGTCTGTTTTCTACGAGTGATTAATCTAATATGCAGCAATTTATGCTATTCATATAATTATGAACATATTATACAGCTTTAAATTTTAATGCATGGTGTTGCTTGCTGTTTGTCTTCATTCGGCGAAAGGGTTGCCTAGCTACGAGTTCCCAACTACGTCACCTTTCCTCTATTGTGTTATACAGTTATACATGTATACGCAAAATTTACAACTATGGATATTTAAGTAAAACATTATATTGTAATTCTTGCCCAGATAATCCCGGCTGATACATTCAATTAACTCCCTTAGTTATTGGAAGCTTTCGAGAACCAGCCCTCCCCAATCATGGATTATGGTCGAAAATGTTATAATTCAAGCTTGTGACAGTTAGGAGCTTGTTCAACCTTAGGCTCGAGAAACATATATATAAATGGGGGGGGTGTCACTCTTTTTAATTTCAACGCTGTACCTGCATTATTTTTTGGCGCTATAATGAATATTTACAGTCCCAATTGAATTAATGTTATCACATGAGCTCGCTCTCAAATTATCAGAGAAATCTCAACAAGCCGGTATCATCCTATAAAAGAATTCTGCATATTTTATTTTTGTTTTGGATGACCCTGTTTCCAAGAAATGACAGAAACACATCAAGTATAAAATCGACCGGCTCTAATACACTTTTCGAAATGAATTATAACTCGTGAAAAACAGCAACATATATCAGACAAGAATTACTCATTTCGGCATCCATGAAAGAAGACATGTTTATGACTGGCCTGAAATTTCTTGATGGCAGTTTGTTTGATAATGGCTTATAACTACTCACTGGTGAAATTGACCTCTCGCCCGCAGGTGATTAATTTGGTCAATTATTGGTGTGGCCATGTAAAATACATGTATTTTACATACAGACATTACATGCATGTGTGTATCCACCCTTAAGGCAACTTATTGTGTTGTCATTGAATGCATAATTGCTTTATGGCCGATCCATCTATTAAATATATTCCATGATATTATATACGCTGACTAAATATGAATTACTGTATGTTTATATACTTAGTATAATAAAATAATTACAGTAACCCAAAAGATTGCACCAGTAAATAAAAATAAAATTTTGGAATTGTACCATAATGGTCTCCATATCTGGAGGAATAAAACATCTCTCTCGGTTATGATGTACTTGTCCCAATTCACAGCACATCTCAAACTGTTTGTTAACCCGTTGGCGGGTAGAAGAGCATTATCTTGTGTTAGGGTTGGCGGATAGAACAACATTTATGTCATGTTCAATAATTTATGATAGTGTCAAACATGTATTTGCACACATATTACATAACATTAGCCTACTAAAGGGAAGCATTTGTGGACATGTCTAGACGGAAATATATAGTGCTAACATTTTGTGCAATACCGATTTTAATCGCAGTCAAAAAGACAACACAAATCGGTTGGAAAGAAGTAGCGCGGTGTGTAACGTTGTGTGTACATACTTTTTAACCCTTTACCCAACAAACAAACAAACAAATATGGATATCATTGGAACCGGCTCCTTGACCACATTGTGATAGTTACAGTTATGCCCTGTGCCAATGCATTCTCTTATATATGCGAGTCGACCATAGGTCGCCTCGCATATATAAGAGAATGCATTGGCCTAAAATAAAATCTTTTTTAACACTTTTTACCATTTTTTCTTACATTCTTTAACAATTTTTAATGTGTTAAGCCAATGCATTCTCTTATATATGCGAGGCGACCTATGGTCGACTCGCATATATAAGAGAATGCATTGGCACAGGCCCCTTCTGTTGGGTAAAGGGTTAATATCAAATGATCAAAATGGCCACGTCCATTTAAATAGTGCTACATGACATACTCGCCATGTAAACGATACACTTTAATTTGCACGTCGTATATGGTACCACAAGATGATCGGGTAACGATAATAATTTAATTATTGATACTGTACTTAAAAGATAAATATTCAGTATAGTTGCAAATATATTCACTCACGGGGTCGACTTTGTATATGGGAAACTGGCCCACCAAATGGTCACGTACACTTACTCTTATCATATTGATTTGGTTATTCTGTAAGGTGTTCGTGATGCCTGTATTTTGCGAATGACGCCATGACCATTCACAAGATAGTGTAAAATTGGCTCAAGAAAATTTCACTAATTTGGTTTCAAATCAGAATCTTTTACTATGTTTCAGTCTTTAATGTTCTGTTTAATAGCACTCACTTATATTGTTCTTTGTGGGGCTGTAGTACGCATTCACTGTAGTTGGCGGTGTTGTCCACCTAGAATATATTTTTAGTTAATATAGGTAAAAGTCACGTCAGGTAAATATATTGACAATAACATGTTTATGTATCACATTCTGACTCACTCATTTAGCTATCGAACCAGTAAGTCTGATTTCACAATTCCTGATCGACTGAGCACACATGCATGTCCAGGTGAGAAAGTGTGTGTGGTGGTGGAAACCACCCTGGGTATACAATTTGGCATGCACATGTTCACTCAACAATAAATTCAATAAATTGTGGAAAAACATTCATGAACACTGCCCAAAAAGGTATGTAATAATATTTTTAAAGAAAGATTACAAATGTACTCTAAAAAATACTCTGACATTGACATTGTCAACTTATAATTTTTTTTATAGATGTGATCATATACATGTATGACAAGCAGAGAAATACCACATGGATTCCCATTCATTTATTTAGAATGATGTTTCTTATAATTTGCAACTGGACAACTTGAACCAAACATATATTCCCAAGTTCAGGAAGTTCCATATGCACACCCCCTTTCACGCTTTGGATTGGAATTTTCCAACCAGTACAATGATATTTTCAACTGTTAGAAATGTCACCGCACCCTATGGTGTGGGAAATTTTCAACTGTCAGATGACCATTTCAGTCTAAGTAGTTGGAAGGAAAATATTCTAATTTTGTCTAAAACAACACATTCTACTAAATGTTGGTTGTGAAATCCACAAAACCTGGAATGAATGACTAGAGATTACTTTATGGGGGAGGGGTCAAACTGTAGAATCAGGGTTCAACCTGGATTATACTTTAGATATTTAGATGGCATAAACGTCGGTGATTCCAGTAGATATGGGGAAAAAGAAACAATTAGAATAGATTTGAACTAATGTTGGTGTCAGGTGTCATGACATTTCCAACTGTTGAACAGTTTGGCAAAAAGTCGAGTGGGGGGGATATATACACCCACCCCTATCACCATATCCCTGTGCTCACATATAATATCATCAACAGGGACTGAGCCCAAGGGCGAGGGAGTATAGGAAATCAGTGATTTGAAATTTGAAATGAAAACAAAATATTCATAAGATGTTAACTTATCATTAACCTCTTCGCTGCTACATGTATATGACGTCCGTAACTATATATTACGGACGTAAAAGTGCACGCGGTGTGCTATATGGTCCGTATGTACTACGGACCTAATTCAGCACACTAGCAGTAGGCCACTGAACATAACTGGAACTCAGAGATTGGTGCATCGGAATAACTGTATCTCAAAGTTTCAAACAGTGTATGATGTTCCACGATTGTGATCGATAATAGCCTTTCAACTGAGTCAGTTTTATGGTTCTTGTGATATTCCTGTTATATTTTGCCACTGGAATATGGCAATAACGTCAACAGCCCAACACACGACGTCATAACGCCATTTATCCACCGTTCACTACGTCTATTGACTACATAAAGCCTGCATAATAAACGTTACGTTTATTACGTCAATGTAGCTTTATTAGGTCAACGTAGCTTTATTAGGTTAGTACTACTTTTATGACGTAATTTGAGATGCAAATTGCGCAGGTAACTAGGGACGTCAACCTGCCTTAATGACGTCATTGTGATTTCAGAACGTTTATATTGTGTATAATTTACTAAAATAATTCGTAAAATCATATATGATTTAGCTCTAAAACATCTATAAATCCTCAGAACAAGGTCTGCTTATAATAAATGTAAAAATGCCAACGAACTATTTCGCTCTAAGCTGCACTCCGGTTTTCCCACGTCATGAATGCTAATTGGTTTGCTTGACCTAACAAATGTGACGGCGTCATCGAAGTAACGAATGTAAAACTGAGGAAAATGACAGATTTACCTCACAAAAGGCAAGTTTTGTGCGATGGATAAATAAAATATGTAGCTAATGTGGTCGCTTAAACTGTTTATGTCCGCTCGGGGGATTTGGCATCTATTGGACTCGGCAGAGCCTCGCCCAATAGATGCTCAAATCCCCCTCACGGACATAAACAATTTAAGCGACGACAGTAGCTACATATTATATATTTATCCACCGCTCACTACCTCTATTGCCTACATAAAGCCTGCATAATAAACGGTACGTTTATTACGTCAAGGTAGCTTTATTAGGTCAACGTAGATTTATTAGGTTAGTACTACTTTTATGACGTAATTTTATATGCAAATTGAGCAGGTAACTAGGGACGTCAACCGGCCTTAATGACGTCATTGTGATTTCAGAACGTTCTTATCGTGTATAATTCACTAAAATAATTCGTAAAATGATATATGTTTTAGCTCTAAAACATCTATAAATCATCAGAACAAGGTCTGCTTATAATAAATGTAAAAATGCAAATGAACTATTTCGCTCGAAGCTGCACTCAGGTTTTCACACGTCATGAATACTAATTGGTTTGCTTGACCTAATAAATGTAATGGCGTCATCGAAGTAACGAATGTAAAACTGAGGAAAATGACAGATTTACCTCACAAAAGGCAAGTTTTGTGCGATGGAAAAATAAAATATGTAGCTAATGCCATCGCTTAAACTGTTTAAGTCCGCTCGGGGGATTTGGCATCTATTGGACTCGGCAGAGCCTCGCTCAATAGATGCTCAAATCCCCCTGACGGACATAAACAATTTAAGCGACGACACTAGCTACATATTCTATATTTAGCAACGAAGAGGTTAATATTTATGATATTGGAGGTTAGAAGGAACTAAATGTTTTCCATAGGCCACAGTGTTAACGTTTGACCACGCCCACGCTAAAGTTTCGAGTTCCGAAGTGCACGATGCATGCGTTCGTAAAGACCAACCCTTTCGGCATCTGTTCGCACATAGGAGTACCTGTCGAGCCACGCCTTTTTCAAAAACCAGAATACGTTTTTACATGCTATGGGTATTATATTTCTTGAATTTGTAAAATTATTTGACATATTATACGCCAATCGCGCGCCAGAATTTTTTTAACTCGTATGTGAGATACCCTGTAAACACGAAAGGGACGTAATTCTACTTATTTAGTTCCTTCTAACCTGGAAAACATAGCACCACATATATCATAAACTAGAAGGTGACCCGACTTCGTCCGGGCTTGGACCTTGAATTGACCATTTAGAAGGTCACGGTCAGGTGGGTTAACGATTTGACCCGTCCAAAACACTGCCCGGACAAATGTACCCGACAAAATTACCCGTCGAAATCCATCCGGTTTTACCCGATTTGACCTTGAATTTATCATTTTGAAGGTCAAGGTCAGGTCGGGGTCACGATTTGACCCGTCCAAAACACTCAGTGGACAAAAGTAACCCTATGTATAATATTTCGTCGAAATCCCATCAAAATTGGCGATTTGACCTTGAATTGACCCGATTTCAAGGTCAACGTCACGTCGCACGGGCAAATATGCTTATGAGACTTATGCAAATATGCTTATAAGACTCCCGATACGAAAGGACCCCCACATACCAAGTTTAATCGAAATCCCGTGATATTCGGGCGTTTGACCTTGAAATGACCCGATTTCAAGGTCAATGTCACGCGCACGTGGAAATTAATAGGTTTATGCCACTCTCCGGCCGAAGGTACCACAACATACCAAGTTTCATCGAAATCCCGTGATATTCGGGCGTTTGACCTTGAAATTACCCGATTTCAAGGTCAAGGTCACGTCGCACGGGCAAATTAATATGCCTATGCCACTTCCTGGCCGAAAATACCCCCACATACCAAGTTTCATCGAAATCGGATCGGCCGTTTTCGAGTTCATCGCGAACACACACACAGACACACAGATCTTCCAAAATATATAATAGACTAGAAGGTGGCCCGACTTCGACCGGGCTTTGACCTTGAATTGCCCATTTTGAAGGTCAAGTGGGGTCACGATTTGACCAGTCCAAAAACACTGCCCGGACAAAAGTACCCGACAAACGTGCCCGTCGAAATCCATCCGATTTGACCTTGAATTGATCATTTTGAAGGTCAAGGTCTGGTCGTGGTCACGATTGGACCCGTCCAAAACAATCAGTGGACAAAAGTAACCACACGTATCAAATTTCGTCGAAATCCCATCAAAATTGGCGATTTGACCTTGAAGTTACCCGATTTCAAGGTCAAGGTCACGTCGCACGGGCAAATGAATATGCTTATGAGACTCGCCATAAGAAAGTACCCCCACATACCAAGTTTCGTCGAAATCCCGTGATATTCGGGCGTTTGACCTTGAAATGACCCGATTTCAAGGTCAAGGTCATGTCGCACGGACAAATTAATATGCCTATGTTCGTCCCCGGCCGAAAATACCGCCACATACCAAGTTTCATCGAAATCGGGTGGGCCTTTTTCGAGTTAATCGCGAACACACAGACACACAGACACACAGACAGACACACAGACACACATATCTTCCAAAATATATAATAGACTAGAAGGTGACCCGACTTCGTCCGGGCTTTGACCTTGAATTGTCCATTTTGAAGGTCAAGGTCAAGTGGGGTCACGATTTGACCGGTCCAAAAACACTGCCCGGACAAAAGTACCCGACAAACGTGCCCGTCGAAATCCATCCGGTTTTACCCGATTTGACCTTGAATTGATCATTTTGAAGGTCAATGTCTGGTCGGGGTCACGATTGGACCCGTCCAAAACAATCAGTGGACAAAAGTAA
The DNA here is from genome assembly GCA_032622095.1 of Siphonodentalium dalli. Classification (NCBI taxonomy): domain Eukaryota; kingdom Metazoa; phylum Mollusca; class Scaphopoda; order Gadilida; family Siphonodentaliidae; genus Siphonodentalium; species Siphonodentalium dalli. The sequence goes on from CP136068.1 coordinate 107,779,699, forward strand.
CCCCACGTATCAAATTTCGTCGAAATCCCATCAAAATTGGCGATTTGACCTTGAAGTTACCCGATTTCAAGGTCAAGGTCATGTCGCACGGACAAATTAATATGCCTATGTTCGTCCCTGGCCGAAAATACCCCCACATACCAAGTTTCATCGAAATCGGGTGGGCCGTTTTCGAGTTCATCGCGAACACACAGACACACAGACAGACACACAGACACACAGATCTTCCAAAATATATAATAGATTGTGACCACATATATCATAAATTGTCCAATGAGAACAGAAACCATTCCGCAATTCGGGGAAATGATGAGCTTTCTTTTTGTAGGCATCAGCTAACAGAAATTTTGCGTTATATAAATACAAGGTACATGCGCAATTGAAGTCTTGCTTCGATAATCATTAATGCACTTGTTGTCAAAGTTTGTTTCTGGAAATCTGTATAGTATATAATTATATATGTATTTTTATTCCATTTGCTAATATTGTATAGCAAATATCAGAAATTGTATTTATGTTAAGTTAACCAATATGACATACTATATTTGACTGTATGACATATTTGTTTTTTGTTTTTTTTTCGAAAAAAAAACAATCCTTAAGATCTGTTAGACACGCGAACTACTAGTATACATGCCTTTCAGCTTTGTTTCTTGCTCCTGGACGTCGACTGTCCGCCAATGAACTAATTATAACTTATTGATTTTATAATGATTCGAGAACAAGAGTGTGTTATATCCACACATCGGCGTAGAGTGGCTATTAAGTCATGGAACGCACAAGGATTTGCAAACAAATCTCAAAATACCGAATGCTTGGAAGATTTGTGTAAATATGACTTTATTACAATTTGTGAGACTTGGCACAAAGACGCATCAGATATACAATTAACAGGATACCGATGTATTGAAAACAGACCGAAATCTGATTCTATTAAAGGAGGGGTTGCATTTTATTGTCGTACAGAGTACGAGAAATGGATTGAGAAAATACATCACCTAGATAATTATATTATAGCTGTTGAATTATTCAATTTACAATCCAAAATTGTTTTCACATCAGCTTACATTCCGCCCATTAACTCTTCAAGCTGGAAGACAATGGAGGAAAAAGAAAGAATATTCTCCTCTCTTAAGTTGTTGTTGGATAAATATGGGTTAAATGACATGATTATTTTAAGTGGAGACTTCAATGCGCGCACTGGGAAAATGCCAGACTATGTTACAGATGATAATGACAGATATGTTCCACTACCCGAAAACTATATAATTGATACCATATGTCCCCGCGAAAATTTGGACGGACAAATCAACTCATTCGGTAGACAACTTATATCACTTTGCAAATCTTCATCTTTGCGCATTGTAAATGGAAGGACAACCGGCGACCTTCTCGGAAACTTCACAAGTTACCAATACAACGGTTGTAGTGTCGTTGAGTATATTCTAATGTCTGAAAGATATCACTCAGATATTACCTATTTTTGTGTCAAATCACCGAACGAGTATTCAGATCACAGTCAACTAGCTTTGCATATAGAATATACTCCTAAAAATGCACGCGAACAGCAAACTAAATTCACTTACGCTAAAGTTCAACATTCTTTGAAATGGACCCCAGAAAGTTCTTACAAAGCTGAAACAGCTCTGGGTACTAGGGAAATTCATAATAAGCTAATGCAATTTAGATTAGGTACCTACGAAAACAAAGAAAATGGAACTGAGAACGCGATTGAAAAATTCTTATCAATTTTGGCTGACATAAACGGGAAAGCATCGAAACGGATTAATTGTCACAAAACACACCAGAAGAAGAAAAATAGATGGTTTGACAACAAATGCAAAACCCTCAAAAATGACATGAAAACCATTGCACATGCTATGAAAAAAAATCCATATGACAAATTATTGGTAAGCAACTTTCATGCAGCAAAAAAAGCCTATAAAAGAGAAATAAAACATAAACGCAAGTTGTTTCACCAATCGTTACAGGATCAATTAACTTCTCTGGAAACTTGTGACCCGAGTGAATATTGGAACATTATTAAAAATATAAGAGCGACCAAGCAGTCTGACTATGATAGCCTCAACCCCGACTCTGCTGTCGAGTTTTTCAACGGACTATATTATCGTGAAAATACTGATACAACAGTTTATACTTTGAGAACAGATAAGCCATTGATTGCGAATAAACTTAATAATGAAAAAATAACACAAAGCGAAATTATCGCTGCTCTGCGAGAAATTAAGAACAAAAAATCTCCCGGCATAGATGGTATAAGAAATGAATTACTTAAAACAGTAGTTCCTATTATTATTGAAGATGTCACACGTCTCTTCAATATTGTACTTAAGTCTTCTCATTATCCAAGAAAATGGAGCGAATCAATACTGAAACCAATTTACAAAAAAGGTGATAGGAGTGACCCCAATAATTTCCGAGCGATTGCTCTGAGTAGTTCAGTATGAAAATTATATAACAAAATTATAAATAAGAGAATAATGAAATTCTTAGAAGAACATAATCTGATAAGTGAAAACCAATTTGGTTTTCGAAAAAACAAGAGCACAATAGATAGTGCTTTCATTTTGAAAACATTAATCGCTACGTACCAAAAACAAACAAAACCACTCCACGCAGCGTTCATAGATTTCCGTAAAGCATTTGACTCCATAGATAGGGAAATACTTTTCCAAAAAGTTAACCGCATTGGGATTACTGGTAACCTCTTACACACATTAAAGTCCATGTACAATTCGAGTTATTATATGACGCGGACACGGGATGGGGTGGGACCTAAACAATTATCAAATATTGGAGTAAGGCAGGGATGTACTGTGTCTCCCACACTATTTAATATTTTTATAGATGACATATCGGAAATTTTTGATCAGTCATGCTCGCCTGTGAATATTGGGAACACCGCCATCAATCATCTTCTTTTTGCCGATGACCTTATCTTATTATCTGACTCACAGGACGGCTTACAAAACTGCCTGAATAATTTACAAGTATATGCAAATAACAACAACCTTGCAATTAATACTGAAAAACGTAAATGCATGGTATTTCGAAAAAGAAAAATTCTAAACTTTCCCTCGTTCAAGATTGGCAATCTTCCCATTGCACTTGTTGATGAGTACACATATTTAGGCATTAGATTCTGTGCTAATGGGTCATTGAGAAAAGCACAAAATGAAGCAAGCAACAAGGGCATGAAGGCACTCTATTCGCTTGTTAGGTCACTACAACAACACGATATATTCTCAATTAATTTGTGGATCAAACTGTATGATAAACTCATTAAACCCATTACACTATATGGTTGCGAAATATGGGCCTCTGATATCAACCTCAACAATATAGATACTGCGCCATGTGAATCGTCTCATCTCAATTTTTGTAAACGAGCACTTGGAGTAAACAGGAAAGCATCAAATCACGTGGTACGTGCTGAGCTTGGTAGATACCCCGTTGTTTATGAAGCATGATCTCGTGCTACTAAATATGCGTTAAAAATATCGACGGCAGAAAAACATTCCCTCGTTCATAAAGCAGCCACAATGTCCGATGACCGCATAATCCCAAATAAGTGGTCCGTTAACTTTGACATTCCAAAACTCACGGAAATTATTGATAAAACTGATCAGTATTTGAAGAAAATTAAACACACTATTTGTGATAGTTTCAAGGTTGACCATGTGTCGTGTTTCAGAAGAGATATATATATAACGATGAAAAACCATCAGGTAAGAACAAATTGAGGGTGTATAGAGAAATAATAAGTGATTACCGATTGGAGCCATATTTGGACATAGTAAAAAATATCGAAGTAAGAAAGATCTTCAGCAAATTGCGGATTAGCAATCATACTCTAGAAATTGAAAAAGGGCGCCATAAACAACCGAAGATTCCTGTAGACAAGAGAATATGCAGAAAGTGTGGATTGGAAATGGAAACCGAGGAACATTTTATTTTAAAATGTCCTATTTACAAAAGCATTCGTCTCCGTTTCTTTAACGAAATAAATAAAGTAAATCACAAGTTTATTAATATGACTGATGCCCAAAAATTCATTTTCATACTGCGAAATGACAAAACAGAAACGTGCAATATCATCTGTAACATGGTCCGTCTCTTTTTCCACAAAAGGTCTGAAACACCAGATTTTCAACAACAAACATGAACTTTTTTCCATTTTAATTCTGATTACAATTGTGTATACTTATTGTATCATATATATATTTATTGTTATTTATGTTGTGACATCGGCCCCGTGTGGGTGTGATTGTCAATAAACTTATCTTATCTTATCTAGCACAATTCAGAGTAAACAATTCTGTCACATTTTTCTGCCGGAACGACGGACAAATTGTGTCTGTGTCAGGCGGCTGTAAAACAGTCATGTTTAGTTTTGACTTCGAATACCGTCGCTCATCCTCCGGAGATCGACAACAATTTAAGTAGTATTTCATGTAAATACTTGGTCACTCATTCTCGAAACTGATATTATTAGCAACTTGTGATCAGCGTGAATAAGCAGCCAGGTTTGGATTTTATGTAAAGCTGTAAAGTACACTGCACGTCCTCAGATTATGCATTTGAATTCAAAACTGAATGAAATTTCGGTGCTATAGAGTGAAGATTACAAGAATCAATTCGCAACTGAATAACATTTCCATGAGTGAAGGTGACAAGAATCTTGAAAAACACATCGGTCAACGAAACTTTAGATGTGCAAAGCAAGAATCATCTCTGTATATTTTTCTGAATTTATTCACAAAATTGAAAACTAATTTACCATTCACTTTCAAGCGAGGTGTGGGAATTTATATATTTATGCGATGTTTAAATATGACGTCATGCTCGTTGCATTGCTCGACAGCCAGTTGAAGCATCGTTTTTATCGTTTTATTGAGGGAAAGTGAAATTCCACTTCCCCGAATCACATTATCTTATTATACGAAATCCAATAGTTTTAATAATTATCTTTGTTAATTGGAATTCTAAATTTCAATGAATCAATGTTATACCATGATCATTTTTAAGTAGATATTCTCGATAGACGATTTTTGATTGCCAATATAATTTAATTTTGAGCGGTTTCACCAAATGATGCGAGAAACTCTCGCGTGGGCAGTGTATGAGAAAACGACAAGAAATTCGTTTGGCAATAATGATTGTAATTGTAACAAACCAGAATCGTTGTTCATTGATACTATGATCCAATCCAATGTCAGAGGCCATCCAGTGGTATTATATTATAACTTGGTGCATCCTGAACACGAATGTGAGATTTCTTAATGACATATATGCATATCCAGTGTCCAATTTGCATGAAGTGGACCACAATTTCATGGGCAGGAATGCGAGGCAGACACATGCTGTCTGATGTTATTTGTAATTCTTAGCGATATCTATTTATATTGATTGAAATATGTCTTAAAGGCACGTGTGGCCTTCGTTGTCGAAAATATTCATATTTGTTCTAATCACCGTAAACAGAAAAACATTAAAACGCATACAGCTTCGTTCATATATACCATGACCATCACGTAAACAGCATGTTATCATAAATACCTACTATATTTTACCTAAGCAAGAGCCTGACTGTGTTACAGAAGACAGCACAATGCTACTGGCTAATCACACACAAATGGCATAAACGCTCTTTATTAGTTCCATATCAGGAATTCACCAACAAAGAACGCTCTTTATGTTTACCATCATAATATAAACAAACACCAGAAAAGTAATTTTTTATGCCTTTGTTTACATAACAATGGTCAAACATTTGACAATAACATACTGTTTATGCGATATTTCTTATTTGTATACGGACAAAGTCTGTCTACATTTTGATGTTCTTTCTGTTTGTGGCGTTTTTTGACGGGTGGAAATATTTTCACAGGATACCCACCGCCAAGGCCAACCGTACCTTTAAGAGGTCCTGGTGTTAACTGTTAAACTACATTTCCATAATAAAACTATCCCAAAAATCACACCAGACATCATGTTTATCGTTAAGTGTTACGAAAATAACAACAGATGAGCAACACCACCAGGTGTTGCCCTTCATGAAAATATATATGAGTTGAATGGATACATAGTAAACAACATATCTTCAAAATACCTTCATCGGGCGCCATGCTTTCATGCGTTCAGAATCAATAATAGGATAGGGTAGTTTATTCACAATACACACGAATGGTACAGTGGCAGTAATAGACAAGAAAACCATAGTCAGAAATGGTAACGCCACCAAGATCGTATTATTAGCCATAAATATAAATAATAATACAATTATTCTATAAACTAGCTTTCAAATTTTATGCGGAAAATTTGCGTACTTCCATATTTCAAGTTTTCCCGTTTCTCGTGGCATACATTACTTTCATCAAACTGTCTTCTTTATTACACAAGCTGATAGGCCCGACTTCACCCGGGCTGTTTCACATCTGCTTTCCGGTGAAAGGTGCGATTTGACCTTCAATTGACTATTTCGAAAGTCAAGGTCAGGTCAGGGTCATGATTTGTCCAGTCCAAAACACCCCCACCCGTAGAAAACTACCCATAGGTATCAAATTTCGTCGAAATCCGTCCGTTTTACCCAACTTGACCTTTAATTAACAATTTTGAAGGTCAAGGTAAGGTCAGAGTCATGATTTGACCCGTCCAAAACACCCCCCCCCCCCGACAAAAGTACCCATAGGTATCAAATTTCGTCGAAATCTATCCGTTTTATCCGAGTTGACCTTTGATTGGCCATATTGAAGGTCAAGGTCAGGCCGAGGTCACGATTTGACCCGTTCAAAACTCTCCTCAGACCAAAGTATCCCTAGTATCAAATTTCGCCGAAATTTGTCCGTTTTACCCAAATTGACCTTGCATTGACAGTTTTAAAGGTCAAGGTCAGGTCGGGGTCACGATTTGACCCGTTCAAAACACTTCCCGGACACAAATACCCATAGGTATCAAATTACGTTGAAATCTATGGAAAGCCGAGGAGGACATGTTGGTTGCTAATTGCTAGATATACGACGCGGTATTTTGAAGGTGTTTCAAACTAGGAGATAGAAGTATTCTGCCTTTCAAATGGTGATGAATTATAGTAGTTTATTCAAATTTTATGGCATAAATTGTTATTAAAACCGTATATACTATAAAAAATTAATGACTCGAAAATTAAGTGGGCCTTTAAACAAAGTCACAATTGCATTTAGGCTCATCTCATACTCGTCCATTCAGCGATATTCTACTGCGCAGTTTGTTATAGCCTCCAGTATTTATTGAGCGTTATACCCCCAACTGTTATAATTCGCCTTTAGCAGGCGTACTCTTGCCTCAGATTATTGAGATATTAGGTCACACATAATCACATTAAATCGCATCGTAACATAGCAATTGTGTGGGCTCCTTGGCGTGAATATGTAATGAGAAATAAGGTCATACGTAATGACATTAAACTCAAGAAAACCCTCGAAAACAAAACAAAATCACATTTAATGTTTTACGTTATTTCCTTCATCAAAAGAATCTTCGTGATAATGAACCCTCTCGTTACTTTAGAATATAGAATTAACCTTAAAATAAAAAAAATCTTTGGAACACAGAACCTTCGGAATAACGAACCTTCGGATTGGTGAACCTTCGGAATAGCGAACATTCAGAGAAATTTCGGAATAGTGGACCTTCGGGATAGTGAACCTTCGGAATAGAGCCATGCCCCCCAATATTCATATTATATGCCCAGAGTTCAAAGGTATGGACCCATAAAATTCTAAACTTGGCCCTTAAAATAATGAACTCCAAATTGGAGCACACACAGAACACCACTTAAGTCAACTGAACCTATGTCATGTCCCAATGCGGGAGGGTCCATATATACCACAACATTCATAGTATATGCCAAGAATTCAAAGGTATGGGCCCACGTAATGACATAAAATCTCAAGAAAACCAGCGAAAACAAAACAAAATCACATTTAATGTTCTAAGTTAAGTTATTTCCTCCTGTATCTGTATCGGTGTGCGCGCATGATCAGTTCGGATGTGAGCGCACACTCCATATAAAGAATCTTTGTGAAAATGAACCCTCTCAAATTAGTCTCAATACTTTAAAATATAGAATTAACCTAAAAATAACAAAAACCTTCGGAATAGAGAACCTTCGGAATAGCGGACCTTCGGGATAGCAAACCTTCATAATAGAAGCATGTCCCCACAATTACACCGGTGACGTAAACACATGTGCCAATCTTAGTTGTACTCTCGTAATTATCGGTACGATGAAACGGTGACGGAATCTGACGAGGTTTGCCGAATGTACAATCACCCAGTGAATTATCGATCGCCCATGCGATACAAAAAAACCAAAAGCAATAAACACCACACTACGGTGGCGTAATAATAAAGTGAAGCAGTGTATTGTCGGGGGTAGCTAGCCCTATCGGGCTGTCTTCCTGCAACCCCCTAAAACAAGTATCAATATAAGTAATAGAATAGATGCTTGTATTTCAGATCCACGCACATGTACAGACTATAATCATATATAAAACTTTCTAGAATCTAGTACTTAGGGCATATCACAAACAAGTATTGGTGCGGTTGTGAGCCAATCCAGACGATTTATCAGATCGAAAATGTATTATCTCTCCATAGGAATGTTTTGAACTGTTCAAATTATCTAAAACATATGAACAGTTTCGGTTCCAGTTCCAGTTCCATGGGTATATTAGGAACAAAATATTTAGTTTTCTGTTGCTACACGGTTTCAGGCGAGAGATATCGTCATCTTTAGTTAAGTAAACAAAAATGAGAATCTATATAGATCGTCGGAAAGTCTCTTTGTTGGGTGAGGTTTTGGGATAATTCAAATTAACAATATTACATATATATAATGTTTATATGTATGTCTGGCGGTATAGGGTCATAGTCTCGTTGGATAAATCATAATGGTGTACGGTAACAGTTATGATGGATGGTAGTATATATGTGCATGTTAGGAACGAGAATGCGTGTGTCCACATGCAGATGTGAAGAAAATTATTTGAGTAGAATTAGAATTAGAGTATAACAATGGATATTCGTGTTGTTTAATGAGCACAATCGGGACATCCTTTGTTTTTACAGCTTACATTTTCTGGGTAATTTTTCAGCATGGCTATCTGTAAGCGCTTCTTCAATGTGTGCCTGCTTTGGCAAGAAGTATAGACTTTTTCCATATTGTTCCATGTTGTGGGGAAGGCGTGGTAGGATAGTTTTCCTGACCACTCGGTTCTGGGAAGTTCTAACAGTAAGGGATTCGGGTGTTTTGGGGTTGATTTTGCTCGTTTGTTGTACATCATTCCAAAAGGCGCGGGCAGGCGGTTATAATACCAGTCATGCATGAACATTGAGGAATTGAGAGTGTGAACGTCATATATTTTCAAGATATTCCCTCTGTTAAAGAGTGGATCTGTGTGACTCCTGTACTTCTTGTTGCATATTATACGCAATGCTGGTTTTTGTAATAGAACTATTTTCTTGACTTCCGGAACATGACCCCATATTTGGATACCATAAACTAAGTGACTTTGAATCAGTGCATAGTACAATGTTTTCAATGCTTTACTTGGGAAAAAATGTTTCACCTTATTGATGCAGTAGATTGCATGTGATATTTTGGAGCAGATTACTGATATGTGCTTTTTGAATGTCAAGTTCTCATCAATGTGGATGCCAAAATTTTTTGTCGAGAATTCATGTCAAAGGTTCCCTGTTCGGTTCAATTCAATGTTATTCAGCTTTAATTTCGAAGAATTCCATTTTTTGTCATTGTTTTGTGGGTGTAAAAGCATATCATTGCTTTTATTAATATTAATTGAAAGTTTATTACAGCAGCACCAATCGGATACATTGGATAATTCATTGTTGACATAACTGTGTACTAGTTCGCCATCTTTACCGCTTGTGAACAGTGTGGTACAAACTTTCGAATATTAACATACATGGTAATTTGCTCACAATTATAAAAAATATGAACACTAACATTAAGTCGAAAGTTAGATTGGGCGATCAAATATCCGATTGTTTCCCATGCTTATCTGGGGTAAGACAAGGTGATAACCTATCACCCCTGTTGTTCTCGCTTTATCTGAACGATCTGGCAGATTTTCTTAAGTCAGAAGGTGGTGGAGGACTAATTAAAATATCAAGAGATATTGATACTCACTTGAAGATGTACGTCAAATTATTCATTATCTTATATGCAAATGACACCGTTCTCATGGCTGAAACGCCATTAAAATTGCAGAAGGCACTGAACAGTTTTCACAAGTATTGTAAGAAATGGAAATTGCATGTCAATATTGAGAAAACGAAAATACTGTTGATATAAAAAAAAAGCTTGCCAAAGAATAGAACATTTTTATATAACGGTAAAGAAGTTGAAGTAGTAAATAATTTTAACTGTCTTGGTATTATACATACTAAATCAGGTTCATACAGTACTGCAAAGAAGACTCTGGCAAGTAAAGCAACTAAATCAATGTATTCTATCATTTCTAAGTCGAGAATCCACTGTTTATCAGTTAAAAACATGTTCGAGTTGTTTGATGCACAAGTTTTACCGATTATGCTGTACTGTTGTGAAGTACGGGGGACAGGAAATAAATTATATGTTATATTGTGAGAGCGGAACATTGCCAATAGAGTACACAGTCAACCTGCGTATTGTGAAATACTGGATGAAAGTTATGAATATGAAACAAGGTCGATTTTGTAAGATATTGTATCAATTGGCCCTCAAGGTTTGTGAAGCTATGCCCGTAAAGTTCAAATGGATAGAGAAAGTGAAAGATATTCTAACAAAATCTGGGCAGATTCATTTGTTAAGTGTGGGATATATTACATGCCCAGAACAAATGGCACTTTATTTTAAATGTAGTCTTAATAGTCAATTCCGTGGCATCTGGTTATCTAACATTGAAAACTCTAGTCGAGGCAGTACTTTATAAATTATTCAAACATGATATTCATCTCGAAAAATACTTCGACCATTTGGATACTAGGAACGTAATAACTCTTTGTCAATTCCGTACTTGTAATCATCGCTTGCCAATAGAGAAAGGTCGATGGAATGACACCAACATATTCCATAGACTATGTCCGCTGTGCACTAAAAGCCATATTGGAGACGAACTGCACTAATTAGAATGTGAATGTTTATGTGAGGCCAGACATCGCCTCTTGCCTAGCAAATATACCAGCATAGAACATGCAACTATTGATATTTTAGATGACATTCTGAATATGGAAGATGTGGCTTGTCTGCGCAGACTATTTTCATTCATCCGACTGATAAATCTTAAGTTAAATGATATTGACTAATATGCAGTTTGTTGTTGTTGTTGTGATTGTTGTTGTTGAATATAACGATGAAAATGGTACTGGCGATTGTGACGACGAGTAGATGAAGACGTTAACGTGATGACAAAGAAGACGGTGATACTGATGACGACTGCCATGGTGTTGAAAATGATGACGATGAGGGAAGTTCGTGTATATATTGTACATATTCTGCAACATTCTCAATCTTTTGTATATATCTTCTAATTGTATATCAATATCTATTTGATAAGAGAATAAACGTATTATTAGTGTCGTCGGCATACGATAACATGTCCATTGTTGTAGAATTTACCATATCATTCATATTAAAAAAATTATCGGCTAGAGGTACTCCCACTATATTCAACGTATTGCCTCCTCTCATTCAAATAACTATAGAACCATGACATTGCTACACCCCTGATGCCATAGTGGTCAAGTTTCGATATCAGTATGTTGTGGTCGATTGTATCGAATGCTTTAGATAAATCAATAAATACAGCTAAGGTGGAATCCCGTGTCGATGTATCGTTATTTTTAACGATATGATATAGAAGGTGCATTATCGGATGAAATGTTGAGTGGTTTGGTCTAAATCCATATTGGTGTTCATATAAGATTTCATGTTCATTTAGAAAATTTACTAGTCGTTTTTGCATTATTTTTTCAAGCAGTTTAGAGAACGATGGCATGATAGTGATGATACTGATTGGGCGATAGTTTGTTATATCCTTAGAGTTATTTATTTTAGGAATGGGGATTACTTTGGAAATTCTCATTTTCATTGGGAATATTCCCTGTTCAAACGATAGATTAAATATATGCTTAAGTGGTGGGGCTATTGTGAAGATACTCTCTTTCATAAGCGCGGTCGATATTCCGTTGTAATCTTTGCTCATTTTTCCTTTCATAGTATCACTAGTCAATATTATTTCCTGTATCGAAGTAGGTTCAATAATATGGACCAATCCTAATACTACGAGATACTGGGCACGCAACAGATGCATCTAGACTTACCTAGTTTTGTCGATTGGATCTCTTAGGTCATACATTCTGTCATAGAAATGTTTTTGTAAATTGTTCAGGTTGTTCTCAAAGTAGTGATCAGCACTGTAATTGATCTGGAAAGAAATTGACAACAACACGCACAATGTGTGTAATTTAGACCAAGAGCCTATATTCCATATCAGTGGCGGAAAATATTCCAATGTACTAGCTGAACTAAATTTGTTCAACAAAGGTATTCCAATGTTTATAATAGAAACTATTCCATTTATTGCAGACGGATTTGTGAGCTGATTCTCCGATTGTTTAATATGGTATTTAAACAAAATTCACTAGAGATGATGGCTTAGAATTTAACATTTTGGGGACAGATAACGGGGCTTATCGGTGGTGAAAAGGAATGCTGTTGGGATTACTGACTTTTCCAGTGAGTTTTCAGCATGTTGTGTCAATCGTTGCGTAGCATAGATTGTAAGGGTCAGACCCACGTTTTTTTAAAACTATCCTGGTATTTCAAAATAGATTTTCTCAAAATCTCTCAAAAATTTCTTTTTGAAATTTGGTACAAGCGATTATTGTGACATAATATTTTAGAACCAGCTACCCATATATATATTACTAGCAGGTTAGCCCGCCACTGGCGGCATTCGTCCCATGGCTTTGTTCGAAAAAGCTTTTTTTAAATGAATTTATTTTTCAATTCGTCGAAATCGGGTAAAACTGGCCGATTTCGACGAATTGAAAAATAAATTCATTTAAAAAAAGCTTGAATTGATCAGTTTGAAGGTCAAGGTCAGGTCGGGGTCACAATTTAACCAGCCCATGACACTTCCCGTAGGTAGCAAGTTTGAGCTCAATCGGTTCGAGTCTATAAAGGACACACCCATATATATATATCATGTGTGGGTACCCGTTTCAAGTTAAAGATCACCTAGGACGGAAAAACTGACCCGATCCCAGTTCATAGGAAGCCCTAAGTATGTAAGAATCACACAACACGCTCATGTCTGGATACCAAGTACGTACGTAAGAATCACACAACACGCTCACCGACGCTGACGACCGTGTACAGACGTAAGAATCACATTACGCATATACGCTCTGTATCGACTACACTGCGGATAGGAACGCTCTTTAACTATCAACGCGATTAACCACCGCCGTGCCGTTTGCGGTGATTTTGATGATTGGGAGTGGAGAAAGGGTGCTCAGAGCGTCTCCAAAACGCGACAACTACGGTGTTCGTGTGTTTTTACCATTATATGGGAAGTTTGAACTCAATCGAGCCAGCCGTTTTCGATTCTATAAAGTACACACATATATATATACGGAAGTCTCAAAATATATAGTACTAGCAGGTTAGCCCGCCACCGGCGGCTTGTCCGAAACATGACATTTTTATATATATTTTTTTATTTTTTAGCTCCACGCGTTTCAATAAGAACAATTTGTACCCGGTAGCTCCACCAGTTTCCGAGATCTGGTCTGCGCATGAAAATTTGTACCCGGCGCAAGATACATTCACATGCCAAATTTCAAGTCGATAGCTCCACCCGTTTCCGAGATCTCGTCTGCGCATGCGCTGCACGGGCGTCGCACGGGCTCGGCGACCCGATAAAATTTGTACCCGGCGCAAGATACATTCACATAGCAAATTTCAAGTCGATAGCTCCAACCGTTTCCGAGATCTCGTCTGCGCATGCGCTGCACGGGCGTCGCACGGACTCGCCAATACGACAACGACCACCGCCTGGTCAAACTACACACACGTACCAAGTTTCGTCCCAATCGGTCGAGAATCGTAGATTTGTATGAGGTACAACACACACACAAACATAAATATATAAGAGAGATATGTAAATTAGATAGATTGTATCAAAATATATAGGAGAGATATGTAAATGATCTACACACCATTACTGGTGTTTGTCAAAGTTTAGTGGGGTATATCAATACTCATTCACGATCATATCATTGAGGTCCGGAGGGTGTGGGCTATCTCTCGAATACAAGGAGTTCTCAAAATATATAGAAGAGAAGACTAGAAGGTGACCCGACTTCGTCCGGGCTTTGACCTTGAATTGTCTATTTTGAAGGCCAAGGTCAAGTGGGGTCACGATTTGACCCGTCCAAAACACAGTGCCCGAACAAAAGTACCCGACAAAAGTACCCGTCGAAATCCATCCGGTTTTACCCGATTTGACCTTGAATTTACCATTTTGAAGGTCAAGGTCAGGTGGACCAACACCCCAAAAATGGTGGAAATCGGCCAAGCGGATACCGGGAAATCGGCCCATCGGATACCGAGATACCCTATGCATCAAATTTCGTCCGTAAAAATCCGCCAGTTTAACCCGATTTGATTTCCACTGAAGTATATAAACGCGCCTCATATACACACGCTCATTAATTATCAAGTTTCAACGTAAAGATAAATTACCATCGGTGCCCGAGATATCGCCAAGACGTCTGAAACAGTCAAATGCATCGGCCGGAGAAGAGTTAACGTGATCTATTGTAACTTTATGACCTCTAACGACGTCATAGAAGTTACGCATTGTTTTTACCCTGATAGAAGATCGTACCACTTCTTCTTAATAATTGAGGCAGATAACTAAAACGGATACATACATATTATATATCGTTGGAAAGAGGAAACACGAAAGATTCTCATAGTGTCATTATTATGACTGGCATGTTATTATTCGCGCTGTTTCGAATCGATTTGTAAGCACCGAACTGAAATATATTAGCGCAAAACGGCGTAAAAACAGATTTGACCTCGGCACGTGAAAAGTTGACCTCGCACGGACAAATTAATAGGCCTATGTTGGTCCTGACCCGAAAATACCCCCACATACCAAGTTTCATCGAAATCGGCTGGGCCATTTTCGAGTCCATCGATTACAAACACACAAACAAACAAACAAACAAACATATCTTCCAAAATATATAATAGATAGACTTGCAGGTTAGCCCGCCACTGGCGGCAATCGTCAGAAACATGACATCTTTTAAATAATTTTTTTAATTAATTTAAATTTTAAAAAAAATTAATTTATTTTTTAATTTATTTTTTTGTTTTTCAATGAGTTAATTGTGCCTTTTTTTTTCAATTTTACCCGATTTTACCTTGAATTGATCATTTTCAAGGTCAAGGTCAGGTCGGGTGACAATTTAACCCGTCCATGACACTTCCCGTAGACACCAAGTTTGAGCTCAATCGGTCCGAGTCTATAAAGGACACACACATATATATCATTTGTGGGTACCCGTTTCAAGGTGAAGATCACCCCGGGCGGAAAAACTTACCCGATAAAAATCTCCCCCGTTCCTTGGAACTCCTAAGTACGAAATTAAGTACGAAATTTCGCCTCGAGACGGTCAATGGAGCCGTATTTATACTCGTCGTGTATATAGACGCTCAGTACGATAACATTGTATTGAATTGAAAACAAACGCTTCCCGTCGTGAAATCATCTCTCTGCATAATATTTCGAGGGATAAAATTGCATTGAATTGAAAACAAACGCTTCCCGTCGTGAAAATCTCTCTGCATAATATTTCGAGCGACAGGCTACAATCTCTCTGCAGATGCTAATAACGTTGAATGGTAAACAAACGCTCTTTATAGCGATGCGTCAAAAACAAACGCTCATTAAATTATGACCTGATTAACCACCGCGGTGCCGATTGCGGTGATTTGGGAAGGGAGAAACGGTGCTCTGAGCTTCTCCAAAACGTGACAACTACGGTGTTCGTGGGTTTTTACACTTATATACGAAATTTGAGCTCGATGGGTGAAGTCTCAAAATATATAGTATAGGCTAGCCGATGAGCCCGACGTTGTCCGGGCCATTCAAAAACCAAATTTCAAGTCGATAGCTCTACCCAGCCCGACAAAAACAAAATTTCAAGTCGATAGCTCTACCCGTTTCCGAGATCTGGTCTGCGCATACGCGAAGCTGGCGTCACACGGGCTCGGCGACCAGATAAAATTCGTATCCGGGGCAAGATACATTCACATACCAAATTTCAAGTCGACAGCTCCACCCGTTTCCGAGATCTCGTCTGCGCATGCGCGAATCTGGCGTCGCACGGGCTCGGCGACCAGATAAAATTCGTATCCGGGGCAAGATACATTCACATAGCAAATTTCAAGTCGATAGCTCCACCCGTTTCCGATATCTCGTCTGCGCATGCGCGAAGCGGGCGCCGCACGTGCTCGCCAATACGACAACGTCGACCGCCTGGTCAAACTACACACACGTACCAAGTTTCGTCCCGATCGGTCGAGAATCGTAGATTTGTATAAATGACAGACACACATACAAACATACAGAGATCTTCAAAAATATATATGAGACTAGCAGGTTAGCCCGCCACTGGCGTGGTTGGTCAGAAACATGACATTTTAAAAATGATTTTGTTTTTATTTAATTTTGTTTTTATTTTTTAACAGTTAATTTTGTTTTTATTTTTTAATATATATATTATTTGTTTTTAAATTTAATTGAATTTAATTCTTTTTATTTTTATTTTATTCGGCCTTTTTCGGGCGGAAAAACTGACCCGATGAAATCCCCCTTCCCTTCCTAGGAACGACAGCATCACACAACACACATTTTTTGGTACCCGTCCCTAAAAGACTGACCCGATGAAAAATTCCCCTGTTCCTAGGGCATACAGACATAAGAATGACACAGCAACCCATTGTACGATATAAAAAATGTAGAGTTACGGAAGTCTCAAAATATATATATATATAGACTAGCAGGTTAGCCCGCCACTGGCGTAGTTTGTCTCATGGCTTTGTTCGAAAAGGCTATTTCAACAGCTTCCGAGACACGTATGCTGCACCTAGGTGTCAAATTTCGTCGAAATCCGCCAGTTTTACCCGATTTGACCTTGCATTGATCATTTTCAAGGTCAAGGTTAGGTCGGGGTCACAATTTAACCCGTCCATGACACTTCCCGCACAAAAGTACCCGTAGGTAGCAAGTTTGAGCTCAATCGGTTCGAGTCTATAAAGGACACACACATATATATCATTTGTGGGTACCCGTTTCAAGGTGGAGATCACATCGGGCGGAAAAACTGACCGATGAAAATCTCCCCCATTCATAGGAAGCCCCAAGTACGTAAGAATCACACAACACATTCATGTCTGGATACAGTCACGCTCACGCCCGGCCCAGACGTAAGAATCACATTACACGCATACGCTCTTTATCAACGACACTAAGGATACGAACGCTCTTTAACTATCAACGCGATTAATCCCACAGTGCCGTTTTTGTGACTGGGAGTGAAAAACGGGTGCTCGGAGCTTCTCCAAAACGCCGTGACGACAATTCCCGTGGATTTTTACCCTCAGATGGGAAGTTTGGTCTCGATCGGTGCTGCCGTTTTCGAATCTATAAAGTATATATATACACACATACACACATATATACGGAAGTCTCAAAATATACAGTAGATTAGCAGGTTAGCCCGCCACTGGCGTGGTTCGTCTCATGGCTTTGTTCGAAAAAGCAATTGCAACAGCTTCCGAGACACGTATGCTGCACCTAGGTGCAAATTTCGTCGAAATCATCTAGTTTTACCCGATTGGACCTTGAATTGATCATTTTCAAGGTCAAGGTCAGGTGGGGCTCACAATTTAACCCGTCCATGACACTTCCCGCACAAAAGTACTCTTAGGTAGCAAGTTTGAGCTCAATCGGTTCGAGTCTATAAAGGACACACACATATATAACCTTTGTGGGTATCCGTTTCAAGGTGAATATCACATCGGGCGGAAAAACTGACCCGATGAAAATCTCCCCCGTTCCTAGGAAGCCCTAAGTACGTAAGAATCATACAATTTGGCTGCAGTTGTGCAAGACGTGCGTCTCCCCCTTAAATAATTCATATTCATGTCGATGCTCTAGTTTTATGGACACAGGTTGTGTAGGATATTCAGCATTTAGCCCACCTATCCGCAACTACTGCTGCTAACTGACAGTAATGCATTCCGTTAACATGTTAAGCTATTGACTTTCCAACTCACCGGCCAGTTGAAGATACCAGTTGCGAGATTATGACACTAACCAGCGTATTTAATACTCTCTAATTGGGTGTCAGTTTTACGCCACCAATCGTCACGAATATCATTATGTCGCGTGTACCGAATTAAACTATATCAAATACAGAATTTCAATTCGTTCAGCAAGAGTATTTGATTGTTTATAATAGCAAATAATCCTCCACTGCAGACCTCTGATCTTTGATAATCTGCCATACATACCGTTGTCACGTTAATGTAGACTTTTAGCATACTAAAGATACTGTTGACAATATGACAGATATGGAACAATTTCATTCCCAGTGACATGGATACAGTTTCTGTTGGGAGGGGTGTTTTGAATCAGAATCGCATGTAAATACTCACCATTTTGTAAATATCATTCAGCACAGTATCATCTAGAATGTTGGGATTTTCTGGGAAACCAATAAGCCGAGCCATTGCGTCTGCCTGAGAAATATTGAAGACAAGACTTAGTTTAGTTTGCATGAAAATTTGCAGAATGAGGTCCCCTAATATGCTATGGGAGACATATACTCAGATTGAAGTTCCCAAATGGAGAATATTGTGATGTACACCCATTGGGGACCTCAGTTATGCAATGTGTCGTCTGCCAATTTGGGGATATAGAGAAACTAAACTAAAAATGAAATAGAATCTATGTGAATAAGTTTCTATATAAATTTTATAATAAAGAAACTTTCCAGAGAAGATGAGGCATAAGCAGTATGAGGTTCCCAGAGAGTGCATTTACTTATGCTAACTCACTATGCGGAATAGCTCAATACATTCACCCTCTGGCCCAGAGGCTCTGGGGGACCTCATTCTGCAAATGACAGACACACTAAACTCAGACTTGATTGAAGAATAGATAGTCGAGGACAGTATCATCAGTAATTTGGATGAATAAATACTTTGATTGATATATGCTTTGAAATGAACCCAGTTCCTTCTTCCGACTATCTATTATCACTTACTTCTGAGCAT
This sequence comes from Siphonodentalium dalli, assembly GCA_032622095.1. NCBI lineage: Eukaryota > Metazoa > Mollusca > Scaphopoda > Gadilida > Siphonodentaliidae > Siphonodentalium > Siphonodentalium dalli. The sequence continues at coordinate 107,799,128 of CP136068.1, forward strand.
ACACAACGTAATATCCCGGCATAAATTATCATAAGTGATGCCACGATAACTAATTTGCCCTGCCACCCGAGAAGCTCTAATGGCGATTTAAAACATTCAATTGCTCCGGCCCACAAAGCTTTTTGCATGCTTGTAAATATTACGGTGAATGACAATACAATCTCAGTTCTTCTAGTACCAACCCTAAAATTTATAAAACCACCCAGAAGATTATCGCGATATAATCAGCCAGTTGTCTATAATCTTCTACAGTGCATTGAAACACCAATGTTACTGGTATCCAACGTTCAAGCATCGGTGATCTATCTAACTGCACTACATAGTAGTAAACCTCGGAATACAATTACATTTTTTACGAAATATAGACATTAATATGTACTAAAGTTTTAACCAACTCGTATATAAGGCTGGTCTATGTTTACACAAGTTGTAGTACAAACTTTACATAGACATGTTAAAGCTACATGTATCTGCAACGTATTAGGAGTCATGTCTCTATTCCGAGGGTTCGCTATTCCAACGGTTCGCTGTTCCGAAGGATCTCTAATCTGAAGGATATCTATTCCGAAGGTTCTCTATTCCGAAGTGTTTATTTTATTCTGTTACAAACATACACCATCTCAGTATGGACGTATATGACCCGTGATGTGTGTACAGGGTTGACGTAAATAGGTAATGAGCAATAACGTCATACCTAATGACATTGAACATGTTATGGGAAACAACGAAAACAAACCATTGAACGACCACAAAGACCGAGTAGAAAATGGAGGTTTACGCCAACTAAATGAAGGTTATAATTGTGGCGTTATAACTCTAACTCAGTGCTGGGACTCCATAACGTACTGTATTGTGGAATATCGCTGATCAGATGAACCCACATGAAATTGTGCGTGGCATTGGCATAATTTGATGTTTCTTCCAAAGATAGGACTTTATCCCTTATTTTATTTCAGTCATGCAGTCACCATGTTTCCACAATGAACGATTAACTTATTCTGTATTCCTGAAGTTCCTGCTATTAATAACCTAAACCTGGAACAACTTGGAATGGAGTGTATTAATGTACTATGGAAAAACTATATTGTAATAGTATAGTTAATTCCATATGTGCATTTTTTGGCGGGGGGGGGGGGGTGTTAAATTTTCATGTGCATATATGAATAAATACGCCCAGAATAGAAAACCTTCGGAATGGCGAACCTTAAGAATAGCGAACCTTCGCAATAGAGAACCTTCGGAATAGAGAACCTTACCCATCCGTTAGCATGAATCACATTTTTTTTAAACCGAATTGCAGCCATTGACTACACTGTTAGAAATTACTGTCGGTTCGACAGTTTCGGGCCGTCATAATCGACGGTCCCATACCGTTTCATCAGTTTGACGGTCCCATACCGTTATTTTATGTGCTCATGAAAATTGTCTAAATTAAATATTTTCGTGACTCAAAGTCATGCCGTCAAAATTCAATAGTATATTTATCGGCGATCATATTATATACGGCAATGACTCCATACAGTATGACTGAATCTTACTCTGCTGATATTTAATATGTATTATTAATCCGGCATTCTTTATGTGTCATGCGGTCGGTACATATACTGTTATTCCGGCTTTAAGTTCGCGTTTTAGCAATCATATAAGTTTTTCGCCATTTTTCTTTGGAGTTGCATATTTGATCCAAACTATTGTTTTTGAGTGAAAATATTAGCTGTTCGATTGTGGAGAGTTGTTAAGACGGACTGATTTCGGTTCCTTTGATAACCGGACAAGTTTCAATTCTGCGAAAATCGGCTTAATCATTGACAATTTCCACTAAATTAGAGAGTAGAGATTCATGCCAATTGATTCATGGCGTGATCCGGGGTCTGACTTCATTCGACTCAGTGATGATGTTGAAATTGACAGTGTTGTGACTTAGTATCAAAACACTGGCACATTTACTGACACAAGATGATACAGGTACAATTAACACGAGCTTCGATGTCAACCAATAGTGACAATAATAACAACAACGACTCAACGAGCAGCTATTACTATTATAATGTTGACAATCCAGTTGACAGGGTTCTGAATCTGATTGTTTCAAAGCACATGCATGTACATTTACAAGAGAGGATATACATGTACATGTACTGTACGCACCAGTGTATTGACAAGAGCTTCAGTGTCAACAACAACACCGCAAACAAAGAACTGACGCCGCGCAGTGACGGTTGATCACATATCTACAATTCCAACTTTAGAATTACACAGACCAATTCATCCTGTGTTCATCAATTTTCATTGAAACGTGTGGATATGAGACATTGTCATCATTCGCCATGTTATCGTCAAGTTATTACGACAATTTACCGGGAGTACACTATTGGTTGGATGTTCTTATCAAACTATCTTTGGCTGACTCACTGATATTCTGATATTGATACTAAGTGCTGTGATACCAGTATACAGTGAGTTTGATTCATCATGCTTTAAAATTTCATGGACTACAGGAGAACATTGTCGCCAAGTCATTGCACACAGTTATTATAGGATCTGCTGTTGTCCTAAAGGTTCAATCCCAACTAGCTGTTATTGATATACAGTATCAGTCAAAAGAAGTGGTATATTAAGCGCGCTATTTTCGCGCCCAATATCGCAACAATATTGCAAATGGAAACGCTTATAAGCATGTCGCTTGTAATATAATTGCAATATTTTGCGCTTAATATCTCAATATTTTGCGCTTAATATTGCGACATCTTGCGCTCAAAATTGTGACATCTAAATCAAATTATTGCTTCTTCTATATTAGAGAGTAGAGATTCATGCCAATCGATTCATGGCGTGATCCGGGGTCTGACTTCATTCGACTCAGTGATGATGTTGAAATTGACAGTGTTGTGACTTAGTATCAAAACACTGGCACATTTACTGACACAAGATGATACAGGTACAATTAACACGAGCTTCGATGTCAACCAATAGTGACAATAATAACAACAACGACTCAACGAGCAGCTATTACTATTATAATGTTGACAATCCAGTTGACAGGGTTCTGAATCTGATTGTTTCAAAGCACATGCATGTACATTTACAAGAGAGGATATACATGTACATGTACTGTACGCACCAGTGTATTGACAAGAGCTTCAGTGTCAACAACAACACCGCAAACAAAGAACTGACGCCGCGCAGTGACGGTTGATCACATATCTACAATTCCAACTTTAGAATTACACAGACCAATTCATCCTGTGTTCATCAATTTTCATTGAAACGTGTGGATATGAGACATTGTCATCATTCGCCATGTTATCGTCAAGTTATTACGACAATTTACCGGGAGTACACTATTGGTTGGATGTTCTTATCAAACTATCTTTGGCTGACTCACTGATATTCTGATATTGATACTAAGTGATGTGATACCAGTATACAGTGAGTTTGATTCATCATGCTTTAAAATTTCATGGACTACAGGAGAACATTGTCGCCAAGTCATTGCACACAGTTATTATAGGATCTGCTGTTGTCCTAAAGGTTCAATCCCAACTAGCTGTTATTGATATACAGTATCAGTCAAAAGAAGTGGTATATTAAGCGCGCTATTTTCGCGCCCAATATCGCAACAATATTGCAAATGGAAACGCTTATAAGCATGTCGCTTGTAATATTATTGCAATATTTTGCGCTTAATATCTCAATATTTTGCGCTTAATATTGCGACATCTTGCGCTCAAAATTGTGACATCTAAATCAAATTATTGCTTCTTCTATATTGTTTATTGTATAAATAGAGAAAATGTTTTAGATATGTATATAATTATAGTTGTAAATGCTATATGTACACTATATGTACACGAAAGGCACAGTATTTATCTAATATAAATATAACACTATCCGGGTATGTATGAAATTTATCGTGCTTTGTATCACAATATTTTGCGTTCAATATTGCAATAATAAGCGCAACAGATTTCTGATATTGTGCTATAATCACGCCTTTTTCTAAATTAAGCACTCTCAATATCTTCTGACTGGTATTGTATTGTCATGATATACGGATTCACCTGTTCAAACAAAACTGTGTTTACAAGTGACTGGACAATTTCACGCCTTGCATGTTATCAAAAAGTATGCCATTAAGATATTTTACTTTTACATGTACATAAATTTGAGTTTTCACTGTGAAACATGGAGCTTTGTTCTTTTGATGGCTTAAAAGGGCATACCGATTCATGTTTTAGAATGGTCGAAATTAGTATTACTCATAACTGAATAGTCATGTGTTGGCTTATCAGCTATATATTACTGGTATCGTTTTTTATTTACAGCCATATTTATACAGTAGTTAGAGAAAGGCTGAAAGGCGAACACATTACGCGTGCTCAGCCTTTTTGCGGATTAAATTCCACGAGGCAGATAACAAGCTTGATCCTCTGCAAACTGTAAAGTTTCATAAGTATTGTCTATCACTTTATGCATTTAGGATTTACATTTCATCAAAACTATGATCGTAACATAAGAACTAAAATGTATTTTTCAGTTACGAATAATACTAATTTCGACCATTCAAAAACATATGAATCGTAACGCCTACCAGGAAATCATATTGTCACCATGGTAACCTGGCTAATTCTATGGTAAATTAGCAAAGAGCAAAAAATTGGTGTTGACCCATGAAAAATACCATTGGTCTGACCTTTATTTGTTACGGTCTTGATATTAATTAAACGGTGCTGAACCGTAAATAATACAACGGTCTGACAGTTACTGGTTACAGTCTGCCAGTTACTTAAACGGTTTTATACCGTGGAACATATACGGCCTGACCGTATGTTTAACGGTCAAATGTTGGCAGCGATGTTGCCGGTCTCAGACCGTTAAAGCGACGGTATTTTTTCTAACAGTGTGCAGGATACTTTCTCCCACTCGCCGCATTGTGAAATACAGGACGGAAGTATACGTGGCTTAAATAAATCACACAATTTCTCCATTGATTCACATTGATCCAAACTGAATAATTTGTCTACATCTAGAAGGTTTTAGAACAGATAAGATTTGCTGGAAAGCATTGTTAGCTTCTTTTATCACATAATTCGGCCATAAAAGCAGTTTCATAATTATCGGTAATAGACACGTTTAATATCAGCGCGTGCGATGACGTCATGGCGTTGTTAAATAACTTGCGATCGCTGTAGTTTATGATTGTTGTTTTCGATGAATATTTCGCGTTGCTTCGGGTTTATTTGATCATGTGATAAAAGGTATCTCACACTCGTCCTATTGTATACGTAATTTATCAACCTCGTCCTCAAAATTCTATTTGAGCCTCGGTAAACCTCGGCTCAAATCGAATTTAGTGAACTCGGTTGATAAATTCCGTATAAAATAGAAACTCATGTGAGATCCTCTATTTATCGCCAAGTGTGCAGAAAGCACCATTTGCATGTAATGTCAGACATTACTTGGGTGTATTTATATGTGTCTGTATCGAGATTGGACAGCGGTTTACCTACTGATTATACAAATAAACCACTGTTTTCCAAGACTATTCTTGACCATTATTTTTCTTTATTTTACTGATTGCATGGCAGTCTTGTTTTTCTTCTTAGAATGCTAACATGAGTACGCTTTTTAGGACATGGCGGTGGAATTGCCAACTGTTAAACCAAAATGAGACAATATTCTATGCCCCGAGAGTCGAGTTGATCACACCAAGACAATTCTACTTGGACAGGGTACGGACACAACTATGCTAAATATTCATAATGAGAATATACCTTTTCCATAGCTGCAGGCTTCGTTTCGCTGTCCATCCAATCCAGTCCTTGTATCAATTCATCCATCGAAGATTTCAAATTATCTATCATCTCCATCATCTTGTGCAATTAGAACATCTTCATTATCATTAATTAAAAACACATGTTTTGCTGATGTTCTATGTTTCTGCGATATTATCGCCCCACCAAAAATTGAGATTATACCTATAAGCTACTATGTTCATGTTCCACTCAAATATGTTGTCCTGTGTCTTGGTATAATGTTGCGAACAACTAAATAACAATGTCAAAAATGACAAATCAATACACCAATAGATTAGCACAAAGTGTTCAAGAAAAGAAATGAGATGTCACTTGGAGGCGACATGACATCAGGTCGTCTTCCTGTCGCCACCATGCATAAAACAATAAAGTTCATTATTCAGTTGATTCTTTCATTCAATCCGGTGTGCTATAGTGGAATGTCGGGGTTAATATTTACCTGAAGGTCTGTGTAGAGTAGGTTAATAATACCAATTACCAACTGATCAATAAGAGTGTGGGACCACGACTTTACTGGTTCAGAAGTATATCGAATCATATGTTTGGAAACAGATCAATGTCACGTGGAAACCCCTTCACTGGTCTGAGAGAATAACGAATAAGAAGTTACTGGCCTGGAATTGGCTGTGAGTATATCGTATCAGAGACCAGTCATGTGACTTGGGGAGAAAGTTGGAATAAAATAGTATGTTTGCTTTTGGTCGTGGCTTTTCGGTTGTAATTCTCTAAGTGACTGATTGGCCCCACGACAGACTTCAGGCGACTTCTCAACCTGCTAGCTTTGTGAAAGTTGTTGTGGTAAATATATATCCATGCATTCTTGATGTTACAATAAAAGATTGTGTATCTACAAAACTGTGTCTGGACCTGTGTTCCCAACGTGGAGAGACGATAGACGGCCGATTATAGGACACATGTTTTTTGGTGCCGCCCGTGGAGGGTTGGGCCGGGCTGAACGGGGAGGATGCGGAGAGCGACCCTGATCAGGAATGGGATATTGAGGGAGATTGGTTGGCGGTGTTGGGGATTGATATTGCGGGATTCGCGGGTCAGAATGGGGATCTTGATTCCAGTTCTGATACCGAGGATCCATTCGCTGATATGCCTCCCCTTGAACCAGTTCCATCGAGTTGGGGTGTAGGCCCTGATGATGATTTGGAATTGGGCGCTGACACTGAACTGAGCGGGAATGAGAGTCCCCGTTCGGAGTGGTGTTTTGCGCCGCGGGATGGCGTATCCTATCAACCTCCAACGTACGACCAATCTCAACCTCCATTTTTGTGGACTATCCCATCTCCTTTGATCATGGGGCGTTTGATGCATTATACTAGGACTGGACCGAGTATCATCCTAACTCCCCCACCCGAAGATAATGTTGATCAACATTTAATAGAGATAATGGACACCTATTGGGCACAGGTGAATCCGCTTTATTATGAAGACTACACACAGTGGTTTCATAATGGGTTGATTCGCCCTCCTGTGCCCTCAGAATATAGGACTGAATATCTCACAATGTGGGATGCTCAGGTGGCAATGTTACTTGGTCAACAATGGCGGGCATAGCAAGTTTCACTGATTATTAAATATCAAATAACAAGAAAACAAACATAAAAACAATATATAAATATTGAGAAAAACAAACAAACAAACAAATAAAACGAGAGAGAGAGAAGAAAAAAAAACCAACTAATTCTATCATTCTAAACTTGGATGCTTTGGCATTCAAGTTGGAAAAAAAGGGAGAATTTCCCAGGGCACGAAATCCGTGTATCAAAGCGGTATACGGAGAGCGGGTAGCCTCGTGGCGGAGGCGTTTAGGACAGGCGTCTTTGTGTATCGATCCAAATCCGTGTATTTTGTGCTTATTCGGGAAAAACAATATTTGACCTGTCCTAACGAAACGAAAAACAGGATAAATTAATGAGTTTGGGGGTATGATAAAAATTGTAAACGAGAAAAATTGTCACAAGAAGCAATTAATTGAATGTAATGTGGGTCAGATATAATTGAATATTAACTTCTTATATATAGGCCATAGAAATAGCCATTTATAACACAAAAAATATTATAAGTAGGTAAGATTGTAAATGGGTTTGCAAAGTCTAGATAAGTTGTTTTCGTATGGAAGTAAAATTGTCAGATAATTGAATAGTATATCTGTGTAGATAAGATTTTAGAAGAGCTATGTATCACGGACGAAGTTATGGTAAGTAAATGGTAATGTGGAATGGAAAAGCGTAAACAATTTGGTGGAGTAATTGAATGATATCTGCTTAAATAAGGCTTAATAACAGAGTCATTTACCAAGAACGGAAACAAATAAACAAATTGGAATAAACAAATTGGAAATGGATTGGAAAGTATAAGTAAATTGGTCGAGTGTAGAAATAATGGAATCTTATGTTGGAATTGATCGTGTAGTGAACAAATTGAAAATAAAAGTGGGTTAGTAAGCTGATACGAATTCTCATTGTTTTTCAGATGGAATCAAAAAGTCTACTTCTTCTGTTTGCATTATTAAACACCGTTCAACTAGAACCCGAACAACCAAGTGGGACTATTACAGCGAGGCATAATGTTATATTTGAAAAGCTGAAACTGATTTATATGAATTCAGCAAAATGGAATCTTGGATTTGTAATAGATTTACAACCGTTCCAGACATTTTTGAAGTCTTTGGAAAAAAGCATTGAGAATGCCCAGTTGTCAATAACAAAAGTAAATGTGAAACATAGTTACAACGCAAAATATATCGAACATAACATAGCGGAGTTTTGGACTCAAAATACTGTTGAAAAGAACTTTGATAAATATTTAGCGGAGGAAACGATGCGGGATATGGAAGTAACGAATAATTTTATAAAATTATTTAAAGGTTTAACTAGTGAATTGGAAACGGTGCAAGGTGAATTGGATCATATAATAAAACAGTTTAAAGAATATACACAACTTCATACTGGTACACGTACTCGACAAAAACGTGGAGCCCCGTTTGGTTTTATTGGAACGGTTAGCAGTTATTTATTTGGAACGTTATCTTCTGATGATTTAGAACCAATTATAGACAGCTGACATGAATTACAAACCAATCAAAGAAGAATAAAACATGTTGTGGAGAAAAGCTTAAGTGTTATTAATATAACACAAACTCGTGTAATTCAAAATAGACATTCATTAAATATGGTAATCGACAATTTTGAAGATCTCAGAAGGAAACTAGATAGTAGATTAACGCGATCAGAAAGACGGATAACCTATTTGGAATTTTTCACTCAAATGTTTGGTAGGCTACAGCTTGTAGTCCGCGAAATAACACAACAAGTACTGGATGCAAAGATTTATTTAACGCGCTTGCATACGCAGTTAAATCCTTTGGTAGCCCAGAGACTAACACCAAGTGTGATTAGCGTAAGTCAATTATCATTGGCGTTGAGAACACTGCAGCCAAAAGTTCCTAACTATTTAAAAATGCCATTTGACTTGGACACACAAATGTGGTTTTATTATCAAAAATTATCCGTACATACAGTGTTGACTGATAAGAAAATAATTCTGATCGTTCAAGTGCCATTATTAGATGTCCGAGAACAATATACCATTCACCGCATGCACAGTTTACCATATCCATTAACAGGCTATCCAAATAAACAATTACCGCATAAATTTGACACAATGATAGCTAATTACAGACTGAGTGCTAATTATTTGGCTATGGACGTGGGACAAACGAAATATACATTTGTAGAGGATACAGCAATCTGTTTGAGGGATCAAATGCCGTTTTGTGATTTGAATGGAATAATTTATCGAGCAGATCCTAACCGAATTTGCGAGGTAGCATTGTTCTTGGGAATAGACGAGCAAATTTCGCGTACGTGTACGACTGTCGTTCAGCCGAATATGATGTTACCATATGCACACCGACTCACGGGAAATCTGTTTGCGATAGCGACACAAAATCGAATTCATTTTGCCATGTCATGTGGACACTCGGGCGCGGAATTGTCCACAAAAATAATACGTCCACCCATCGATTTTCTCATATTACCAAGTAAATGTGTGGCGACAGCGGCACATTTGAAATTAATTGCCTTTTCAAACGAGAATATCACGGATAATTTAATAAGTGCTGTAGAAAATGAATTGTTACCGAAATATCACGAGGTACAGTTGAAAATATGGAAACCCGTGTTGGAAGGGATTTCGAATTTACAAAACATAACAATACCGGGGAAGTTGAAAGAAATTAAAGAGATACCCATGAATGCCTTAGTAGAAGAACTGCGTTCTGTATCACATGGTGCCGAGTTTTTTCAGCCCCGAGTGTGGTTTCGAAGTAATGCATACCCAGTGTCAATAAGTGTAATATTAATTGTCATAATATTATTGGTATGTTGTTTTCGAAGGGCCTTATTTCGTCTCTGTAAAAGAGTGCTAAATGGTATGTTAAACAAAACACGCACTGAATCGAATAAGGGTAAATCTAGTTTAGTGGTGTTTAAAAATGACAGGGTGACAGAACACGTCCAGGAGACAACATCGGCGCCAGCTTCACCTACCGCGTACGTAGATATGGCTGAAGGGACAGGAATAGAACTGGCTGAAGGGACAGGAATAGAACACCAAATGAAGAATGACTACCCTGGAAAACCACCTAGACAACATCGCCCTATATTTGATTTTAAATCGAGGGTTGAGAATGAGGCTAGAATGAATGTGGAGTCCAGAGTTAATAATAACTTGTCAGAAGGGGCGGGGTTAATGATGCCACCAATGCAACCTTTTAGTCAACTATATCCTTCTTTGGAAGGACCATTGGAACTGGGAGGTGACATAATAGTTCCACCCGAGTTGCCGTTGACAGCCAGGACAAGTTCAACTTTAACTACACAGGCTCAAATTAATCTCCCGCCATTAACGTATAACTCAATAAATCTTCCCAGTTTGAGAAAGAAACTTGAACCAAGGCCTGTGCCAGTGGATTCGCCGTTGGCGGCGTTATTAGCGAGTATTAAACGAACCCAGTTAGAGGGCAGATCTGATGAAGAAGTCAGACATAAAATCGATAACGAGAATAGAAGGGCCCCATTCTTAGGAAATTAAGGTGGGAGTCCTGTTACTGATTTAACTCTCAGTTATTGAACATTGAATGTATTATGATATAGTGCACTATTGTATTTCAATGTTAGGTATTATTAGTAATGATATTGGTGTATTCAACATTGTGTATGTAACAACATGTAATTGTATTCTTGTACTGAAATTGTGTATGTAATGAAATGTAATTGTATTCGTATATGCAATTTGTGGAATTGAGCTGAATATTGTACAATTGGTACAAGAAATCGTTGAAGAACGAGGGAGGATAAAGAAATTATGAAATTGTAGTTAGGAGATTTAATTATAAATTGATGTTCGTTAAGGGTTTGGGAGCAGTTGGAAACGTTTGATATTTCAATATGGTCAAGAAGAACTGGAAGGGGTTGCAAACCCTAACAGTGGAATGAAGAAATTTGATATTTTCAGATAACTTAATCAACGAAACCGATTGCAACGGTGGAGTTGTTAGTTTACTTAAATAATTAAACTCGAAAAAAAAGGGACGTGTGTGCTATAGTGGAATGTCGGGGTTAATATTTGCCTGAAGGTCTGTGTAGAGTAGGTTAATAATACCAATTACCAACTGATCAATAAGAGTGTGGGACCACGACTTTACTGGTTCAGAAGTATATCGAATCATATGTTTGGAAACAGATCAATGTCACGTGGAAACCCCTTCACTGGTCTGAGAGAATAACGAATAAGAAGTTACTGGCCTGGAATTGGCTGTGAGTATATCGTATCAGAGACCAGTCATGTGACTTGGGGAGAAAGTTGGAATAAAATAGTATGTTTGCTTTTGGTCGTGGCTTTTCGGTTGTAATTCTCTAAGTGACTGATTGGCCCCACGACAGACTTCAGGCGACTTCTCAACCTGCTAGCTTTGTGAAAGTTGTTGTGGTAAATATATATCCATGCATTCTTGATGTTACAATAAAAGATTGTGTATCTACAAAACTGTGTCTGGACCTGTGTTCCCAACGTGGAGAGACGATAGACGGCCGATTATAGGACATCCGGTCCCATGACGTGTGAAGCATTTAAAATTTGTTGACTCACATTGCATATACGGTATATAACGGCGCAACTAGGCAATTTGAGAAGCAATATAGACAATTGAATTTTATTCCACTTAGTGGTTTATTTTTCACACGACATTTATCGTGAAAATCAATGAGCACCCCCAACACCACCCACCCAACCCCTTCTTTATATTTCTGATTGACATTATCATGTTAACACATGTGTCAATATACTTTGTAAACGCATTGCTATAGGTTTGTGTATCTCGAAGTTAATATGTAAATAAAGATATCAACAAAAAATAAACAAAAAACAAAAAAAAACAAACAAAAACAAGATATCTCAATTATTGCCACGAAATTGGATAACTGCTGTTTGTACCACGTCCAGATGTCTTTTAAGATCGGCATCAAATTAATTTAATGACAATAGCGTATTAATATAATTACGTTCAATTAAGGTATAAGCGAATTATCTCCGAATCTTTGACTGTTTGCAAAGTAACTATCTTGTGTATAATGACATATAAATGTCAAACATTACTTTTATACCCACATTTTCTTTAGCTTCTTTGTCGAAGTTTTCTTCAACGAATAGTCGTCCGATAGCTAGACCTACATAGCTCGTTGCTTCGCTCGCACATGTTTTCCAGCGAGGGTTTTTTGATGAACTCCCATAGAGAACCTGAAACAAGAAATTCAATTAATTGAGGAAAAACACCCACTGTCCCGAGTGGTATTGATAAGCTATTGGAGGGTCTTCCACTTCGCATGCAAAATAGCAAAATATTATTAATTGATGACTGATGTACATGTACAGTACACACATAGTAATAATAATTAACGTTATGATTTGAAACTAACCATGATAGGATATTGACAGTAAGGTGGTATTAACTACTACGAGTGGTATTAGTAATAATAGTACCATTCTAGCATAATATATGTGTACATGATGTATGGGAAATATTAAAGGACAAAACAATAGTTACAATACAATTAGAATTTTTTTTTTAATTAATCGCAAGAAGAGCTAATTGTGCTTAAGCACAATAAGGGAATCTCTATTGTGCTTAAGCGCAATAAGGATATATTTAACTGTGCTTAAGCGCAATAATGGAATATACAAATTGCGCTTATATAATAAAACCCAATAAGGAATCTCTTAATAAGGAATATATTATATATAGTACATAAACTCCCTATAATTCAGGTGGTGTAGTCCATCTCCATGGTACAATGGGTGGAACAAATATAGGATTATTCTACTATTTGCACAAGGGTGATCTAATGAGAGATATTAATTGCGCTTAAGTGCAATATTGATGTAATTTCGCTTACGTGTAATAAGGAATGTCTTATTACACTTAAGCGCAATAAGAATATTCCTTATTGCACAGGAATATCACATTGTGCTTAAGCGCAATAAGGTATCTCTAACTGCGCTTAAGCACAATAACTGAAGGAATATTCTTATTGGGCTTGAGCTCAATTAGAGATTCCTTAAGTTATTGCAGTTAATCGAAATTGTCTATTAAATGTCAAGTTGGTTTCCCATAGAGATCATCAACGATGTCTATGCGCAAGGGACCTACGCCAGTCTTCTCTGTTGGGATTCCAATTGTTGGCTTATTAAATATGCACATATGCTTAAGATACAGTCGTGCGCGAAGCGTGCTCCCGTAGGTCGGGTTTTGTATCCCAGTGAATTAAAATATCATTGAAATAATCGGTCCCCCCCCCCCCCCATCCAATAAACATCCATATATTGAATATACATGTTTTTGGAGCAGAATTAGATAGTCCATATTGGACGCCATCATGGAATTTAATTTTTTTATTGAATTTTCACACATAGTTATTAGTTATGTGGATGGCGTTCTCATTAAACATCACACCCGTATATTGATTATGTGGATAGAGTTATCATTAAACCTCACATCCTTATATTGGTTACAGTAATGCCCAAAGTAATTGACCACTTAACCAGAGCAGAATTATTGGTAATTTTTCAGGATTTAAAATCCTGAAAAATTACCCATAATTCTGCTGTGGTTAAGTGGTCAATTACTTTGGACATTACTGTATGTGGATGGAGTTATCATTACACCTCACATCCTTATATTGGTTAGGTTATGTAGATGTGAGTTATCATTAAACCTCACATCAGTGTGTTGGGGATTTTGGAACTTGACTTGGGACCTTTGGTTTTTAACGCAACAAATGCGAGTACACCTTATACACAAGTTTCTTGGATAAGATGAGTTTGAAGCCTGCTTACATTTCGAAATGTTGTCAGTTTTGTATCGTCTGCAGCAGAACTCGGCATGTTGAAGCAAAAGTTACAAGAGATAAAATATGTACGTAACGAGACTATAATACAAATGAAAAAATAAATTGAGGGAGGAGTGGGCGATACAGGGAACTAAGGGTTGAACCGATATAAATTTGTAGAGCGATAACGACCAATGTTGACATATCATGCATCTCAACTCTACTGTTGCAACAAGGCTATAAAATGGGGGGGGGTTGTAATAATCTTCGTTATCTCTATATAGTGCCAGAATAGTCATTTATGGACTTCTATAGTGGTACAATGCAAATTGGAATCAAATGATAAAAATATGTATGTAACACAACTACGGTATACCGATGAAAATAATTTAGGCCGGGTTTAGATGTTGGGTTGGTTAAATAAACTCGGAGAAAAAGGGGAACGATGAACTGACATAAATTAGTAGAGCGATAGCGATCAATGTTGCCATGTGATGCATCGCGACTGTACTGTAGCGGCAATGATATAAAATTGGGGGGGGGGTCTGAAATTATCTCTTACTCTATAGATGGCACCAGGATTATATAGAAAGGAATAGCAATTGATATACGTATACCGTATACTATAGTAATACCATAGACATATAAGTAAAATTATCACGTAATAAAATATTACGTAACTTGACTATAGCGATGAAGAAAAAAAAAATTGGACCTGGATTAGAGGTTCGGTTGGTTATATGTGGATAATTGGATATGGAATTCATACCGATGAGACGATAAAAATTAGTGGAGCGATAAAGACCAATGTTGACACTTAGTCAGGCTACATGGGGGTTGATACGATAGACCGAAATAAATTTGTCGGGTGATAATGACCAATGTTGACGTATAAAGTAACGCGACTGTACTGTCGCACAATTATCAGGTAGAACCTGTCAAATATGGACTCTGTTGGCCAATATGGAACAGCTCAGAAAACATTCGCAGGGCCCTAAAATTTATTATTTAACATGGTATGATGGGATCTGCCATTAAAATTGATTTATGTCGATAAAATTCTTATTTTTCAAAATTTTAAGCTGAGACTTGGTGTGTCTGTGTGGAATACTTATATATTCCTAAAATGACAGGGTACAGCACGTAATTATTTTTTAGATGGAAGAAATTAATTTTTTTCGATGATAAATTTTAGGATTTGCTATTCAAATCGATTTATGTCGATAAAACTCTTATTTTTCAAAATTTTAAGCTGAGACTTGGTGTGTCAGCGTGGAATACCTATATATTCCTAAAATGACAGGGTACAGCACGTAATTATTTTTTAGAGGGAAGAAATTATTTTTTTTCAATGATAAATTTTAACACGGGATTTTCCCATTCAAATCGATTTATGTCGATAAAACTGTTATTTTTCAAAATTTTAAGCTGAGACGGAGGTATGTCTGCGTGGAATACTTATATATTCCTAAAATGACAGGGTCCAGCACGTAATTATCTTTTAGATGGAAGAAATTGATTTGTTTCCATGATAAAAATCGAGCGTGTACTGTGCCGCAGGCAGTGTGCGTTCAAAATGTAAACAACTTTCTCAAGTGTCGTTTTGGTCAACATATCGCTCTCTCGACGGGGAGATCTGATCCGAATAATAGCTAAGATGTATTTAGATATAATTATTGAAAGAATTTGACCGATTATTGTGCATTTTGACTCGAAAATCGAGTGGAGAAAACGTTTAGTCAAACACGCGAATTCTGCCAATTGCAGTTGCAGACGAGCGCTGTCAGAATCAGATAATACAGATTGACAACAAATGCAGGCCTGAAACTCACCTTTTTGGGAGGTAAATCCCACTTATTAGATATCAAAACAATCCTTCCTAAGCACATTCCACAAGTTGCTAATATCTTAGGACACAGTAACAGTCAAAATGAATGAATTTAAATCACGATTCCGAGACGAAGCGAGACATTTTTGACTCATTTTGAGTCGCCTTGTTTTCGATGACGTCATTTGCGTTGCCCCACAACCTTAACCCTTTCCAATTTCAGCGGCATTTCAATTGGTTGAAATTAAAAATTTCTCAAGTTCTAGCTCAACCTGAATCTAGTTACCCAATTGGTAGAATTACTTTAGCAGTACAATTTAGTTTTATCAATTATAACTATAATTTTATTGACGATATGAGCTCAACATCATAATATGAAACTGTTTATGGCGGTGTTATCCAAACGTGTGCTTTGATAATGGTTATAATTTTATTTTGCGATCAAACGTCAGTGCAGCTCAGCAGAAACGCATAGGCACTATTTCAATTCAGCAGAAACGCATGAGTCCTACGATAATAGTACACCCACTGAACGCGCTTCGCGCGTTGGTCAGTGGGTGAAAAAAGAGCACAGAAAATCAATATTACAATAATATGCAAGGCATATATAGAACGACCCCGGCATAATAATAAGAAGGCGGACAATGCGAAGGTTCGTGCAAATAGTCGTGGAACTATATGCATGTGTATTAGGCCTATAGATCGTTTTGGATGCCAGTGGATTTCGATAATTATATATGCCTTAATATAGTCTAGCGGCCTTTGATAATAAAAGCCTCTATATTGTAATGTATATAGTGAATGCTATTGACTACAATGTACGTCGCTGCGATTGAGTGAAGACGACATGACACGTTCAGCCATGTCTGGATTCTGGCCCGCTGAGACAAATGACGTTTTGACGCCATGACGCCGTAACTGCCGTCATTTACCTAACAAATGAAACTGATCTAATATGAACCTTTGCAGGTCATATTCATAGCAACTTACTGTTTATAAATAAATAACTAGTTCAGTTGTCCATGGCCACATCTTGGAAGTTGTGAAGTAGTAAATTCGTTTCATTGCTGATCCCGCGATTTTGGAAACCACTGCCGGAAGTCACGTGATTTTTTCGCGAAAAAGTTGGTTCGCTAAAAATATCACCTACGTGGTATACTGTCAATTATGTGTTACGTCACAAGTACGTACGCCCGCCTGTTACCTATACACGACCCGAGCTCCGCGCTAGCGCGCCGAGCGGGGTCGTTATTAATAGTAGAATCGCAAACGTCAAAATGAACAGATGAGACAGGAACGACGCATGCATTGTGGTCATTATATTTTGATAGCAAGAAACATTCAGGAAACCATCATTGACCGTCTTGGGGTTCACATAGAGTTCAATAAATTATGTGCTAAATTTTATATCATGATAATCATTAATTGCTACAATCATTAATCAATAAAGCAACTCCCATTGAATCTGTTGAATGTCTAATCTCTCAACTCACCCATCTGCAATACAAGTTGGCTTAATAAAGGAACCCACTTGGTACATAGCAAAGAAACAAGTGTGGTAAATAATAAGTGTGTGAAACGCTTGCTAATGTCCGACCATTTATGGTACTTTCTGGGAATGCTGTGGGTTATTATTGGATATGATGATAAAAAAATGGCGGACCATCTATTTATCTGTTTGTGGCCAAATTGACTCAGCAGTCGAATTTATCTTAAGTATATGGGGATACTCAACAATATTAGCTGCAGGTAAATCTACCAAAGTATATAAATGACAAGTATGTTATATCCCAAGAAAACATATCATAATATGACCCGGCGTGACGTCTTGTTTCCCGAAATGACTGCAAGCAGTGAGTAGAAGCGTGCAGCCATATACCATTATATAAATAATTCACAGGTAGAACATTGGAATCAATTACAATGCAGCATGGTATAGTCTCCAAACTGTAAACACAATAATTCCAGCTGTTCTATGGAAATAGATATTTACTAAAAACCACAAGAAACCCTGTTCATACAACACACCAATGCAGCGCCATATTCTTTAATAAAACACACCCAAACTGCATTCCATTCTATCAGCTGTATGTCCAATATATGAGTGTCTTATATATATATCTGAATAAACATTATAGAGAATATAATTATGATATAGGTGGCATACATACAGCTCGATAATCTTGTAGAAGATCCCCGAATTTCTTCGGTAACTTGTAAGATAGTTGATGGACCATTCGCCACATCATGTAGTTCGCCAAGACTCTGTGGGGAGGGAACATATTTGAATAAATCTCAATCTTGTTTGTTGTCTGTCGGCTATGGGCGACTAAAACGGGTTGACCATCTTAATTGATAATGTGTACACTGGGGTCAATTGACCCGATGAGTGTCATGGGATAGGTGCACTTGACATCAGATGTTTTAAAGGGGCACTGATAATTAAATTATTTAAATAATTAATTATATGTCCGTTATATTATTATATGGTTGGAATACGGTCGTAGAATATTGATTATATTAGTGTTCATCGATTTGTATAAAATATCTAGGTCTATGAATTAGTTTACAAAATGCCCACAGAAAGGTTAAACCCGACCGCATGCGGAATAGAAATTAAGATAATTTATTAATTAAGGATTGGCAGGCTGTGTGGTGTTCACTAGTAATCCGGTTATTGCCTGGACACTATCATCGGATGCACCTGCATTGTTATGGCCAAATGTTATTCACAAACCCCCTCCTGTCGCCACAGCTCTGATCGGGACACTACTTGCCTTGGATGCGTGGCATCGAGCAGGTCGGCCAGTCGTCCGTAGTACGCTGTGTCTTGTACCACAACAGGCTCGTTGGCAACTATCGCGATGTTAACACTTGGAGTGGCGAACATTTCTCTAATATATGTATTCCAGTCGAACTGAAGTTAAAACGGTTAAATTAATGAGAGTCGTTTCAGGCATATTCCTGTGCTGTATGTCATCAAAGTCTTAGGAAACATACAGTTGGGTCTCATAATGTCTTAATGTTTCAAAATTTTCCCAAATGTAGTTGTATTTGTGTTTCAAATGTGCTTACGAAAATAATTTTCAGCATGTCCCAGTGCATTCTCTTATATATGCGAGTCTCCCATACGGAGCCTCGCATATATAATAGAATGCAGAGGCTTACAAGGTGAAGGTAAATATTGTTAGGCCAAAGCATTCTCTTTTTATGTGAGGTGCCCTATGGGGGACTCGCATATATAATAGAATGTATTGGCACAGAGTTTCCGCAAAAAATCAAGCTCTTGTCTTGGAAGGGGTAATACAACGACATTAATAATGCGACTTGGGTACCGCCATTGTTGCTAAATATAAATAATTAAGGAAACATGCAGTACATCGAAACTGATCACTCAGCGTTACATATATCTTTGTTTTAGAGTTAGCGTTCTTTTCTGAAAAGGTAAGCAATAGTCACGTTGCAGCTGCATATTTACCAATCGTCGCATCAGTGCTATAAGATCGTAACTCCATTTTTGCGGGAAATGAGTATTTGATATCATTGGAAACGTGAGAAAAAATTAAATCCAATGGGCCAAACTGTTTTTGCATTGGATGGCAAATATTCTCACAAACCAGTGACACAAATGTCGTATCTCCAGCGATCTTCTCAATTATTCGTGCTTTTATGTCGTATGTCCAACAGCAGCCAATCGGATGCGTCAGACTGTCCACGTGACTTCTGTTTTGTGTTTGTAAATTCTCAAATGTGTGTATATGGTCGTATCTCCGTGTTAGTCACGTGATCATTTGTTGATTTAAATTTCGTGATTGTTCCACAAATTTCTGTATGATGATGCACATGAGTGAATATTCATAATGTAGAATAGGCACTTTTAGTTCATAGACACATGCGATTGCCACCATATTTAGCTCAATCTGTATTCATAAGAACAACTTCCTTATAGCACGGAATCCAATCGTCGTCGGCGTACGCAAAAGGTCGTATCTCCAAACAAGTCATTGTTTTTAAAAGAAAACGAGGGAGTAAACAGAAAAATGTGGTTCAATGGACAGCTAATGTCAGTTTTCATTGCGATAAACACAACAATACGTCATGCTTTGCCAACATTAGGAGAAATGTTGTCTGAAAAGTTCAATCTTCATTTTCTCGGAAAGTTGAAAATGTGGGTTATAGAACTGACGCGACGCAATGGCGATTTACTCATGCGAAATATGGTTACTGGGGGTTGTTGATAAAATGAAAATAACGACAAATTCCATCCATTTTAGCTCAACTTTACAATGGGTTGGTGTCCGTCGTCCGTCAACAATTTCATTCGACACGCCCTGCAGGCCGCATCCCTCATCCGTTCTTCACCAAACTTCATATGTAGCTTCAAGGTGACCTATATATGACAGCTATCGAATTTGTCCTAATTTCAGTCAAAACATGGCCGCCAGCAACCATCTTGGATTTCAAATTTGAATCCATCTTCGAAGTGACCTATAGTCTGTATATTTATGGCCGGATGATTTTTGCAGGCACGGTTGTGGTCACCTTTAGATGGGATTTATCGAATTTCGATGAAAAACATGGCCGCCGGCAGCCATCTTCGATTTCACTCTTTGCGTATAACTAAATCCTGTGGCACACCCCACGTACCACATCCCTCATCCGATCATCACCAAGCTTGATATGGGTCTTCGGGGGTCGCCTGAGGTGATCGGAGTCTCCTATTTTGACCAATATTTGTTAAAAAACATGGCCGCCAGCGGCCATCTTGGGTTTCAAATTGGAATCCATCGGCACACCCCGCAGCCGCATTTATTGGAGAATTTATTTGAAAATTTACAGGCATGTTTAGAATCAACTCTAACTGGGAGTTATTAAATTTTAACAATTTTCTATTAAAATCTTGGCCGCCGGCAGCCATCTTGAATTTTACTCTCTCCATGACTAAATCATTTGGCACACCCTAAGGACCACATCCCTCATCTGGTGATCACCAAATTTCAAATGGATCTTCAGAGTGACCTCTAGATGGGAGCCTCTTATTTTGACCGAAATTCAGTGAAAAACATGTGGCCGCCAGCGATCGTCTTGGAATTTACTCTTGGTATGACTAAATTCTTTGGCGCACCCTACAGACCACATCGCTCATCACCAAACTTCATACGGGTCTTTGGGATGAGCTGTAGACGTGAGCCTCCTATATTGACCGAAATTGGTTGAAAAACATGGCCACCAGATGCTATCTTGGAATATACTCTGTATGACTAAATCCTTTGTCGCACTGGACAGACCACATCCCTCATCCGATCATCACCAAGCGTCATATGGATCTTCGGGCGAGCTCTAGATATGAGCAATCGATTATTTCCGAAATTCGTTATAAAGCATGGCTCCTGCAGCCATCTTGGAATATTGCTGTCCTTTATCACTATATTCATTAATTGCTCAGCAATATTCTTCTCGATAATAATAGTTTAACAAACTTGAAATGATTTTTTAATTTGTACCCACCACGAATGCCTTCGCTATCTTTAACCACTTCAATGATTTGAGCTTCCTGAAATTTTGCGAAAACCATGTGCCAATGGATTCTCTTATAAATGAGAGTCGCCCATAGGGAGCCTCGCATATATAAGAGAATGCATTGGCCAAACAATATTTACAGTGACTTCGTAAACCAGTGCGAGACTCCCTATACAAGAGAATGCACTGGCACAGTATCATTAATGCTGCACCAGCGCAGATCCCGTTATGAAAGGGTTAAAGCCCCATGGCGGTCTGAATTCTGAAATTATGCTTGGGTTCGTTATATAACTTTGGACGGAGGGACAACATATTTAATTAATGACACGAAATACCAATTTGCAGGGTCTATACACTCTGAACAAATTTGTCAATTTGTTTCCAATTTTTTTACAGAATATCAGGAACAGACTAACAAGTTTATTTCATTATTGTGTCATTATTAAGAAAAATCAGTACCGTTATTTCTAAATTATGCGTAAATTTGGATGAAATATTATGTGACATTTTAACGCCGTATGAGAGTATCTATCATAACTATTGACTCAATTTGACCCGGGAACCAGACGTCGATGTAACAAAAGCCATCATATTTATTCACAAGTTTTCCCAAACTTGCCCAGATACATAAATCATGTTGCCTCCCGTGTGCGTGGATATCAAATCAGCTCTCGTTGGGACTAGAACAAGGTTCCCCATCGGCATATGTTGGCTTAATTTGCCAAGTACTACTGATTGATTGATTGATTGATTGGGGTTATATGTCGCTTTAGCCACTAAGGCCATATCACGACATTGCCAGTTTTAATGGTGGGGGAAATCCGTACACTTACGGCTAATCTAACAGTGATTTCAATGGCTGATAAACTCGTCGACCATATGCGGCAAACCACCGGCCATCGGCAAGTAACTGGCAACTTTCCCAGATAACGATTTCGAGTTACAAAGTCCACGATGGAAACATGTGGATTTGAACCCTTATCGCCAGCGCTGGTAGGCGAAACGGCTTGGAGTTGTACCCCAAACCGATTGAGCCACCGAGGCCCCCCCCCCCCCCCCAAGTACTACTGAGCCACCTGTTGAATTGCAGATAATCAAACGTGGCAACAGTTACAGTGTTATAATATAAAATAAAGCATAGATATATGTGATGAGAATTAAGAATAGAATGGAAATTGAGAGCAGCTTAGTTTATTTCAAGCATTACGCATTTCACCTACCGGGCCAAATCTCTGAGCAAGATCTTCTAGGGTCATATTGTTATAAAGCAGTGTGGAATTTCGTCTGTCTTCGACTGGAGTTGAAATCTGTGAACGTAGAATAAACATTTGAAAACATAAAAAGGAAACACCTGTATGTATACAGCGTACACACCTCTTTAATCATTTGTACATGTGAATGCTCGTCTATAGGTCTATAGTTTTTTGATCGAATCACCACATATCCATGGCCATTTCCTCTCTCGCATCGCATCTGGTAGCAGCCATTTCTCTCGGCAATGGCGGTTGGTCCACCACCAAGACGTTCGTAATAAGCCCACAACAATAATATTACATCACGAATTATGTAATACGCTGGAGAATAATGGATCTTTGTGAATGGATAATGTTAACCTGTTGAATGATGTTGATTATTCTCTAAACGTTTATACACTCATCTTTACGGAATCGGGATCCACCATATTATTCATATCCGCGTTACTTCCGTCGTTGATCTCACAGGTCCCCAGAACAAAAATTGACCCCACCCCCAATAATACTTAATTATAGGATGAAGTATTATTGGGGGTGGGGTCAATTTTTTTTCTGGGGACCTGTGGTTGATCTATGTACGTGTGTGGCTGTTTTTGTAACCAAGGTTGTTACCATAGAACCCAGCATGATTTACCGCCCAAAAACACGCTGTACATTTAAAGGTGGATTATCTCTTTGTAAACATGTATTATATAGTTACCGGGGTATAAAATATTAGATTTGAATCGAAGACTCCTGTCCGGAAATGCTTCTATCGATTAATATTAATTTTATTTCGAATATTTTCTGGTCTAAAAAGGTGTGTTTGTTCAGCTAACGAACAATAGTGGTTACTGTTAACAGAGACCAGAAATTATATTGTGCAATTTTGTCACAAATAAACGTTAATTATACTCATTATCGCTTATATCTGTGGAACAAAACAATACAAACAACCAATCTGTGACATTTGACGTTCGATGCGTAGCCGTAGGAACAGCCCAGTGCTCTATATCGCAATACGGTCTCATCCGAATGGTCGGTTCTAAAAATAGTAACATAAATGGGCCCGATTTAATATTCGAAATAAAATCAATATTAATTGATAGAAGCTTTTCCGGACATAGGTCTTCAGTTCATATCTATTATTTTATACCCACGCAACTATTTAAAATTTGTTATTTAAAGAGATAATCCATCTTTAATGTGTTTTTCAGCAATTGCTATCAAATAACTACGGCTGGAAAACCGTCATAAATTTACTTTAATAATTTAATCATCAGCTGTCAATCCACATAATACTATAACAACATTGGTTGTCACACATTAAGGTTATTTCTCGATCCACTAAATTTCTTGATTACATTCTGCTATAGAAATGACAGTAGCATCGAGTGATATGACCATACTTTTAAACCGCGTGCGCAAAATGTACATGAAGACTATTCAATACTTCCTACGATGTAAACGGGAATTCAAGTTATTGATCTGAACCAAAGATGGTATGTGTGTTTCCCAGCTATAACTACAGGCCAGGTTCGAATATAGGTTCTATCCAATTATTTTCACATGAGTTACGGACATTTTTCGACTGAGAATTTCACCGCATTTTGGCATTGAAATTAGGGGTATATCAGATATTCTTTGTAAGCTCAAATTATTATTTTATTTTGCGGTAGTACAGTATTTTGCCACACCCTAGCGATGATCTTGTTACAAGTTAAAATGAAATTAACCCTTTACCCAACAAACCGACCAAAACCGGCCAAATAAAGCTTCAACAGCCTAAAATATCTTCGGTCTGTCTCAATAGAACCATACAAATATCATTGGAACCGGCTCCATTGTCATTGTTACAGTTATGCCCTGTGCCAATGCATTCTCTTATATATGCGAGTCGACCATAGGTCGCCTCGCATATATAAGAGAATGCATTGGCCTAAAAACAAAAATTCTTACATTCTTTAATAATTTTATAATGTTTAATTTGTTAAGCCAATGCATTCTCTTATACATGCGAGGCGACCTATGGTCGACTCGCATATATAAGAGAATGCATTGGCACAGGGCCGTTCTGTTGGGTAAAGGGTTAATAGAGTGTAAAAGATGATGATAGTTTTATTGATGCCGCTCCTGTTGTTACGGCTATAGTTGCTGCTTACATAATGGAAGACGAGACATACACAGGTCCCCTCGCTGTTGGGTATCGTCCTAAGAAACACTTATTTTTCGGAACACTCGACAGTGAGGGAATATCATGCATAATATGTCCTCGCGGGAAGATTATGTTTTGATTGAAACCAATTAAGCATGCATGTGGTCGCCCTGAGGACATGTCGCTAGTCTCTACGTATAGGTTATAAACCGCTTGAGTATCTCTGCAAGAAATACAAACAAAGGCGCGTAGCGCCGCGAACTGTATTTCTTGTACAGATACCCAAGCGGGTTATAACATATATATAAACCGATTCATTCCCCGAGGAAAACGCAGCTTTCAATACGATGATTACCTACCAATTACCATTCAATGAAATGTTATAATTTATTGTTTTGTGATGTTAAATATTCCTGATACACGAGTAATAACCTCGTTGCCCGTCGGAGCACTTGCATCGTATTATTTATCAACGTTGATAAACCATTTTGCAAACGAATTTGAACTAATAAACTGATTGAATCATATCTTGAACACCGACAACAACGTGTTATTATCGATGGATCAAGTTCTCAGTTGCAGAATGTTTCTGCGGGAGTTCCTCAAGGATCTATCTTAGGTCCTCTTTTTTTCTTGATATACATAAATGACATAACTGAATTCATAACATGCAACATTCGCCTTTTCGCTGATGACACTTCGATTTTCCTAACCATTGAAGACCCCAATCTTGCCGCAAAAGTTATCAATGATGACTTAGAAACCTTAATGAAATGGTCGACTAAATGGCTTGTCAAATTTAATCCGCTGAAGACAGAATATCTCCTGGTTTCTCGAAAAGATACACCCGTATTACACCACCCTTGGCATTGGGTGATACAATAGTGACAGAAGTTGACACCCACACACATCTTGGACTCATTTTTGATAACGAAGGCAGCTGATAGATCCATATTCGCTCATTACTGGCTAAAGCCTGGAAACGAGTGTATTTGGTACGAAAACTAAAATAACGAGCAAGCAGATCAACACTGGAAAAAGTATATTTTTCTTTTATACGTCCCTTACTGGAGTATGCTTCACCTGTATGGGACAACATTCCCGATTTCTTATCATCAGACATAGAGAAAGTTCAATAGGAGATGGCTAGAATTGTAACAGGGGCAACAATTAGCGCAAATAAAGACCTCCTACTACTGTACACAGGCTGGGAACTACTATCATCGCGACGGAGAAAACACAAACTGTACCCCTAAAACGGACGGATTTCGACCAAATTTGATACCTAGCGGTATTTTTCTCCGGGGTGGGGGTGTTTTGGACGGGTCAAATCATGACCCTGACCTGACCTTGACTTTCGAAATAGTCAATTCAAGGTCAAATCGCGCCTTTCTCCGGAAATCAGATGGGAAACAGCCCGGACGAAGTCGGGCCCATCAGCTTGTGTAATAAAGACAGTTTGAAGAATGTAATGTATAACACGAGAATCGGGAAAACTTGAAATATGGAAGTATGCAAATTTCCCACATAAAATTTGAAAGCTAGTTTATAGTATAATAATATTATAATTTATATTTATGGCTAATAATATGATATTGGTGGCGTTACCATTTCTGACTATGGTTTTCTTGTAACACATGTTTACACGTTCTGATAGAAGTTGGCCCGATATCTCAAAACGTGTAGCTTTGGCGCCGCAAAATCAAATGACTTTTCCCACCAAGTGCATATCCATAGAAATACCATAGTAACACACGTTACAAGTGTTTATGATAGTTGATAAGTTTATTATGCCTTAGCTGCATTGGATAATATAGCTTTGCTGAGGTTGTTCTGGCTAAAACCCAGCATAAATTCGTAACACTAATTAGACCAAAAAAACACAATTCTTCTGGCACATTGCCACATTTGAACGTGATGAATATTCAAACAGTCTACGGGTCGTTTACACGTATGTCCGACAATCTCCGTTGATATCTGAAGGTTATGCGGTTATTGGAAAATAACCGCAGTGTGGTTATACGTTTATGAACACATTGACTGGGAAGCAGTATTATTATTAGTATTATTATTTAGTATTGGTATTAGCAATATTAGGTGTATTAACTATTATGTAGCTCACATTGGCCAAATCGATTTCGAAATCCACCATATCGCTCATATCTGCTTCCGCTGTCGCTGCGTCAGCTCCAAGTTCAATGGCTATACTCCGGGCTAACTTCTCGTAAGCCACCACCATGACATCATCCCGTCCCTTTAACAGATACTCTCTGCTGGGCATGCCAAAGCTTGGTCGGTCTATCTGCAACACGAGTCCAATTTACTTCGTGAAAACCGTATTGTACTGACCCGGAACATGAACACTTAGTGATTTTGTTTTGTTTTTTTGTTTAAACATATTTTATTTGTTCATAAATTAAATTAGTTTATGACAAAAGGGATTGGAGGACAAGTGCTAAATCACTTAGAATACCCTCCTCTTCCTAGTATAATACACTGACAAATTTTATGACACTAAAGACGAACAAAACACAAGGTATATTATATACATATACATATGATGAAAAATATAAGTAAATAAACAGAATGGCGATTGCGGGGGAGAATTGGAGGTTCGGTTTACAGTGGAGAGATATGATGAGTGTGAGTATGCTTCATCAACCCGTCGGTGATCATTCCCTTGCAACAAGTAAAAATACGATAGTACAGGCATATCTCAATTATTGAGTGCATAACTGGGATATATTGTACATAGGAAACAAGGTACAAACTTAGAATATTATATTATAAGTAGATTTGGTGTAGAATGGCATGGTCAAAGTGTTAGGTTCTCTCAAAACACTTAGTGATGCATTAGAGTTACAAATCCCCAGTTACAGCGACAAAATTAAATATATAATTTAACCCTTTCATGGCGGGAGATGCGCTGGCGCAGCATCAAAGACAATGTGTCAGTGCGTTATCCTTATATATGCGAGTCTCCCATAGGGAGCCTCGCATATATAAGACAATGCATTTAGTTTTCGAAAAATTTCAGATAGCTCCAGTAATGCAAGGGTTATTATCGATTTCTGCTTTGTTATGCTAAAAAAAATCATATGTGACCCGCCATATCAAATCCAGTCGGAAGTCGGGATTTTTTTTACCCTGTGCCAATGCATTCTCTTATATATGCGAGTCGACCATAGGTCGGATCGCATATATAAGAGAATGCATTGGCCTAACAATTTTTTTACAATTTTAATAATTTGTTCTTGTATTCTTTAACAATTTTATAATTTCACCCATACAGAGCCCCAGACAAACATGAGCTGGCGACACTCTTATATATGCTTCTATATATGTGTGGGGCTGCCTACAGGGTAATGGATGTTTTTTATTTTATGTCCTAAAAATTGTAAGAAAGATTTATTTAAAAAACATGATAAAAAATTGTTAGGGCCAATGCATTCTCTTATATATGCGAGGCGACCTATGGTCGACTCGCATATATAAGAGAATGCATTGGCACAGGGTAAAAAAATCCCGACTTCCGACTGGATTTGATATGGCGGGTCACATATAGCAAATGTGACAACTAAACTAGACCTATATCATTTTGTTATTGAAACACTAACAAAATCCACCGTCCATCTAAAACACCAAAATGATATGAGATAAATATATATAGAACATTTAATATCTAACCAAATAGTGTCTTTTAAGTGCCACTTCTTGTTCAAAACATGCGATTCAAATCCACTAGTGGGATTTTTTTTGTAAGAGGAATCTCTCCGACTTATGTGTGTATCCGCTCTCGGTTTTTCTGTCTTATTTTGGGATCACGAAGAAATAATAGACAGGTTTCGCAACTCACGGATAGAGCAACTGATACGTTTAGCTATTAGCATCCGTAACATTCACTTGGGCCAAACAGTTCGTTTCGCAAAAAATTACGACTACGATTAGCATTTGTGTTTTATATTTTAGAATTAGCATACCGATTGAGATTACGCGCCATGCCGTAGACTGCATACGGATACATGATCACAGGGACGTCGCGATAAGGAGGATCTCTCTCTCTCTCTCTCTCTCTCTCTATCTCTCTCTCTCTCTCCCTCTCTCTATCTCTCTCTATCTATCTCCCTCTCTCTCTCTCTCTCACCATATGCTTCTTACTATCCCTAACACTACATTCTCTCTGATTTCACCCCTAATTCAAACTTAGCCATATATCTCAATTTCTCCTAAAACATTATTTTATTCCTTTCCCGTCTGATCGATACCCCTTCCTCACTTATTGGGGAAGGGGCATGTCGCCAAAGAGGAGAAGACTTCATATAAGCCCTCGGGCTTGTTGTCTGATCCTCATTTCCATACATTATCTTCTATTCTGCATATTAATTTTGTATGATCTGTATATTATGTAACTTGGATTTTGGAAATAAAAATATGTTTACACTAATACGCAGATTATGTTCCTGTCGACTTTAGAGGAACTATTGGTGATTATTTCAGTCTGAGCCATTGCTCGTATCTAAGTTCAGTCTGAGCCATTGCTCGTATCTAAGTTCAGTCTGAGCCATTGCTCGTATCTAAGTTCAGTCTGAGCCATTGCTCGTATCTAAGTTCAGTCTGAGCCATTGCTCGTATCTAAGTTCAGTCTGAGCCATTGCTCGTATCTAAGTTCAGTCTGAGCCATTGCTCGTATCTAAGTTCAGTCTGAGCCATTGATCGTATCTAAGTTCAGTCTGAGCCATTGCTCGTATCTAAGTTCAGTCTGAGCCATTGCTCGTATCTAAGTTCGAGCAGATTTTGTTAAGTATCTCGAATAAGTAGTTTGTAACTCACCGACTAAACATGGATTATGGAGATTATAGATAGTTGCCGACGATATTTCCGTATATGGTATAACATTGTTAATCTTAACGGGGTACTGTACGCCAAATGTTGTTGTTGGTTTCTATAGTCTCCGAGTCGGAGAATAAGGTAACAATTTTTTCATTATTTGAAAGTCTGTTGAGTACGAAGTAGTGTTACGGATGACAAATTTACCGGAATGCAAAAATACAAATTGTCGTTGTCGAGTAATATTTGTACAGTTTTCAACCAAATGAATCAAATAAAAGTTATATTATAGGCATACTAGTCCCATATAATCATTTAAGTTATTGTATTGTCGCTAGTCAGTGAGTGGCTTGAGTGTTCTCCCCATATCATCATAATATTTTAAGCGATCGTGTGTGCGATCGGTTTAACAAGCCAGTATCCCTCAATTACTTTGTTTGATTACGGTAATTCGTATTTAATTGACGCCATTTTATGGCTCCAGTCATAAATTCAATTTATATCAAATTATTAACTTTTAAATTATTAAATTTTAAGATAGCCTATTAACCTGAGCGTTTACAGAATACATCTTCGACTCAAATTACTTATGTTTCTATATATTATCGATATTAGATCGTTGTTGTCACCGGAAATTTAATGAAAATGGCGTACAGTACCCCTTTAACACTCTCGTCTCTTTCACATTAATGCGAATAGCAATGTTCAGCGTTTATAGACCTGGGCCAAGTAGCCTGATTGAATCGCTTTCGGGTTATCAAAGTATAGTTCCACAGAAACTTTGAACACGAAATATCTATAGATACAATCCGTGTCTCGGAAAAAAACTCAGTGAAATCATAGAATGTATAGCCGCAGATATATTACGTGCATCACATATTATATATCCCATGCCCGCAAACATGGCTTTCCGGTGAAGATTATTCATTTTCTGCTGCGACTTAATTCGAAATAATTATGTCTTAATTTGGCCTGCGTTGACTGATTAACACATGTTGCATGTATAATCGTATATAGCCTTCATCCCAATATACAGACTATCATTAAAATCCCATCCATTGCACGGCGGAGATACATGGATGGGCGTGGTTTACAATATACAGACCATAACTTCGAAAACAAAAGTGTCAACTTGAGGAGGGCCAAATGATTTAGTCACGCGAAGAGTAAAATCCAAGATGGCTGTCAACGGCCATGTTTTTCACGGAAATTGTTCAAATTAAATCATTTAAATGTAATCCTAAACATGTAAGTAAATTTTCATAACATTTCTCCAATATTTGTGGGCATCATTGTATGCTGATAGATTAAAATTTGAAATCCAAGATGGCCGCTAGTGCCCATCTAGAGGCCACCCCGAAGTTTGGTGACCGTGACGATTGGGTGAGGGTGTGGCCTGTATGTTGCCATTTAAAGACTTCATAATTAAACGATTACTGTCAAAATATTAAGCACCAGTGCCATTTCGTAAAGATGACGTCCGACCTGCGGAAAATGTAAACAAATAGTCATTCGTTCGTCACTTTGTTCAATTTATATGACAGAGTTGCGTTGTGTGCTTGCAATTTTGACTGCACGTGAGTGTCATATTATGATCATGTTGAT
The DNA here is from genome assembly GCA_032622095.1 of Siphonodentalium dalli. NCBI lineage: Eukaryota > Metazoa > Mollusca > Scaphopoda > Gadilida > Siphonodentaliidae > Siphonodentalium > Siphonodentalium dalli. Next base: position 107,830,510 of record CP136068.1, read on the forward strand.
TATGATGATAATGACGATGATAGACGATGATGATGGTGACGACACTATGATGATGAAGATCGCGACGACAATGATTACATGTGATGATGATGATGATGATGATGATGATGTTGATAATGATGATTATTATAATCACGATTAAATTGGAGATGATCACGGTTATTTTGATAATGATGGTTATGACGCTCGAGAGGTCACTGGATAGTTTGTACATTGAAAATATAATATATATATTTATCAAATAATTTGGCCATAAAAGCAGTTTCATAATTATCGGTAATAGACACGTTTAATATCAGCGCGTGCGATGACGTCACGGCGTTCTTCAAATAACTTGCGATCGCTGTAGTTTATGATTGTTGTTTTCGATGAATATTTCGCGTTGCTTCGGGTTTATTTGATCATGTGATAAAAGGTATCTCACACTCGTCCTATGTTATACGTAATTTATCAACCTCGTCCTCTAAATTCTATTTGAGCCTCGGTAAACCTCGGCTCAAATCGAATTTAGTGAACTCGGTTGAAAAATTCCGTATAAAATAGAAACTCATGTGAGATCCTCTATATATAATTTCGTTTTCTCATGTCAAATTGGATTAGAGAATAAAGCAATTACATTAAACAAAATGTATTGAAACATCTGCCGCAACAGAGTGTTTCCAATCACTTTGACGACAAGCCCCTGTTGTAGTTATACATACAGTTATGATCGCTCTTGTCGTGTTCATCTCATCGGTTCCCGCCCATAGTTGGAAGATCGGGAAAATACCATATCTGTTCAGTCGAAGCAGTTGTTGCATCCGGTTAAAAGATGTGGCATCCCAGTTTGGGGTGATGACTGGCCAATGCCCCACCGTATCGAAGAAGGCAGGCAACATGGTGACATTTCTCTCTTCTATAACAGCTGCAGAACATGTAACGTGGTTAACTCAGTTTTCATATTCCCCATATCAATTTGATATATAATACGTCTTGGTGGTCGGCGACATCACTCAACTCGAAAAATAAGACCCTTTCCTGGTCTCTCACGCTGCTCCACTAATGTCAATATGATGTATATAACCCGTTGCTACAGTAATGCCCAAAGTAATTGACCACTTAACCACATCAGAATTATGGGTAATTTTTCAGGATTTAGTCGGAAATATGGCTTGTTGCCATTCATCGGAAAGCTCTCACCGAGAGCTTTACGATGAATGGCAACAAGCCATATTTCCGACTAAATCCTGAAAAGTTTCCCATAATTCTGCTGTGGTTAAGCAGTCGATTAATTAGAGCATTACTGTAAACCTTGTGGGTTCATGAGGTATGCTAACAAATCAGGTGCCTGCAAGGTTTTATCATAACCCCACTCAATGGGCTCCTGTGGCTCAGTTGGTTTGGTGCAATATGAGGGGGGTGTTCGAGTTTTACCTCGCGGGACGACAAACGAGTGCAATAACGTTAACGTTAACATAGCTGCGTTGTTCTATGTTTATTGCACACTCTGAAGATTGCAGCTTGTAACATACTAACATTTAGGTCGATATTGTTGTATTTAATTGAACAAACATGTGCTTAATGTAGACTATACCCCATAATTTAGCGAAGACATTTTCTGTTAAAGTTGACGTCGCCAGTGACGTTGTTGACGTAATAGGTTTGTATTGTTCAAGAACAATACACACTTTTTTATTGAACGTTTCAATTCTTCTGTATTTTGCTGTATTTCGCCCAAATAAGCCATTGGGTGTGCAATAAACAGTTGTTCCGATACAACAATCTCTGAGTTCCAGTAATGAATAATGACCAGATGCTAGTGTGCACAATGTGCTGAAGTAGTTCCATACTCAGTATGGCACACAGAGTGACATTTTATGTCCGTACTCAGTACTGACGTATAGCAACCAAGAGGTTAAAGAAAAAAGTAGTGACAACATCAGGTTGAAAATCTCCTCCTGTTGGGAAGTCATTGATGGTCTCTCACTCTCCGATTACATAGAAATGAGACATGTGCGTGTAGGGACTAAGTACTATTTGTAAAGAGCTGTCGGGTCTGGCGTCTTAATTCCCCCATCAGTTGTTTGGCTGCTGGCTCATGAATTTTGTCCCTTTAAAATCGTCTGGTTTCTAATAGCCCTGCTCTAAGTGATTATGAGTCTAAGTTGTTCCGGGCACAGAATGGACAAGCTAGTCTCTCAGGACTTAATGATAGATCTGTCTACTCATATACCATGGAGAAATCACCTCACAGGCCAGGCCCCACCAACCAATCATCTATTAGATTATAGTTGTGTACCTCAGGGAAATCAAAGCTCAAAAAGAATATCTCTTGTTTGCATATATCACATCAAGTAACCTGGTGGGTTCATGAGGTATGCTAACAAGTCAGGTGCCTGCAAGGTTTTATCATAACCCCACTCAGTGGGTACCTGGTGGTTCAGTTGATATGGTGCATGATGCATTAATCCTTCCATTGATAGCGAGGCTGGGTCGAATTACAATAAGTGCAGATATGTGATTCGTACAGTATTGCCCTAATTAATCGACTGCTTAACCACAGCAGAATTATGGGTAACTTTTCAGGATTTAGTCGGAAATATGGCTTGTTGCCATTCATCGGAAAGCTCTCGGCGAGAGCTTTCCGATGAATGGCAACAAGCCATATTTTAAGTGGTCAATTACTTTGGGCATTACTGTATACAAGCAGTGTTATCGTTGCTGCCTGCCAGATTTGCAATTTTCTCAACATCTGTCCTCATTCTATTAACATGGTACATGTGACAAACGGGACACAACAATAAGCAGTTGATAATCAGACTTTCTCTACCTGTATAACCTTTACAATTCTTACTTGTTTTAATCAAGCAGTAAGTGTTTATCATGTGCGAATTCCCGAGCGGATGGGAGTGAGTTAAGTTTACTTTACGAACACATGACTGTATTCAAATACAACCGTGGAGGAGTTTAAAACCTGTTAGTGTACAGTAAATGTTGTTTTTTTTCAATTGGACCTCTATAAAATAATTCAGCATATCTACCTGTATTCAAGCAAGACATGTAGTAATTTTTCGCTTTTTGAACAGATTCAAGTTCTTCCTTGTCTCGTTCCAACAAATCTAGAATAGAGAAAACAACACAAATACTTTGGGAAATATTGTTCCTGGCAACTGCACGTTCCGGCTAAATTTTTTGATGGTGTTCAAATTTATTGTGATGCCGTGAGTTCAAAGCTAGCTTGATGCATGTGTACACCACCACGCCTTTACATATACTTTTATAATTTGTGTACATATGCCCACGGCGAAGTCATTGAGACCCCTTGCAGATACGGGCGGCGTTGGCGGTGGGTACTAGTATGCTGTTGAAATATTCACCTCCGTCAAAAACCGCCATAAACAGAAAGAGTAGTAAAATATGACAGACTTTGTTTTTATACCAATCAGAAATATGGCACAAACAGTATGTTATTGTCAAATGTTTCCCTTTGTTATGTAAACAAAAGTAAAAAAAATGTTACGGAACCGACTTTTGTTTAGATCCGGATATGGTGAACATAAAGAGCATTATTTGTTACTGTTTTCCTCATATGTAAATAATAAAGAGTGTTTGTATCATTTGTGTGTGATTAACCAATATAATTGCGCTGTGTTATGTAAACAGAAGCAAAACTTCTGTAAGGGTACGTTCATACGCTGGCAAAATTGCACTGCAAACTGCAAAAATGTCATGCCCGATGGTCGTTTTGTTAGCTGCATTTTTGCAGGTTGCCGACTAGCTCGTGCTCCGTCGTGGCTGGCTGACAACAATCAACGACGATAACGGTGTCTAACTCTTTGCCGGTGCCCATAGAACGAGGCCACTAACAGTAATTACAAGTATCCGTGTTGTCCTTGATTCGAATTGTGTATTGGGGAGAGGCACTGATATAACAGTTTGTTCTCAGCTATTGTCATTATACATGTATACACGAGGAATCTCATTACGTGGTATAAAGAGTTTCGAAAGTGGTACTTTTCAGAAATGTTGGAGCTAGGGGAAGGGGGCTGGCAAAATGGACACAAACAGTGTCGCCAACTTCACTAAAGATATATCATGGTGGGGGGGGGGGGTCTTGACAGTTGTGATAATGGTTCGTCTTTGACATTCATAAAGCATATATATGTAATGTATATGTATTCAACTATGCAGTCAATTATGATGTATATATGTATAGGCTATTATATGTAAATTTAGTACTGACATAAATCATATACACATACATTCTAACTCGCATTGACAACGTCAGATAGCCCAATTAGTTAATATATATACATGTATATGAACATTTTCAAGTATTTTCATAAACCTATTTCAAACAAGGCAATATTTACCACCAGGGATGTGTGTCATGGGTGGACCCCCAAAGTACAATAGTTGGACATTTGATGCATGACACAACATTAGTTGGATATTTCCTACTAATATAGCGTGAATTTGTGCTGGATGATAATTTGATATACCAAACAGTATTAAAGTCATTAGCTTCACTCCCGGTGGGCATATATTTGATGTCAGACAGAACTGTGCCCGATATACCACAAGAAAGGTCATAAAAAACTAGAAAGAAAACCCCAATGTGGCATATTATTAGTGCGGTACTCGCCCTGTATTAAATTGTTGAAAACTGCGATCAGAGTAAGAAATCTTCTCAGATACTAACACATTTTCGGAGCGAATCAGCGCGCGGACTCTCGTGGATATATTCGGAGGAAATCGGAACCACCCGAATAACGACGATCGGTTGGCACGCACGACTGGGAGAACAACCAAAACAAAGGCCGGCATGTCGATAACGAAAGTAGATTCAACAAAAAGAGAAAAAACAAAACAAAATAATAGGGGGCCTATCATAGTTTTTGCATTCAAGTTTTCTAAGTAAAATGTCGACAATTATTTGGCAACTAACAAAGTTTTCACACTCTGTATATATATTTATATATATATGGAATTTTTGCAAATTTAGGAGAGAATGAGTACGTATGCACAGTGTGCACACCTCAGAAATTATCCAGGTTCACCAATAATAAACAAATCTGGGAATTCTGCCTTCTAATCTAACGTCAACATATTTGGCCGAATACAAGGTGAAGTTATCTGCATGCGAATTATTGACTTCTGTAAATGTAAATTATAAGCAATATTTCAATAATATTTGACATCACAATAGACCAATCGTGCTGAGCTAGATCGATTGGTCTTCCTGACACTGTTGTAAGAGATTTCTTGAATATTGAAATTTTGTTTGCTTGAAGATTTGTTCAAATTTATGATGAATATACCAGCAAAAAATTATACATTGTCTTTCATTAGTTTCAAAATTGTCTTTCATTAGTTTCAAAATGAATAAGAATAATTTTTTTACAAAAAATGGTTGTAACTTGAAAGAACAATTTATAGTAGGCCTACTCCCTTTATCCAAGATTCAGGCTGGCTGTGAAAGACCGATGGGATTATTTTAGCCCGATCGGTATATTTTAGCCCGATCGGGCTATTATTGATTGGTCGGTGGTTCACCCAGACCTGTAGGATATGCGCACTATTGGATATAGATAAGGCGTTTTATGTATGGGAGGCCTATTTCACTTGAAAGAACAATTTATAGTAGGCCTACTCCCTTTATCCAAGATTCAGGCTGGCTGTGAAAGACCGATCGGTCTATTTTAGCCCGATCAGTCTATTTTAGCCCGATCGGGCTATTATTGATTGATCGGTGGTTCACCCAGACCTGTAGGGTATGCGCGCTATAGTATATAGATAAGGCGTTTCATGTATGGGAGGCCTATTTCACTTGAAAGAACAATTTATAGTAGGCCTACTCCCTTTATCCAAGATTCAGGCTGGCTGTGAAAGACCGATCGGTCTATTTTAGCCCGATCGGTCTATTTTAGCCCGATCGGGCTATTATTGAATGATCGGTGGTTCACCCAGACCTGTAGGGTATGCGCGCTATAGTATATAGATAAGGCGTTTCATGTATGGGAGGCCTATTTCACTTGAAAGAACAATTTATAGTAGGCCTACTCCCTTTATCCAAGATTCAGGCTGGCTGTGAAAGACCGATCGGTCTATTTTAGCCCGATCAGTCTATTTTAGCCCGATCGGGCTGTTATTGATTGATCGGTGGTTCACCCAGACCTGTAGGATATACGCGCTATAGCATATAGATACGGCATTTCATGTATGGGATACCCATTTCACATTTATTATTCATTTACGATCAAGCGCAAATATTTCGCAAAATAACATCTATCATTTGCGCTTCAGTGTAAATCATTTGCGCAAATAAAAATTAATATGCATTGATATCACCCCCCTGAATTAATTTTAAATGGCACAGACCCACCATATGAGGGAAGCACCCCCCACCCCAGTAACCCCAATATCTCTTTTATGACCATGGAAATGGTAGAGATATGTGCAGGATATATCTCTTTTATAAAATATACTAGATCTCTGGGATGGAGACACAAATTCTTGGGGACAGGGATGCTGATAATATGAAAATTGGGGTTTTCCCCAATTTCAAGTCAATAAGTACACCATATGAGGGAAGCGAGTCCCCAGTAACCCCGAATTCCATATTTATGGCCATGGAAATGGTATACATCTGTGTAGGAGATGTCCCTTTAATAAAATATACTAGAGCTCTGGGAGTGAGGCACCAATTCTTGGGACACCAGGGACAGAGATACTGATATATGCATATGGAAATATTTTTTCTTCAATGTTTCAGTATTATATGGGGCTACTACTATGGGTCCATGATAATATACTATGAGATGGACTCTATCGTTCACAATCAGAGGGAAGTATAAAGGGAGTGTTAGGTATTTGCGCTTAAGCGCAAATATATTGATAGACATATACTTGCGCTTAAGCGCAAATGATTCATTTTCACATTTTATATTAACTAATTGCATTTAAGCGTAAATCAGTTACACTTAATGTAATCATTTACGCTTAAGCATAATTGACTTATGCGTTATCATAATACATTGGAATTATATTAAGGGCAATAATTTCATCGGCTGTCTTACCTTATATGTATATTTGTATAATCTGATGTATGTTAACTTACTGGCATTAGTAATGTGGTTGCATCCATTTCAGCTTGAGTATGTGGAGTTCAATGGGGGTGTATATGAATTACGGTTAAGCGCAACTCAGTTACGCTTAAGTGGATTTCATTTACACTTAAGCGTAATTGAAATGAATTATGCTTAAGCAAATACATGTACCTATCTCCAACTGGTTTCCTCAGTCTGAACATCCATCTTAGTATGGGATCTGGGTGGAGTCCTCACCTATGTTTGAGTAATGTTTTATGGCCTGAGTTAATTTGAGTTTAGAGCAAATCACATGGGAGTCTTTTTTACATTTATTATTTATTTGCATACAAATATTTGCGCTTAAGCATAAAGCAATTGCGCTTACTTAGTGCAAATACACAACACTTCTTTACTTCCATCAAATTTTAACTGTCAATGATTGAGTCCATCTTATGGTATATTTATTTGGGCCTATATAAACTCAAAAATTGAAGAAAACATAATTCCATATGGATATCTATATCACTATCGCTGTCCCAAACAAATACGGTCTGTACTAGAATAGTGAATAGCAATATGGCACACATGTAGCATTGCACAGGTAATTAAACAGTTTGAAACACACATGTAAGACAACTCTTTCTGCACGAGACTGTACCTGCTGTAGTTCGATCAAAAAATCGGTCAACGATCTGCAACGATTAAAAATTTCTATAAATAGTAACATTTTCAACTGTTACCGTTGTTCATTGCTCGATCATGACCACTTTGATTATAATTCTTTCATAACTCGGTCAATGTTCTTCCGTTGGTGATTTCAGGCAATAATTCCTTTTATATCCCTCCCATTCGAATTGACTATACCGCTTGTTTTTCGTTTTATTAAGCTGATGTTACGCTATTCCAGCAAACGGCCTCCCTCCACGGAAGCTATTTTCTGAGAACGAAAGCCGACTCAATCCCGACCAAGTCGGAAGTGTTCGGGTGTTTCCGCGACTGCACACGACAACTCGTTAGTGTATTTATTTCGCGTTTACAGTGGAATTATTCGTCCCGATTGAGGGAAAGTAAATAGTTAGTTACGTGGCCGTATAATTAGTACAAACTGATATCTGGTTGGGGCATTTCGTGTATGGGGGTTATTTTATTCAGTCTTTCCACAGAATATTGCAGGGAACTCAATTGTGAGGTTCAATTTACGTTTCACACCACTTTAAGTGTGATATTTGTTGTCTTTGGACCGCATTTTTGTACTGAAATGTAGCTATTAGTTGAGAGTTATCATCCATATAGGTGATGTTACAATGGGAATTTCCAATACTTGGATAATACAGATTCAGATTAAATAAGGTGTGTATGTTACAATGGTGAATTTGCATTGCATCCAGTGGTAATTTATTTGAGTAAACTGCCAATAATGGATGTTAGGTTAGGAATTTCCTTCGACAGTTTGAACGGTTGTGGTACCAGGTAAAAAACACAAATACAAGGAGGGTACCAATTGGTTTCTCGAGAGTCGGAAAGTCGTCGGTATTCTTCGTTGAGCTAAGTGGGGACCCACCATATCTCTGGGTGACATTTATGTACTCATATATCAGCAGCATCCCATCGATGGAGCTGGCCGTGGCGATTTCTCATTCCAATATATCAAGTGACATTATTTTGACTGGCCTAAGAACACCAACACGCACTGTGTTCTTAATACATTGTTAACAGCTCAGTGATATCAGCAATCACGCAAAAAACCGCTGTCGTACATGATCATTACTAACGCTGATTGTTGACAACTGGCAGAAATTAATCCGTTTTGGCAATTTTGCAGCTGGCATTTTTGCAGTTTGCGGTGCAATATTGCCATCGTATGAACGTACCCTAACACGAGCAGGCTCTTGTTTACGTACACCATCGTACGTCTTGACGACAATATATTATTTACGCGCTGATTATGTTTGGCATATGAACAAAACTATATATATTTTAATATTCCTTCTGTTGATGGCGATTTGAACAAATATGAATATTTCTGCAACGAACGCCGGCCGTGACTTTAATACTAACTTTTCACTGTGATATCGATATCATCCGCTATTACAGAAAAGGAACCGATGCTGGAACGAGACTCGGGAACGAGGTGCTTCTTTATCCAAGTACCACAGGAGAACTCATAAAAATCTGTGCATGGGTCCGCCGATGTGTCCATTCTCTGGGCCATGCTTGAAGCTTTAAATAATTGAAAAAATTCAATCGTATGCGAAAATAAATTAGACACATTTCGAACAATGAACTACTATTGATAAGACTAGTAATATATAATAGGAGTACTAAATTGTTCGGACGATCCAAAAACCTTTCATCAGAATTGTCGGCTACGAGTAAGTTTGTGATAAAATCGTGCCGTTCAAACTTCTTGTCATTTGCAGTAAGGTGATATGTTTCTATTTGCAGTGATTATTTTGCCACTTAATAATTTTGTAATCATTTGTTATCAGGTTGAGGTTGTTCTGGTGACTGATGTATCTTGCCGATATTAAATGTAATATTTTTAGAGTTGGACAATTTTTCCATAAGGACGGTTGGATCCCAACGCGAATAATCCGATGTCGATCAAGAAATAATAGTCGAATTTGGTTTGCAAACTTCTGTTGCTTGTTTTAATCTCCGATCCATTTTAATACAGGATATTGAGAAAGAGACATATTTACAAAAGATAGAATAGAAAAATAGATATAATATATATAGTTGCATGGACCCTCCAGATGACATACCAATATCATCATCATCATCATCATCACCATCACAATCACCATACTCATAATCATCGTCATCATTGTCGTCCGCCTTCGTCGTCGTTAATCATCATCGTCGTAGTTGTAAACATCGTCACCATCATGTCTGCCAAAGTCATGATCCAGGCCGTCGTCATCGCCAGTATATCATCAATTCATCATCCAGTATATCATCAATTCATCATCCAGTATATCATCAATTCATCATCCAGTATATCATCAATTCATCATCCAGTATCATAGTTGTTGTATTCGTATAAATCGACGTCGTCGTTATCATCGTCCTTGTTCTCGATGTCATGGTCCTAATGTCATCGTTATCATCACCATCATCATCATCATCATCGTCGTCATCATAATCATCATCACAAATGGTCACTATCTTCGTCATATAGCGGCTGTGGAACAAGCCTGCACTAGTGATGTTAAATTACTCACCCGCTATGATACAAGACTTGGTCATGCAGACTTCAGAAACTGTGAACAAAACAAATGAATTATATATTCAATTTAGTTATTTAATAATGTATATATCAAAGATAACAAAGGTACAAACGGTAACACAAATAAAATGAGAATTTTATCCATTGGATAATAATTATTGCTGTTTTTTATTCATTTAATGAGAATGTTTAATGAAAATGAAAATGAAAATGATGATGAGACAAACCAAGTATCAAAACAAATATCAGTTTCCTGTGATATATTAGTGATATGACTACCTCGTGACATGACGTATTTATAGTTTCCTGTGATATATTAGTGATATGACTACCTCGTGACATGACGTATTTATAGTTTCCTGTGATATATTAGTGATATGACTACCTCGTGACATGACGTATTTATAGTTTCCTGTGATATATTAGTGACATGACTACCTCGTGACATGACGTATTTATAGTTTCCTGTGATATATTAGTGACATAACTACCTCGTGACATGACGTATTTATAGTTTCCTGTGATATATTAGTGATATGACTACCTCGTGATATGATGTATTTATAGGTACATATATTTATAGGTATATATATGCGGTTGAGATGTACGTCATTTTGATACGGTTGCACCTGAAGTGGAGCAAATTCAATGGGCAAGGCTCGTTTGTTCCTCCATATTATGTCTACTTAATTTGGAAGGAAGAATGGGAAGAATTGGTCGATAACTACACGAAATACCGATATATAGACATTGGAAACACCCGTCAAAGCCATGGCAACGTATCTCACGGAAATGCTTCTATATATCGATTTATATTAATTTTATTTCGAATATTTTCTGGTCTAATAAGGTGTGGTTGTTTAGTTAACGAACAATAGTGGTTACTGTTAAGTTGTTAACAGAGACCAGAAATGTTATTGTGTTATTTTGTCACAAATAAACGTTAATTATACTCAGTATCGCTTATAACTATGGAATACAACAATACAACCAATCAATCTGGGACATTTGACGTTCGGTACGTAGCCATAGGAAAAGCCTAATGCTCTATATCGCTATATGGTATCACCCGAATGGTATGTTCTAAAAATAGACAAATAAACGGTCCCAATAAAATATTCGAAATAGAATCAATTTGATAGAAGCGTTTCCGGACAGGGATCTTCAGTTCATATTTATTATTTTATATCCACGCAAATATTTCAAATCTATTAATTAAAAAGATAATCCATCTTTAAATAAAGAATAAACGAACGTCGAACGTTCTAAAGTAATGTTCAGACGAGTCAATTGCGTACGTTGAGTTCACATTGTGATCGATGCGTCTGTTACGTTGTATCCGTTAACACGCGCAACTGAGAAATTCTAGTTTCAACCAAATAATCTTATATGACGTTTTCAATCTATAAAAGATGGCGGCTGTTTTCGAAGCGAAGGAAAACAGGCTTGTATCTGTGTCAATAAAGTGTTATTTGTTGGGATTTGATATCTCGTATAATTAATTTATTACAGATATATTGATTTACAATACTACATTTATTCCAATATTGAACTCAGTGGTTGCGGACTTTTCTTCAGTCCGAAACAATAAATAGCGTTCTTTATTAGTAAATTCCTGTTATCGTAAATAAAGAGTGCGTTGTCACATTGTGCTTTGTTATATATGTCCATGGCAGTGATCTTTTCTGGGCACACAAAGCATGTAAATGTATAAACCGGTATATTACATTATTTTATTCTATAGGCTGTCCCTCATTCCAAAATTGGTTCAAACAGTGTTTGCAAATAAAATCTTAGCTAGCTTTGGGCCTCGATTTGAATCAGCGTATTGCATGCCCTTTTGATATCCTTTATTATTGTTGCCATGGAGATAAGAATAGTTTCGCAAAAGTACTCACCCTTTTCGGGCACCAACAACGCTGCGTTTTCGTCTTTTAATAACGCAAATGCCACTATTAACCCTACGAGTGCAGCGAGTAGCAATAACGACAGACCCGCTAGGATTTTCTCTGCGTTTGTCCGCCTTTCACAGGGTCCTTTACCAAAGCTGAAAAAAGAATTGTAGGTGTGTGGATATTCTTAGCTCTTGTCACGCGTCGAATTTAGTGCGACATATAAACTAGTCGACGAAAGCAACTAGTAAAATCGGTAGGGATACTATACTGGTTTACGTCGAAGCATCCTATCTATACCTTTCTATAGCAGGTAGTCCAGGGGATATTGGTCGACCTCTGCACCCCACCCCCCCAGGACTTAACTTCACCCCACTAATTTTCTTCCTTACGGTCTTCTCAAATTTTTTTCACTTGTTAACAAGAAAAAAAAGTGGCCGCAGAGACTCCAGACAAGATGGCGTCCATCATGGCGGCCATTTTTTTTAAATGCACCAGGTCTCTTTGATCGCCATTATAGTAAAGATAATAGCACATGCGGTCTTGATTTCCGCTCGATTCATTATGCTAATATACAACCCTTACAAATTAGCCAAAAATCCGGCACCAGAATACAATATGGCGGCCAAGATGGCCGCCGAAAAGTGAAAATATGCTATTTTTCTGACATGTTACCACCTTTCGTTTGTCTCTGTGGGAAAATGTTAGAATTTTTGCGTCATGTTATACATTTATCATATAGAGGAGTCATTGGGAACCATAATATGCATTCATTGCGGGATATTTTTGTCCGATATCACGTTTTCCCAAATGCCGGTACCATAGGTCAAAGCCGAATCTCCGTTAATAACGCGATGTTATGTTTCGAATCAATAAATGTTATTGCTATTATAACAACACCCATGCATATATATTTGCAGGAGATACTCGAGCTAGGATTCCTCTTATACCTGAGTTGAGGAATATTTACCCAAATCCAAGATGGCGGCCAAAATGGCCACCAGAAATAAAAAAATCGCCGAAAATCGCTGATTTTAACACCAGTGAGCATTATTGTCATGACAAATCCACACCTGCTTACTATTGTAAGTTTGGAACACTTAGGCGAAGAACTTTCCTTGTACCATATCTAAATAAAAGTAGAAACGCCCAAATAAAGCTTCAACAGCCTAAAATATCTTCCGTCTGTCTCAATAACACCATACAAATATGAATATCATTGGAACCGGTTCATTGACCACATTGTGATGATTACAGTTATGCCCTGTGCCAATGCATTATCTATTATATATTTTGAAAGATCTGTGTGTGTATGTGTTTGTTTGTTTGTGTGTGTGTGTGTGTGTTTGAAATCGATGGACTCGAAAACGACTAAGCCAATTTCGATGAAATTTGGTATTTTAGGGTATTTTCGGCCGGAGACGAACATAGGCATATTTATTTGTCCGTGCGAGGTCAACTTTTCACGTGCGGAGGTCAAATCTATTTTTACGCCGTTTTTGCGCTAATATATTTCAGTTCGGTGCTCACAAATCGATTCGATATAGCGCGAATAATAAATTGCCAGTCATATAATTTGCACGGTTAGAATCTGTGTGGCTTCATCTTTCCAACGATATATAATATGTATGTATCCGTTTTAGTTATCTGCCTCAATTATTAGGTACAAGTGGTACGATGCTTTTATCAGGATAAAATCAATGCGTAATTTCTATGACGTCGTCAGAGGTCATAAAGTTAGATTACGTTAACTCTCACCCTGCCGATGCATTTGACTGTGTCGCGTTAACTCATCACCGGCCGAGGTATCCGCAAATGACATTGGGCTATATATCTCGGAAACGGGTGTAGCTATCGACTTGAAATTTGGTATGTGAATGTATCTTGCCCCGGATACGAATTTTATCGGGTCGCCGAGCACGTGCGACGCCAGCTTCGCGCATGCGCAGACGAGATCTCGAAAACGGGTTGAGATATTGACTTTAAATTTGGTATGTGAATGTATCTTGCCCCGGATACGAATTTTATCGGGTCGCCGAGCACGTGCGACACCAGCTTCGCGCATGCGCAGACCAGATCTAGGAAACGGGTGGAGCAATCGACTTGAAATTTGGTTTTTTAATAGCCCGGACGAAGTCGGGTCACCTTCTAGTCTTATATATGCGAGTCGACCATAGGTCGTCTCGCATATATAAGAGAATGCATTGGCCTAAAAAAATTCTTTTTTTAACACTTTTTACCATTTTTTCTTACATTCTTTAACAATTTTATAATTTTTTCTTACATTTTTTAACAATTTTTATAATATTTTTCTATATTCTTTGACAATTTTTTCATTTTTAATATGTGTTAAGCCAATGCATTCTCTTATATATGCGAGGCGACCTATATAAGAGAATGCATTGGCACAGGGCCGTTCTGTTGGGTAAAGGGTCAAAGGAACCTGGTGTATTCCATAGAAACATTATATTTGTTCTGAACTCCACGAAAGTTGTCAACGAAAGTAGTAATTTAATGTTAACAATATATTTTATCGCAGTGCTTAGATAATTCCAACATAATAGGAACTCGTTGGCATCGCGGCCCGTTCTACATGAGCCCAGTTTCATGGAAGCAACTTTTGACATAGTTGGAACTTAATATGTCCTAATTTCCTGATTTAAGATGGTTTTAACTTTGGTCTCAACATTAAGCCTGGTGTGAGGTTTAACCTATTCGCTGCTAAATGACGTTATGACGTCGTGTGCTGGGCTGTTGGCGTTATTGCCATTTCCCAGTGGGAAAATATAACGGGAATATCACAAGAACCATAAAACTGACTCAGTTGAAAGGCTAGTATCGTTCACAATCGTTGAACATCATACACTGTTTGAAACGTTGAGACACAATTATTCCGATGCACCAATCTCTGAGTTCCAGTTATGTATAACGGCCAACTGCTAACTAGTATGCTAAATTAGGTCCGTAGTACCTACGGACCATATAGCTCACGGTGTGCACTTTTACGTCCGCAATAGTTACGGACGTCATAGCAGCGAAGAGGTTAAGCTGTCGCTCAAACTGTTTATGTCCGCTCGGAGAATTTGGTATCCATTGCACTAGGCAGTGCCTGTTCCATGGAATAGATGCTAAAATCCCCGCCACGGACATAAATAGTTTAAATGACGGTACTGGCTACCTGTTCTATGCATACACTACTATATATGTACATGTGTACAAATTAAGTATGTAGAATGCTGTTATTCGGGACAGATGTCACAACTATATATATTCCTGTATGACCATCATTCAAAAGACGATTTGAACGAATAGAGCACATAGTTTGTTAGTATGCATTTTGTTCACAAACTCATTGGCCACGAATCGTGGTCAGTTCAGTGTATCTTCTAATGCAACCTAAAATAATGCTACTTGCAAGGTATGGCACAATTTTAATGCATGACAAAATGTGAGAATTCTCTAAGCGTGTAGCTATAGGCAGATTGGTTGTCATATACCATTTTGAAGCTGCCCAGTATGGTCAGTAAAAGATGCATAACCCGATTAAATACAAATCAATTACTATTTCTTTGGCTTCGTAGTAAACAAATATATTGAATTCGTGTCGAAGAACCCACCCATCAAATTTCAGACTGATAAGATAATAAAGTTTTGAAATTATTTATTTCCAGAGATGTGTAATTTTTCGCAGCCTTGGTCTCGGACCAAATTGTGGATGTAGATTGGTGTCTTTGGTGCTCTTTAAAAATACGCTCTTTAAAAAATCGTCAGTTGTGGGTTGCACCCCACAAATTACTCAAACAAAAGATCGCAACCAACAAGTATTATCTGACCAGTGCGGTCACCCCACAACTATACTCTGACCAGTACGTCAGTCCGTCCGTCACACATATGAGTACCTTCATGGTGTAATCATCTCCTCCTACATATTTCATCCCAGAGATTTTAAACTTCAGAATATTGTTGCCCATATATTGAAGATGTGCAAAATGTATATAGATGACGGAAAAATAATTTTTTGACTGAGTTATAATTATTAACCCTTTTCGATTTTCAGTATGAGGGTACCTTCATGGTGTAATCAACTCCTCCTACAGTTTTCATCCTAGAGATTTGAAAATTCAGAATATTGTTGCCCATATATTGAAGATGTGCAACACGTATACAGATGACGGAAAAATTAATTTTCATTATGAGGGTACCTTCATGGTGTAATCAACTACTCCTACAGTTTTCATCGTAGATATTTGAAACTTCAGAGTATTGTTACCCACATATTGGAGATGTGCAACATATATATAGATGACGGAATTTGTTTTTTTTATGGAGTTATTGACCCTTTTCGACTTAGAAAATTTCAATATTTATTTTAATTTCTTTAACAAAGCGGCATCGACTTTCCACGTTTTCGGGGGACACTGTGGTCTGCTGACCTTTTATTTAAACATTAGTCTGTAAATAAGCATTAAAGGCACGGGCGGCGTTCGTTGCAGAAATATTCATATTTGTTCAAATCGCCATCAACAGAAGGAATATTAAAATATATATTTTTTTTTTCATATGCCAAACATAATCAGCGCGTAAATAGTATATTGTCGTCAAGACGTACGATGGTGTACGTAAACAAGAGCCTGCTCGTGTTACAGAAGTTTTGCTTCTGTTTACATAACACAGCTCAATGATATTGGTTAATCACACACAAATGATATACACGCTTTTTATTATTGCCATATCAGGATAACAGTAACAAATAACACTCTTTATGTTTACCATATCGGGATATAAACAAAAGCCAGGTTCTGTAACGTTTTTTGCTTTTGTTTACATAACAAAGGTAAAATATTTGACAATAACATACTGTTTATGCCATATTTCTGATTGATATAAGAACAATGTATGTCTACATGTATATTTTACTATTATTTCTGTTTATCGCGGTTTTTGACGAATCTGAATATTTTAACAGCATACCCCGGCCAACGCCGCCTGTATCTTTAATCGAGCCTATATCTATTATATTAATATTATTAAGGTGGATATTTGTTTAATTTGAAGCGGGCACGTCTGAATGTTATGAGCCGAACACGGGAGGGGGCAGATATTAAACGACATCTTGCTAATAAGTGGAGTTAATTCCGAAAGAGGAGACATCGTCATCAGTTCGGGGTGATTATGATACATATAGTCAATAAATTACATCGTACTGTCTTAAAATGTATTCAAATGCGGCAGAAGACACACAGTAAGAGTTGTATAATATGCAGTTATTATTTCTGATAGTACCGGTGATACACTTACATGTATCTATATACATGTGTATATAAAAGAGTAGGATATCTGTCCATCTGTCTGTCTGTTAGCGGTCTTTCTCCCAAATCCCTGGACCGATTTCCATCGAATATGGTGTGGTGAATCGGGGTACCATGCCGGATGTTCTAATGGCGTCAGTTTTTCAAATTAAAATAAAATTCTTTAAAAAATTATAAATTGAGCAAGGAGTTCAAGTACAAAAATCAATTTCAAAAAATAAATTAAAGCCCCCTAGATGGGCCAGAAGCTCGAGTTGCTTATATTATTATTGGAAACCTGTACGGAATATCATATATTCAACCATAGATCAGAACACTTAATTGTGTTTTATTACACGCTTGTTCCTAGAAGTACAGTGTTATTGCTGTTCCATTTAAGAAATGGTTGTTGATTTGCTTGCGTTCCATAGAGTATGGATGCAAGTTGGTCTGCCAGTTTGTGTGGAACGCGAAAGCGTTCCACACATTAAAATGTCAGACCAACTTGCATCCATACTCTATGGAACGCAACAAAATCAACATCCATTACTTATATTTACACTCAACCGAGTCAACTGGCAGATTAAATGAGTTTTAAGTGCCCATTTCCAACGTTATTATCGTGGCTCGGTGCATGTTGCATCTACACAAAAATGGATGCAAGTTGGGGTCAGCACGCGACGTCATGTGACGAAATATCGACCAACCAACGTCCTGCATTCATGTTCCACGATACGAATGCATGTGTGAGTGTAAATATATTTACAAATTCGCATGGAACGTACGTTCCATACGCATCTCGTTGACGTAAAATGACGGACATGACGTTCGCCTCAATCATGAAATTGGTGTTGCGGAAGGATAGAACTCGTATCGACAAACCCAATTACACACCGTGTCGTTCTGTGTACTTATTTAACACGCTTGTTGAAGTTGTTGTCCCCCACAACCAGGGATGTGGCTAGAGGGGGAGGTGTGGGGGTGTCTCACCCCCCCCCCAACTTTGGTAAAAATTTTCAACAGTTGGAAATTTCATACCTGCCAAAACATTAGTTGGAAATTTCACACCAACAATGGGTTGAAAATGTTCTTGTCGTTTGATTTTCAAACAATTTATTGGGGGAATTAATTGTTTTTGGACCAATATTTGCATATTTTCCTATTTTTTGTCAAAATTTTGGACTGAAATGGTCATCAGTTGGAAATTTTCCAACCTTAGGGGGGGGGGGGGTGACATGTTGGAAATTTCCAATATTTGGAAAGCTTGTGTCCTGGTCCTCCCCCGTGGCTAGTTAAAACTGCTACTAAATTTAAGAAAACAATATTATCATACATTTGGTCAACATTGTCATTGGAATTGTCATCATTTGGAAATTTTCCAATCTAAGTGGGGGGGTGTCAGGTTTGAAATTTCCAACTCTAAGAAGACTTGAGGCTAGTCTAGATGCTAGGATTTTGCGATTTTCTTGTTCAGATTTCAAAATTTTCGAACACCGGACCGAACCATGGTCGGCCCGGTGTGTCACTGTCCCTCCCCCGTGACCAATACAAAACTGCTAATTTGTTTAACAAAACAATAGTTTAGTACATTCGGTCAAACTTGTGGACTGAAATGGTCATCAGTTGGAGAATTTTCCAACATAAGAGGGAGTATGAGGTTTGAAATTTCATGCAACACTAGGGAAGCTTCAGTTGAGGCCAGTCTAGATGCTAGGATTTGCGATGTTCTTGTATAGTTTTCCAAATTTTCTCACACCGGGCTGAACAAACATGGACGGACACAATGTCCTGGTCTCTTACCCGTAGCCGTGTGCATTTGTCTGGAGTAGGCTACTAGATGTTAGGATTTATGCAATTCTCAGGTTAAAGTATCTAAAATTCCTTATACCGGGCATATAGAACAACATAGTTTATGAATACATAGGATATTAGGCTTGAGGACTGATGTGCAAGGGGGGTGCAAATGGAATTATGCAAAACTTGTGTTTGGTCTGTGATTCTGATTCAAGGGGGGGGGGGTGCAAATGGAATTATGCAAAACTTGTGTTTGGTCTGTGATTCTGATTCAAGGGGAGGGGTGCAAATGGAATTATGCAAAAGTTGTATTTGGTGTCTGATTCTGATTCAAGGGGGGCCTGCAATTGGAATTTCGCAAGGTGGACACCCCCCAACGGAGACCCTCTAGCCACATCCCTGCCCACAACATTTTCGGTCAAATAAAGGTCCCCTATGATACAACATTATAAGGCGCTTGCGGGTTTTCTAATACAAAGCTAGTTACAGCGCTAGCTGATTGTTCGCTATTTGACCTTTATCTTGAAAGTCGAGGGACAATGCGTTCGATTATTTGATCTGCTTAGTGCAACGTGGTCATATTTAAACAGTGTCAACTTTACTGTGCTTGCTTGCATTTCATATAACGGGGATATTATACCATGAACGATAAAGTTTCTTTGTTATAGATATACAACCACGAAAGACTCAACAATATACGTGGACGTGAATACATCGCGTATGTGGTGCCATGAATAACCTCTTTACCAAAATTGATTTAGCTGATTTAACTAAATATTTACATTGTATACATGTATTTGTCGAGATATAACTAGAAGCCAATGAAAACTGACGCTCACTATAACCTACAATGCTTAGATGGCCAACTTAACAATGATCTCGAAATCGTATCGCAAAGGGCCGATAACTGGCTAGTAAATTTTAATCCAGCTAAGACCGAATCTATATCATATACCCTAAATAACAAAGATCGGGCCCCACGACAAATCTTACAGACACAATCATGGATATAGAGCTCTGATTAAAAATGAGCTGAAATGATCACGTTGAAAATATCAGACGACGAGTATTATGAAGTCTATCCCAACTCAGAAAATTTAAATACAGTATCGATATTAGAACAACGCTAGATGGGTACTCGTGTGCTAACTTTATAAGCACTTTACCCGTGCAGCGTTAAGGAATTAATATTTATGTACGTTTCTGTTTGTCGGTACATAGCAATATCACATCGAGTATTCCAACCGCTTCGGTGTTCTTATTACAACCATCTCATATGGCAAAGGCATGGGCGTGGCTAGATGATCTCAATTGAGTGTCAAACTAGAATTTCCAACTGCTCGTCCTTGAACCAGACCAAATTAAACAATCCGCGGCTGAAAATTGATACCAAGATCAATAGGGATAATCCGCAATGAGCGTAAGTCGCTTTCAGCCCATAACTCTTTTATTTCTCTTATGGAAGCACGCGTAATAAAAATATTTTTTTTCATTACTGTACCTTATTTTCTGCAGACGAGCACACCAGCATGCCTCTGACGAAACATAACTTACGTACACATTAATCATCAACGTAGTCAGGTACATGTAAGAGCTTTGTTGCGTCTCACAGTTATCCTCCCATGATCGACACAACTTCCAGCAGTTGTAAAGATCATGTTCGAAACACAGCCTGTTCTCGTGAAAATAAGCACACTACAGGCTTATTTTGAATGTCGTGTTTTAAGTCCATATAGAACGTAATTGAGCAAAAATAACGCTCCATATGGGCGTAAACGCGGCGTTCAACCTAAGCCAAAAATAGTGCTTATTTCAATATGAAATATGCTTATATTGGAAGAATTTTTAATCTACTTTTTGTCATCAATACGACTAACAAGATTCACGCTCTCTATAATGTGGTTCACTACGGCCCGCGCCATGCATTCAACGAGATAACGGGTATACGCTTAATATGGGCTTCTTTTATTTAAAAAAAAAGTTAAATATGGATCTATGTGGATATTTACGCTCCATATGAACCCATTTCCATGAGGATAATTATGGTGCGAAACAACACCAGAAATTTTAGACAAAAACAGACTAAAACGACACATTTCATACTGCTGGGGGATCACCACACACCCTGTCATCACATCCCTGTCTATCAGAGATGGGACTTTGATCCGCTTCAAATGTATTGAAGATGGAACTTTGATGTTGGACACACCTGGACTAAGTCATTATAGACACGTCCCTGAATGGTAATACATGAACAGTCAGTACACTTTAATACTACTCTATTTGTCTTTGTGATTGGCAAATATAAGTAGTTACAAAATCCTAGAATATTTGTGACTTTATCTTTGTAATTGCATAGGTTTATAATATAAGCATGCATAATTAAAGAATTAAACTTTATATTTCCCAAAAACAATATAGTAAAAAATGATCTATAAAACTCTTCATAGTATATTGAGCTATAAAACTCTTCATAGTATATTGATCTATAAAACTCTTCATAGTATATTGATCTATAAAACTCTTCATAGTATATTGATCTATAAAACTCTTCATAGTATATTGATCCCTGTTCAGATTTTATATAACATAAAAATGATATGTGAATCAAGATTTTTCGCCGGATTTGTTTGTAACATATTTATTGTGTCTCCCAATATATACAATATTGACAATAAATGATGATGAGGAGGTACTGAATGATGAGGGAGTAACCACTGGGGATTGGAGCACAAGTTATGCAACTTAGATTATAAGACTCCTCTCCCTCCGGATAGATCCAGAGGAACTATTTATTGGAGATGTCTTGCCGTGTGCCTGCATGGATTTAGGCAAACCGTGAATCTGTTCCTTATGTACATGTGTACATAGTAAATCAATTTCACTCTGTTCCATTTGCATATAATTATGTATATATGTATAGATATGTGTATTTGGTTGGAAAAGGAACGACAGTAAGCGTGAGCTTTTGTAGTCGTCCCTGCACCAAGCGAAGCCCACACAGTATACGTGTTCATTAATTATAAATCGTTTATTATTTCGCCCAATTTGGGCGGTTCTATGATGGCTGTTTCTCATCTGACGTGTGTGTCAGGATAGAGGAGGTGGAGGATTTGTGTAAATGTTAGCCCAAACTACATTTCCAAGTAACGATGGTTTGTTGTTTATTTTGAGGAATCATACCACATCAGATGAATTCAGCCCAAATATGTTAACAGTTGTCGTGTAAAACATTTGCAATAGGTTAGCGTTATTTGCTATTTGCGGATGTGGTTTAACATGGGGAAAATAGACTACTACGTTTGAACGGCATGTGCATTTGTCGTTTTTTAATTATAACGACATGATAATCAATAACAGAGGCAGTCTCTGTCAAATACAGTCGCTCTATTTACGATACTAATTGGGGAACTTTCTAAATTAAATTACGCGTAAACCAGCGTAAACGGATACCTGCTGCAAACGATAGAAGGGTGCGGAATCGTCATACTAGCCCCAGGGCTAACTCGCCCAGTCGACGTGTGCCAACTGGGGACACACTATGAAATGTACACCGAGATCGAGCCCGACTCGGACTAAAAGGTGTATATGGGGTGTTATATGGCGTTTGTCCGTTGTTTCTCAATGAATATTATTGAAATTTGGTGTATATGTCCGGGCTGGGACATGGAATACAATAACGTTTGAATTGTTCTTAAATTTACAAATTTGTTGATTTTATTCAACTTTTTCGTTTTGAAACACACTATACGCGTCATGTCGATATCTAGTATTACTTAGACATTTCAGCTTTCCCGATTCATAATCGCTCCATTGACTGTAACAGATGAAATTACCCCCCTCTTCGGATAGAGTGTCACTGAAACTTTATTTTGTTAGACTGCCTGTAATCACTGTATGTGGAAATAATCTGTAATAAGATGTAGCACTGTTTTATTTTATATTTACATGTAGTGCTGTTATTTATACAACAATTCCACCCAGGCTTCTCAACGGTACGCAGTACCGGTACCGCGTACTCGGGCATTTTTTTGCGGTAAAGGTACTGGTGTGCAGATCCGCCGGTACTCGATACTGTGGTTGCATATATGCACGTTCGTAGATCAGCAGGCTGTTTGGCAAAATACAGTAGTATCAAGTTTCGCTCTTTAAACTACACGCGATGCCCATCGATCGTGATTGTATTCATGGCACGAGAGGTCGGTCACGGAAGGGTGATTCCTGGTTTTTATGTGTCTATTATAACTCTTCAATGGTTGAATTCCAATTCTTTGAAAGCACGGCCTTGTGATATTGTTTCAATCTTCAAAGATTATTTTGTGTTGGGAACTTGTGATTGCAACTTATGTTTTTGCCTTTATTTTCGCCCAGTTGTGGCAATTATACACTAAACCCAGTTACAATTTCTTATCATTTATTCACCAACGACCCCACCCACAAGTATGGCCCACACGTTTTGATTAATCACATACACAGGTACCCGTTCACATGTCGTATCAGTTTGCATATATAAGGTAGACCATTTTGAATTTAAATGGGACTCATGGAACCTCCAGTTATATAATAAAATCAGGAACGAATATTCACGAACCGTGCACAATGTACATGTAATTTGCTGAATAGACATGATAGTTCATATTTGGTATAGGAACTCGTGGAGAGAAATTGTTGCCCAACTTGACTCATTATTGTTTAGATTTAAAATGGCCGACCGCGCGACTTTGCAAATACATTTATTCTGATTGAATATTGTGAAGTGAAAACCACCGACGTGTGTCGCGTTACTTTCTATCAGTTTATCACACAGAGAAGAACAATAAGTTAAAAACACAAAACGTGTGCAACGAATAGTTCCATTTTGGTTGATTGAATTGTCTATGTTGTGATTTGCGCATCACTAAACTCTACGGGAAAGTTTGTTAGTATATTCCAAAATGGTATCTAATATCCCGAAATAGTTTCTTTATTCTGATATCAAATTATCATTATTCAAGTTAATAATAGAGTTCGTGGCTTGTGATTTTCAGCACTGTATTACCTCCAGATATACCTAGAACTATAAAATGGCTTGCCAGTACCGGTAACGGAACCGCGGTACTAGCAAAGTATCGATACCAGTACCGGCATGTGTGGTACCGGCGGTACTTTGAGAAGCCCGATTCCACCTAGATCACCATGTGATCGACCATACATGGGGTGTGATGACCTGGTTGAATTAACAGCGGTTTGCTGGATCACTTCTGTCTTCGAGCTAGATTATACTTATGCTATTTAATGCCATGTTTCTAACGTGGAGGGGTAGATATTCTTGAGACCCCACTACTCTTCAATTCACACCAAGTTCTCAGATTCCAGATTCTACAATGATCTTCTGGATAACCAGGATGAGAGTAATCTATTTTTTCCGAATTTCGTTAAAAACATGACCACAGACATCAATTTTGTATCTTACTCTTTGTATGACTGAATTCTTTAGCACTTCTACAGACCACATCCCTCATCCGGTAGTCACCAAACTTCATATTGATCTTCGGGGTGACCACTAGATGGGAGCTATCGAATGATTTGAATTTCTTTGGAAAACATGGTCGCCAGCAGCCATCTTCTATTTTGGTTTTTATATACATGTATATCTCTTCGTGCGGATAGCCAGTATTACTTGCGTAGTTCAACTTTCCACATTCCTGTCATCATTTGAAATATAAAAATTTACCTGACACATATAGTCCAATGAAAATTAACAAACGTCCATAAATTAAATTTACCTATGATACTATTATTCCTCGCTATCACATGCACCCTTCAAAATTTTGTTTCGTCGTATCTAATTTTTAATGACCCCTATGGTAATATTGATACAGATACATTTTTCAAACATTTGTTTGTACAATATACAGGTATAAAGTTTGTAACTAAATCTAGAAATATACAATACTAGCTGATGTACTCGACTTCGTTAGGGCTATTTAGGGATTTCTTTGTGATCGCCTTCATCTGGGCAGTACCCGGTATATACAGCATCTGGACAAACTATTTTTCAATTGGTCCAGAAACATGCCTATATCAGCACGTTCGATGACATGGTCGCACGTGAAATTGGACCCGTCCATATTGCTCCCGGGATCGAAGTAGTCCTACACACAAATTTTAGTCGGATCGGTCAAGGTCCAGAAACATGCCTATGAGTGAGGTCAGGTTGACACATTAAATACCAAATCCGAGTCGGATCGGTCGAGCAGTGTTCGAGTCTATAACACATACATACATGCATTCATACACACATACATACAGGCAGATATTCCAAAATGTATAATCGATAGGTACAATAATTATATGATAAATAGTTTACGGGCGACCTGATGCATGCATCTTAGTTTTCTTGTAGTAGTAGGCAGTGGGCGCGAGAGTAGGTGTATATGGTAGTTCGATGGAAGTAAAACTATGTAGAGCAGAACAGAAGAAATATGTTTGTCAACAGGCAGGAGAATATGCGACGTAATGTAACGGGAAACAAGAAGAGATAGCATGAGATGTGAGGTATCGTCGTCTGCAAATCAATCAAACTAATGGTATTCCACGTTATACGACCTGACCCCTTTCTGACGAAAACACACTCATAACGACACACATCCTCACAAAAATTAAAGCACGAATCCTGTGCACAAAGAAAGAGTTTGGTTCAGTATTTGTTCTTCTATTCGGTTTCTTGAAAGTTTCAGTTCCGCCTAAAATCACTGGACAAACAAGATACCTGAATGGTGCGATTTTAGTTGGGGTTTCGCGATTACTAGACGGCTTAATATATGACGGCCTGGTGTGATTTGAGCAACATGGGTTCCCATTCCCCTCAATTGTCGACGTCGTGAGGTTGGAATGTTCAAGGCTCATACATCAATCGATTAAACATGCACGGACCGATTTGATACCAAATGTTTTATGTTAATGTTCAGCTTACTCGTTAAACGAAAAACGAAAATACGTGCAATCCAGTCTGAGTAAACTCATACCTAAATATTCATTACAACATTGAATATTAGGTCTGACGGATAACATCGCTATCTCATTTCCAAGTCCTCGGGATTCCGTAATCTGATTGATTGCGTAAATTATTTTCCGTCCAATGAAACCGTGTGGGTTGATAAACAAGTGTTAATGGGCGGAGACTCCCATAATGTCACCTCTAAATATCATTCTGAACTCCTCGACCTGTGACCTCTGCGGCTGAACTCCTCGACCTGTGACCGCGACGAGGTTTGCCGAATGCTCTAAATATAGTAACAGAGCGGAATTTCGAGGCTTGCAAATTCAACAGAGACAGAAAAAATGGCTTCGAAATTATATATTCGGTACGATTCCGATTAATTTGAAGGATGTGCTGGACCTGATAGATAGGCCTGCGTATGGTACCAACTTGGCCTCCCATAAATATAAATAGAACTTTACTCATGTCCGTGTATTTGATTTACTTTATTGTAACATGGTTTGCAAATCGACAAATTATTTGCCGTAAAACAAAAAGTCATCTGAAAGTCAAACACCGAGGAAATGACTTAATTTTATGCTTTTAAATAGTTCTAAAGCATCATTTTTGATGACGACCTTATTTTTTGCTCTCGGATGCAGCTTTCCCGTTGATGCAGCGAGTTCATCTCCCGAAAAAAGATAGTCGCACACACGACAAATATTATCTTCTGTAAGTTTTAATGTCGCAGGCCTTCTGTGGGTTGATGAGTCGGCGAAGCACAACAAATAACACGTGGGGACACCTGTCAATCATCGATGTATTTAAAAAAATCCGTGACGTCATTTTGGGGAAGCTCTTCGCTGAATAGAAATGGTTTTGGCTACATTAGCTCCAGACTCTATATTTCAAATATAGAGTCGACGCTCACCCAGACTGCGTGCAATCACGCTCATTCGTATGACACATGTAGGCATAGGGACGTTCCTGGGGGGTTCCAACTGGGCATGAAACCATACAATTTCCAACAATATAGGATTTGGTTTTGAGTAATGCAAAATTCCAATATAGTCTTTTAAATGGCTAATAATTTGGGTTGCCAATTGTTCTTTTTAAGAGCATGGGCCGTGTAAATAAAGACATCAGTGACAAGAATGACATAGCATTGATCCATGTTTTATGTATTGAGTACACTGTTCATGCAGTACATTATACATGAGATACTCAGAATATGGTTGAGGAACGAATACGAGTTATGCATTCAAATTCCAAGGAGTCACAAGTTATAACTCACACAATGATAACAAGTATGAGTGCTGAATGATTGTTATATTGTTAACCCTTTGAGTGCCAGGTCGATTTTTGTATCAACCCATATACCCTGTGCCAATGCATTCTCTTATATATGCGAGTCGACCATAGGTCGCCTCGCATATATAAGAGAATACATTGGCCTAACAATTTTTTATTTATTTTTTTTACAATTTTTTACAATTTTTTACAATTTTTATAATTTATTTTTATATTCTTTAACAGACTTATATTGTAGGTTTAGGGCCGATCTCCTGGCACTCAAAGGGTTAAAGCTGTCCTCAGAAACATATGGATGTTTGACATTACTGACAGACTAGTGACCATGAATCTATGATTGGTAAAACATACCAGTCTGAACTTGAAGGAAATGCTATGCCTTCAATGTCATATATGTGTTCACGCAATGAGCATTACTGGAATTTATGTACTCAAATGACTGTGCATTAACTTGTGACATTGACATTACATTGCTACCTTGCAGGACAAATTTAAATAAGCTGATTAATATACTGATATGAGAGGGACTAAATATATAAGTGAAATGTCTCCTTGAACATTTAAAATAATAAAACAAAATATGTTTAACATATATACATATCAGCAGGTTAACAATATATTGAGCGAAAGGCACCACATGATTTGAAAAGCTCAAATGTAAAACATAATTGAATTCTTGTTCGGAATTCGGAGTCGGAAAAACAATTTGTACGATTCCGGAATTGGAAATCGGTGACGACTATTTAGAATTGGTATTCCGAGTCGGAAAATAAACAACCGGCACACATTCTGAGTCGGAAAATCGCGAACTCTGATTGAAACACTTAGATCATTCGATTTACATGTTACTTTTAATTAACCCTTTACCCAACAAACCGGCCAAAACCGGCCAAATAAAGCTTCAACAGCCTAAAATATCTTCGGTCTGTCTCAATAGAACCATACAAATATGGATATCAATGGAACTGGCTCCTTGACCACATTGTGATAGTTACAGTTATGCCCTGTGCCAATGCATTCTCTTATATATACGAGTCGACCATAGGTCGTCTCGCATATATAAGAGAATGCATTGGCCTAAACAAAATCTTTTTTTAACACTTTTTACCATTTTTTCTTACATTCTTTAACAATTTTATAATTTTTTATGTGTTAAGCCAATGCATTCTCTTATATATGCGAGGCGACCTATGGTCGACTCGCATATATAAGAGAATGCATTGGCACAGGGCCCTTCTGTTGGGTAAAGGGTTAATTTAACTATTTGAGTTTGAGTCATGAAATTTCCAACTTTTGAAAATTATGGTCCTCATTGGGGTGAGACACCTCCGCACCCACTGTCGGTACATGACCATGCATTTGTAGGCATTGTGAAAATACATAAACGAATCTTATCAGTTCACGAAAGCCATTACAAGATCATAATTGAAAACGCCCTTTATTATAGTTACAGCTGATGGGCGTCTGAAGCCTTGGCGCTCTCTATAAAAGGCGACCATTGGAATGTTTGCATGACTGACCAAAACAAATAAAAACGAGCTAAAATTTCGTCTTTTGGAAATTGATATCTGGCCATCAAAACCTAATATTAATGGACCCATGGGTACGATCTAATTAAACCTCATGTTAATTGACTCATGCATGGGTACGATCTAATTAAACCTAATATTAATGGACCCATGGGTACGATCGAATTAAACCTCATATTAATGGACTCTTGGGTTCGATCTAATTATTTTTGGTGAAAACAACGTGCATGCATGTATGATGGTTTTATGGCGACAATACGGAGACGGCATCTTTAACCTTTCTTGACGGGAGCTGCGCTGGTGCAGGATAAAATACCCTGTGCCAGTGCATTCTCTTATATATGCGAGTCTCCCATAGGGAGCCTCGCATATAGAAGAGAACGCACTGGCTTACAAGGTCAATGTAAATATTGAGAGGCCAATGCATTCTCTGATATATGCGAGGCGCCCTATGGGCGACTCGCATATATAAGATAATGCATTGGCACAGGGTTTTCGCAAAAAATCAGGAAGATCCAGTCATGGAAGGGTAAATATTCAATACATTAGAATACATGTACATGCAGGCTAAACATGGATAATTTACCTGGGTTTGACATCATCTGGGCTCACAAATTTGGCTTGACCGCTCATCTCGCCAAGAAACGTGTTGGAAACTATATTCCGGTTCTGTGGAACCTTTCACGAGCCAATACCCTACCGGAATGATAAAGTTCCGCACAAAACTCGTTTGGGAATCGTCAAATAGTATGATGTTTGTTGAAGTTTTGAATGTGATATATATGCAAACACACCATTGTCCTAAGAGTATAACCTGTCACGCCAAGTGAATGGCATACATGGATGGCTATGTATATTCAAACCGTTGCAACGCTGTCTACATCATTATTTACACAGATTTTAAACATTCGACTGATTACATATTCCGATTCCATAGAGTTTATTAATATATGAATCAAGCAGGCTTTAGAAAATGATTTTCCACAGTTGACTACATAGCAGCCTTACATTTCCTCTCCAGCATTTATAAACAACATAAAACAAGTTTTTTGCACATTCATTGAATTAAAGCAAGCGGTCTATACAGTTTGGAGAATAAGTTTGCAAAAACTTCTCCTTGAGGGCATGAGTGGAAATGCTTCTAGTTGTTACAGAATATGTATAAAAATGTTAAAGTTACTCAATCCGATCAGACGGTCCGCATACCATCAAGATACAACCACAACAACATTTCTTCAAAATAGGCTTTAGTTATCAGAATCGATTTATTGAAACAAATTAATGCTAACCACTTTCAACTATGGTATAAAATTTCCCAAAACTTGTTTTTTATCAACATTTTGTTCAACAAAATATGGCCGTATTATCACTAAAGTATCACGAGATTGGACCGTATTACCATTTGATTTTAGAGTTATCCATTTTCATCCGCAATTTTGTCCGAGACCCTCCGTTTGACCACGTGTTTCTGGGCCACAAGTTATTACACATCTCGAAAAATAACAAACTTCAAGCTTTGATGGTGGGTTCCTCGAATCAAATATTTCTACCCCCCCCCCCCCACCAAGCCAAATAAATAATAATTTAGGAGCGTCTGATCGGATTGAGTACCTTTAAATCTGTGGTTAGAATTGATGAATGTGACTAAAGCATGACACAAATAATTTGTCGTAACTTTTTGAAGGTCAGTGTCCCTGTAGGCGGGGGGGGGGGGACAATCAGAGGCCACAGATCAATTGCCCATGGAATTGCTATAGCTATATATATAGCTGTTCCGGGATTGGTATATACTGATAATATTGATAGTGCACTGACAGGCCACATGGAAGCTTTAGCCATCACATCCCATTGGCCAATCAACATCATGCAGACGGCAATGGCTGTAAAGGGGGACATGTTAGTTCGGTACTAAATTATGATGCATATCTTGAAACACCACAATCAACATTG
This sequence comes from Siphonodentalium dalli, assembly GCA_032622095.1. Lineage (NCBI taxonomy): Eukaryota > Metazoa > Mollusca > Scaphopoda > Gadilida > Siphonodentaliidae > Siphonodentalium > Siphonodentalium dalli. Next base: position 107,861,534 of record CP136068.1, read on the forward strand.
GCAAGACTCCCGATCCATTGTTTTATCTGGAATCCATGTTGATTCTACGCAGTTATCTTCTTTGTAAACCTGCGTTTAAACAACTAACTCATTATCAACGTTAAAGACATATTATGGGCTTGTACGAGTTCGTGAAACTGATAAGTTCGTATTCAAGCATTATGACAACCAGGAGAATGTAGCATTCTACTAACATCGTCGAAAATTTCAAGCAAATCGGCCATACCACTCCATAGAAAACATCGTCTGAGCTGCGTTCAATTGCAAATATTTACTACTCGATTCGGGACGCATCTATCGGTGATAAACTAACGAAAACGATTTCCCCATCGAGATTCACTGCATCTAATTAATATATAAGAATGACGGTGTGTGCTGTGAATTTTGATATACTATTTGTAAAAAATACCACTTTGAACGGGTAGGGTTCTCTATCCCGAAGGTTCATTATTCCGAAGGTTCGCTATTCCGAAGGTTCATTATTCCGAAGGTTCCCTATTCCGAAGGTTCATTTTTCCGAAGGTTCGCTATTCCGAAGGTTCGCTATTCCGAAGGTTCGCTATTCCGAAGGTTTTCTATTCTGGGCGTATTTAACCAGAAATGAATCAAAATTTGCACCCCCCCCCCCCCCCCCACAAACACCACACGAGGAATGAAAAATACTTTCGATAGTCTTCACATATAGTACAATTATACACCCCATTCTAATTCCCAAATTGTCCCAGATGTCGGTTATTAATAGCAAGAAGATAGTATCAGTTTATCGTTCATTATGGAAATTTGAAAACACGATGAGTGCATGACTGAAATAAACTACATGGAAGAGATACAGTCTGTCCGAACTGGCAATCTGTACTTGAAAGAAACACAACATTAAAGGCCCAGGCCACTTAATGTTCGAACCCTCAAAATCACATATCTAAAATATATGTCATATTACATACCCTTTTAAATAGGAAGCTCTCATTGTATAATCAACTTATCCGGTGTAATAAACTGTAAACATGTTGTTTTTGGTGAGTTACCGACGTGTTTTTGTGCTTATGTTTCATCTGGTTTTGTTGCGCAAAGTATTATTTTCAATGGAGGGGAATAACTCTATATTTTAAAGATAGAGTTATTCCCCTTCCATTGAAAATACATTTTTAGTTTGAATTGTGTTGCATTCTGGGAGCCATAACGGGGGGAATCTTTTTATGATTTCAGCGGTTTTATATTTCTCTATGGGCATCTTCTGAGACACAGATGTTTCAAATGGTGATGAATTATAGTATTTTAATCATATTTTATGGCATAGATTGGTATTAAAACGGTATTGCAAGGCACTATAAACAATAATAGGTGACTCGGAAATTAAGTGGACATTAAAGTCAATACAAAGTCACAATTGCAGTTAGGTTCATCTCATATCCGTCTATTCAGCGATATTCTACTACGCAGTATGTTATGGCGCTCCAGTATTCATTAACCGTTATAGCCCCACTGGTATAATCCGCCTTTAGCTGGCGTATTCTTGCCTCTAAGATTATTGAGATATAACGTCATACGTAATGATATTAAATCGTATGGAACCATAGCAAATGTGTGGTCTGCTTGATGTGAATATGTATTGAGAAATAATGTGATACGTAATGACATTAAATCTCAAGGAAACCCGCGAAAACAAAAAAAATCACATTTAATGTTTTATTGTTTTAAGTTATTTCCTTCATAAAAAGAGTCTTCGTGATAACGAACCTTCTCAATACTTTAGAATATAGAATTAACCTATAAAATACAAAAACCTTCGGAATAGCGAACCTTCGGAATAGAGAACCTTCGGAATAGCGAACCTTCGGAATAGTGAACATTCGGAATAGAGAACCTTCGGTATAGAGAACCTTCGGATTAGTGAACCTTCGGAATAGCGAACCTTCGGAATAGAGACATGTCCCCCTTTGAACACGATTATTCTCCATTTCTGGTTGATTATCGTACTTTAACTGACTGAAATGTGTTAGTAATGACACGGTGATTGATAATTTGTTGTTACCTACTTTTCCTATAACAACCTAGTGATTTAACAAACAAAAACCGTGACCGACCGAACGCCAAAATATATGACTTGAAGCAAGCATCTATTTGTATGTCGTATCAGAGAATCGAGAAACCAACAGTTTTGTGTATTTGCCGCGAGCTGGAAGCGCGTCAACATAATAACGTGTCAATCGTCAAGGCGTTCTTTTTTGGCAATGGGTGTGTGGTTATTGGTGCATCAATGAAATGACCGTTGTATGCTTGGCGATGGACATTTCAACCAATTGGAACGTATGCGGCCGTTATGAACACATATTATATGGTGTTTAAATATTTCAAATTAAACTTTAGTTTGGCACGACCGATTTAAAAAATGTTTTCACATCCTTTCTCTCGAAGTGCACAGTATGCACACATATACACATATCACATTATAATCAACTACTTAGCCGTTACCTATATACACATTGTTCAACATCCCTACATTAAAGCTGCAACATATTTTATATATACCTAATAATATGACCTTGAGTGTGTTACCATTTCTGACTATGGTTTTCTTGTTTTATGTATTTGGCTTCTGTGTACATAGTCATGACAAACATGCACGATAGGCATGATCTCATTCTCTAACTTCAAGACACGATGTTCACCAAATAAATACGCTAGAAGTAATAAGCGACAATTCACATATTCTTTGCAAATAGGTTCTGAAAATTATTTAAAATAAAACCAAAATTACAAATACTTTTTTTTTTCTTCCAAATTTTCATGTACAAAGAAATCCTTGGATATCAATAATTTAAAAAAAACATACACAACATCAACTATTTTATTTACCTGGCTTTGCACAAAGGAGCTTCGAACAATATACGAACAATTGTTTGTGGGGTAGTGTTCTCTATTCCGATATTCCTTATTCCGAAGGTTTTCTTTTCTGAGCGTATGTTTTATTCAGATATGCATCAAAATGCATATGCCCCCCACCAAAAAAAAAACCACACACATTGAATGAAAAATACTATTACACTAGTATTCCCGTAGCGCATCAACACACCAATTTCTAATTTCCAAATTGTTCCAGATGTAAGTCTATCGTTTATTATGGAAACATAGTGACTGCATGACTGAAACAAAATAAGTGATTAAATGGAGCACGTTATGGGGTTTCAGTACTGATTTATAGTTAAAATGCCACTGTTATCTTTCTTTAGTTGGCGTATTCTTGCCTCTAAAATCCGCCACTTCCCATGTCGTCTTGGTGGTCGTTAAATTTTTTTTTTCGTGGGTTCCCATACCATGTTTATTGTCATTACGTATGACGTTGTTTCTCATTACATAATTTCCGCCAGTCCACACATGAGTCATATAAACGCTAGTCTTATATCTATATTTGCGAATGTCTGTCTGTCTTTCTGTCTGTCTGTCTGTCTGTGTTCTATAGAAATTCACAGGGGACCACCTAGATGACAAAAAAGGGATCTAATAGGGGTAACATTTTACGAGAAAGATAATGGCGAGGGTTAGAATTTTCTAAAGTGACGCCGATTTTGTCAGGGGCAGAAAAAGGGGAGGGGCAGAAAAAAAATTGTCGCCGATTGCCACCAAACTTATATATAATCTTCCCCATAATATGAGAAAACTAATGTTGTGATTTAAATGTGTCAAAAGTCGCACCGTTCGCGCCAGGGATACCCGGAAGGGGAGAGGGGCGCCAAAATTGATCAAAATAATTTTAGTGCCAGATGACACAAAAGGGGTCTAATATGGGTAACTTTTTACGAGAAAGATAATGGCGAGGGTTAGAGTTCTCTAAAGTGACGCAGTTGTTATCAGGGGCAGAAAAAGGGGAGGGGTAGAACAAAAATTGTCGCTGATTGCCACCAAACTTATATATAATCATTCCCATAATATGAGGAATCTAATGGTGTGGTTTAAATGTGTCAAAGGTCGCGCCGTTCGCGCCAGGTATGCCCGAAAGGGGAGAGGGGCGCCAAAATTTATCAAAATACTTTTAGCGCCGAATTCCACCAAAATTCATGCACATTCTTCTGAGATCCTCTCCATGATACAAGGAATCGTATTGTGTTATTTAAAGACGCCGAATTTGTGTCGTTGGGCTGAGAAATTGTGGGGGTGGGGGCAGTGGGTCGGTACTAAATCTAAGCAGAATTGGTTTAGTCGCCGATGGCCACGAAACTTATACAAATTCATCCCCATGGTATGAGGTGTCTAATGGCGTGGCTTAAAGCTGTCAAAAGTGGCGTCATTCGAGTCAGGGTTGCACTGAGAGGGAGAGGGGCATCATAACTGATACACAATATTTTAGCACAATTTCCACCAAATTGATACACATTATTTTCCATGATATGAGGAATCTAATCGTGTGATTTTATTTTCATATTGGTGCTGCTTTGGTGAGATATGGGGGTGGGTGGGGTGTTCACTAAATTTGATAAAAATTTGTTTAGTCGCAGATTAGCACCAAACTTACACATAATAATCTCCATGATATCAGGAGTCTAATTGTAAGGTATAGGGTGAGAGGGACACACACATTAATAAACAATATGTTTTGTGATACCCATAATATATGAGCAGGTGGATGCACGCATCCCGGTCCCACATATAGAGGCACCCCTGTCTTGAACTTCGATAGTGGAAACTTCACTAGTGATGTCCAGAGCAGTCTACCTTGCGGCTGTTTACAAAATGTCAGGATAAGAGTAACAAAAATATAGAATATACGTCCAGACTCCCTTGGATTAACCGATCTTATCATATTCACGTGTTAAACTAATAAATTATATGGGCGTGATATATTGACTCAGAATTAATATCCCGATGTGATAACACATGTAAAACCATCGGGTGGACTCCAACCTCGAAACCAACCTGCACCCGGACCAGTATGCCCAGTAAAAACGGTTGGGACATTACCAATGCCATACATAGAAGGAAATCCCAACAAAAAAGGGGGGGTGCTATTCCGTAGCGGAAGTTGGCCGGCGGTCACCGAACGCGCGGTCCCGGCCTGCACTCTGTGTTGGAAAACCCAAACACTAGATTATAGTTTATTCAGTTAATACTTATATTAAGCCACCACACATAGACCAAGACTGAATGATGGATGGACATACGCTCGGACAGATCAATAATATAATGCGCACGCTCCGCTAGAAAATTGGGGAATAATCTATGATTACATATTGATTTTGATATGTAAATATATGCATGTCGCACGGGAGTTGGGTCATCCGATAATATGTATATATCCACTGGTAGTCAAACAATACACATCCATGTATTAGCATGCGTGCATATATATGGCCGCTTGGGTCCCAGATAATAATATTAAGAATCATGCTTAACACATCGAATGTAAACCGCCAAACAACCGCCATTTGAATGAATGAGTTTGATGATGTAGCTAAGTGTCGGAGAGTAAACGACACATAGCATTGTTGAAATCACACACTATCCTGGCAAGGTTATATTGTTTTAACTAGCCATCAGAGGTCCTGTTGTTTATATGTTGATGGTAGCCCAATATAACATACATATTTTTGAATTGTGCATATGGCACTTAAAGAATTAAGACCTGTCTACATACAATATTATATGGGAAAAAAACGAAGACAATAATATAAGTTTCAGGAGGGATATAAACAATGGACAGAACCTACCAAACATAAAGTATAGTAAGGAGATATACATATATAACACATAGTGTAGTGCTCTTTATTAATGGGTTCCTTTTAAATTTATATTGTATATACATATACTAGACTTCCTTGGATTAACCGATCTTATCATATTCCCGTGTAAAAACTAATAAATTAAACGCTCTTTATATGGGCGTGATATATTGACTCAGAATTAATATCCCGATGTGATAACACATGTAAACCTTCAGGTGGACTCCAACCTCGAACCCAACCTGCACCCCGGACCCTTAATCCCAGTAAACCCAGTTGGGACTTACCAATGACGTACATAGAAGGAAATCCCCCCAAAAAAGGGGGGGGGGGCTATTCCATAGTGGAAGTTGGACGCCGGTTACCGTACACGCGGTCCCGGCCTACACTCTGTGTTATATAGAAGACCCATACACTAGATTACAGTTTATCCAGTTTATACCTATCTTAAGCCACCACACATAAACCAAGACCGAATTATGGATGGACAGACGGTCGGACAGACCAATAACACAATGCGCACGCTCCGCTAGAAAATTGGGGTATAATCTATGATTACATATTGATTTTGATATGTAAATATATGCATGTCGCACGGGAGTTGGGGGCACTCGATAATATGTATATATCCACGGGTTGTCAAACAATACACATCCATGTATTAGCATGCGTGTATATGGCCGCTTGGGTCCCAGATAATAATATTAACAATCATGCTTAACACATCGCATGTAAACCGCCAAACAACCGCAATTTGAATGAATGAGTTTGATGAGCTAAGTGTCGGAAAGTAAACAACACATACCATTGTTGAAATCTACACACTATCCTGGCAAGGTTATATTGTTTTAACTAGCCATCGGAGGTCCCGTTGTTTATATGTTGATGGTAGCCCAATATAACATACATACTTTTGAATTGTGCATATATGGCACTTAAGAATTAAGAACCGTTTACATACAATATCAAACGGGAAAAAACCGAAGACTTTAATATAAGTTCCAGGAGAGATATAAACAGTGGGGGAAAAAAACCTACCAAACATAAAGTATTGTAAGGAGGTATGCATATATAACACATAGTGTAACGCTCTTTATAAATGGGTTCTTTTTGTATTATATATTTATATACTGTATTTTATACAGAAACACACAGTAGGCCTATATTTCAAGTTACAGATTTTGTACAACCTCGTGATTTAGCCTAATGTTTGATTGTCGGCGTGGCTTGATAACATGGAGGAAACATAACATTTAATAAGTTGGAAAAGGTTTACTACGATCATGCCGAAAATGGTATCTTAAAATGTTGGGAATCGATAAATAAATATAGCCAGGTCATCAGGAGAGCATCTCTGGTTTACACGAACTTAAATCAGAACGTTTATTTGTGGTTTCGGTTCTTTATGCTCCCGACCTTATGTGATCACCAGAGAGAGAACCGTGCAGCTCAAATTACCAAGCTACACCCAGCTAAAACCGGGCCAAATGTAACCTCGAAATCAAGCACACGTAGATTTTAAAACGATTGATCGCGCGCGATGGTGCACCAAAAACACGTCGGTGGGGCCATTCGAGTCAGGGGTGCCTAGAGGGTGAGAGGGACACAAACATTGATAAACAATATGTTTAGCGCCGATTTCTACCTGATTGATAACATATTCTTCTCCGTGATACGAATAATCTAATCGTGTGGTTTACATGTATATGCGACAAAATGGTGCCTTTTTGGGTGAGAGATATGCAATGGTGGCCCAAAATCTGATACGAATTTGTTAAACTCACCAATTTTCACAATTTTTATATATATTCATTTCATCGCTATAATTAGTCTAATTGTGTGGTTTAATGTTGTCAAAAGTGGCGCCGCTTGAGTACGAAATAGGGACGGGAGGATCACCAAAAACATGTAAAAAATTGTTTAGTGCCAATACCGTCAAACGCATACGAGTCATTATCAATTTTGGCGCACATACTTGTCCTTTGACACCAGCGTCTTCCAGACAAGATATATGCTGACAACTTATGAATTTATATATGGCCCGCAATGAGTTCTATAAAATATATACCGTACACCTCTCGTGTAGCGGTATATTCACTCCATACTCGTCACTTTATAGCTGAATTTTCACTAAAACTCATGTCCCAATTTCAAACTTTCGAGTTTGCTCATCCGTCTATAGATATTGTTCAAAATAATTATGGAAACTTTCATGTGTAATTGAACAATGGTCATTACTCTTAATGATAATAAACCTTAGGCCATCAATATCCAAGATTTCCACATATCTTTTGTTCGTTACATCTTGTCCCTCAACTCAATGTCTCTTCTATAACGAAGTGGCATAAGAGCAAAATAATAGACCCTACCTGTAAATTGTAAATTACATCACTTGCCTTATAAAAGTGAGAACACATGGTATGTTCAAAAATGTGCGCAGATTTGGAATTTTCAGAAACAGTCGCGAAATAAATATGTATCAGGTAGGTGCACCCACAACCGTATATTTGAAAAGCGTCTGAAATGTAACGTGAATTGATCGATATAACCAGGGACCTCAGTATCTCTAACTCATTTTTGAAGAGATGTTTCTGAGTCATTTTGATTGCCACAATATCTCCCCGCTGAAGGGAGAAATCGTTGAGATATTTTGTTTTTGATAGCCAATACATATCTCCTTTAACGGTCTCCTCCTGTTACGAAAAAAAACAGTTACAGGAATGACCAGTTTTGTTACTGGAAATAAAACATTACATTGAGATGAGACTATTTGAAATATAGGCGCCTAAATTTTAAGTGGAATCACGTGTAAACTGTTGGGTATCTTATTAACTTTGAATTTTAGTGAAGAAGTTATAATTCCATGAGACACCATTTGCTGGGATGGTGTATCATTTGAAATCTCTTTACGGGAAATACTTGAATTGTTATAGTATGTAACAATGTTACCTAAAACGGAGTTAGTTTTGAATAAAATCGGCGTTTAGTCACTTTGTCGACTTCGTGCTCTTAATCTGATATGAACGAACACAATGATACTATACCATACATCTTCTACATGTGAGACGTATCAAATGGTGCTTTCGTTACATGAAATACTCTGCGAGTAACACGATGGACGACAGTGTGTTACGTGGATTATACTATTGTAAGTAATAGCTAGAAATCGTTTGTTATTCTGTTCAGCATTAGTTTACTCTGTGTAGGTATTTCATATTTAGATGGGCAGTGTAAAACTGATTTGGAAATATCGAAGTTAACAAGATAGTGATACATTTTCAAGCACAAATACACGTTACACGAAATACTACGATTAGCTGTCACCAATTTAGTATTATAGAGGTATCGAGGGTATCGAGGGTATCGAGCAAGTTTGAACGCCGTGAGCCAAAGCAGATTGCTTAAAATCACTTTAATATTCATACCTATACATTGTATACCTATACATTGTGCTTCATAACAAAACTATCGTTTGTCCATACCCTTCATTCATATTGAGAGCATTGCCATTTAGATTGTGATGAGCTCGCCTTTCTGATTTACCAGCCGCTTTAAAAATTGTCATGTGCACACTTTCGGTAGCCATCCCATCAGTATACGGTTAATCGGTTATGTATATCTCTTGATATTATTGTAAGCATTTTGTCCGCCGATCGATCTAACGTTGATAGCATATGCCTTCCGCTCGGAGTATGCTCAAAATTTAAATAGGGATGTGTTCCCAAAGCATAAAACATTCGATCTCTCTGTGTCAAAGGCACCACGCCGATATATCTGAGAATATCAAATTACAGCGGATGTACTTCCACCCAATTTCTAAAAGATCCAAGTCCCCGCTACTTCCTTTGGAACAACGGGGAGGCGGATGGAATTAAGTCCCTGGATAGTATATAACCTCGCCAAAAAATACAGAGGTCAGGATTCGCATCCATAGCCCTGACGAAGAATATTGTTATTCGAAACGTTGGCAAGACAGTGTGACTCCCTATATATATTTGTGCTTTTTTCGACTCATTTGGATTATTTGTGTTTATTTCTCAGACTTCAGGTATTTTTTCTCGTTCAAATTATTATTTTTCTTTAGGTTTTGGTTTTATGTTTTTTTCTCTGTTTTCAATTGTGTATACATTTTATGTACATCATCTCTCATACATCATTCCATCATCTATCATATCACCACTCACAGTCCGTATTTTGGCTCAAAATTCAAATCCTTGCTGAACAGTATGGCCCATAAGGCTTCTAAAAAGAAAACGCAAAAAAGCACAACCAACTACGTGGCTTTCGCGCAGTTGGTTAAATTACTATACCGTGTATTGCAATGCATGCACCATTTGGCATTTCTCGAGGATGCTTTGGCAAACAAAATCCTCCCAAATTTTCTCAACAGCAAGGTGCCCGGCCTAGTGTCGGACTTTAAAACACCACTCAAGGACTCAGACTTAGAACAGCAATACAAACGGACGACGGAAAACTGGGCCTGGAATATGATAGAACTTACACTGAGTCACTACATGCGGCAAATTCATTCGATAAAGGTCAAGGTTGCCACTGCCTTAAGCACCGGTGACTTAGACTTTGCTCGTGCCAAATCCATTGCTATCAAATGGGGGCGCAAGAACTATAAGCAAAAACTCACGTCAACAACACTCAGCTCATTCGAGCAGTTTTGGCCAAAGTCACTTGCGACCCCACTGATAGTACCCGCCAGCATAGCTAACGAGGTCCTGGAGACACCGTTACGCTCTACTGCAGGGAAGCGGCAACGACAATCACCTACTCCACCTGTAGTGAACAAACGGCCAGATGTAAGAACCAGCCCATCTTCACTGGCTGCAAATAATATCACATCACCAATATCATCTCATACACAACCCTCGGGTGAGAAATCACCTCGAGGGAACCAAACAAATAATAATTATGATCCCACATCAGCAAAATTTTGGAAATTTCGGCACCAAGGCCCCAAACAAAAATGGACTCTACCTAATGTAACGAGGAGGATACTTCTATGGGGCGCCTCCAATCTTTCGCGCATAAACATGGACTGTCATTCTGACATCCAGGTTGAATGTTACCCAGGTGCCAAACTTTCTGACTTTCGGCGCATGGCTTCAAATTACAAGGGCTTGTCCCATCCCGAAAAAATCATTTTGAATATTGGAATTAACGACCGCAGTGAACCTCACTCATCCATGTCAAAAGGTGTAAGTAACATGTTGAGCGCAATCAGTAGAGCATTCCCCAAAGCACAAATTTATTTCACGGAGCTCAACTATTCTAAGGAACTTCGGCCAGACCACAAACGCACAATAGACGAAATTAATCGAGCAGTTTCGGTCAGAAAAAAGGACCAAATTATAATACTTCCGAAAGCACCCTCCCATCTTTTCAAAACGTGCGTTTCAAAACATCCTAAATCTGAGGAGGTTCACTGGAATGAAGCGACTGCCAATCGCTTGTACAGGAAATGGTTAGACAGCATTGACCTAATCAGGGTAAGGGCAAAAGCCGCCCAGCGGACCTAGGCATGGGGACAAATATCGTTAACCTAACTGGTAACATGGTCCTCTCAGCCGATGAAAAATCACTGCTATCGCGCGGCTTAGCGTTTGTACCCACACCAGCAGATTTTGACAGAACAAAGGTGAGATTTGTGGATGACGAAACTGGCCAGGAATTTGGACCACCGTTCTTTAAGGACCACAAGGTGACCAATGAACTGAACGGTTCAAATCCGGGTCACACCTTTTTTCAGAAAACGTGCCTCTTTGACAAATTTAGGTATTCGAATGGAGCTCATAAACCTTTCAAAGACAAGACGGGCTGGGTCCCAGACGACAAAAATGCTGACCCGGCAATTGTCAGAGGCCACTCGAATGTAACAGAAAGGGTTAAGGGCTTACACATTTACCATAATAAGCAAAATTTGTGTGCTTCAGAACGGCGGGCTCTGTTTAAATTTAAAAAGAATAGGAAAATTGTTATCAAGCCCGCCGACAAAGGCTCTGCGACGATAATTATGTCCAGAGAAAATTATATCAAAGAGGCTTTACGTCAGTTAAACAATGTAGAATTTTATAAAAAGATAGATTCAGTTATTTGGCCAAAAAATATTAAAAAATTCAATGATGTTCTCAACAAACTTTATGAAAAAGACATCATTGACAGAAAGGAGTTAGGACATCTTTGTGCCAAACGCAACTCTAGAACTAGGAGATTCTATATGAGTATTAAAATACATAAGCCCGTGGAATCGTGGACAGACACTCTCACACCTCCAGGCCGACCGATCATTTCGGATTGCAATTCCGAGTCATACAATCTTTCAAGATATATTGACTTTTTCCTAAAACCAGTCGCAAACCGGCACTCCAGTTACATAAAAAACACAGAGGACTTACTCGCTAAACTTTCGCAAATTAAAATCCCAAGTGATGCTCTCCTGGTCTCGTTCGATGTCAAAAATATGTATACGAATATTCCAATCGAAGAAGGCATCACAGCGGTCGAACGTGCGTTCGAATTTTATTCTGACAACCGCCGTCCCACGAAAGAAATTCTTGAGTTCTTAAAAATTTCGCTCGAAAGCAATGACTTTGAGTTCAACGGAGAAATTTACCAACAAATAAAGGGGGTTAGTATGGGAAAACGGTGGGCCCCAAACTTTAGCTCCATATTCATGGCACAGTGGGAGGATGAGGCACTAGCAACTTGCCCAAAACAGCCCCTCACATATCTACGATACCTCGATGACATTTTCTTGGTATGGCCTCATTCCGTAGCAGATTTGGACCAATTTTTCAATATTTTGAATAATCACTCTCCACACATCAAGCTCACACGCACGCAATCAGAAACATCCATCGATTTCCTGGATCTCACCATTTTTAAGGGGGAACAATTTAAAGCTAATTCAATTCTCGACACCAAGGTATATTTCAAACCGAGTGATTCACATCAACTCCTGGACAAACATTCATTCCATCCACCTCATACATTCAAGGGGATAATCAAATCACAAGTCATCAGGTTCCATAGAAACAGTAGCAGTCTGACATCTTTCAATCAAGCATGTAAGACACTGTTCCTGGCCTTGCGCTCGCGGGGATACTCGAAGAGATTCCTCCGCAGCATAAAGTCCGAAACCATTTTCCAAATTGAAAACCCAACAATTTCTAACGATAATGAACATATACCTCAGAAAATAAGCATTCGACGTCCCGTATTGGGATCGGGATCTTCTAAATTTTGCTCAAAAAAGGTCTGTAGTCTGAACAAAATGAACTACCTTAACACGGGCTCGTCTTTCTTCAGTCACCAGACCAAAAATGTTTATCGTATGTGCAACAATTTGGATTGTGACTCTGAAAATCTTATTTACCTAATCACATGCAAGAGATGCAAAATGCAATATGTTGGAGAAACCCAAAATTCTATAAAAAAGAGAATTCAAAGGCATCTCAGTGACATTTATAATGAGAAGGACACATTTGTTGCACAGCACTTTAATGTAGACGGTCACAGTGTCAGACTACACTTTAGTTTCCAACCTATTGAACAAACCACTGTGACGGAATCTGTGGAAGAAACAACTATCCACCGGAAAGAAAGGGAGGGATATTGGATAGGGGAACTTCAGACCCTATGGCCTACAGGTATTAATCAATTAGCGGGTTATGGGACACCCAAAACCTTCGTGTTTTACCCACTGGTATACAACAGACATAACGTAGAAGTGGCTGGAATTCTCAAAGATGAGTTCAAGTCATTCGCTGACGAGCACGCCGAACTGTCGGATTCACGGGCAATAATTGCATACAAGAAAAATCCTAGTCTTCGGGATAAGTTAGTTCATTCATCGCTTCCTCAAATATCGGCTGATTAGCGACCATGTACCACTAAAACAATTTAATCTGCTCAACGCGGGACCATTGCCTGCATACCCAAAACAAAGCCACTCGGCTCATCCATTTCAAGCAAATTAATTTGTATCTCAACAAACAATATTGGACATTAATCCAATACACATCGGAACATTCCGACATCAAAACAAAATCCAAATCTGGATGCGAAACTCCAGACACAAACTTAGGTTAAAAGATTTTCCCTGTGCCTATGCGTTCTTTCTCATAAAAATCATATTTGGCTCGTGCCAGGTATACCAAGTTTGTGCTGTAAAATACAACTGTCACTTCACACTGTCGATGCGGATCCAGGCCCTGTGTATGCATGGGGGTTCTAATATTTATTTAACCAACCCCCCCCCCCTTTTTTTACTTACTCTATCGGGGGAAAATTGTACAGAATATGGAGAAAATTCTTTGAACTTCCAGCATTCATTCGAATCACGGAGTTGAAACAGAACATCATATGTACGCCAGGGTCTACAAAATTTCACACCTTGTTCAGCAATCAATCATGAAACTGAATTAACTGAATCAAACTCCTGTTCACGGCATTTTGACAATTCATATGTTTTCACCCAAATAACACTATAGTCCGGATGTCGGGACCATTGCAAACTAATATCTGCTGTCCCGTATCTTTGATTCTTTGTTAACACTACATCCTGTTGGTCGCATAAAATTACAACACACAACGACCCATACATCCCGATCTCTCTGTGTCAAAGGCACCACGCCGATATATCTGAGAATATCAAATTACAGCGGATGTACTTCCACCCAATTTCTAAAAGATCCAAGTCCCCGCTACTTCCTTTGGAACAACGGGGAGGCGGATGGAATTAAGTCCCTGGATAGTATATAACCTCGCCAAAAAATACAGAGGTCAGGATTCGCATCCATAGCCCTGACGAAGAATATTGTTATTCGAAACGTTGGCAAGACAGTGTGACTCCCTATATATATTTGTGCTTTTTTCGACTCATTTGGATTATTTGTGTTTATTTCTCAGACTTCAGGTATTTTTTCTCGTTCAAATTATTATTTTTCTTTAGGTTTTGGTTTTATGTTTTTTTCTCTGTTTTCAATTGTGTATACATTTTATGTACATCATCTCTCATACATCATTCCATCATCTATCATAACACCACTCACAGTCCGTATTTTGGCTCAAAATTCAAATCCTTGCTGAACAGTATGGCCCATAAGGCTTCTAAAAAGAAAACGCAAAAAAGCACAACCAACTACGTGGCTTTCGCGCAGTTGGTTAAATTACTATACCGTGTATTGCAATGCATGCACCATTTGGCATTTCTCGAGGATGCTTTGGCAAACAAAATCCTCCCAAATTTTCTCAACAGCAAGGTGCCCGGCCTAGTGTCGGACTTTAAAACACCACTCAAGGACTCAGACTTAGAACAGCAATACAAACGGACGACGGAAAACTGGGCCTGGAATATGATAGAACTTACACTGAGTCACTACATGCGGCAAATTCATTCGATAAAGGTCAAGGTTGCCACTGCCTTAAGCACCGGTGACTTAGACTTTGCTCGTGCCAAATCCATTGCTATCAAATGGGGGCGCAAGAACTATAAGCAAAAACTCACGTCAACAACACTCAGCTCATTCGAGCAGTTTTGGCCAAAGTCACTTGCGACCCCACTGATAGTGCCCGCCAGCATAGCTAACGAGGTCCTGGAGACACCGTTACGCTCTACTGCAGGGAAGCGGCAACGACAATCACCTACTCCACCTGTAGTGAACAAACGGCCAGATGTAAGAACCAGCCCATCTTCACTGGCTGCAAATAATATCACATCACCAATATCATCTCATACACAACCCTCGGGTGAGAAATCACCTCGAGGGAACCAAACAAATAATAATTATGATCCCACATCAGCAAAATTTTGGAAATTTCGGCACCAAGCCCCAAACAAAAATGGACTCTACCTAATGTAACGAGGAGGATACTTCTATGGGGCGCCTCCAATCTTTCGCGCATAAACATGGACTGTCATTCTGACATCCAGGTTGAATGTTACCCAGGTGCCAAACTTTCTGACTTTCGGCGCATGGCTTCAAATTACAAGGGCTTGTCCCATCCCGAAAAAATCATTTTGAATATTGGAATTAACGACCGCAGTGAACCTCACTCATCCATGTCAAAAGGTGTAAGTAACATGTTGAGCGCAATCAGTAGAGCATTCCCCAAAGCACAAATTTATTTCACGGAGCTCAACTATTCTAAGGAACTTCGGCCAGACCACAAACGCACAATAGACGAAATTAATCGAGCAGTTTCGGTCAGAAAAAAGGACCAAATTATAATACTTCCGAAAGCACCCTCCCATCTTTTCAAAACGTGCGTTTCAAAACATCCTAAATCTGAGGAGGTTCACTGGAATGAAGCGACTGCCAATTGCTTGTACAGGAAATGGTTAGACAGCATTGACCTTGTGTGTCCTTTAAACTAAATCAGGGTAAGGGCAAAAGCCGCCCAGCGGACCTAGGCATGGGGACAAATATCGTTAACCTAACTGGTAACATGGTCCTCTCAGCCGATTGAAAATCACTGCTATCGCGCGGCTTAGCGTTTGTACCCACACCAGCAGATTTTGACAGAACAAAGGTGAGATTTGTGGATGACGAAACTGGCCAGGAATTTGGACCACCGTTCTTTAAGGACCACAAGGTGACCAATGAACTGAACGGTTCAAATCCGGGTCACACCTTTTGAAAAAAAACGTGCCTCTTTGACAAATTTAGGTATTCGAATGGAGCTCATAAACCTTTCAAAGACAAGACGGGCTGGGTCCCAGACGACAAAAATGCTGACCCGGCAATTGTCAGAGGCCGCTCGAATGTAACAGAAAGGGTTAAGGGCTTACACATTTACCATAATAAGCAAACTTTGTGTGCTTCAGAACGGCGGGCTCTGTTTAAATTTAAAAAGAATAGGAAAATTGTTATCAAGCCCGCCGACAAAGGCTCTGCGACGGTAATTATGTCCAGAGAAAATTATATCAAAGAGGCTTTACGTCAGTTAAACAATGTAGAATTTTATAAAAAAGATAGATTCAGTTATTTGGCCAAAAAATATTAAAAAATTCAACGATGTTCTCAACAAACTTTATGAAAAAGACATCATTGACAGAAAGGAGTTAGGACATCTTTGTGCCAAACGCAGCTCAAGAACTAGGAGATTCTATATGAGTATTAAAATACATAAGCCCGTGGAATCGTGGACAGACACTCTCACACCTCCAGGCCGACCGATCATTTCGGATTGCAATTCCGAGTCATACAATCTTTCAAGATATATTGACTTTTTCCTAAAACCAGTCGCAAACCGGCACCCCAGTTACATAAAAAACACAGAGGACTTACTCGCTAAACTTTCGCAAATTAAAATCCCAAGTGATGCTCTCCTGGTCTCGTTCGATGTCAAAAATATGTATACGAATATTCCAATCGAAGAAGGCATCACAGCGGTCGAACGTGCGTTCGAATTTTATTCTGACAACCGCCGTCCCACGAAAGAAATTCTTGAGTTCTTAAAAATTTCGCTCGAAGGCAATGACTTTGAGTTCAACGGAGAAATTTACCAACAAATAAAGGGGGTTAGTATGGGAAAACGGTGGGCCCCAAACTTTAGCTCCATATTCATGGCACAGTGGGAGGATGAGGCACTAGCAACTTGCCCAAAACAGCCCCTCACATATCTACGATACCTCGATGACATTTTCTTGGTATGGCCTCATTCCGTAGCAGATTTGGACCAATTTTTCAATATTTTGAATAATCACTCTCCACACATCAAGCTCACACGCACGCAATCAGAAACATCCATCGATTTCCTGGATCTCACCATTTTTAAGGGGGAACAATTTAAAGCTAATTCAATTCTCGACACCAAGGTATATTTCAAACCGAGTGATTCACATCAACTCCTGGACAAACATTCATTCCATCCACCTCATACATTCAAGGGGATAATCAAATCACAAGTCATCAGGTTCCATAGAAACAGTAGCAGTCTGACATCTTTCAATCAAGCATGTAATACACTGTTCCTGGCCTTGCGCTCGCGGGGATACTCGAAGAGATTCCTCCGCAGCATAAAGTCCGAAACCATTTTCCAAATTGAAAACCCAACAATTTCTAACGATAATGAACATATACCTCAGAAAATAAGCATTCGACGTCCCGTATTGGGATCGGGATCTTCTAAATTTTGCTCAAAAAAGGTCTGTAGTCTGAACAAAATGAACTACCTTAACACGGGCTCGTCTTTCTTCAGTCACCAGACCAAAAATGTTTATCGTATGTGCAACAATTTGGATTGTGACTCTGAAAATCTTATTTACCTAATCACATGCAAGAGATGCAAAATGCAATATGTTGGAGAAACCCAAAATTCTATAAAAAAGAGAATTCAAAGGCATCTCAGTGACATTTATAATGAGAAGGACACATTTGTTGCACAGCACTTTAATGTAGACGGTCACAGTGTCAGACTACACTTTAGTTTCCAACCTATTGAACAAACCACTGTGACGGAATCTGTGGAAGAAACAACTATCCACCGGAAAGAAAGGGAGGGATATTGGATAGGGGAACTTCAGACCCTATGGCCTACAGGTATTAATCAATTAGCGGGTTATGGGACACCCAAAACCTTCGTGTGTTACCCACTGGTATACAACAGACATAACGTAGAAGTGGCTGGAATTCTCAAAGATGAGTTCAAGTCATTCGCTGACGAGCACGCCGAACTGTCGGATTCACGGGCAATAATTGCATACAAGAAAAATCCTAGTCTTCGGGATAAGTTAGTTCATTCATCGCTTCCTCAAATATCGGCTGATTAGCGACCATGTACCACTAAAACAATTTAATCTGCTCAACGCGGGACCATTGCCTGCATACCCAAAACAAAGCTACTCGGCTCATCCATTTCAAGCAAATTAATTTGTATCTCAACAAACAATATTGGACATTAGTCCAATACACATCGGAACATTCCGACATCAAAACAAAATCCAAATCTGGATGCGAAACTCCAGACACAAACTTAGGTTAAAAGATTTTCCCTGTGCCTATGCGTTCTTTCTCATAAAAATCATATTTTGACCTATCACGATATTCACAAGTTCGGGATGACCCATATAACCAATATTTCGAACTGCGTGTGGTCCTTTTAGTACACAACGGTCAATGTAGTCCATCTTCAACACCTGAATTTGTCAATTAAGGGCGTATCCGCACTGTAGAATTGGTTCAAATGACTATAACTATCATATTTTGACCTATCACGATATTCACAAATTCGGGATGACCCATATAACCAATATTTCGAACTGCGTGTGGTCCTTTTATTACACAACGGTCAATGTAGTCCATCTTCAACACCTGAATTTGTCAATTAAGGGCGTATCCGCACTGTAGAATTGGTTCAAATGACTATAACTATCAGAAACATCCATCGATTTCCTGTATCTCACCATTTTTAAGGGGGAACAATTTAAAGCTAATTCAATTCTCGACACCAAGGTATATTTCAAACCGAGTGATTCACATCAACTCCTGGACAAACATTCATTCCATCCACCTCATACATTCAAGGGGATAATCAAATCACAAGTCATCAGGTTCCATAGAAACAGTAGCAGTCTGACATCTTTCAATCAAGCATGTAATACACTGTTCCTGGCCTTGCGCTCGCGGGGATACTCTAAGAGATTCCTCCGCAGCATAAAGTCCGACACCATTTTCCAAATTGAAAACCCAACAATTTCTAACGATAATGAACATATACCTCAGAAAATAAGCATTCGACGTTCCGTATTGGGATCGGGATCTTCTAAATTTTGCTCAAAAAAGGTCTGTAGTCTGAACAAAATGAACTACCTTAACACGGGCTCGTCTTTCTTCAGTCACCAGACCAAAAATGTTTATCGTATGGGCAACAATTTGGATTGTGACTCTGAAAATCTTATTTACCTAATCACATGCAAGAGATGCAAAATGCAATATGTTGGAGAAACCCAAAATTCTATAAAAAAGAGAATTCAAAGGCATCTCAGTGACATTTATAATGAGAAGGACACATTTGTTGCACAGCACTTTAATGTAGACGGTCACAGTGTCAGACTACACTTTAGTTTCCAACCTATTGAACAAACCACTGTGACGGAATCTGTGGAAGAAACAACTATCCACCGGAAAGAAAGGGAGGGATATTGGATAGGGGAACTTCAGACCCTATGGCCTACAGGTATTAATCAATTAGCGGGTTATGGGACACCCAAAACCTTCGTGTGTTACCCACTGGTATACAACAGACATAACGTAGAAGTGGCTGGAATTCTCAAAGATGAGTTCAAGTCATTCGCTGACGAGCACGCCGAACTGTCGGATTCACGGGCAATAATTGCATACAAGAAAAATCCTAGTCTTCGGGATAAGTTAGTTCATTCATCGCTTCCTCAAATATCGGCTGATTAGCGACCATGTACCACTAAAACAATTTAATCTGCTCAACGCGGGACCATTGCCTGCATACCCAAAACAAAGCTACTCGGCTCATCCATTTCAAGCAAATCAATTTGTATCTCAACAAACAATATTGGACATTAATCCAATAAACATCGGAACATTCCGACATCAAAACAAAATCCAAATCTGGATGCGAAACTCCAGACACAAACTTAGGTTAAAAGATTTTCCCTGTGCCTATGCGTTCTTTCTCATAAAAATCATATTTTGACCTATCACGATATTCACAAGTTCGGGATGACCCATATAACCAATATTTCGAACTGCGTGTGGTCCTTTTATTACACAACGGTCAATGTAGTCCATCTTCAACACCTGAATTTGTCAATTAAGGGCGTATCCGCACTGTAGAATTGGTTCAAATGACTATAACTATCATATTTTGACCTATCACGATATTCACAAATTCGGGATGACCCATATAACCACTATTTCGAACTGCGTGTGGTACTTTTATTACACCACTGTCAGTGTAGTCCATCTTCAACCCATGAATTTGTCAATTAAGGGCGTATCCGCAATGTAGAATTGGTTCAAATGACTATAACTATCATATTTTGACCTATCACGATATTCACAAATTCGGGATGACCCATATAACCAATATTTCGAACTGCGTGTGGTCCTTTTATTACACAACGGTCAATGTAGTCCATCTTCAACACCTGTATTTGTCAATTTAGGGCGTATCCGCACTGTAGAACTGGTTCAAATGACTATAAATATCATATTTTGACCTATCACGATATTCACAAGTTCGGGATGACCCATATAACCACTATTTCGAACTGCGTGTGGTACTTTTATTACACCACTGTCAATGTAGTCCATCTTCAACACATGAATTTGTCAATTAAGGGCGTATCCGCACTGTAGAATTGGTTCAAATGACTATTACTATCATATTTCGACCTATCACGGTATTCACAAGTTCGGGAATGACCATACAACCAATACTTCGTCAAAATATTACTGCTATAGTCATTTGGGCAAATTTCACAGTGCGGATACGGCCTTAATTGACAAATATATGGATTGAAGATGGACTACATTGGCCGTTTTGTAATAAAAGGACCACACGCACTTTGAAATATTGGTTATATGGGTCATCCCGAACTTGTGAATATCGTGATAGGTCAAAATATGATAGTTATAGTCATTTGAACCAATTCTACAGTGCGGATACGCCCTTAATTGACAAATTCATGGATTGAAGATGGAGTACATTGACAGTGGTGTAATAAAAGTACCACACGCAGTTCGAAATAGTGGTTATATGGGTCATCCCGAACTTGTGAATATCGTGATAGGTCAAAATATTACTGTTATAGTCATTTGGGCAAATTTCACAGTGCGGATACGGCCTTAATTGACAAATATATGGATTGAAGATGGACTACATTGGCCGTTGTGTAATAAAAGGACCACACGCAGTTCGAAATATTGGTTATA
Organism: Siphonodentalium dalli; assembly: GCA_032622095.1. Taxonomy (NCBI): domain Eukaryota; kingdom Metazoa; phylum Mollusca; class Scaphopoda; order Gadilida; family Siphonodentaliidae; genus Siphonodentalium; species Siphonodentalium dalli. Next base: position 107,883,171 of record CP136068.1, read on the forward strand.
TGGGTCATCCCGAACTTGTGAATATCGTGATAGGTCCAAATATGATAGTGATAGTCATTTGTGCCAATTCTACAGTGCGGATACGCCCTTAATTGACAAATATATGGATTGAAGTTGGACTACATTGACCGTTGTGAAAGAAAAGGACCACACGCAGTTCGAAATATTGGTTATATGGGTCATCCCGAACTTGTGAATATCGTGATAGGTCAAAATATTACTGTTATAGTAATTTGGGCAAATTTCACAGTGCGGATACGCCCTTAATTGACAAATATATGGATTGAAGTTTGACACTACATTGACCGTTGTGTAATAAAAGGACCACATGCAGTTCGAAATATTGGTTATATGGGTCATCCCGAAATTGTGAATATCGTGATAGGTCGAAATATGATAGTAATAGTCATTTGTGCCAATTCTACAGTGCGGATACGCCCTTAATTGACAAATTCATGGGTTGAAGATGGACTACGTTGATAGTGGTGTAATAAAAGTACCACACGCAGTTCTAAATAGTGGTTGTATGGTCATCCCGAACTTGTGAATATCGTGATAGGTCAAAATATTACTGCTATAGTCATTTGGGCAAATTTCACAGTGCGGATACGCCCTTAATTGACAAATATATGGATCGAAGTTGGACTACATTCACCGTTGTGTAATTAAAGGACCACACGCAGTTTGAAATATTGGTTATATGGGTCATCCCGAACTTGTGAATACCGTGATATGTCGAAATATGATAGTAATAGTCATTTGTGCCAATTCTACAGTGCGGATACGCCCTTAATTGACAAATTCATGGGTTGAAGATGGACTACGTTGACAGTGGTGTAATAAAAGTACCACACGCAGTTCGAAATAGTGGTTGTATGGTCATCCTGAACTTGTGAATATCGTGATAGGTCACAATATTACTGTTATAGTCATTTGGGAAAATTTCACAGTGCGGATACGGCCTTAATTGACAAATATATGGATCGAAGTTTGACTACATTCACCGTTGTGTAATAAAAGGACCACACGCAGTTCGAAATAGTGGTTGTATGGTCATCCCGAACTTGTGAATATCGGGATAGGTCAAAATATTACTGTTATTGTCATTTGGGAAAATTTCACAGTGCGGATACGGCCTTAATTGGCAAATATATGGATCGAAGTCGGACTACATTCACCGTTGTGTAATAAAAGGACCACACGCAGTTCGAAATATTGGTTATATGGGTCATCCCGAACTTGTGAATATCGTGATAGGTCAAAATATGATAGTTATAGTCATTTGAACCAATTCTACAGTGCGGATACGCCCTTAATTGACAAATTCATGTGTTGAAGATGGACTACATTGACAGTGGTGTAATAAAAGTACCACAAGCAGTTCGAAATATTGGTTATATGGGTCATCCCGAACTTGTGAATATCGTGATAGGTCAAAATATGATAGTTATAGTCATTTGAACCAATTCTACAGTGCGGATACGCCCTTAATTGACAAATTCATGGATTGAAGATGGAGTACATTGACAGTGGTGTAATAAAAGTACCACACGCATTTCGAAATATTGGTTATATGGGTCATCCCGAACTTGTGAATATCATGATAGGACAAAATATTACTGCTATAGTCATTTGGGCAAATTTCACAGTGCGGATACGGCCTTAATTGACAAATATATGGATTGAAGATGGACTACATTGGCCGTTGTGTAATAAAAGGACCACACGCACTTCGAAATATTGGTTATATGGGTCATCCCGAACTTGTGAATATCGTGATAGGTCCAAATATGATAGTGATAGTCATTTGTGCCAATTCTACAGTGCGGATACGCCCTTAATTGACAAATATATGGATTGAAGTTGGACTACATTGACCGTTGTGAAAGAAAGGGACCACACGCAGTTCGAAATATTGGTTATATGGGTCATCCCGAACTTGTGAATATCGTGATAGGTCAAAATATTACTGTTATAGTAATTTGGGCAAATTTCACAGTGCGGATACGCCCTTAATTGACAAATATAAGGATTGAAGTTGGACTACATTGACCGTTGTGAAAGAAAAGGACCACACGCAGTTCGAAATATTGGTTATATGGGTCATCCCGAACTTGTGAATACCGTGATAGGTCGAAATATGATAGTAATAGACATTTGTGCCAATTCTACAGTGCGGATACGCCCTTAATTGACAAATATAAGGATTGAAGTTGGACCACATTCACCGTTGTGTAATAAAAGGACCACACGCAGTTCGAAGTATTGGTTATATGGGTCAACCCGAACTTGTGAATACCGTGATAGGTCGAAATATGATAGTAATAGTCATTTGTGCCAATTCTACAGTGCGGATACGCCCTTAATTGACAAATTCATGGGTTGAAGATGGACTACATTGACAGTGGTGTAATAAAAGTACCACATGCAGTTCGAAATAGTGGTTATATGGGTCATCCCGAACTTGTGAATATCGTGATAGGTCAAAATATTACTGCTTTAGTCATTTGGGCAAATTTCACAGTGCGGATACGCCCTTAATTGACAAATATATGGATCGAAGTTGGACTACATTCACCGTTGTGTAATAAAAGGACCACACGCAGTTTGAAATATTGGTTATACGGGTCACCCCGAATTTGTGAATACCGTGATATGTCGAAATATGATAGTAATTGTCATTTGTGCCAATTCTACAGTGCGGATACGCCCTTAATTGACAAATTCATGGGTTGAAGATGGACTACGTTGACAGTGGTATAATAAAAGTACCACACGCAGTTCGAAATAGTGGTTGTATGGTCATCCTGAACTTGTGAATATCGTGATAGGTCAAAATATTACTGTTATAGTCATTTGGGAAAATTTCAGAGTGCGGATACGGCCTTAATTGACAAATATATGGATCGAAGTTGGACTACATTCACCGTTGTGTAATAAAAGGACCACACGCAGTTCGAAATAGTGGTTGTATGGTCATCCCGAACTTGTGAATATCGTGATAGTTCAAAATATTACTGTTATTGTCATTTGGGCAAATTTCACAGTGCGGATACGTCCTTAATTGACAAATATATGGATCGAAGTTGGACTACATTGATCGTTGTGAAAGAAAAGGACCACACGCAGTTCGAAATATTTGTTATATGGGTCATCCCGAACTTGTGAATATTGTGATAGGTCAAAATATGATAGTTATAGTGATTTGAACCAATTCTACAGTGCGGATACGCCCTTAATTGACAAATTCATGGATTGAAGATGGAGTACATTGACAGTGGTGTAATAAAAGTACCACACGCAGTTCGAAATAGTGGTTATATGGGTCATCCCGAACTTGTGAATATCGTGATAGGTCAAAATATTACTGTTATAGTCATTTGGGCAAATTTCACAGTGCGGATACGGCCTTAATTGACAAATATATGGATTGAAGATGGACTACATTGGCCGTTGTGTAATAAAAGGACCACACGCAGTTCGAAATATTGGTTATATGGGTCATCCCGAACTTGTGAATATCGTGATAGGTCCAAATATGATAGTGATAGTCATTTGTGCCAATTCTACAGTGCGGATACGCCCTTAATTGACAAATATATGGATTGAAGTTGGACTACATTGACCGTTGTGAAAGAAAAGGACCACACGCAGTTCGAAATATTGGTTATATGGGTCATCCCGAACTTGTGAATATCGTGATAGGTCAAAATATTACTGTTATAGTAATTTGGGCAAATTTCACAGTGCGGATACGCCCTTAATTGACAAATATATGGATTGAAGTTTGACACTACATTGACCGTTGTGTAATAAAAGGACCACATGCAGTTCGAAATATTGGTTATATGGGTCATCCCGAACTTGTGAATATCGTGATAGGTCGAAATATGATAGTAATAGTCATTTGTGCCAATTCTACAGTGCGGATACGCCCGTAATTGACAAATTCATGGGTTGAAGATGGACTACGTTGATAGTGGTGTAATAAAAGTACCACACGCAGTTCTAAATAGTGGTTGTATGGTCATCCCGAACTTGTGAATATCGTGATAGGTCAAAATATTACTGCTATAGTCATTTGGGCAAATTTCACAGTGCGGATACGCCCTTAATTGACAAATATATGGATCGAAGTTGGACTACATTCACCGTTGTGTAATAAAAGGACCATACGCAGTTTGAAATATTGGTTATATGGGTCATCCCGAACTTGTGAATACCGTGATATGTCGAAATATGATAGTAATAGTCATTTGTGCCAATTCTACAGTGCGGATACGCCCTTAATTGACAAATTCATTGGTTGAAGATGGACTACGTTGACAGTGGTGTAATAAAAGTACCACACGCAGTTCGAAATAGTGGTTGTATGGTCATCCTGAACTTGTGAATATCGTGATAGGTCACAATATTACTGTTATAGTCATTTGGGAAAATTTCACAGTGCGGATACGGCCTTAATTGACAAATATATGGATCGAAGTTTGACTACATTCACCGTTGTGTAATAAAAGGACCACACGCAGTTCGAAATAGTGGTTGTATGGTCATCCCGAACTTGTGAATATCGTGATAGGTCAAAATATTACTGTTATTGTCATTTGGGCAAATTTCACAGTGCGGATACGTCCTTAATTGACAAATATATGGATCGAAGTTGGACTACATTCACCGTTGTGTAATAAAAGGAACACACGCAGTTCGAAATAGTGGTTGTATGGTCATCCCGAACTTGTGAATATCGTGATAGGTCAAAATATTACTGTTATTGTCATTTGGGCAAATTTCACAGTGCGGATACGTCCTTAATTGACAAATATACGGATCGAAGTTGGACTACATTCACCGTTGTGTAATAAAAGGACCACACGCAGTTCGAAATATTTGTTATATCGGTCATCCCGAACTTGTGAATATTGTGATAGGTCAAAATATGATAGTTATAGTGATTTGAACCAATTCTACATTGCGGATACGCCCTTAATTGACAAATTCATGGATTGAAGATGGAGTACATTGACAGTGGTGTAATAAAAGTACCACACGCAGTTCGAAATAGTGGTTATATCGGTCATCCCGAACTTGTGAATATCGTGATAGGTCAAAATATTACTGTTATAGTCATTTGAACCAATTCTACAGTGCGGATACGCCCTTAATTGACATATTCATGGATTGAAGATGGACTACATTGGCCGTTGTGTAATAAAAGGACCACATGCAGTTCGAAATATTGGTTATATGGGTCATCCCGAACTTGTGAATATCGTGATAGGTCGAAATATGATAGTAATAGTCATTTGTGCCAATTATACAGTGCGGATACGCCCTTAATTGACAAATTCATGGGTTGAAGATGGACTACGTTGATAGTGGTGTAATAAAAGTACCACACGCAGTTCTAAATAGTGGTTGTATGGTCATCCCGAACTTGTGAATATCGTGATAGGTCAAAATATTACTGCTATAGTCATTTGGGCAAATTTCACAGTGCGGATACGCCCTTAATTGACAAATATATGGATCGAAGTTGGACTACATTCACCGTTGTGTAATAAAAGGACCACACGCAGTTTGAAATATTGGTTATATGGGTCATCCCGAACTTGTGAATACCGTGATATGTCGAAATATGATAGTAATAGTCATTTGTGCCAATTCTACAGTGCGGATACGCCCTTAATTGACAAATTCATGGGTTGAAGATGGACTACGTTGACAGTGGTGTAATAAAAGTACCACACGCAGTTCGAAATAGTGGTTGTATGTTCATCCTGAACTTGTGAATATCGTGATAGGTCACAATATTACTGTTATAGTCATTTGGGAAAATTTCACAGTGCGGATACGGCCTTAATTGACAAATATATGGATCGAAGTTTGACTACATTCACCGTTGTGTAATAAAAGGACCACACGCAGTTCGAAATAGTGGTTGTATGGTCATCCCGAACTTGTGAATATCGTGATAGGTCAAAATATTACTGTTATTGTCATTTGGGCAAATTTCACAGTGCGGATACGTCCTTAATTGACAAATATATGGATCGAAGTTGGACTACATTCACCGTTGTGTAATAAAAGGAACACACGCAGTTCGAAATAGTGGTTGTATGGTCATCCCGAACTTGTGAATATCGTGATAGGTCAAAATATTACTGTTATTGTCATTTGGGCAAATTTCACAGTGCGGATACGTCCTTAATTGACAAATATATGGATCGAAGTTGGATTACATTCACCGTTGTGTAATAAAAGGACCACACGCAGTTCGAAATAGTAGTTATATCGGTCATCCCGAACTTGTGAATATCGTGATAGGTCAAAATATTACTGTTATAGTCATTTGAACCAATTCTACAGTGCGGATACGCCCTTAATTGACAAATTCATGGATTGAAGATGGAGTACATTGACAGTGGTGTAATAAAAGTACCACACGCATTTCGAAATATTGGTTATATGGGTCATCCCGAACTTGTGAATATCGTGATAGGTCAAAATATTACTGCTATAGTCATTTGGGCAAATTTCACAGTGCGGATACGGCCTTAATTGACAAATATATGGATTGAAGATGGACTACATTGGCCGTTGTGTAATAAAAGGACCACACGCACTTCGAAATATTGGTTATATGGGTCATCCCGAACTTGTGAATATCGTGATAGGTCCAAATATGATAGTGATAGTCATTTGTGCCAATTCTACAGTGCGGATACGCCCTTAATTGACAAATATATGGATTGAAGTTGGACTACATTGACCGTTGTGAAAGAAAGGGACCGCACGCAGTTCGAAATATTGGTTATATGGGTCATCTCGAACTTGTGAATATCGTGATAGGTCAAAATATTACTGTTATAGTAATTTGGGCAAATTTCACAGTGCGGATACGCCCTTAATTGACAAATATAAGGATTGAAGTTGGACTACATTGACCGTTGTGAAAGAAAAGGACCACACGCAGTTCGAAATATTGGTTATATGGGTCATCCCGAACTTGTGAATACCGTGATAGGTCGAAATATGATTTTTATGATTTTTATGATAAAGAACGCATAGGCACAGGGAAAATCTTTTAACCTAAGTTTGTGTCTGGAGTTTCGCATCCAGATTTGGATTTTGTTTTGATGTCGGAATGTTCCGATGTGTATTGGATTAATGTCCAATATTGTTTGTTGAGATACAAATTAATTTGCTTGAAATGGATTAGCCGAATGGCTTTGTTTTGGGTATGCAGGCAATGGTCCCGCGTTGAGCAGATTAAATTGTTTTAGTGGTACATGGTCGCTAATCAGCCGATATTTGAGGAAGCGATGAATGAACTAACTTATCCCGAAGACTAGGATTTTTCTTGTATGCAATTATTGCCCGTGAATCCGACAATTCGGCGTGCTCGTCAGCGAATGACTTGAACTCATCTTTGAGAATTCCAGCCACTTCTACGTTATGTCTGTTGTATACCAGTGGGTAACACACGAAGGTTTTGGGTGTCCCATAACCCGCTAATTGATTAATACCTGTATGCCATAGGGTCTGAAGTTCCCCTATCCAATACCCCTCCCTTACTTTGCGGTGGATAGTTGTTTCTTCCACAGATTCCGTCACAGTGGTTTGTTCAATAGGTTGGAAACTAAAGTGTAGTCTGACACTGTGACCGTCTACATTAAAGTGCTGTGCAACAAATGTGTCCTTCTCATTATAAATGTCACTGATATGCCTTTGAATTCTCTTTTTTATTGAATTTTGTGTTTCTCCAACATATTGCATTTTGCATCTCTTGCATGTGATTAGGTAAATAAGATTTTCAGAGTCACAATCCAAATTGTTGCACATACGATAAACATTTTTGGTCTGGTGACTGAAGAAAGACGAGCCCGTGTTAAGGTAGTTCATTTTGTTCAGACTACAGACCTTTTTTGAGCAAAATTTAGAAGATCCCGAACCCAATACGGGACGCCGAATGCTTATTTTCTGAGGTATATGTTCAGTATCGTTAGAAATTGTTGGGTTTTCAATTTGGAAAATGGTTTCGGACTTTATGCTGCGGAGGAATCTCTTCGAGTATCCCCGCGAGCGCAAGGCCAGGAACAGTGTATTACATGCTTGATTGAAAGATGTCAGACTGCTACTGTTTCTATGGAACCTGATGACTTGTGATTTGATTATCCCCTTGAATGTATGAGGTGGATGGAATGAATATTTGTCCAGGAGTTGATGTGAATCACTCGGTTTGAAATATACCTTGGTGTCGAGAATTGAATTAGCTTTAAATTGTTCCCCCTTAAAAATGGTGAGGTCCAGGAAATCGATGGATGTTTCTGATTGCGTGCGTGTGAGCTTGATGTGTAGAGAGTGATTATTCAAAATATTAAAAAATTGGTCCAAATCTGCTACGGAATGAGGCCATACCAAGAAAATGTCATCGAGGTATCGTAGATATGTGAGGGGCTGTTTTGGGCAATTTGCTAGTGCCTCATCCTCCCACTGTGCCATGAATATGGAGCTAAAGTTTGGGGCCCACCGTTTTCCCATACTAACCCCCTTTATTTGTTGGTAAATTTCTCCGTTGAACTCAAAGTCATTGCCTTCGAGCGATATTTTTAAGAACTCAAGAATTTCTTTCGTGGGCCGGCGGTGGTCAGAATAAAATTCGAACGCACGTTCGACCGCTGTGATGCCTTCTTCGATTGGAATATTCGTATACATATTTTTTACATCGAACGAGACCAGGAGAGCATCACTTGGGATTTTAATTTGCGAAAGTTTAGCGAGTAAGTCCTCTGTGTTTTTTATGTAACTGGGGTGCCGGTTTGCGACTGGTTTTAGGAAAAAGTCAATATATCTTGAAAGATTGTATGACTCGGAATTGCAATCCGAAATGATCGGTCGGCCTGGAGGTGTGAGAGTGTCTGTCCACGATTCCACGGGCTTATGTATTTTAATACTCATATAGAATCTCCTAGTTCTAGAGCTGCGTTTGGCACAAAGATGTCCTAACTCCTTTCTGTCAATGATGTCTTTTTCATAAAGTTTGTTGAGAACATCGTTGAATTTTTTAATATTTTTTGGCCAAATAACTGAATCTATCTTTTTATAAAATTCTACATTGTTTAACTGACGTAAAGCCTCTTTGATATAATTTTCTCTGGACATAATTACCGTCGCAGAGCCTTTGTCGGCGGGCTTGATAACAATTTTCCTATTCTTTTTAAATTTAAACAGAGCCCGCCGTTCTGAAGCACACAAATTTTGCTTATTATGGTAAATGTCTAAGCCCTTAACCCTTTCTGTTACATTCGAGCGGCCTCTGACAATTGCCGGGTCAGCATGTTTGTCGTCTGGGACCCAGCCCGTCTTGTCTTTGAAAGGTTTATGAGCTCCATTCGAATACCTAAATTTGTCAAAGAGGCACGTTTTCTGAAAAAAGGTGTGACCCGGATTTGAACCGTTCAGTTCATTGGTCACCTTGTGGTCCTTAAAGAACGGTGGTCCAAATTCCTGGCCAGTTTCGTCATCCACAAATCTCACCTTTGTTCTGTCAAAATCTGCTGGTGTGGGTACAAACGCTAAGCCGCGCGATAGCAGTGATTTTTCATCGGCTGAGAGGACCATGTTACCAGTTAGGTTAACGATATTTGTCCCCATGCCTAGGTCCGCTGGGCGGCTTTTGCCCTTACCCTGATTTAGTTTAAAGGACACACAAGGTCAATGCTGTCTAACCATTTCCTGTACAAGCGATTGGCAGTCGCTTCATTCCAGTGAACCTCCTCAGATTTAGGATGTTTTGAAACGCACGTTTTGAAAAGATGGGAGGGTGCTTTCGGTAGTATTATAATTTGGTCCTTTTTTCTGACCGAAACTGCTCGATTAATTTCGTCTATTGTGCGTTTGTGGTCTGGCCGAAGTTCCTTAGAATAGTTGAGCTCCGTGAAATAAATTTGTGCTTTGGGGAATGCTCTACTGATTGCGCTCAACATGTTACTTACACCTTTTGACATGGATGAGTGAGGTTCACTGCGGTCGTTAATTCCAATATTCAAAATGATTTTTTCGGGATGGGACAAGCCCTTGTAATTTGAAGCCATGCGCCGAAAGTCAGAAAGTTTGGCACCTGGGTAACATTCAACCTGGATGTCAGAATGACAGTCCATGTTTATGCGCGAAAGATTGGAGGCGCCCCATAGAAGTATCCTCCTCGTTACATTAGGTAGAGTCCATTTTTGTTTGGGGCCTTGGTGCCGAAATTTCCAAAATTTTGCCGATGTGGGGTCATAATTATTTGCTTGATTCCCCCGAGGTGATTTCTCACCCGAGGGTTGTGTATGAGATGATATTGGTGATGTGATGTTATTTGCAGCCAGTGAAGATGGGCTGGTTCGTACATCTGGCCGTTTGTTCACGACAGGCGGAGTAGGTGATTGTCGTTGCCGCTTCCCTGCAGTAGAGCGTAACGGTGTCTCCAGGACCTCGTTAGCTATACTGGCGGGTACTATCAGTTGGGTCGCAAGTGACTTTGGCCAAAACTGCTCGAATGAGCTGAGTGTTGTTGACGTGAGTTTTTGTTTGTAGTTCTTGCGCCCCCATTTGATAGCAATGGATTTGGCACGAGCAAAGTCTAGGTCACCGGTGCTTAAGGCAGTGGCAACCTTGACCTTTATCGAATGAATTTGCCGCATGTAGTGACTCATTGTAAGTTCTATCATATTCCAGGCCCAGTTTTCCGATGTCCGTTTGTATTGCTGTTCTAAGTCTGAGTCCTTGAGTGGTGTTTTAAAGTGAGTGGTGATATGATAGATGATGGTATGATGTATGAGAGATGATGTACATAAAATGTATACACAATTGAAAACAGAGAAAAAAACATAAAACAAATACCTAAAGAAAAATAATAACTTGAACGAGAAAAAATACCTGAAGTCTGAGAAATAAACACAAATAATCCAGATGAGTCGAAAAAAGCACAAATATATATAGGGAGTCACACTGTCTTGCCAACGTTTCGAATAACAATATTCTTCGTCAGGGCTATGGATGCGAATCCTGACCTCTGTAATTTTTGGCGAGATTATGTACTATCCAGGGACTTAATTCCATCCGCATCCCCGTTGTTCCAAAGGAAGTGGCGGGGACTTGGATCTTTTAGAAATGGGTGAAAGTACATCCGCTGTAATTTGATATTCTCAGATATATCGGCGTGGTGCCTTTGACACAGAGATATCATGGATGTATGGGTCGTTGTGTGTTGTAATTTTATGCGACCAACAGGATGTAGTGTTAACAAAGAATCAAAGATACGGGACAGCAGATATTTGTTTGCAATGGTACCGACATGCGCATTATAGTGTTATTTGGGTGAAAACATATGAATTGTCAAAATGCCGTGAACAGGAGTTTGCTTAAGTTAATTCAGTTTCATGATTGATTGCTGAACAATGTGTGAAATTTTGTAGACCCTGGCGTACATGTGATGTTCTGTTTCAACTCCGTGATTCGAATGAATGCTGGAAGTTCAAAGAATTTCTCCATATTCTGTACAACTTTCCCCCGATAAAGTAAGCAAAAACAAGGGGTGGTTAAATAAATATTAGAACCCTCATGCATACACAGGGCATGAATCCGCACCCGACAGTGTGAAGTGACAGTTGTATTTTACAGAACAAACTTGGTATACCTGGCACGAGCCAAATATGATTTTTATGATAAAGAACGCATAGGCACAGGGAAAATCTTTTAACCTAAGTTTGTGTCTGGAGTTTCGCATCCAGATTTGGATTTTGTTTTGATGTCGGAATGTTCCGATGTGTATTGGATTAATGTCCAATATTGTTTGTTGAGATACAAATTAATTTGCTTGAAATGGATTAGCCGAATGGCTTTGTTTTGGGTATGCAGGCAATGGTCCCGCGTTGAGCAGATTAAATTGTTTTAGTGGTACATGGTCGCTAATCAGCCGATATTTGAGGAAGCGATGAATGAACTAACTTATCCCGAAGACTAGGATTTTTCTTGTATGCAATTATTGCCCGTGAATCCGACAATTCGGCGTGCTCGTCAGCGAATGACTTGAACTCATCTTTGAGAATTCCAGCCACTTCTACGTTATGTCTGTTGTATACCAGTGGGTAACACACGAAGGTTTTGGGTGTCCCATAACCCGCTAATTGATTAATACCTGTAGGCCATAGGGTCTGAAGTTCCCCTATCCAATACCCCTCCCTTACTTTGCGGTGGATAGTTGTTTCTTCCACAGATTCCGTCACAGTGGTTTGTTCAATAGGTTGGAAACTAAAGTGTAGTCTGACACTGTGACCGTCTACATTAAAGTGCTGTGCAACAAATGTGTCCTTCTCATTATAAATGTCACTGAGATGCCTTTGAATTCTCTTTTTTATTGAATTTTGTGTTTCTCCAACATATTGCATTTTGCATCTCTTGCATGTGATTAGGTAAATAAGATTTTCAGAGTCACAATCCAAATTGTTGCACATACGATAAACATTTTTGGTCTGGTGACTGAAGAAAGACGAGCCCGTGTTAAGGTAGTTCATTTTGTTCAGACTACAGACCTTTTTTGAGCAAAATTTAGAAGATCCCGAACCCAATACGGGACGCCGAATGCTTATTTTCTGAGGTATATGTTCAGTATCGTTAGAAATTGTTGGGTTTTCAATTTTGAAAATGGTTTCGGACTTTATGCTGCGGAGGAATCTCTTCGAGTATCCCCGCGAGCGCAAGGCCAGGAACAGTGTATTACATGCTTGATTGAAAGATGTCAGACTGCTACTGTTTCTATGGAACCTGATGACTTGTGATTTGATTATCCCCTTGAATGTATGAGGTGGATGGAATGAATGTTTGTCCAGGAGTTGATGTGAATCACTCGGTTTGAAATATACCTTGGTGTCGAGAATTGAATTAGCTTTAAATTGTTCCCCCTTAAAAATGGTGAGGTCCAGGAAATCGATGGATGTTTCTGATTGCGTGCGTGTGAGCTTGATGTGTGGAGAGTGATTATTCAAAATATTAAAAAATTGGTCCAAATCTGCTACGGAATGAGGCCATACCAAGAAAATGTCATCGAGGTATCGTAGATATGTGAGGGGCTGTTTTGGGCAATTTGCTAGTGCCTCATCCTCCCACTGTGCCATGAATATGGAGCTAAAGTTTGGGGCCCACCGTTTTCCCATACTAACCCCCTTGATCTGTTGGTAAATTTCTCCGTTGAACTCAAAGTCATTGCCTTCGAGCGATATTTTTAAGAACTCAAGAATTTCTATCGTGGGCCGGCGGTGGTCAGAATAAAATTCGAACGCACGTTCGACCGCTGTGATGCCTTCTTCGATTGGAATATTCGTATACATATTTTTGACATCGAACGAGACCAGGAGAGCATCACTTGGGATTTTAATTTGCGAAAGTTTAGCGAGTAAGTCCTTTGTGTTTTTTATGTAACTGGGGTGCCGGTTTGCGACTGGTTTTAGGAAAAAGTCAATATATCTTGAAAGATTGTATGACTCGGAATTGCAATCCGAAATGATCGGTCGGCCTGGAGGTGTGAGAGTGTCTGTCCACGATTCCACGGGCTTATGTATTTTAATACTCATATAGAATCTCCTAGTTCTAGAGCTGCGTTTGGCACAAAGATGTCCTAACTCCTTTCTGTCAATGATGTCTTTTTCATAAAGTTTGTTGAGAACATCGTTGAATTTTTTAATATTTTTTGGCCAAATAACTGAATCTATCTTTTTATAAAATTCTACATTGTTTAACTGACGTAAAGCCTCTTTGATATAATTTTCTCTGGACATAATTACCGTCGCAGAGCCTTTGTCGGCGGGCTTGATAACAATTTTCCTATTCTTTTTAAATTTAAACAGAGCCCGCCGTTCTGAAGCACACAAATTTTGCTTATTATGGTAAATGTGTAAGCCCTTAACCCTTTCTGTTACATTCGAGCGGCCTCTGACAATTGCCGGGTCAGCATGTTTGTCGTCTGGGACCCAGCCCGTCTTGTCTTTGAAAGGTTTATGAGCTCCATTCGAATACCTAAATTTGTCAAAGAGGCACGTTTTCTGAAAAAAGGTGTGACCTGGATTTGAACCGTTCAGTTCATTGGTCACCTTGTGGTCCTTAAAGAACGGTGGTCCAAATTCCTGGCCAGTTTCGTCATCCACAAATCTCACCTTTGTTCTGTCAAAATCTGCTGGTGTGGGTACAAACGCTAAGCCGCGCGATAGCAGTGATTTTTCATCGGCTGAGAGGACCATGTTACCAGTTAGGTTAACGATATTTGTCCCCATGCCTAGGTCCGCTGGGCGGCTTTTGCCCTTACCCTGATTTAGTTTAAAGGACACACAAGGTCAATGCTGTCTAACCATTTCCTGTACAAGCGATTGGCAGTCGCTTCATTCCAGTGAACCTCCTCAGATTTAGGATGTTTTGAAACGCACGTTTTGAAAAGATGGGAGGGTGCTTTCGGTAGTATTATAATTTGGTCCTTTTTTCTGACCGAAACTGCTCGATTAATTTCGTCTATTGTGCGTTTGTGGTCTGGCCGAAGTTCCTTAGAATAGTTGAGCTCCGTGAAATAAATTTGTGCTTTGGGGAATGCTCTACTGATTGCGCTCAACATGTTACTTACACCTTTTGACATGGATGAGTGAGGTTCACTGCGGTCGTTAATTCCAATATTCAAAATGATTTTTTCGGGATGGGACAAGCCCTTGTAATTTGAAGCCATGCGCCGAAAGTCAGAAAGTTTGGCACCTGGGTAACATTCAACCTGGATGTCAGAATGACAGTCCATGTTTATGCGCGAAAGATTGGAGGCGCCCCATAGAAGTATCCTCCTCGTTACATTAGGTAGAGTCCATTTTTGTTTGGGGCCTTGGTGCCGAAATTTCCAAAATTTTGCTGATGTGGGGTCATAATTATTTGCTTGATTCCCCCGAGGTGATTTCTCACCCGAGGGTTGTGTATGAGATGATATTGGTGATGTGATGTTATTTGCAGCCAATGAAGATGGGCTGGTTCGTACATCTGGCCGTTTGTTCACTACAGGCGGAGTAGGTGATTGTCGTTGCCGCTTCCCTGCAGTAGAGCGTAACGGTGTCTCCATGACCTCGTTAGCTATACTGGCGGGTACTATCAGTGGGGTCGCAAGTGACTTTGGCCAAAACTGCTCGAATGAGCTGAGTGTTGTTGACGTGAGTTTTTGTTTGTAGTTCTTGCGCCCCCATTTGATAGCAATGGATTTGGCACGAGCAAAGTCTAGGTCACCGGTGCTTAAGGCAGTGGCAACCTTGACCTTTATCGAATGAATTTGCCGCATGTAGTGACTCATTGTAAGTTCTATCATATTCCAGGCCCAGTTTTCCGATGTCCGTTTGTATTGCTGTTCTAAGTCTGAGTCCTTGAGTGGTGTTTTAAAGTCCGACACTAGGCCGGGCACCTTGCTGTTGAGAAAATTTGGGAGGACTTCGAAATATTGGTTATATGGGTCATCCCGAACTTGTGAATATCGTGATAGGTCCAAATATGATAGTGATAGTCATTTGTGCCAATTCTACAGTGCGGATACGCCCTTAATTGACAAATATATGGATTGAAGTTGGACTACATTGACCGTTGTGAAAGAAAAGGACCACAGGCAGTTAGAAATATTGGTTATATGGGTCATCCCGAACTTGTGAATATCGTGATAGGTCAAAATATTACTGTTATAGTAATTTGGGCAAATTTCACAGTGCGGATACGCCCTTAATTGACAAATATATGGATCGAAGTTGGACTACATTCACCGTTGTGTAATAAAAGGACCACACGCAGTTCGAAATATTTGTTATATCGGTCATCCCGAACTTGTGAATATTGTGATAGGTCAAAATATGATAGTTATAGTGATTTGAACCAATTCTACAGTGCGGATACGCCCTTAATTGACAAATTCATGGATTGAAGATGGAGTACATTGACAGTGGTGTAATAAAAGTACCACACGCAGTTCGAAATAGTGGTTATATGGGTCATCCCGAACTTGTGAATATCGTGATAGGTCAAAATATTACTGTTATAGTCATTTGGGCAAATTTCACAGTGCGGATACGGCCTTAATTGACAAATATATGGATTGAAGATGGACTACATTGACCGTTATGAAAGAAAAGGACCACACGCAGTTCGAAATATTGGTTATATGGGTCATCCCGAACTTTTGCGTGGCTCGTGATTATTGTAGAATGGGTACATTTTAATGAGTGTGCGAAATTTCAGTACCCATAGTGCAGTGGAAAGTGCGCACGGACTCTTGAGGTGGGGTCATGGTGTCATATGAGTGTGCGAAATTTCAGTACCAAGAGTGCAGTGGAAAGTGCGCACGGGCTCTTAATGTGGGGTCATGGTGTCACATTGGGTTAAACGAGGTTTCCGTGACTCGTGATGACCCATAATATAGGAGTTCGAACTCCGTGGCTCGTGATTATTGTAGAGTGGGTACATCTTAATGAGTGTGCCAAATTTCAGTGCCCATAGTGCAGTGGAAAGTGCCCACGGGCTCTAAATGTGGGGTCATGGTGTCATATTGGGTAAAACTATGTATCCGTGACCCGTGATGACCCAGAATATAGGAGTTCGAACTGCGTGGCTCGTGATTATTGTAGAGTCGGTACATGCCGATGACGTTGCCAAATTTCAGTTACCATAGTTGAGATGAAAGTTCGCAAGGGTTCATAATGTGGGGTCAGATTTTCCTATTGCGTAAAATTAGGTATCCGTGACCCGTGGTGACCCTGAATATGGCAGTGATTATTGTAGATTTGGTATCTGTCGTTATTCATTCCAAATTTCAGGACCAACTGTGGTCCGGAAAATGCACACAATGCACATTGGGTTAATATATTGATAATAAACGCTCTTTATTGCTAATTGTTAGTGCCTCTTCATGTCATTTGATGTCAACACCACCCTGTCGTGAAATTCACCGCGTAATTTTCCTTTTGTGTACCACATTGCTTGCATATTTTCTGGGCTGAATAATAAACGCTCTCTGCGTATCGTGCAATTGATTAATACCCCTTTAAGTCATATGAGGTCAAAGGTGCCTATTCCATAACATTACCCTTGTCAAGTGATTAATCTGTACTAACGTTTCTACATATCGTCTAAGCTTATAATGAACGCTATTTATTGTTGTTCATAGTTGCCCCTTTAAGGAGTATGAGATCAACGGAAACAACCCCATATTACCCAACGGGATAATTTATCCCAGTGTGTCAATTTTCACCTTCCAGATTGCAACTATTGTTTATATATAATAAATTAATTAGTTAAATTAATTACTATTGCCATTTTAAGACATCTGATATCAACGGGTTACCTGAGTCAAATTACCCACATTTTCAAATGTTCAGCTCCGGTGGTTCGCCTATAGCCAAAAAACAAATATATATATAATTCTTAGTGCCCTTTTAAGACACCCGAGAGCAACGGGACCTGTATAATAGCGCTCTTCGGGTAAAATAACATCTATATATGACACCAGAGTCAATAAAACCATGAATACAAGCTATGAATGATATGCCCTCGCAGTTGATGAGGTCTCGAGAATCAGACTTGTCATTACTTACCACGGAGCCAAGAACGGTAACTCTAGCCGCGCTTGCACGCAGTAGCCGCGCCGCGCCGCGCCACACAGAGTTGTCTATCTCATATATATATATATATATATATATATATATATATATATATATATATATATATATGTGGGTACTTCATAGAATCGAAAACGCGTGTAGGAACGGGCATCCTCACGGCAATGTCGGCTTATAAGACATCTTTACTACACATGACAGCCGATGGACAATTGGTCTCTATATATGTACCAAAATTACGCCGCGTTGGTGACTGGCAAATTCCAGGGAATGCCGATTGAGCTCAAACTTGCTACCTACGGGAAGTGTCATATATATGAGTGTGTCCTTTATAGACTCGAACCGATTGAGCTCAAACTTGCTAAATATTGACTGGGAAATTCCAGGGAATGCCGATTGAGCTCAAACTTGCTACCTACGGGAAGTGTCATATATATGTGTGTGTCCTTTATAGACTCGAACCGATTGAGCTCAAACTTGCTAAATACGGGAAGTGTCATGGACGGGTTCATTGAAAAAAAAAAAATCGGGTAAAATTGAAAAACAAAATTAAATAGGCACAATTAACTCCTTGAAAAAACAAAAAAAATCGGGTAAAATTTAAAAACAAAAAAATAATTAACTCATTGAAAAACAAAAAAATAAATTAAAATTGTCATGTTTCTGACTATTGCCGAAATTTGCTGCAAATGCAGCACAAGTGTCTCGGAACCTGTTGCAATTGCTTTTTCGAACAAAGCCATGGGACGAATGCCGCCAGTGGCGGGCTAACCTGCTAGTCTATTATATATTTTGGAACTTCTGTCTGTATGTATGTATTTGTTTTATAGACTCGAAAAACTGCTCGACCGATCCGACTCAAATTTGGTGTGTATGCCTACTTTGATCCGGGGAACAATATGAGCGGGTCCAATTTTACGTGCGTCCGTGTCCTTGACCTTGACCTCGCTCAAATACGCTCATATAGGCATGTTTCTGGACCTCGACCGATCCCACTCAAATTTGGTAGCTGGTTCTACTTTGATCACGGGAACAATATGGGCGGGTCCAATTTCACTTGCGACCGTGTCCTTGACCTTGACCTCGCTCATATACGCTCATATAGGCATGTTTCTGGACCTCGACCAATCCGACTCAAATTTGGTATAATGTAGGCCTACTTTGATCCCGGGAACAATATGGGTGGGTCCAATTTCACGTGCGACCATGTCCTTGAACATATTCGCTCATATAGGCATGTTTCCGGGCCGATCGAACAATAGTTTGCCCATGCGGAGACGATCACAAAAAAATCCCTAAATAGACCGGACGAAGAGGGCCGGGCACATCGGCTAGTGTTGTCTATTTTCGTAGACGTATTTTACTCAACAAAAAGCCAACAATAAGACGTTAAAAGTTAGTTGACACCCATACAATTCTCTGATTACGCAGTTTATGAAGTTTATGTCGGGCATCCGCTTGCTGGATGCTGATTATCTATGTTAAATTCTAGAATTCTAGAATATGCAGCTATTAAAGCATATACAAGCACGGTAATCTTCCATTCAATCATATTTTAGATTGACTAGGGATCTCTGATTTTTTAATATAAGATATAAAAAAGCAAAGAATCCTACAGTTACAAATATTATTATATGGATGTTAAACCTTTGGTTACTAAATGCGCTGTAATCAGTGTTCGCGCTGCCGGTAGCCAAATTAGCCAATGGCTAATCTTTTTCGAATTTGGCTAATAAAAATTTCATTTGGCTAAACTTTTGGCTAAACTTTTTTTGACCCCAAATGGAGACTGAAAGCATGAATTTTTGGCAAGTGGGTTTTCAATTCTGTGATGTGAACGATCTAGTCCGAAAACATTGTAAGTGGGAATATATCGCCGACTGTACAAAAGGAAACCCGATCGCGGACAGTACGAAGGGAAACCCGTCACTCTGCACGAAACAGCAAAATATCATTATTTTACATTTAATCCGCTAATCCCCCATTGTCTGTCTGGTCACTCACGGGACTCCTGCACAATGCATGTTTATGATGACATTGTATTTATGGCGGTCAAGGTTTATGAGCACCAAGTGTAAGACAATAGCTTAATCAGCCAAATGTGAATCACGACAGATATTTTATGGCTATTTGTCGTCAATACCGATACATTCAAAATAATATGCATGCTTTTATGACAGATTGCAATTTGATAATGGCGTAACAATATTAAGTTATTAGTTTCCAGATGTCACTTAAATATTTTCGCAAGGATAATTAATATTTAATGATTTTTAAAAAGATATTGATATAAAACAAAAAATTAATGACATTAAGAAGGACAATCCCGGGTTACCCCCCCCCCCCCCCCCCCCCCCCCAAATCACTCTTCCTGTGTCTGTTAGATTTGACGTTTTAGTCATTAATTGTGAACCGACCAGAAAACGATGATTTAATTTGGCCATAGTTTTTTTTAATTTGGCTAAAAAACATTTGGCTAAAGTTTTTTTCATTTGGCTAATAAAATTTTCATTTGGCTAAACTTTTGGCTAAAGTTTTTTTCGGTCCAGCGCGAACACTGGCTGTAATGAGAATTGACTTGAATCCTATTGATTAATTTGTAGGAATTCTTAGCTATTAAGTTCAACAAGCAGTAACATATAAAAAATAGAAAAGAATCATGCAGTTACAAATATTATTATATGGATGTTAATTCTGTGATGACTAAATGTGCTATAAAGAGCAGCGACTTGAATCCTATTGATTCATTTGTAGGAATGCTCAGCTATTAAATTCAACATGCAGTAACAGATTGTTTGAATTATTAGCTAAACATTCATACAAATGAATCATTAAACATTAGTGTTATGGGTGTCTGAACCTGGCTATTACAAGGCACATTATTATTCCTCGCTACTAACGTGTCAAGTGAGCAGGGACGTGGGCTGGAGGTTATCCAATGTTGGGGCGTCCACCTTGGAATTTCCAACCGCACCATCCCCTTGAAACAGACCAAACTCATGCACAAGGCCTGGGCTTTGGTTTTCCCCAACTGCATGACACATTATAGCTCTAGATTGTATACCATTCTGAAGTGAATTGATCAGTAGCCTTTGATTGGCCACCATGCAAACCGGGGGAGAAACTCAGGATACATGGGCCCAGTGAGAAAATGTGGATATCTGAATCTGAAAATTGCAAAAAAACATATAAACTGGCTTCAAGATTCCCAAGTGTTGGAAGTTTCCAACCTGGCGCCCCCACTACCACAAGATTGGAAATGTTCCCAGCAGATGGAGATAGAGATGATTTATTTTGCAAAAGAGCATACATTATTTAATACAAAGCATACTAATTAAATGGAATTAGATTATTTGTCCATTAAACCAGTTTCTTGCCAATGGGGGGGGGGTAAATGTGATATAGAAAACTAGATCACACCTGCTCCCTACTTCATGTCCACCCATCATGAGTTTTGGATCAACTCAACTCTAAAGAAGAAGTGTCCATTTGTATATGTCAAATATGGTTGATTACATGTTTAAAGCGTAGGAAAATATGCAAATGTTAGTCTAAAAACGACAAAATCCCCACTATTAAATTGTTGTCAATCAAATTAAGAGAACAATTTCAACATATTGTTGGTGTTAAATTTCAAACCAATCTATTGTAAGATAAGAAATTTGTAACTGTTGAACATTTTGACCAAAGTTGGGGATAGACACCAATTAAGCACCCCCCTCCCTACCCCCCCCCCCCCCCCCCCACCACCCCCAATCACGTCATAACCTATCAGTGATTCAGTTGAACGTGATTTCATAAGTTATATTCATGTCTGGGCGACAAACATGTGTAAATGTCCCTCAGGCGGACTTCAGAGGAGGAAATATGATGGCGCTGGAATTGAAATATTGTCACACCTGGATCTTTCAATAATGCCCAGATTAAGTAAATGAATATAACATATCATATTCTCCTGAGGGTAGATTTATATTACCATTGGTCATTCATATAAGCCTGCATGATTATGATACTATACTCATCGGGAATTTCAATATTTTATTTCTGCCTATTAATGTCACTTAATCTCCCGTATTAAGTATTTATTGTGTTATTTCTTAATATACCTGTTCTATTATGCAAATTACATAAGCTATACAGCAATTATCTGGTTTAAAATGTCAGATACACAAGACGATTTTCGGACCCAAGTGCAGAAATCGTTCGAATAAATCTCATGGACAGAACCGTCACAGCCATGGTCGGTTTGAAATAGAACCGTAACACGCACCCGTGTTGATTACGAGATCACAGCTCCCAATTATCAACCCCTATCGGGATACTTTCTCAGCTATTTTACAAAAGAATAACACGGGTACACTTTATAGTCAGTGTTTGTCTTCAGAATGCGTTTCATATTTTATACGCCACGAAAAACAAAGAAATTGCGTCCACGTGGCTTGATTTTCAGTGGTAACATGTTGATATTTACGCGTTAACTCGCTAATACCGAGTTAATTGTGGTCTAGAGTTCATGTGTCGATAACACGGCACTTCTGCAGCCTCTGTTCATTCAGGAAAGTGTAATATATTCAAGATATCTATAATTATGCGTGATTTTGTCACAAAAATGATTATTTTCGATCATCAGGAACCGTAACAAATCAGGCAAGAACCATCACACTACCGGCGATAGAACGATTTCCGATGTAACAGTTCCTACAGAGTGCAACTATGTGCTTTATTTTATTGGACGGATGTTTTACTTCAATGGGAATGAAATTGGTGTAGAAAATTTCCAAAATGGCCGCCGAAAATATGAAAAATGGTAAATATTGCCCCAGGGTGTCCTGCAATGGCTTACAAGTTGTGGTTGATATATAAAATTGGCTAATCTGTATTATACACATTGAATACTAACATGTCTGATGCACCATGGATCATTGTTTCTATTGTCACCACTGACATCACCAGAAATATTGGATTTTTCTCTCACAAACTTGACATAAATATCGGCAAAAATTAACTTTTCAGGGTTGGACAATTTTTTAAAGTAAAATGCAACTATCATTGGTATCAAAAGTATTTATTGTTTTGGTCTATCTTAAATGTGTCACACTACGGTGTTTATAGACCAAATTGCTCAAGATGGCTTCCAAAATGGCAACCCGCTACTATATGTATATATATACATTACTATTGTTGCCAATAAAACGTTAAGTACAAACATCACCAGAAATATTGGATTTTTCTCTCACAAACTTGACATAAATATCGGCAAAAATTAACTTTTCAGGGTTGGACAATTTTTTTAAGTAAAATGCAACTATCATTGGTATCAAAAGTATTTATTGTTTTGGTCTATCTTAAATGTGTCACACTACGGTGTTTATAGACCAAATTGCTCAAGATGGCTTCCAAAATGGCAACCCGCTACTATATG
This sequence comes from Siphonodentalium dalli, assembly GCA_032622095.1. Classification (NCBI taxonomy): domain Eukaryota; kingdom Metazoa; phylum Mollusca; class Scaphopoda; order Gadilida; family Siphonodentaliidae; genus Siphonodentalium; species Siphonodentalium dalli. Next base: position 107,906,250 of record CP136068.1, read on the forward strand.
TATATATATACATTACTATTGTTGCCAATAAAACGTAAAGTACAAACATGATCTCCATTGTCACCAGGGGGCCTCGGTGGCTCAATCGGTTAGGGGTACAACTCCTAGCCGTTTCGCCTTCCAGCGCTGGCGATAAGGGTTCAAATCCACATGTTTCCATCGATTTATTTTGCAAAAGAGCATACATTATTTAATACAAAGCATACTAATTAAATGGAATTAGATTATTTGTCCATTAAACCAGTTTCTTGCCAATGGGGGGGGGGGGGGTAAATGTGATATAGAAAACTAGATCACACCTGCTCCCTACTTCATGTCCACCCATCATGAGTTTTGGATCAACTCAACTCTAAAGAAGAAGTGTCCATTTGTATATGTCAAATATGGTTGATTACATGTTTAAAGCGTAGGAAAATATGCAAATGTTAGTCTAAAAACGACAAAATCCCCACTATTAAATTGTTGTCAATCAAATTAAGAGAACAATTTCAACATATTGTTGGTGTTAAATTTCAAACCAATCTATTGTAAGATAAGAAATTTGTAACTGTTGAACATTTTGACCAAAGTTGGGGATAGACACCAATTAAGCACCCCATCCCTAAGCCCCCCCCCCACCACCCCAATCGCGTCATAACCTATCAGTGATTCAGTTGAACGTGATTTCATAAGTTATATTCATGTCTGGGCGACAAACATGTGTAAATGTCCCTCAGGCGGACTTCAGAGGAGGAAATATGATGGCGCTGGAATTGAAATATTGTCACACCTGGATCTTTCAATAATGCCCAGATTAAGTAAATGAATATAACATATCATATTCTCCTGAGGGTAGATTTATATTACCATTGGTCATTCATATAAGCGGGCATGATTATGATACTATACTCATCGGGAATTTCAATATTTTATTTCTGCCTATTAATGTCACTTAATCTCCCGTATTAAGTATTTATTGTGTTATTTCTTAATATACATGTTCTATTATGCAAATTACATAAGCTATACAGCAATTATCTGGTTTAAAATGTCAGATACACAAGACGATTTTCGGACCCAAGTGCAGAAATCGTTCGAATAAATCTCATGGACAGAACCGTCACAGCCATGGTCGGTTTGAAATAGAACCGTAACACGCACCCGTGTTGATTACGAGATCACAGCTCCCAATTATCAACCCCTATCGGGATACTTTCTCAGCTATTTTACAAAAGAATAACACGGGTACACTTTATAGTCAGTGTTTGTCTTCAGAATGCGTTTCATATTTTATACGCCACGAAAAACAAAGAAATTGCGTCCACGTGGCTTGATTTTCAGTGGTAACATGTTGATATTTACGCGTTAACTCGCTAATACCGAGTTAATTGTGGTCTAGAGTTCATGTGTCGATAACACGGCACTTCTGCAGCCTCTGTTCATTCAGGAAAGTGTATTATATTCAAGATATCTATAATTATGCGTGATTTTGTCACAAAAATGATTATTTTCGATCATCAGGAACCGTAACAAATCAGGCAAGAACCATCACACTACCGGCGATAGAACGATTTCCGATGTAACAGTTCCTACAGAGTGCAACTATGTGCTTTATTTTATTGGACGGATGTTTTACTTCAATGGGAATGAAATTGGTGTAGAAAATTTCCAAAATGGCCGCCGAAAATATGAAAAATGGTAAATATTGCCCCAGGGTGTCCTGCAATGGCTTACAAGTTGTGGTTGATATATAAAATTGGCTAATCTGTATTATACACATTGAATACTAACATGTCTGATGCACCATGGATCGTTGTTTCTATTGTCACCACTGACATCACCAGAAATATTGGATTTTTCTCTCACAAACTTGACATAAATATCGGCAAAAATTAACTTTTCAGGGTTGGACAATTTTTTTAAGTAAAATGCAACTATCATTGGTATCAAAAGTATTTATTGTTTTGGTCTATCTTAAATGTGTCACACTACGGTGTTTATAGACCAAATTGCTCAAGATGGCTTCCAAAATGGCAACCCGCTACTATATGTATATATATACATTACTATTGTTGCCAATAAAACGTTAAGTACAAACATGATCTCCATTGTCACCAGGGGGCCTCGGTGGCTCAATCGGTTAGGGGTACAACTCCTAGCCGTTTCGCCTTCCAGCGCTGGCGATAAGGGTTCAAATCCACATGTTTCCATCGTGGACTTTGTAACTCGAAATCGTTATCTGGGAAAGTTGCCAGTTACTTGCCGATGGCCGGTGGTTTGCCGCACATGATCGACGAGTTTATCAGCCATTGAAATCACTGTTAGATTAGCCGTAAGTGTGCGGATTTCCTCCACCATTAAAACTGGCAATGTCGTGATATGGCCTTAGTGGCTAAAGCGACATAAAACCCCAATCAATCAATCAATCAATCCATTGTCACCAAAAGACCGGTCCCAAATCAAAGGCAATTAACATGCCGTCCAATTAACACCCACGCTACCTAATTACCCGAATTGAATAGGGGCCGAACAAGCCCGAAAACAAGCCCGGCCGAAAGAGCCCTGGACCGAAAAGTCCAAGACCGAAACGTCCCTGGGCGATTCGGTCCAGGGCTGGTTCGGCCGGGCTTGTTCGGCCGGGATTGTTCGGCCCATGGTTTGGGCCGAATAGTCTCACCTAAAAATGTTTTTATCAGTAGGATATTTGGATGTTTATATATATTTTCCTTTGTATGTTATTTTATTATTATAATAAAGCATTTAATATTTTGATTAAAGTGTATAAAAGGGTAGCATTGCTCTAGTTTATATTATATATCTTGATCTTATGATTTAATATTCTTACCTGTGTAAGCCGAAACGACCCGCTCCCCTGATACGGACCCTGGCTTAGGCCACTATATACGAACCCCGGCTGACACAGACCTCAATTAAAATATGAAATTTTATTTACATACCGTACTCGTATTTAAATTCGCGCAGTACTAATTTTCGCTGGGTTTTGGATTCGCTCACTTTAAAGGTACTCAATCCGTAAAGAGGGTCCCCATCTCAACAGATTCCAACAACAACAATCCGATCAGAGGGTCCTATATTACTATTTCTTTGGCTTTGGGGGTAAAAAATATTTGATTCCAGTCGAGGAACCCATCAAACAAAGCTCTGGGTTATTAGATATTGATTTTTGAAATGTGTTAATTGCTCGAGATGAGTACTAATAACTGCCGTCAATTTGGTAACCTGCTCGAGATTTTACGCCAAAACTCTATTAAAACAGACAAGGATGGATAACTCTATAATCAAGTGGTAATAATAACGAAATTTTGACTGTCTTCTGGGCCAGAAAGAATTCCCGATAATGAAAAATAATAGATTTCTAAAATCGATATCTAACAAATCTGAGCTTTGATGGGTGACTTCCTCGACTCGAATCAAATATTTTTGACCCCCGAAGCCATTGAAATAGTAATTGAGAGGAGTTTTATCGGATTGAGTACCTTTAAATTCGCGCGAATTCAAAACTGACAAAAATATTTTTGTGAAAGTCTTGGATCTGATGACAGTTTCAGTTCTTAATCGTGTCTGAAGACACAAACTTGTGTATATTAAACACGATCACAGTGGATTTACATCATGTGGACCATAACTACATCGTCATTTTGTTATATGCTACAAATAATTATTGTGATATTGAAATAGTTATGGACTGCATGAACATCAATGGAACTCGAAAACAGAAAACCACAACCGAGAAGGCAACTGACTTCAGAAAAATCAAAACTTGGCTGCGGGTTGTGATGACATAACTAACTGTACTGTGTGGTCGCGATGTAACCCCAAGGTGGTTAATATAGGGGGCGTGCGTTGATACACATGCAATCTAGAATATGTGTGCTTACAAGCATCTCAACATCGTCCACGTTACCATTTGTATATACGTCGCTTGGCATTGAATTTTAAAAGCCTTTTATATGAATAGGCGTCATTCTCTATTCAGTGTCCAATGTTTCTTAATGTACGTAACTCATTAAAATAACTCTCTAGTTTTCTCTGTGGTATATTATAAATTCAGAGTCGTACTATTTACTCGTAGTTAAATTCGCACAGTACTATTTTTCGCTCAGTTTTGAATTCGTGCACCGTGCTGTGCGAATTAAAAACTGACAAAACTATTTTCGTAAAAGACTTGTATCTGGTAACAGTTTCAGTTCTTAATATTTCCTGAAGGTACCTGTCTATATCGAAGACCACCACGACGAAGAGTAACATCGAGTAGATTGTAACTGCATCAACATTTTGTTGAGAAGATGGACGGTTAGGCCTATATGCTCAACATAATCATCCTGACATTCACATAGGCCTAGTTATGGACATAAATGAAATGAACTTTAAAGAAGTCCATGTAAAACAACCACGTAGGCCTACATAGGCGGCTGGCTTGAGATACAATCAACATGTGGCATATTTAATTCAGACTGCGTGACCACGTTGTCGTCACTCTATGGTCTGTGTACATGTATATGGAGATATGCTTTCGTGTCCCTTCGTACGGGGATATATGTAGGCCCCCTATATTTCTTACAAATATTGCAGCATCGAAGATTTTATAATGATTTACATACGAATAATTGTGTTGAGAATGCACGCCCGCATGTCAATATAACTGTCTATATTCAGTCCAGCCGTCTGTAATGTATGTACATGCAACTCAATAACATAGCTCCGATTTTCCCTGTGATTTGGCATAAACTCAGGAGTCGTACTATTTTTCGCTCAGTTTTAAATTCGCGCACCCATCGATGCGCGAAATATAGTACTGCGCGAATTTAAGTACGAGTAAGGTATTGGACTTATACCAGTTATTCAGTTAACTGGAAATTAAAGACATTTATAGGGAAATTAAAGACATTTATAAAGACCGCACATATGATTCTGAAATAGCTAGGTCCATTGTGAGCTTATTTGTTTTGTTTTGTTTAATTAATTTATTTAAAATCATAATTATAAAAACGAACGCAACTATAACCTCCACAACATAATGGTATCCCAATTCACCACACCAAATTTGGTTGAAATCAGACCAGCAGCCTGGGAGAAAAATTCGGACAGACAGAGAGATCTCACTCTATATTATTTTGATTAACTTCACTGACTACCATCGACTGAACTGATTCGTTCTGCTCGGTGGTTATGATGATCCTGCATGACCTTGACCTCCAGTTATCGATCTTGTATCATCGCTTGCTCACCTCGAAACATGTTGAATGCCCGTATCCTTGCAAGAAAATCACTGGATCCAACTCTAATATCGGTAACCCTTTTTCATATTAGTATTATAGTTAATTAAGTTTCCACCATATCATGATGATTTGAGTCACTTGCCTAATTTCGCGATATAATTTATACGTTGTTCAACTTGTTGTTGTTGTTGTTGTTCAGTCCAGGTTAGTCTGACCAGACCTGGTAATATGGCTAAGGCCATCCAGGTCTGACCGCGGCGGCGCATCAGCTTAGACGGCTATTTAATTTTTTTAAATACACTTAATTTTACAAATCAACTAACATAGTCATTAATGTTAACAATATTGCAATATATATTAGCTCTGACACCTACCAGAACGTGTGTATAATTCCGTAATAATTTAATCCAAAAATCCAGTCGGAAAACATGTTGACAAAACGTGGTTAAATGGCCGAAGCAGGAGGAGCTAACATATCACATGACTACGTGCGTCTCGTGCATGGCAAACATGATTCTGCAACTCGCATTACTGTACCAGGATGTTAACAGTACGCATGTGTAACAAATTGGAGTTGGTAATTTGTAAAAACTACACGCATGCGCAGATTGTAGTTCCCCTCAACTTGAATTGTATCAGGGCAACCTGAATTGTACACTCAATGTGAACGCATGTGATTACCTTGCCGTGCGCACGGGGAACTCACAGGGGGATTCATGAAATTACGGGTCACATGCAATGGTCGACGAACACACGACATGTCAGTGTTTACGTTCTGTTATCTGTCGGATTTTACGGATAACTGACACGTAGGTGAGTGGATGGTTTCACACTTGTATTTGTATTTAGTTGATAAATACATATGCGTTGGTCCTAATTGTTACTTTTATAGGAATTATAGCCGCCTATGTTGTTTGACGCACGCCATGGATCTTTGATGGCGTAAGCCATGACACAAAGATCAAATGGATCTAAGTCCAGGTGTGACTGACAGTGTTATTTTATACACAAAACATCCACATTTTTTATTCAAAACGGGCAACGTAGCTCGTTTAAAATTAAATGGCCAATACGGCAATAGCCAATACAGTGCGACTTTCTCGTCGTCGCACACTTTTTTGAGTTCTTCAAAGAAATATTGTGGTAGAGCACAGAGGTGGGTCTTAAAATTGAAATGAACCATCAGTCGCTATCACAAACATTTATTATGGGGCTCTGAGTCTTGATCATCAGGCAGGGTCTATGGAAACACTAAGCCTACCTTAAAAGTCTTCTATATATTTATTCATCCTCATTTATCGAACGGAACACATCCAACAAGCATCACAACATGGAGACGACATCACATCACATCTATATAGTAGGTATATGCCCACCTCACGATTCGATACGTACCGGTATCACAATTTTTTCAACGATACGTATCGCGATACATTCCAGACTGAAAATTGGACCAGTTTACAACTTTTTATTGTTCTGTTGGCATTAATAGCCATTAGCCGATGTGTACTACTATTCAGCCATGTACTAGAATTATGACCACACTTGATGTTATACCATCTCGGCACCCTGTACAGTTATTTGGAAAATCAAAGATTCCTAAGGCTGAAGGGATCACTCTCACCAAAAAAAGTGCTGAAGCATGTACCTTTATTTTATCTGGATTAACGTACTTGGCTGAAGTGTGCACATATTTTGAGATATCCTTCTGAGTAACCTTTAGTTTTTGTTCTGTCATGATTTCTGTTTGAGGATAATTCATTTATATTCCAATGAAAATTAAATTTAACTGAAAACAAACTGCTTTAAGGCATCAGACTTTCAACTTAAATGCACAAAACCCAAAGTGCTTCCACACCGGCGATTTAAACTTCGCCAGCGCCCCGACAATTTTTGGAGTTAATCCGTCAGGCCCGTCTCCGATCGGCTGAGAACTTTTATCATGCGATACTTCCGACATGTTAATTTGTTATTGATTTTAAATGTCAAATATATTCAACTGACCCTCGCGATAGCGGAAGAACAATTTTGATTGGTTAACAGAAAAGTAAAAAATACGGAATCATTGCGGTTACAGCCAATGAAAAGTGTCCTCTCAGAGAGCTTGGGCAACAAAAATGCGGATCGAAAACATACCGGAATAATTACGAAACGAACCGCATATCGCACCGCCGGTAAACATCGCGATTCACCGAAACCGCAGTGAATCGTTGCAGCCCTACTATATAGACAGCTTGACTTCCAACAACATCAGACATAAGACATCAATCGAGAGATGACCAACGAAAAGGACCCCGGCGAACAAATACATGGGTCGTAGTTGCTGCCTAAATACATATCCAGAATGGATATGAATAAATATGTGAAATGTGATTGTGTCAATAAACCAACTTCCCTATTGTCGATATAAACAACTATTTTGACACAATCCTAACTGTGACGAACAGTTAGAAATAAAACCTATATGCTAGTATAAAAGGGGCATTATGAACGCAGCGTGCGATTTCCTGCATCCCTACATTATGGGGCAAATATATTTATTGCAAATGTGACAAACTCTGAACTTTCAAAACGAAGACAATATTATTAAAAACATGATATAATAACGTGTAAAAACATATAACAAATACCACATACCATCCTTGCGGAAAGCATAGGTCAGATGTCATTATAGTTTACATTAAACTTTATAACTTTAACATTCTTCAGGCATAGAAGAATTTATGCTAACACTGAGTGCGTAATACGACGGAACGATGTTGACACCTCGGCGACGAAATATGGAATGAAAAGCGCGGCAAATAACGTTACCTGTGATTGGCTGAAATCCAATAGTGTCCGACAGTTTGATCTCAGATTGTGCGCTAAATAAAGGTAGGGAATAGACTAGTGGATAAAGTATTGGGTGAAGATAGAAATACGAAATAGCAAAATAGAGATCAGGAAACGAACTGGGAACTCTATATAGTATGTCTAGGCTGCCACGCCCGTGCCATCGGGAGGTAGGGCGGGCCAAAAAAATATGCAACAACATGCCACAGCTAATGCAAACTCTCTCAGTGAAATTGGCGGGCCCAATCTGCATAGCAATTGTTTTCCTGCTTGCGTTTATACATATACATACTTTTAACTAACTAACAAAACTAATACATGATTTTAACGGGGGCTCCGTTTCAGCGCACCACTCCAGGCTCGCTCAGCTTCATCATCAACCTCAGCAGGGACACCTCAGGTACCCTCCACCCCTTATTAAAGCTCGTGGGCTATATCCAATCAATAATTTGCCACGGTCGGACATGTTAGACTTTTGGTGGGCTTTTGGTACACAAGATCACATCAAAACAACAAATTGAGGGTGAAGAAGAAGATCTCTCGATCTTTTCGACCATCCTGGGCGATTCGCGCCCTACTACAACTTCTACTCTAGGCTGCCCGTTATTTATTAAAGAATATTGGAAATAAACGTGGCAGGGTGGGTTGGTTAAGGGGGAGGATGGCGGAACTTTGCAACAAACTTCAGCCCAAAATTTACTCGATGTTGAAGTCGAGTAAATTTGCCTCTCTAAGACTCTATCGATTTTGGGCATACCAGGAAAAAACGCAAATAGGACTAGGAGCTTCGAACTTCATCAATTGGGAATGGGACTACCCACCCCTGAGCCAACTGCCCTTTTGCTGTTTTCGGGGTGGGTTGTCCCAATAAACACAGGCGGGTTGTCCCAAAATTGTTAATAGTAATTATGTTCTTTTATCATTCTTTGGTGATATATTATTAAAGTTTTTGACCAATAAATCATGTGTTTATTCATTACGGTAATTATGTCATTGTGTGGACTGGAGTAAGGAATGACACAATGTATTGACATCTTAACTGTAATTACCCGCAGAAGGGGTGCTTTCAAAACAAACATTTGATCATTTTGATGTCACCCCAGCAGGACCCTCTGCCGGCCACAGCTTGGATGGATAGACCGGAACCCACCGGCCCGGGGCTAGCCAGACCACTCAGACAGGGACCTGGATAAAGAACAAGACACCCGCCCGCCGCCGCAGACAGGGCCAGGTGGAAACAGGGGGAAGCTGGGAGACGCCCATCTCCCCTCCACTTGGCCCCCTGGGCATGATGCACAGCCAAGTGTTGACAATGTCACCAGCACATTATTATCATGAATACATTGTTGTGTTTAAGTCATATTACATGTGTATATTTAATATTTCTTATTATTATTACATCAAATACAAATCAATAAAGTACATCCTAGTTTTCTTGACATCATAATTAGTTTAATTGCCATGATAATCCCTTCACACCTCACCAGGCTGGGTTGTCACACAGCGATATGGGTCGGTTGTCTCAGCGGTGTGACATAGTTATACAGACCCCATCAATTCAATGTTCTGCCTTAATTAATTAACATTTCAGCTTGTAACTCGGGTGTTAAATTATCGGATTTTGTTGTCCTTTGCCATTGTGATAGCACAGCTTGGGAGAAAGTATACCCACTTACTATGGATTTCGTCCATTAACTTTTACCAGAGTTATGGCCCTTGTTTGACTTAGAAATTTATTAATTTAATTTTCAGCTTGTTACTTGGGCTGGGATCATCAAATTTGGTTGTGCTTTGGTGTGGTGATAGCACAGCTTGTGGGAAAGGACACCCACATACCACGGGTTTCGTTATTCATTTTTAATAGAGTTACAACCCTTGTTTGACTTGGAATATGCGATAGAGTTCACACACCCTGTGTGTGTGCTTCTATCTATGAGTATGATTTTGATATTTTTCTCCATGCAGGTAATCCGGCCAATCACAGGATGTAGACACCATCATCACAGAAAGCCGATTGATCCAGAATGGGCTGAGAAAGCCAAAAAAGAGATAAAAGGCAAAGATCCAGAAGAGAAATTGACATGGAGGACCCCTGAAGTGAGATACTTCACTTGGAATCATTGAATGATATTTACTCATAGATATGATCCCTGAAACAGATGGGAACAGAATACTGCTCAAGATATATGTAAAAAAAATTAAAATAATAGCCACGACAATAATTAATCAATTCCGTGGGAAACGCTGTGGCAACATGTGGAATCTATAATGCTAAAGCATTAAATTTTCTGTGGGACATTTTTTCCTTATTTCAAGAACAGCATACCGGTATATCTTCAGTGAAGAAATAGGTTTTAGAAGAATAACAAAACTGTAATTACTCTTGGGGCGGAATAATAGTACAGGGGGATTTTCCCCCAAAATTAAATAATAGTACAGGGGTGAAATAATCATGGGGTCATTTCCACACATATTCTTTGTTTATTCCTATAAGAACCAAGAGAAGATGTGTTAGTCCTTGTCTCATTCTTAATAAACATTTTACGTCACATTGATGTGGTTCTTATATGAAATATCAGTCAGTTGGAATATACAGTATTTGTGTAATGTATGCATGTATGAATCTGTATAATACCTATACTAGTACTCTAGTATCTACACAAATTTGTGTGTACGATTGAATGTGTACATAGTGTAAATATGTTTCTGCTTGTTTCACTATATTTAGTGACTTTGCAATAAACTTTCATTCATACAATGAAATAAAACAAATTATAGGGACCCAAATAAGCCACATACAGGGAGGATTTTTACTTGAAATTTAATAAGAGTAACTGTACATGTATGTTTAATCTGATCCCGAGAGTAACTAATATACGAGATGATCATGTTTTTTGGAACCCGATGATTATTTTGTATATACCATATGATTATTTGGATCCGAGAGTAACTATATTATGACTTGAATACACCCGTTCTTCTGTTTTAGTAGCAAATTCCTATTACATATGGTTTAGTAAAAAACACTTTAGGATGATATAATATAATGAAAAACATCCATCTCTATGTACATGTAGTTTGCTATGAGGAAATATTATGTATTGTTGCAGCTTTTGTTGTCGAAATAGTTGTGCCTATTTTAGATTAATTTAGCAATAAATATTAATAATACATTGATATGTCATAATTATTTTCAGGGTATTGACATTAAACCTATGTACACAAAGGATGATGCTGAATTTGTTCAGGGAGAAATACCAGGAAAATATCCCTTCACCAGGGGGCCATATTCTACCATGTACACATTTCGACCGTGGACTATACGTCAGGTAATTTATTATATGTATTATACACACAATGTGTTTGTACAGATTCATGTATCGTGACTCGGCTCATTTTCATGGTCATATAGCGAATCGGCGAACTTCCTCGTTGCTATATGACCATGAAAACACAGATTTTGCGGTATTGTTATCAAACTGGATCTAATTTAATGATTTATTTCAAACTGCATAATTATATTTGCGCATCCTCAAAAATGTATTAATTGATAAATTAATGAAACTTATTTGAAATGTATGTACTGAAAAAAGTGGAGAATTGCACTTGCAATGTTATTTTCTGCCAACATACCTAAACTGAAATTTATCAATACCATATAGGAGTAAAATCGGGACTGACTTCGAAGACTTATGTTCTGGATAGGCGGCTCTCCGATTTGATATCTGATTTTGAATCTATGGAAAAGTTCCAATTCACACTGATGGTACTATTTTAATGAACACCATGTCTAAACTGCGCATAATTGTAAATATTTAATTTTTTAATTTTTGGCAATAAACAAACGGAAATCAATGCGGCAACAAGAATTACTAGGATGCTTTAGATATAAAACATTTATTGAAATGTATTATATACTTCATTTTATTCACTTTTGATTACCCCAGTGGAGTATTTCACATCACTTTAAGCTAAGGGTTGTTTTCGTTTGGTTGCAGTATGCAGGGTTCAGCACAGTAGAAGAGAGCAATAAATTTTACCGAGATAACATTGCAGCTGGACAGCAGGGTCTCAGTGTGGCATTTGATCTCCCAACACATCGAGGGTGAGTGAAATAGATAGAACACAATGTGCATCTTAATCAGGAATCTTTTGTCAAATGAGTTGCGTCAGCTTAATGATAATTTCACGAGAGTGGAGCTCGAGTGAAATGTAAATATGTGCCCTCTGCAATGAGTTTGATAACAAATTTCATTCATAGCTTTGGAGATCGTGATGCAAGTTCTGTATTTATTCCACAGCCTTGTGACAGTTAAGTATAATCCTTCATTGTCATTAGAGGCTGAGTGAAGCTAAGCATATAAACTTACAAAGTTTTATTTCTGATGTTCTGTTGATGTTGACAGTTTTACCAGTGTTACTTTTGGCCATTTCTGATTTTTTTGGCCATTTTTCAGAAACTTTGGCCAAATTATAAAAACCAAATATGGGATTATCGAGAAAACCGAAACTGAAAACAAAAATATAAATTACTTATTCCTTATTCCTTATTCGCAAAATGTCGGAAAGTGTGGCAAATGGCCCCAAATTCGTAAGTGGCCAGCTGGGCGGAACATTTTGGGCCGAAAATATTTTGGGTCGAGTTCGTAAAAGTGGTCTGAAAAAGTGTTGAACCTGTGCTCGGTCGGATTTTTTTTGGAAAATGTGGCAAATGACGCCAAATTCTCAAGTGGCCAGTTGGGCGGAAAATTTTGGGTGAAAATTTTTTTGGGTCGAGTTCGTAAAAGTGGTCCAAAAAAGTGTCCGACCTGTGCTCGGTCGGATTTTTTGGGGAAAATGTGGCAAATGACCACGGCAACGTACTTAGTGAAAAATAACAAAAATTTGGGCCGAAAAAATTTGGGTCGAAATGCCTCGAAATTAGGCAAAGTCTAAAAAATGAAGGGAAAATGGCCCCAATGGGTGCAAATTCTCAAGTGGCCAGCTGGGCGGAACATTTTGGGCCAAAAAATTTGGGTCAAGTTCGTAAAAGTTAAAAAAAAATCCGACCGAGCACAGGTCGGACACTTTTTCGGACCACTTTTACGAACTCGACCCAAAAAAATTTCGACCCAAAATTTTCCGCCTAGCTGGCCACTTGAGAATTTTGCGTCATTTGCCACATTTTCCCCAAAAAATCCGACCGAGCACAGGTTCGACTTTTTTTCGGACCACTTTTACAAACTCGACCCAAAAAATTTTCGACCCAAAATGCTCCGCCCACCTGGCCACTTACGAATTTGGGGCCATTTGCCACACTTTCCGACATTTTGCGAAAAAGGAATATAAAGGAATAATCAACAAAATTCACGTTGCTAATAAAAAAGTGATTGTGAAAATGTGCATGGATGGGAAACTGGAAAAAGTTAAATACAGTAATGTCCTAAATAATGAACCCCTAAAACACAGCAGAATTACGGTATGGGAAATTTTTCAGGATTTAGTTGGAAATATGGGTTGCTGCTATTCATCGGAAAGCTTTTGGTAAATTCAACTGTCAGTTGTTGAACTTATTATCTCCAATAAATAGGTCCCTCTGCACTTCTATTTTCTGTCAACTGCTAATTTTTCCTGAACACCCCATTCCAATCTACACTTTTACATCTGATTGGGAGAATCCATTCAGTATAGAAAGGGTTATATTAAAGGTACTCAATCCGATAAAACTCCTCTCAATTACTATTTCATTGGCTTCGGGGGTCAAAAATATTTGATTCGAGTCGAGGAAGTCACCCATCAAAGCTCAGATTTGTTAGATATCGATTTTAGAAATCTATTATTTTTCATTATCGGGAATACTATCTGGCCCAGAACTCAGTCAAAATTGCGTTAAAATTACCACTTGATTTTAGAGTTATCCATCCTTGTCTGTTTGAATAGATTTGGAGTACACATCCAGAGCAGATTACGGCAGTTATTAGTACTCATCTCGAGTTAATAACAAATTTCAAAAATCAATATCTAATAACTCTGAGCTTTGTTTGATGGGTTCCTCAACTCGAATCAAATATTTTTTACCCTCAAAGCCAAAGAAATAGTAATATAGGACCCTCTGATCGGATTGTTGTTGTTGGAATCTGTTGAGATGGGGACCCTCTTTACGGATTGAGTACCTTTAACCTAATTATATTAACCTAATTACCCAATTTATTACTCATTTAGGTAAGGCCTGCGAATCTATTCGATTTGATGCGATTTGAAATCGTTCATCTGATTCGATTCGAAATCGGCTAACATGATTCAGATTTCATCAAATCTATTGTGACAGGTGCATTTCCATGCTTTGTACAGACCACAAAGCTCTTACCAGAAAAGATAATTCACTATAATAACGTAGTAAACAACTTATACCGTTATGTCTGATGGCAAGACATGTAATGTTATCGCCAACTAATCTTATCTATAACTATTTGACTCAATCTGTAAGAATGACATAAATGAACAAGAAAATTGCCATACTAGGCTGTGTGCTAGTGTCGTTCCAGGAATCATGGGAATTCCATAACACACATTTATGCCAGATTTTAGATCTTTGTTTGATTTGAGTAAATGCGAGTCTGAATCTAAGTCTTGAATATTTTTGTAAATATTGTCCGGTAAGTCTGTCAGTTCAAGCAACAGACAACACAATCATCGCAAGTGTATCGAAAAATACTGCGCTATTCAATGAAATGAAACAGGCATCACGCAATATTCTTGTCCGTATTTACATTGACATTGGTTCTCTCGTACATGTATGCTCTTATTTGTACTCAACCATTGCTTGGGCACAGAAAATACTTAGAGGTGTGTATATAAGTGCATAATCTGTGCATATTGCACTGCATCGATGATCACCAGGCAATATTAGGTGTTTCTCTGAAGTTATATGTATTTGAACTCGATTGGCTGAGTAACAATGATTCTATTCAATTCGAGATTCGATTCAAAATGAAAACAACCAATTTGCAGGGCCCTACATTTAGGACTTGAACAACTATGTGTCAATGAAGATGTTGTCAATTTGGTGTTTCTTGTTATTTTCAGCTACGACTCTGACAACCCACGAGTGTATGGAGATGTCGGCATGGCCGGTGTTGCTATTGATTCAGTGGAGGATGCCAAGCGATTATTTGACGGAATTCCACTCAATAAGATATCAACATCGATGACTATGAATGGTGCGGTTCTTCCCATCATGGCTATGTATGTTGTGGCTGCAGAGGAACAGGTGAGCATAAGAGTGGGCCTTAATCAGGTCAGGCTTTACCTACAGTAATGCCCTAATTAATCGACTCCTTAACCACAGCAGAATTATGGGTAATTTTTCAGGAATTACATGGCTTGTTGCCATTCATTGGAAAGCTAAGCTCTCACTGAGAGCTTTCCGATGAATGGCAGCAAGCCATATTTCCAACTAAATCCTGAAAAATTACCCATAATTCTGCTGTGGTTAAGGAGTCGATTATTTAGGGCATTACTGTATCTTTGTTATATTCAACAATAATATGTGAATATGGATATCACCGTTTTGTTAATTTGATAAAAGAGGTACAACTCAATATCATATATCATTCACAAAAAAATGGTTAAAAAACCATGTCCTACTATATCGGTACCATGTTAGTTTTTTTTGACAAAATAATATGTCTAGATCCATTTGAATGATTAATTAATCCTGACCGCATATGATAAGGAAGTCAATTTGCATTTAATTGTCATTGACATTTTCATTTTGTTCTAGTTTCTGTTTGCTCGATGATCGCATATTTCGGTTTTTCAATTTGGCCAAAGTTGTTGAAAAATGGCCAAAAAAGGAGCCAAAATAATTTGCCGGCCAGTGTAAACCCTGCTTTCATGAGTAAGAGAATAATTTTATTTGATGGTCAGTTGAATATTTGTTTAGTATTGTATGCCATCTGAAATTTGTAGGGTTGTAAGCAAGAGGAGTTAGCTGGAACTATTCAGAATGATATACTGAAGGAATTCATGGTGCGGAACACATACATATACCCGCCAGCACCCTCGATGAGGATTATAGGAGATGTTTTTGCCTATACATCACAGGTGTGTACTAAATATAACTAAATATATTTGTTCTTTCAGATATTTTCCAAGGGCCAATTTAAACTGAAATTTTCTGTGGCATTTAAATTTACTATGCCTATGAGAAAATATATATTAGCAGTTGATAAAATTGATCCGAAATTTAGGAACATCAATATTGTTTTGACATCTTTTGAAGCTATATCTGCATCAAATGTATGGTAAACATAGTGTCGTTGTCCGGATTGAACTCTCGTCGTTAGTCCATCCGTCTGTCTATCTGTCCGTAGACACTTTACGCATGGTGCGATAACTGAAATATTTTCTATCTGATCGGAACCAAAATTTGTATATGAATTTCTCAGCACAAAAGACAGATCAAGTTCGAATATGGGTTATTAACTGAGTTATGGCCCTTTTTCGAAAAAATATTCACTCAAAAAAAAAAAAAAAAAAAAGTTAGATTGAATTCCTAGCTCAATGTAAAAAAAAAAATTTAAATAAATAAATAAATTAACAAAAAAATATAATAAATTTTTTTTTTTTTAAATTGACAAAATTGGAAAAAATAACAACATTATAACTCTGCCAAGGGTACCTCGAGTCACCACACCAAATTTGGTTTAAATCGGTCCAAAATGTTGTGATATGTACCGGTGAATTTGTTTGGAGCGACATTAAACCCAATTCATCAATTCCATCCCATGCCTTTGGACTACTTAGCTATTGATAAGGCTATATTATTTTCTGATTCTTATGTGCAGATAATGAAAGCTATGGTAGCTAATTGAATTTTTTTTTTAAACAATACACATATTAATAGTAGACTAGAACATCTGTGCTGCATTGCACAGCTGAGTATATCACTCTACAGATGGTCTGAGGTCATTATAAATGTTATTGGTTTAATAGAGATGCCAGACTTCAACATAAACAATGCCTGTGATTTGTTGACAGCTCTGCTATATAATTGATATTAATGGGTCAGCAGTGAGTGTCTTATCTTGATGGCTGTTGTTGGTAGACTTTGATACATTATCATTGTAAACTTAAATTGGACTCTCTTAACCCAAGTAGTCCATGTCCAGGTCACCTTTTCACATTTAACCCAAGGCTGTGGTGGTGCAGTATTACAGATCCTGTACCAGTGCATTCTCTTATATAAATGCGAGTGACCCATAATTTCCAATAATTTGTGTTATGTACTTGTCTATATTAATAGAACATAATAGTATACTCTATAATTCAACATCAAAACTGTCATTTATGATTCCGATCATAGTAATTGACTATCGCCAAGGGATGGGTTAATATCTGCCGATCATGACCGGCCTCTCGTTTTAATCTCATAATTGATTGATCACAAGGAAATTATACGATGTATATGTGAGAAGGTTAATATTTGAGATGGCTTACTTAACGGCTAACCAAAATAAATAAAACAGGCAGATTGGCTAACATACTAAAGGATATCGGATTGCTCACTGGAAATGGACCGCAGTGTTTGCATTGATCAACAAGTTCAGAGCGTGGGCTGATGATGTCCAATGGCTGTGAATTTACCCAACCCAGGCGTCATGGCTTTTAAATAAAGTATTGTACTGTATTCAATTGAATAATATTATATGCTTCTGATTCTTGCTTCACATAATCTACTTAATATTAACTTAAAGTTTGTCTGATGTTGTGTAATATTTCACTTTTGATAACCTTTTGCCATAATTTTGTTAATTTATTTAATTCGTTTTAAGTTCTTTTAATGTTCTTAGAAAAATTGCGCTTTTCGTTTAAACCACATGTCTCATTACAGTTTATGCCGAAATACAATTCAATCTCCATATCTGGCTACCACATCCAAGAGGCTGGAGCTGATGCCATCCTCGAGCTTGGCTTTACTATTGCTGATGGTCTACAGTACATTAGGACGGGTGAGCTTAGTATAGAGTGAAGACTATTTTATTTCATCTGAAAATATACAAAAAGATTACAGATAGAGTGACTAACCCTTCTGTGACTGGAGCTTCCTGCGCCAATACATTCTCTTATATATGCGAGTCTCCAATAGGGAGCCTCACATATATAAGAGAATGCATCGGCCTAACAATATTGACCTTGTAAGCCAGTGCATTATCTTATATATGGTAGGCTCCCTTTCGGAGACTCGCATATATAAGAGAAAAAACTGGCACAGGATTTTTTTATGCTGCACCAGCTCCGCTCCCATCATCAAACGGTTAAAGTAGTAAAGCCACATGGCAGTTTGCACTCCAAAATACACATAATAATATTCGCTATCAAACATTTCCGGGTATTTCTACAAGCATTATATGTCTCAGTAAGATTCATTGAAGTCATAAAAATACAACTGCAAATACTGCACCATTTGTATTCATTGAAATTCTGGAGACAATAACATCATGACTGTCCAGAAGAGGTATATTGCATTATCTTATCAAAATTTCACTCACTGCTTTCTCTTCATTTTAATCATCAAAATGATGTATGACTATAAACAATTCAGATTGACGACAGCTCTAGATTGTCTTCCCATGGTCTACAGGTGCAATTTTTATGCGACCGCTGATTACAAAATTTTAACTAGCACAAAGAAAATTATCTCAAATTTAACGAAAAATATAAGAAACAAAACAATTATTTTAAGTGCTATAGCAACAAATTTCTTTAAAAATCTTCTGCATACGTATGTTAGGAAATTCTTGGAGCAGTATTGAACTCAATTAAATTGCCATTCAACCCTTTTACTAGATCCGATCATGTACTTTTTATAGCAGTTTTCATTTCCACTCAATTTGTATATTTGCTGAGAATGCTGTTTCCAAAATGTCCTTTCTAAAACTATGATTAAAGTCATCTTTTTGACATTTTTATTGTTATATAATATGCTTGATGTGGTCTTCAGATAGTATAGATTCCTTCATGTGGTGTACTAGCTTAACAGTTAAGTAGTTTTCTGTGTGGGTCCATCTAAACTTTCCACCTACTGACATAGCTCAGGCGTGGAAACCCCTTAACATTTCCTTCGTTTGAGGAACAATAAGCATCATGATTTTTTGCAATATATACCTATTCAGCTGCAATATGGATAGCTGGAGGTTTAACCTTCGATATTACGGTTGAGCTTAATAGTGATATAATATTTCTATTTCAGGTATTGAAAGAGGCCTTAATGTTGATGAATTTGCACCTCGTCTTTCATTTTTCTGGGGAATTGGAATGAATTTCTATATGGTGAGTGTTGTCTATCAATTTAAATGTTATAGTATATCATAAATTTTAATCATTATGCAGAGTCCTTATATAATTACTTTAGTATAGCGACCTTTTTCATCTCTTCTCACGATAGCTTCCATATATACAATTAATACTTTGACTACTCAAGATACCTCAAGTAATCAGAACTTATACATAGCTCATATTAAAGACATATTATGTACTTGTTCGGGTGCGTGAAACCGACGGCCGAAAATTTGAACCACTCCATAGAAAATATCGTCTGAACTACGCTCAATTATAAATATTTACTACTCGATTCGGGGCGCATCTATCAGTGATAAACTAACGAAAACGATTTCACCATCGATAGTCACTGCATTTAATTAATATATAAGAATGATGGTGTGTGCTGTGAATTTTGATACACTAATTGTAAAAAATAATACTTTGAACAAGATTATTCTCCATTTCTGTTTGATCACCCTACCGGAGTGTTTCACATCACTTTCATAGTTTGATTTAACCCAGTTTGCTATAATGGCCAAAACAAATAAATTCTGTGTTATTGTAACTTATCATGCACCTGTCTTGTCAATTGAAAATTATTGACCTTCAATTATCTACTGCATAGGTTGAGCCAAGCAAAGTCAAATTCCTGTTTTTCAGACTTGTGCGGTTGGTACCGAAAACCAGCGCATGCAACCCTTTTTTCTCGTGGGATCTATAAATGGCAGCGAGCAACTGATATTAAACTCAGAGCTAGCCAATGCAGAGATCGAATGATCGTTGGCATATGCCTCAGGAAATAAATATATGTTTATTTCTTGGATCAAATGGATGCCAAGCTTATAACACATAAATCAACCCAAGAAAAATTACAATGAGTGATGAGTATCGGTTAAGTATATTATTGCGGTGATTAACACAGTGCTTTTGAGATTGCAACCGGCTGACAATGTGGAGGATTTCATTGATGAAGTCATTGTAAAGCCACTTAGATGTAGATGATTATAAATGACGATCCGGGGGTTGGGGGGGGTTAATTATTGGCATGATCTGTCACCCCTGCCTTCTGTGCCATGTCCCTGCATTTGCTTGTTGTAAGAAAACATGGTATCACAAGCCATATTAGTAATGCTCACCTCGGTGGACCAATCATTTTATTTGAATGATCGGGATTGCATACCGGTAATTGGTTAATCAAGGCATGCGCCAAGAAAATACAATGCATAGGCCTATGGTAATCATGACAGACTGTTTTACAGAGCAGGTGATGACTTTAAGATCTTTACAGGAAATAATTGGATAACTTCCATTGGATGAAGACTGATTGGCGTTTTATAAATAATAAGCCTAAAACTGCATGCTTTTCATAATTGTTTGGCCTGGGAAATTTGCTTTGTATGGCCTTGATGTTTCAAGATAAATGTATGATCTATGGAATGACCTTCGTTACAGCATAACTTTAATTTTAAATTCTCTTTACTATCCAGGAAATTGCTAAGCTGAGAGCTGGACGGCGTTTATGGGCTCATCTGGTTAAAGAGAAGTTCAACCCTAAGAATCCCAAGTCAGTGCTCTTGAGGGCACATTCTCAGACATCTGGTTGGTCACTAACTGAACAGGTTCGTTTTAATCTCAAACATCAATACGGAGGATATTACTTGTATTTAAATTCGCACTGTACTCTTTTTTGCGCACTTTGAATTTGCGCACCATGTGCAAATTCAAAACTGCCAGAAATATTTTAGTAAAAGTCTCGTATCCGATGGCATTTTCGGTTCTTAATCATTCCCAAAAGTAGATTATAAAACCACCTCCATGTTGTGTAGAATATTAATGTTCATACAGAACCAGTCGGGAATGTGACAAAAGTGAGAATAACTAGATATAATATGAGGCTTTAAACTGCCATGGGCCTTTAAGATAAAGTTGATGTTTATGGCTATTGTAAACAAATGGATGTTTAAAGATGGGGTGACCATATATGTTTATCACTGTATACAGACTGTATGGAAGCTATAGCTACTTTATAAAACATTAGGTTTGCTTTGTGTTTTGTTACCCAGGATCCATATAACAACATTGTAAGGACAACTATAGAAGCTATGGCTGCTGTGTTCGGAGGCACGCAGTCTCTCCATTCCAACTCGTTTGATGAAGCTTTAGCACTGCCGACTCCGTTCAGTGCAAGGATAGCCAGAAACACACAGATAGTCTTACAGGAGGAGAGCGGCATTCCTAAGGTATCTATTAAAGATGCCCTGTCTGACTTAACACCCACTAAATTACTATTTATTTGGATTTGGGGGTTAAAATATTTGATTTTAGTCAAGGAACCCACCCTTCAAAGCTCAGAGATATTAGATAAAACAAAACTAAATTCAACCTCTGGGGTCCTCATTCTGCCTAGGTCTCATCTTCTGGGAAGTATCTATAGTCTCAAATTAACATTGTTAGTAGTTACTTTTTCCCTTCTGTTCAGTTTCTATATCTCCTAATTTGCTGAAGATAAAATGCATAATCGAGGTAACTAATGCCCAGGTGAACATCACCAACTTCAACTGGGGAATTTCAATCTGATCTAGGTCTCCTATAGCATGAGGCATCAACATAATGAGGTTCCCAGAGGGTGAACTTAGTGATGCTAGCCCACCATGCAGGACAGCATCACTAAATTCACCCTCTGGGTACCTCATTCTGCAAATTACAGACGCTCTATTTCAAGGCTGGTATGGTATCAACTGATGTGTTACTTCTGAGAATTGTGTTCTGATGTTATATGATACTTGCAGGTTGCAGATCCATGGGGAGGATCTTATATGATGGAAAGTCTAACACAGGATATATACGATAAAACTCTCAAGCTCATCGAAGAGGTCAGTATATGACTGAATAATTATATACATGTATGTGTTGATCAGGTTGAAAATGCAAGTTATTGGATCAGGGATGTCCCTGCCCCAAATTTAACTTTTGCTAAATTAAAATATTTGATTTTCCAAATTCTCTGAGAAATTCTTTCACTCCAAATCCAAGGATTGTAGCACTTCTGTACTGTGGTCTACTAACATCATGGTTTGTTTACCTCTGACTCATCATTGCTACAGGGTGATTAACCATTTGAACCCTGAAATATATATCTAAAATGCCCCCACCCTGAGATATAGAGCAATTTACGCCTACTTCAGAGGTTGGACTACACATGAAATCGATGGTATATTCATTCATATTTGGATTCCAAATGTTGACAGGACATTCATAAAGTAGAATACTATATTTAGTTGGCAATATATTATGTTGATGGACATCATATTAGGGTGCATATATGCTCTACATCCGGGTAATATCACTCAATTATATGCCATATCAGCACAAATAATTCATAGATGCAAAAAATTGGCTGAATATTGAAGCCGCGTATTTGTGAATTTCATAAACGTGACATGCAAATCCAAGATGGCCACCTATGAATCGAAGATGGCTGCCTAATTGACGAAAATATTTAAAATTGTGCTTCGATTTCACAAAGAGGTGCCAATTTTAAAGAATAGCGGTCGAATTTAAAAAAAAAATGTTCTTCAAGCTCATAAAGAGGTGCAACATTAGAAGAATATAAAAAAAACTATATAAAAGAAGTATCAGGTGTTTATTCAAACTTTCCTTGTTCT
Source organism: Siphonodentalium dalli (assembly GCA_032622095.1). Taxonomy (NCBI): domain Eukaryota; kingdom Metazoa; phylum Mollusca; class Scaphopoda; order Gadilida; family Siphonodentaliidae; genus Siphonodentalium; species Siphonodentalium dalli. The sequence goes on from CP136068.1 coordinate 107,929,270, forward strand.
AATGGTTTATCAGATTTTTTATAAATTTCAGTGAATTAGGGTCATTAAAACTTTCCAAATCACAATAACAAAAGTACTACAACCTAATAAATCTACTTTGGGCTAATACAGATACATTGAAGTAATAAATATTATGCTTATCGAGCAGGCTTTATAGGCAGTAGAGGTATAGCGAGTGGTGGATAAATGTATATATTTATATTATATAGAGACTACTAACATTTCAGGAAGAATGTTTATTTTAATGATCCCTAGTGATCTGTATACCCTTATTAGGTTGAAGAGATGGGAGGAATGGCTAAAGCTGTGGAATCAGGAATGCCTAAACTGAAAATCGAAGAATGCGCTGCCAGACGACAAGCTCGAATTGACAGCAATTCAGGTAAGAATGGAACATAGTAACAAGCTTGTATTGACAGTAGTCAGGTTTAGCCACATAATGTACATTTACCTTGTAAAGTGTGTTACTATGGTATTGCTATGGAGATCCACATAGCGCGAAAAGTCACGTATGAAGCCAGAGTTTTAATCTTAATTGAAAGGTGGATAATCTCAAAATTAATCAGTTTGACAGATGATGACAGTACACTTGAAGATGTTTTCAAAGGTCATAGTTGTTTTATAACAACATAACAATGGATATGTATTTGCAATCACATTTGGCAGTAAATTAGCATGAATATTTGGGGGGAATTTTGTTGATTTTCATCTGTCAACTTAGTAATTTTCATGGCAATTTGCACTTCGCCCATCTGCAAAATTAGGGTGAAATGAGTCAGTATAGGGTGAAGAAGTCACCCACGTTGCCATAAAGGCTGGTCGCTGGCCCACAATCTTATTTCATGCATCCTTTTTATCATTTTACAGTCTCTGATTAAATCCCCACAGTAGTTGTTTTAGATATCTTTCTCATGATTTGATTTTGCTCTTTGGATCAAAAGAGTAAGAAAATATATACTTCAGGCCACATAACGTTTCTCAAGCCCACGCAAATAGTCTCGAAACCATTGCATGTGCAACCTTTTTATTCGCATTAAATTTGTTGGGGAAAGATTTAATCGGTACAAAATAATTGTGGTAGCAGCAGGCTTTTTATACAAACACGCACAGAACTGAGATCGAACAGACCTGTTTCCCAATTCAGATTTCCTATTCATTATTGTAATTGGTAACTATGTTGAAACATTCGTTAAACACGTGATGCAGTCGATAGCAATCTCAATAAAAAATGCATCGGCCATACTTGATTGGGCAATTTTTTTATGAAATATTTGTCACATGGAATCTTATGAACTAACTTTTTACGGACATCTGCTTGGCAAATACTGGCCATGGGCAACTGAAATTAGACCCAGAGCTAACTGATGCAGACTGCGGAGATGGAATGTTTCATTGGCATTTGCCCCAGAAATTAAAAATAAAATATAAATACGCCCGTACATGCTTTCAATAATTTTTGGACTGGGAAATGGGATATTTACTTTACATGATCTTACCCATATGTTGAGTTTTTGTTGGTCTTGAAATAATATATTTATATATGTTATAAATATGTACAATATAGATTCAGCCACTATGTGTTGTTTTTAACCCTTTCATGACTGGAGCTTCCTGAAATTTTGCGAAAACCCTGTGCCAATTCATTCTCTTATATATGTGAGTGTCCCATATATAAGAGAATACATTGGCCTAAAAATATTTACCTTGACCTTGTAAGCCAGTGCATATATATGATAATGCACTGGCACAGGATCTTCAATGCTGCACCAGCACAGCTCCCGTCATGAAAGGTTAAATGTTCTTCTTAATTTCAGAGGTAATAGTTGGGGTTAATAAGTACAAGTTAGACCATGAGGCACCGCTGGATGTTCTGTGTGTAGATAACACGATGGTCCGGGAGCAACAGGTGTCAAAGATTAAAAAGCTTAAGGAAACCAGAGATAACTCCAAGGTTTGTTACACCATTATACCTTGAGCATTCCATGATGGAAAATAGAAAGTTACAACACTGGATCAAGCCAGAAATAACACCAAGATATATTACAGGATTAGGCCATGAAATGTCAATTTTCTGTTTCTCAGGCCAAAAAAGTTTGAAAAGCATTCGAGCTCGCGGATTTTAATTTATTTTTTACACCAATGAAGCATTCCACTCCTGGGTCGGCTATTTTAGTTGTCCGTTGGCATTATTACTTAAACATGATGTCCATAAAAGTTAGCTGATAGATTCCATGTTTTTTATTTGCTAAAAAATCACACCAATATAAAAGTATCATTGACACATTTTCACTGAGTTTGCCAATGCAATTCATAACAAAGGTCGTGTATGAATCGGAAATTTGAATCCGGAAACAGGGATATTCGATCTCAGCTCGGATCAAGTCTATACAAACGTACCACAATTATATCACAACGATTATAATTTTTTTTTAGCTCAACTTACATTGTAAGTTTGAGCTATTGCCGTGGGTTGGCGTCCGTCGTCCTTGTGTGCGTGTGTCTGTCAACAATTTCCTTTGGCGCGGGCTACAGGTTGTATCTTTGGTCTGATCTTTATGAAATTTGTCATGAATGTTGACATTGACATGTAGATGGGAACGAGTCATTTTGGGTTCATTCGGCCAAAAAACATGGCCGCTGGTGGCCATCTTGGATTTCAAAATTAAATCCATTGCCGTGGACTACAGGCCGTACTGTTTGTGTGATCATCATAAAATTTGTCATGAATGTTGACATTTACATGTAGATGGGAACAAGTCATTTTAGGATCATTCGGCCAAAAAACATGGCAGCTGGTGGCCATCTTGGATTTTACTCTTTGCATCACTAAATCCTTTGACATCCTACAGACCACATCTCTGATCCGATCATCACCAAACTTCATATGGATCATCGGGGTGACCTCTTGATGGGAACGAGTCATTTTGGGGTCATTAGGCAAACAAAATATAGACCGATCTGTTTGTTTGATCTTCATGAAAATTGTCATGGATGTTGACATTGACATGTAGATGGGAAGAGTCATTTTGGGGTCATTCGGCAAAAAAACATGGCCGCCGGTGGCCATATTAGAATTTACTCTTTGCATCACTAAATCCTTTGGCACACCACATCCCTGATCCGATCATTATGAAACTTGTCATGAATGTTGATATTGATATGTAGATGGGAACAAGTCATTTTGGGGGGTCATTCAGCCAAAAAACATGGCCGCTGGCAGCCATCTTGGATTTCAAAATTGAATCCGTTGACGCGGGCTACAGGTTCTACATGTACTTCCACCAATATTTATTTTTTGGTCTCTCTTCACATTTACATCTTGTCTTACTTAGACATTTCAATTAGCACCTTTCCTAATTCCTCCATTTACTGTCAACCATTAAATTATTCCCCGACCTAAGTTGAGCTACAGTGTCATTGACACTTTCATTTCATATACATATAATTACAACTACTTTCGCTTAAATACATGCATTTGATTGGTCAATGCCCTTAGATTCGCTTGGTAGCGACAATCTCTATCAGCCGAGGGAAATGTCGTTTCCAGCATCACAACGCGTAGTGATACTTTAAGAAATTGGGCGACATGCACCAACGGTCGGCCCACATCATGACGCCATTTCCTAAAAGCGTCCATAGTTACCATACTGTGAAAATAAAATTAACGAATTAGACAGATCAGTGAAACTATGAAATGCGATAATTTAGTTGGGAATAAAGGAATGTTTTACAAAACTATTCCACCATTAGTATTAGCATTTATCCAGCTTCGTGCCATTACTAATATGACATGTCAGTGGTCACGAGAGCACAGAATGCACCTTTGTACTGTAGTGATTGTTTACTTTTTGAGTTTGTCACTGGAGACCGCAAATTCGGTGGGGAAGTTTGGGAACACCACTTCGGAATTGCTATCGAATCGGATTGTCTTTATGACAATATATGTTCTAGAATCGTTTTAAATAAGTGAAATTTACACCAGCAAGTACAGTTTAATGGTTTACGGTGTGGTGCCTTGCTTTTGTATAGTTAGAAACAGAGATCGAATTGTGTTTGTTCATCTCAAACTTCCGGTCGGTCGCCCAATTTATTCTCGACCCAATTTCCCATTTTCCGTTAAAAGAGCAGCTAAAGTCCAGACACAAGTATCACTTGGGTAGTTTTACTATTTTAGTGTTTTTAATATAATTTCTCAACAAAAAAAAAACTAGTTTAATCACCAACTAATATGCGGATTGTCGTAATTATAAGCAATCAACGTCGTTTTCGATGCATCTGTCGGCGTATAGAAGTGTCTGATGCTGAACTACATACTTAGTATACAGTTCGGCATTAGACACTTCTATACGCCAACAGATGCATTGAAAACGACATTGATTTTTGCATATATAAAATGCGATTAAAAGTTGTATGCGCAGGATTCAAGATCATGCGCATGAGACTAAGAATTTGAAAATAGACTTTGCATGACCTTATGTATATATTATATAATATAAAGGTCCGAGGGTGGCAAGAGAATTTTTTTTTTAAACTCAAGGAAACCAGAAATATGCCACAGTTCGTTTGGAGTCCTGACATCTCAGTCGATAAGGTTTATATTGCATTATGCCATCATAAGCCATCTAGCAATAGCAAAGCTGATTTTATTCCCGATAGCAGTGAATTTGTGATCCACATAAAGGAACAGAAACATAATTCATGTATCTGGGAAAGTTTATCAGTTGCTTATCAGGGGTCGGTGTTTCTACATGCAGTGGAATGATTTCCCAGGGAAACTAACCCTCAACTCGATCTTCCCTCCACCATTATAACTGACAATGTAGTGATTTGGCCTGGAGGCTGAAAAGATGATAAATCCCAATAAAAGAAACAAACCAACCATACCAACATTGTTTTACTCAAAAACTTTCTGATAGTGTTGAAATATTAAGTTTAACCCTTTACCAAACAAAACGGCCAAAAACGCCCAAATAAAGCTTCAACAGCCTAAAATATCTTCGGTCTGTCTCAATAACACCATACAAATATGGATATCATTGGAACTGGTTCATTGACCACATTGTGATGGTTACAGTTATGCCCTATGCCAATGCATTCTCTTATATATGCGAGTCGACCATTTTTTCTTACATTCTTTAACAATTTTATAATTTTTCTTACATTTTTTAACATTTTTTATAATATTTTTCTACATTCTTTGACAATTTTATCATTTTTAAAATGTGTTAAGCCAATGCATTCTCTTATATATGCGAGGCGACCTATGGTCGACTCGCATATATAAGAGAATGCATTGGCACAGGGCCATTCTGTTGGGTAAAGGGTTAACAGGTTCAGTCTCACTATGGTAATGCTCCCAAAATGATGAAATTGTTTTATGCCAGTGTACTTTACTTTCTTCTGAAATCTTTGAACAGTTGATTTCATTAAATTATAAAGCAGCTTTAGATTGTTTGTATTTTATGAAATTTTGATAAAATGTTTTTCTCCAGTGTAAGACAGCCTTAGATGCTATAACAAAGTGTGCAGAGGGCAGCGAGGGAAATTTACTGGGTCTCAGCATCGATGCAGCAAGAGCTAGAGCAACCGTCGGAGAGATTTCAGAAGCAATGGAAAAGGTATTACTTCAGTGATGTGATCAGGATGGGCTTGTCTTAACCCTTTACCCAACAGAAGGGCCCTGTGCCAATGCATTCTCTTATATATGCGAGTCGACCATAGGTCGCCTCGCATATATAAGAGAATGCATTGGCTTAATACATTAAAAATTATAAAATTGTTAAAGAATGTAAGAAAAAATGGTAAAAAGTGTTTAAAAAAGTTTTTTTTAGGCCAATGCATTCTCTTATATATGCGAGGCGACCTATGGTCGACTCGCATATATAAGAGAATGCATTGGCACAGGGAATAACTGTAACTATCACAATGTGGTCAAGGAGCCGGTTCCAATGATATCCATATTTGTATGGTTCTATTGAGACAGACCGAAGATATTTTAGGCTGTTGAAGCTTTATTTGGGCGTTTTTGGCCGGTTTGTTGGGTAAAGGGTTAATGATGCCCTGTCCTTATTTCACTCCCAAAATTGTTATTTCTTCAGCTTTGGGGGTGAAAATATTTAATTTGAGTCGAGAAACCTACCTTTCAACAAACAGAGTTATTAGATTTAGATTTCTAACTTTATTTTCTACACATCAAATTACATATATGGTGATGTCTGGTTCGAACTGGAATTCCCCAGCATGTGTCATCACAAGAATTGAACAAACATCCTCTTTCGCATGTGATCGGCATGGTATTTATTATTTTCATGAATAAAAGATAATTACTGATTTGGGAATAAGTATACCTATATATCTACATGCCAACTAAAACAAGATACCATCATTTTTTATTCTGGCGATATATTTCATTGTATTTTATTCCCAAAATAATTTCTTATCTGATAGTTGCATCCTGAATCGAGATGTAAATATTTACAATTGAGTGTGGTTCAGACGATGTTTTCTATGGAGTGGTATGGTCGTTTTCTTTGACATTTTCAGTGATGTTAGTAGAATGCTACATTTCCCAGGTTGGCATACCTCCTGAGTACTAACTTATCAATTTCACGCACCCGAAGAAGTCCACAATGTGACTTTAACAAACATGTCTCTATTGACATAATGCTCTACAATCAAATATGTCCTCACTTCTAAGGTCCATAATTCACGAATGTGAGACAAGCGCCTGTGATCTAGACGGATCACACACGCAGACAATTAGTCTTATTTTCAGTCTCAGTATACATAATGGTACTAAAGACCTTCGAAGTGGGTTCATGTGGATTAATGACAACTTTAGTCATTTTCTCAACAGCATCAGTTTGCCCTACCAGCATCGTAGAAGTTCAGCAGCACCTAACAACATCATAGCACATTAGCAAGCTATTAACCAGAAGTGATTTTGTTGTACATTTGTACTGTTTGATTGGTTTATCAGTGATGCCTGCTCATGAAATTTGTGGAAAAAAGATATTATTATCATCAACTCAAAAAAAATTATTCAGAAAAAAATATTATTTATCAAATTGTTTTCCTTCAGGTGTTTGGACGACATGTTGCCAAGGATAGAATGGTGAGCGGGGCATACAAAACAGAGTATGGTGACTCCACTGATATTCTCAAGGTCACAGAGAGAGTTCAGGTATGAAACTTAACTTCCTAATTTGTAGCATTGAATTTAATTTTCAGGACTAGTTTTTCCAGGTGGTTATCTCAATTACACTGTACGTAACATTGAATATATTGAGTTTTCAACCTACATTTTTCAGTCGTCTTTTTTGTAAAACTTGGCACAGTCATGAACCTGAGCACCTGTGATTATGAGGTCTGTTTGACATTTTTTTTTTGTGGAGTTATCCCCCTTTTTCGACTTGGAACATTTTCTGAAGATGCGTAATTTTGTCCGAGCTTGTTATCCTACATTTTTGAGTAAATTTTTTTAAACTTGGGACATATATTTAGTACCATAGGATCCTGTGCACCTGCGATTATGAGGTCTGTCAGATTTCTTTTGCAGAGTTATGCCCCTATTTCAAATTAAAAAACATTTGCAACATTCAATTCAGTATGTCAGCCTGTCCATCTATTTGTGCGTCTGACTTACCTTTCCAGAGCATAATTTGCATGCATAAAACATTTCCCCTTACTGGCTGCTGTGGGCGGGTATCCTTAGTCCCATTGAGAGAGCCCACCTGTAGCTTATATTGTGATCATTTGATGTGAATATTAGGGACATTATGAGGCCAAACAAAAAAATATATTTTTTGAAAATAGGATTACCTAGAATGATATATATATTGATATGATTTTAACATTGGCAATATCATTTTTTAACAACATGCAGAACTACATATCTGATTCATATAAAAATCCAGAACATAAATACTGTCGATTGAAAAGATAAAGTGATCTTCCAAACAATCATATAAAGTCTTGATTCACTTATTCCGCTGACTAATTGGAGACTCAATATGTACCACAATTGATGATAGACAATAACACTTCAAATAACCATCATAAGCATGACCAATATACACCGCTTGCCACTTGTCTTTTGTTGAATACCCACACATACACCGTGGTATTCAGCTCCTAGTCGATATTTGAAACATAACTAATTTCTATGTGACAATTTCCTATTTTCATGTTACCGATTTACAACTACAGTGAAATCCAAAATTGAAATAAAATGGTCTAACAAGGGCCATTTTTTTTATGAGGCTATGCCTGAGAATCAAAACCCATTATTTTTGGCCTGATATGTTTTGAATTTTTGTCAGGTCAGCAAAAATTCCGAAGAGCATCTCTTTTAAAGAATTGCATGGTTCTGTCGCCAAAAGATAGACCACTGGTAGTCATTGAATAATATGGCTGCAGTAGTCGAAAAGTGCTTAAATAGTGTTTGAATTTGGTTAACAAAAATAAGAAATCCGAGCTGAGCACTTAACATTAAATATAGAATTCAGCACACATGTGATATGCAGGTCTCATAATATGGTGCCGGACATTTGCGGAATGAGGTCCCCAGAGGGGGCTAGCACAGTTATAAAATTCATCCTCTGGGGACCTTATTCCACATCTGCTATGGGAGACCTGGACTCGGATTTTAAGTTCCCAGATGGGGATGTGCACCCATTGGGCACCTCAATTATGTATTGTGCCATTTGACAATTTGGGGATATAGAGAAACTAAACTAAAAAAGAAAAAGTTTCTTTCTAAAGGAAGTTTCTAAAGAAAATAAAAAGTTTTTTAATTTGACAATAAAGATATTTTTCCGAAGAGATGAGGCCTAAGCAGAATGAGGTCCCCAGAGGATGAATTTAGTTATGCTAGCCCACTGTGAAGGGTAGCATCACTAAATTCACCCTCTGGGGACCTCATTCTGTAAATGTCCAGCACCATATTTTGAGGTCTGGTGATGTATTCAGCTATGTAATGCCCTAAATAATCAACTCCCCACCACAGCAATATTATGGGTAACTTTTCAAGATTTAGTCGGAAATATGGCTTGTTGCCATTCATCGGAAAGCTCTCAGTGAGAGCTTTCCGATGAATGGCAACAAGCCATATTTCCGACTAAATCCTGAAAACTTACCCATAATTCAAGTTCTGCTGTGGTTAAGGAGTCGTTTATTTATGGCATTACTGTATGTAGTGTTGTGAGTAATATTACATGATTTGAGGCCTGGCGATGTATTCAGCTATGTAGTGTTGTGAATGATATAGCACGATTTGCTCAGTGATTTCATTTGCTCTGCAGAAATTTGCTGAACATGAAGGAAGACGACCTAGAATCCTAGTTGCTAAGGTCGGACAGGACGGACATGATCGAGGTGGAAAGGTCATAGCGACAGGCTTCGCTGACTTGGGGTTCGACGTCGATATCGGGCCTCTTTTTGCAGTAAGTCTATCAACAATTTGTATGGCGATTGTTTTTCTCATCTTCCTTCACCACTGTATGAAAATTTACATAATTTATGAAAATTTACATAATTTTGATTGTTGCATTTTCTCTTATTAATTTCTAAGCCAGGAAAAGACAGGAATAGTAAACAACCATTGTTTTTTTACTCATTGTATTTGATGATTTATAGCAATAATATTAAAGGATAAATTTGACTGCAAAATGACATAATTTCAAATATATATATGTCTAGTTAAAGGTACCCTATTCTTTCAAAGTTGGTTCATGTGACTCAAAGTTGGTTCATGTGACAAATTTGTTTGACGATGTTTGTAGACTCCTAAGGAAGCTGCTCAGCAGGCTATTGATGCAGACGTCCATATTGTCGGTGTGAGCTCGTTAGCGGCCGGTCACAAAACCCTCATTCCAGAACTTGTTAAAGAGCTCAAAAATTTGGGTGGCTCGTAAGTACTTTAAAATTCACATAATGTTACAAGAGAGTTATAACATTGGCATACACTGACACTCAATAAGAAAAGGGTTTTAACTCTTTTGATGCCAAACAGTCAAACATGCATTTATGCGAATTATCGTGTCGGCGTGTATTTGCCAAATTGGATGTCCCTGGTATGATGTAACTAAGCCTTGAAATCGTGTGTCTGTCATTTGCAGAATGAGGTCCCCAGAGGGTGAATTTAGTGATGCTACCCCGCATAGCGGGCTAGCATCACCAAATTCACCCTCTGGGAACCTCATTCTGTTGAGGTGTAAGTAGAATGAGGTCCCCAGAGGGTGAATTTGGTGATGCTAGCCCGCTATGTGGGGTAGCATCACTAAATTCACCCTCTGGGGACCTCATTCTGCAAATGACAGGCACACTATTTCAAGGCTTGGATGTAACTCTGTGAAGACAGGTGCACCTGGTTGTCTATTTATCATCTATCGATAGACCTGATTTCAGCAGTCAATATTGTGACGATACAGGGTCAAGTTCATTGCATTCTTTGATGTTAGTCAGTACAATCAGAGCCTGATGATGAAGTGATTTGGATGGTCGAATAGACCGAAAGGTCTATTCCTTCACCCCTCATGTTTTTTTGCCTTTATTTAGAATATTTTTATACATTTCTATAATTATTTTCTTTTATGTTTCTTCTTTCTTGGAGGCTTCTCTCCGGAGGATGAAGGAGACAGAGTTGGTTTCTGTCTTTGTTGGTATTGCTGTTCCTTTTGTTCCTGGACTTTGTTCAACTTAGTAACTTCTGCCAGCGCTGAATCTGCTTTCTTCTGTAGATTATCTAGCATTGTCAATACTTCATCCCCGGAAGGGACAGGGGGTGGTCGTTCCGGCCCCTCATTGATGCAGACAGGGGACACCGGAGGTCGCAGTGTCGGTGGGTTGTAATCCTCCGCTGCATCAGGATCTGGAGATGGTGGTAGAGGTGGTAGTGTCTCCGTGAATACCACAAAGTCGGCAACAGGGACGTCGGGGTGACGTCAGCTTCCCTGTTGTTTCCGCTGGTGCTGACAGGTACATCCACTGCAGAGGCTGTCTGGATGTCATCAGTCAGCCTCTGAGATGTTATATCAGTGGATGCGGCATCCGGCAGTGGGTCCTGTCCAGAGAGGACCAAGTGGGAGGTAGCTGGGCGTCTCTCAGCCTTCCTCATAATCCACCTGGCCCTTCTTTCGGCATCCCTGCGACGGTGTCCCGGACTCTTCTTCTTTTTCTTCTTGTTCTGTTTCTCTGAAGCCCCTCCAACTGTGGTCTTGGCCTGCTCCGAGCCGCTGCTGGTAGAGGGTGCGACGCTGTACTCCAAGGCCACATCCAACTGACCCTTGTGTGCATGGATAGACCAACGCACACAATAGGCCGATTGGAAGCCCTCCAAAGCGTTGCAAACTTGGCTTGGTATTCGGTCCATTGGACTAAGCCTAATCCAAAACCAAGTCTGACAAAGAAAGTCACGAGCCACTCAAGGGATTAGCGTGGAGCCTCCGCGCTGGCAGACGACCTTCCCCTTGAGCGGCCGGAAGCAAGAATGAGATCGATGAATCAGAGCCAAAATAATGCACAAGTATTTATATTGGTGTAAATTATGTTGTTGATGGGTAGTGTCAAATTGATTGAGTTTTAATGTTTATTCGGGTGGTATTTACTGTAATAGATTAAAGGCATGAGATTATATCCAGATATGACTGACAATTATCATTGATATTAGGCTGTATTCACCTTTAATCTCCTTTGATTGGTGTATTACTAAAACATTAATCTTCTTCACTCCCATTATAGGGACATAGTGGTCATTGATTGAGGTGTGACTAAATCATTTATCACCAACATTGCAGGGACTTAACCCTTTACCCAACAGAAGGGCCCTGTGTCAATGCATTCTCTTATATATGCGAGTCGACCATAGGTCGCCTCGCATATATAAGAGAATGCATTGGCTTAACACATTAAAAATTATAAAATTGTTAAAGAATGTAAGAAAAAATGGTAAAAAGTGTTAAAAAAAGATTTTGTTTAGGCCAATGCATTCTCTTATATATGCGAGGCGACCTATGGTCGACTCGCATATATAAGAGAATGCATTGGCACAGGGCTAACTGTAACTATCACAATGTGGTCAAGGAGCCGGTTCCAATGATATCCATATGTGTATGGTTCTATTGAGACAGACCGAAGATATTTTAGGCTGTTGAAGCTTTATTTGGCCGGTTTTGGCCGGTTTGTTGGGTAAAGGGTTAATAGAGGCTAATTAAGTGAGGTTTTACTAAAACGTTTATCTCAGTCATTCATGTTGCAGGGACGTTGTGGTTATTGCTGGAGGTGTTATACCACCACAGGATTATGATTTCCTCTACCAGAATGGTGTTCAGTGTATTTTTGGTCCAGGTAAGCTCAAGCTTTTCCTAATTCATAATCATATTTCTCATAATGTGTGGGTAAACATGTATTGTTTTGTACTGTAGCATACATTGGTTATAAAGAATAATGAGTTTTTACTTCAAATTGATAGTTTGAAATTGAGAATTTTTTAAAGTCCTAAGACTAGAAACATGTACATTAATGCTCATTTGGGAACCACATGGGGAGCCTTAACCCATTCATTGCGGGAGCTGCGCTGATGCAGTATTTAAGATCCTGTGCCAGTGCATTCTGCCATGTATGCGAGTCTCCCATAGGGAGCCTCGCATAAATATAAGAGAATGCACTGGCTTACAAGGTCAAGGTAAATATTGTTAGGCCAATATATTTGGCAAAATGCATTGGCACAGGGTTTTCACAAAATTTCAGGAAGCTCCAGTTATGGAAGGGTTAATGGCTTAACCTGTATTCTCATACTTCACCCAGATTGAAGCTTGTTATTTTTCCCTGTTTTAGGCACAAGAATTCCTGATGCTGCCATGTCAGTGATGGATGCATTGGAACACATCCAGAGTCCATCTCCACAGGCTGCTACGGGTTAACATTGTTGATGGCTTGGCACAAAGCGGTGCTCTGGAGACAAAATTTGTGGTCACAGACATTCTCTTAGGAATTCTTGACCAGCAAATGAACCAGTGTGTTTTCCAAAACTTATTTTTGTGTACACACATATCATCTGTCATCAGACGTTTTGTTTGTCACAGATACGCTCGACAGCAAGTCTTGTAAAGACTTTCAAGTCTGTGGTGATGACATGATCTCTTGCCAAAATGGACAGTTAGGTGCTATGCTAACTATTTTCTTGATAAACCATGATGTTCACCATGAGCATAACAGTGTTTTTGCAAGTGAATTAATCCGATAGATATTGAATTATTTATTATATTTAGGGGATAAGCATCCTGTCTGGTGTGATTTTGGGACGTTTATCTGTGGGTTTTACGATGGAAATTACGAGTTTTACCAGCAACTCGAGAAGCTGGTAAAACGGACATTTTTCATCAGAAAACCCACCCATTAACATCCCAAAATCACACCCATTCTAATTCACACCGACTGAAAAATCATGCTAAAGACACGAGAATCTGCCAACAAGTTGGTGAAATGGAAATGGTTTATGAAAAATCCATATCACTTCCTCCTAGAAATTGTGCTCCGCTCATATTGTTCCATATTTCGAATAGCAATAAACCGAGCTAATCAAAGAAATCTGAGAATTCATCGACTCAAATTCCATATCAAGCCAATTTGACATTGAATATGTATAAATTATACATAAATAAATGTAAGTTTCATGGCCAAGATATTACACTACTGATATGCCATTGACATTGCAATGGCGGTAATGCATCAGTCACTGTGGTCAAGGCTTCGAACTTCATAGTACAGCAAACAATGCTTCACAGCGGACAATGGTTCACTCTTTTCAACGTCATGTTCTCTGTCAATTACATCATAAGTCCGATGTCCTTCGAAGACTTGTTTCAATTGATATGGTTTGTCTGAATAACTTGAATTTTCCCTGACATTAATTGAATCAAGTCAATGTGCGATTCAATCATAAGTCTACTTTGAATTTCCCGCTGTTTACATCGTTGTCCCTATAGAAACGAAGATATTCCGATCGGAACCGCGTAATGATTAAGATGTTTTCATCGGTGAGCAGGCCTCTAGCTAGAGCTACACCTGTTCTCACCTGGGCAACTGACCAATCATCATCGCCGAAATTAGATTTACCGGCTTGTAGGCTGATTGAGTGAATTAGAATTCATAGTTTTATCTCATCATGCCCATAAGAAGATATTGGGCTTTGTACTCGAGATTGAAACAATATTCATAAGAACAAATGGTATTAGTTATTATTATATGCCAGTGTTATTGCAAACAACGTTACCTTGTAGATACTCAAACTAATTTATTATTGTTACAGTTTTATCATAGAAATTCCCTCAATAAGGTCATATTACCGTATTGTGAATTTGATAAAAGAGGGATAATCCAAAAAAACAATTTCACAAAAATTATTCAAAATCAGTGTCTCACTAATTCGGTATCATATGCTTGATTTTGTGATGAAGTAACATGTTTTGTTCAATGAGAATGAGTAATCATAATGGCACATGATAAGAAACACAACTAAGGTTCAATTAGTATACATATTGTTATGAGGCCAAAGAAAATTAAATGTGAAAAAAATTGGGTCGGTAGGTAGGCTTGAAAATTAATTTTTTTAATTAATTTTTTTATTTTTACATGTTATGACTTTTCATGTGCATATTTTTACCCTGCAAGATTGATATAAAACTACTTTTGATTATTTTTGTCAAACTTTTAATATTACAAAATACTTTTACTTAGAGATCAACCTATATTGAGATGCTTAAATGTGTTTTATGAAATGTTTGGAGAAAGAAAAAATTAACTAGATTTTTTTGAAAACCATGAAAAAAACTTTAGGATGGGGGTGGGGGGTTAAAATAGTGTCGGTAGGGAAACCCAAAACGCAAATATTTTTTTTCTTTGGCCGGAAGGAGCAATTGAGTCTTCATGTTAATGTCATTTAGAAAGACATACTTGTGGAATGTCTATGTAATACTAATGTCAAATTGTCAATGCCAAGTGTAAAATCCAAGATGGCTGACAGCTGTCATGTTTTTCATCGAAAAAGCATTCAAATAGGTGCCATCTAGAGGTGATTTTCAAAACAATTCTCCAATAAATTCGGGCTGCACGGTGTTCCGATAGATTGAAATTTGAAATCCAAGATGGCTGCTGGCGGCCATGTTTTTTAACAAATTTTGGATAAAATTGATAATTTAGAACTTAAATTATTGAGCGGTACCGGAAGGATAACGGAAAACACAAGGAATATTACATGTATGTAAATAAGTTTCTAGTGTATGTTTTATTCAAGGTGAATCATAGTGCTGTCAATTGAATGATATTATTAGTTTACTCTGGTTTTATTTACTTTGTGGATGTGACCTATTATTTGAATTTAATTCTCAGACCATGCATTCAATTACATGAATATTTGCTCATTGTTCATATCATATTCATATCATATTCTATCAAGCAAAGTTGAATTAAATTATCAAATACATACTGACTTGTTCTTAAAGATGCATTATCCGAATTAACGCTCACAAATTACTATTTCCTTGGCTTCGGCGGTAAAAATATTTGATTTGAGTCGAGGAACCCATCCATCAAAGCTCAGAGTGATCAGATATCAATTGTTGAAATCTATTATTTTTCACCACCGATAATTTTTAGTGGCAAAGTAAAAGTCGACGAGAGAGCGATCTTAGACCAAATTGCAGATGATTTGATGATGATTTATTCTCATAATTCGCATGAACATCGAGAAGTACAGAGAAAGAAGTATTTACAAAAGAACATAAGGATATATACATTATATACATGTATCCGGTGCTATGGGGATATCTATATTCTAATATGTCAATATAATAATGTATGTTATCGTGTTTCATTTGGCTCTGTGGTATGAAATTGTTAGTACTGCTTCCTGAAAACAGATGACCCCATGTGTCATCTTTTACATCTCTGTTTAACGGTAAATAGTCAGTAATATAACATTAGTAATTTGACAGAGTCTTTCTGATGACAGATATAGTTACATGGTGTGTTTGACATAGCTAATTAGGAATTTAGGAGTGACAATATTAAGATAATTTGACAAATTCAGATATTTAGTTGATTGATGAGTTCGGATCAGGACCGTGGCCCAGTGTGAGTGTTGCACGACACGAATGCATGCCTGCTTGTGTTGTTTATACGTGGTTCAGAACTTGTGTCTGTCTTCATGTTAAGTTATGGATTGGAAGGGGGGGGGGTCAATACACAAACAATGGTCTGGTATAAATTCGTCTCTAAAAGGGGACAGTCCTCCGTTAAATTACCGTTTAAATGAGCGCCTTCAGCAATATATAATGTGTATATGTATACATGTACAATATACGCATTTAACAATATAGTCTATATTAGTATATATCATACAGCAATGGATTGGGTAATACATATAATGAATATGAATATATTAAATATATTTGAAGAGACAACTCATATCTAATATACAATAGTTGAAGTGGAATTTTAGCACAAAGTGTTATCATGATGTGCTTATGTTTGAGAGCTCTGTGTGGACTGTTCGGATCAGCATGCATATTCTGTTTAGAATTATGGGGTCATATGAGTTCAGGATTTCATCCATAATCAAAATATTTATTTTATCACCATATTTTTGGGGGATAATTTTCTTCCTTGTGTGTGCAAATTTTTTGCATTCCAAAAATAGTGGAATTCGTCTGCTATCATGTTATGGTTACATAAGCGGCATGTTCTATCCTTGTGGGGTGTTCCGTTCCATCTCCCAGTTTCTATTGGGAGGTTGTGGTTCGCTGTTCTGAATCTGCAGAATTCAATTCGGTTTTTACTTTGTAAGATATCAAGATATTTTTCAAAGGAGAAATGGTGTTTAAAATATGCGTTATATTTGGCCTCTACTTGATATGTTCATTTCAGAGTCCCACTTTATTTTAAAGTCTCTTAGAAGACTGTTTTTCACGCAATCAAGGAATTGATTGGCACACTTTAGTTCACCAGATGTCAGTAAATCTGCCTGGCCACAGCTACGTAAGATCTCTCGGATTTCTCTTGTCCACTTAAAAAGCTTTTTATCGGCATCTCCCATAAGTTTCACTTACAAATCATAAAGCACTTTCCCATACCGTGTGTATGTCATATTTTTTATTTTCAACCAATACTTTAACAATCTTAACTTTATTGTGATGTCCAATGGATATCTTCCTGATTCGCCATAAATCATATAGTTGGGGGTTGATGGTTTCAAATTTAGGATATGTTTTAAAAAATTTCGGTGTACATTTTCGAGTACCTGGTTATCTCCATAACCCCATATCTCACAGCCGTACAATAATATTGGCAGCACCTGTGAATCGAATAGGTCCAATTGATTAGCTACTGAGAGGCAGTTTTCTCTGGATCGTTTTATCACAGAGTACATTGCATGACTGCCTTTTGTTGCAAGAATTTGTTTTGTTTCTCTGTATGATCCCGAGATGAAGATGGATAACTCTAAAATCAAGTGGCTTTTTTGTGTCAGACCGGCAAAATTTCATTGAACAAAATGTTGATAAATAAAACAGGTTTTGGGCAATTTTATACTTCAGTTGACTTGGTTAGCATTATTTTTGGGCAATTAATCGATTCTGATAACTGAAGCGGCATTTTAAAAATTGTTGTTGGAAACTGATTATATGGGGACCATCATATCGGATTGAGTACCTTTAACACCTGATAGGGCTCAGGAACAAAACAAGTTTAGAAAGACCCAGCCTGATTGAAACCAGATGTGAACCAGCTTTTTAACCCTTTGAGTGCCAGGTCCGATTTTTGTATCAACCCATATACCCTGTGCCAATGCATCCTCTTATATATGCGAGTCGACCATAGGTCGCCTCGCATATATAAGAGAATGCATTGGCTTAACATTTTTTTTTTATTTTTTTTTTTTACAATTTTTTACAATTTTAATATATTTTATTATATTCTTTAACAGACTTATTGTGTAGGTTTAGGGCCGATAATATCGGCCCCTGGCACTCAAAGGGTTAAAGAAAATGGGTAGGTTTTCCATTACCACTGGCAAGCATTACGTCAGTGTCAGCCAATCACAACACCTATCAGCAAAGTAATGCCGCCATTCAGGCGATTGTTGGAATTCCTACATAGCGGTGGATTCACCACATAGCTAAACATAGTGCCATACATTTTCTGTCACATTGATTACGACAACTAATTAAAATAGTAAAGGCATATGTGACGAGTCCTAATTGACCAATACTACCTAGCAAGGAGAATAGTAGTACGTATTTACAAGAATCTCAACAGTTAACACCGGTTTGAAGCGGTGGATATAAAGGTCATTCATAAATCTATTTGTGCACTGTGTTATCATACTGGATGGATCGCATGTAGGAGTTATTTATAGCGATGGTAATGTGACACACGGCTAAATTTGCAGACTCAAACTAACCAAGACCAAGTTTCCTTCACCATCCTAGATACAGTAATGCTCAAAGTAATCGACTTCTTAACCACAGCAGAATTATGGGTAACTTTTCAGGATTTAGTCGGAAATATGGCTTGTTGCCATTCATCGGAAAGCTCTCAGTGAGATTGATAATAAAGAATATATATTATAAATACAGGACCCCACCCAAGAATAGCTTGTAGTGTAGGCCCAGGACCCTTATAGTAATATACTGTAACACTCATGTTTCACTTATATCTGAATATCATATACTCCTACCCCCCCACCCTAACCTACCACCTCGCTTTCCATCCTCCTCTGCACATCACCCTTCTGTGCAGGTACACTTGTCCTTATTTGGTGTAACACCACGTTGCTATAAGTGAAACATGATTGTTACAGTATATTACTATAAGGGTCCTGGATTTGTTTAACTCAAATTTGGCTTATTTCAATCTTCAACCAAATTAAATCTGCCCATGATACACAAGATGTGCCACGCCTCTTTTAGCACAACCCTTACACATGCCATGATATGCTGCTTTATGCCAATATAAACAAATTATTAAATTCTCATCCCTTCCCAAACACATTATTTTGATGGAAATCACAGGTTATTATTACGCATATTAATATAAAGTAGTATACCACTTCAATTTCCAGAACAAGCGATGATTATTTGTGTTGGCATAATGAAAAATAAAATTTACCCACCAACCCCAATTTAAAAAAAACCTTGGGATGAGAATGTACCAACTTATCTATGTAGATGTCTCTTTAACCCTTTACCCAACAGAACGGCCCTGTGCCAATGCATTCTCTTATATATGCGAGTCGACCATAGGTCGCCTCGCATATATAAGAGAATGCATTGGCTTAACACATTAAAAATTATAAAATTGTTAAAGGCCAATGCATTCTCTTATATATGCGAGGCGACCTATGGTCGACTCGCATATATAAGAGAATGCATTGGCACAGGGCATAACTGTAACCATCACAATGTGGTCAATGAGCCGGTTCCAATGATATCCATATTTGTATGGTTTTATTGAGACAGACCCAAGATAATTTAGGCTGTTGAAGCTTTATTTGGCCGGTTTGTTGGGTAAAGGGTTAAACAAAGACATATTTTTTGGGGGCTCTCATTTGTTTATGCGGCTGTCAGTTCCTCGCAGTGGAGTATCCCCAATACCTCAGCCCTGGTCAAGCGGTCCTGCTAATATGCTGGTGGTCCTGCTGAATTGTTATGATGCGGGTAGGGCAAACTGATGCCGTTATCAACAAGACAGTCAAAGACTGTGGGGTCGCTCACCAGACTGCAAAGACTAATAAGACTGGGACTCTGGAGACCACAACAGTCAGAATTTTGCATCCCATACACCAAGAACCCTTCATACTAAATATCAGTATAATAGATCAGATGGTCCTTGTGAAGGAAGCATATTAAGAGGAAAACTGTCCTTCGCTTGGCCCCTATTTGACCAGGTGACCCCATTTGATTACCAACCTGACACCCCCATAAAGTTAAAATTTGTGGCCAATTCTGTCCAACAGTTTAACCTGAAGTAGGAACATATATGGACTGGTGATTTAAAAACATACATGTTGGAAAATTAAACCAAACTATGAAAACAGTTCCAACCGATTTCTGGTGTGAACATCTAATCTACAACTAATGTTGTATCAGGCATGAAATTTTCAACTGTTTAAATTTTGATTAAATTAGGGGGCCAAACTCCACCCCCTCTACACTCCCTCCCCATTGCCAAATGTAAATCCCCAACTATGAGATCAATTCATCTAGTAATATCAATATACCCCCCAATATCCTATATACCCCCCCCCCCCCCCCCCCCCCAAATTTTCTTTGAAAAATAAGGTCATGTGGTGGTTAAGAAAATAATATTGGAAAATCTACAACTAATGTTGTATCAGGCATGAAATTTTTTGGTGTGAACATCTAATCTACAACTAATGTTGTATCAGGCATGAAATTTTCAACTGTTTAAATTTTGATTAAAGTAGGGGGCCAAAACTCCACCCCCTCTACACTCACTACCCATTGCCTCAAATGTTGCCCCCACCCAGGCTGCCTGGAAATCAATATTATTATACCAGTACCAAACAGCATAGAGGAGAGTTAAATCTCTTATCTCTGCCCCTATTAGAACAAATGTGAATCCCCATCTATGAGATCCATTTATCTAGTAATATCAATATATACCCCCCAATATACCCCCCCCCCCATTTTTCTTTGAAAAATAAGGGTATGATTTCACCTGGATAAGTGGTGGTTAAGAAAATAATTTTGGAACAGCAAGCCTGTATTAAGTGTGTCTGACCTTTGCAGAATGAGGTCCCCAAACGGCGAATTTAATGACACTATTCCGCAAGGTGGGCTAGCATCACTGAATTCACCTCACCCTCTGGGGGCCTCTTTTCCTAAAAATGACCCCATTTGAACAAATCTGAACCCCGGTCACCCAAGGCCCCTCCATACCAAATATAAGCTATATAGGCCCAATGGTTCTTGAGAAGAAATTGTTTTAAAAATTACTATGGCGGGAAACAGTTATGGTCCTGGCTTTGCACCTACATGCATTTGATCTGATGAACTTATTTGAACAAATCTGATTGTGAGTCACCTAGGGAACATGCACACCAAAATATATAAACACATTTGGTCTTTAATATGGAGAAGAAAACAATTGTTGAAAGACAGATGGATAGACATCCCAACAGATAGATGGATAGAAGGACTGCCTGACAGACAGAAGACAAATTCAATCCAATATACCCCCCAATTTTTCTTCACCTGGACACCTGGATAAGTGGTGGTTAAGAAAATAATATGAAACAGCCAAGCCTGAATTTAGTGTCTGACATTTGCAGAATGAGGTCCCCAAAAGGTGAATTGAATGACACTATTCCGCAAGGCAGGCTAGCATCACTGAATTCACACTCAGTCTGATTAGGCCTCAACTGCCATGGGAAACCTAGAAACAGATTGAAGTTCTACTGTTGAAGTTGGTGATTCTAGCCTGCTGTACAGGGTAGCAACACTAAATCACCCCCTGCGGACCTCATTCTGCAAATGTCAGACACACTAAATTCAGGCTTGAGAAAATAATTTTGTTTTAATTTGATAATAACAACAAGCACCATTGCTAGTGCAGTGTTTACACAAACCTGTCCAATAACATTCTAATCTCTAATCTGTCATTCTGATCTCAATTAATGACCTGACTGTGTGTCTCTATGAAAGTTTCTGTGATTTCATTAAAGACTGAAGTTTCATAACTCAGAGGATGTTATAATTATGTGAGTTTTTCAAATTTTATAACACGTTATGTGTGTTAAATTGAGCAATCTGAGTTTAATCTGAATTTTTTTTTTTTTGAGTTACGTCACTGGCTCCGCCCACATTCGACACAGTGACCTCATTTGAACAAATCTGAACCACATTCCCCCCCCCCCAAGGACCCTTTGTACCAAATATGAACCCATACGGCCCAATGAAATTCGAGAATAAGTTGCTGTAAGAATTACTATGGTGGGAAAGAGTTATGGTCCTAGCTTCGCAAACTATTTGACCGGGTGACTTCATTTGAACAAATCTGAATGTGATTCACCTGGGGAACATCCACACCAAATATGAACCCATTCAGTCTTACGGTTCGGAAGGAGAAGATCATTCTTGATGGATGGACGGACGAGGAGTGATGACTATAGCTCCACCGGAGACTTCGTCTCAGGTGAGCTAAAAAGTACTGTTATTTTTTTCTAAAGTTGTTATTTTCGCAGTGTTTTGCTAACCTGAGCGATTTTAGAAAAAAAACATATGAAACATTCAAGAACATATATATTTTTGAAAATTATAATAATGCACGGGTGTTTCAAAAAGTCGATTTTCAACAACTATACAACCAGAATTAAAAATATTTCGCATCAAATACACATGTAGGAAACATTGATTCATTGAGAATAAATGCATATTGCACTAGTATAAATACAGCAATGCCCTAAATAATCTACTGCTTAACCACAGCAGAATTATGGGTAATTTTTCAGGATTTAGTCGGAAATATAGCTTGTTGCCATTCATCGGAAAGCTCTCACTGCATGTTCTGCATCAGAAGGACTAGAAACAAGGTAAGTTTGTAAGATGAATTTATTCAATGATTGGGATCAGTAATACAAAAGGTGATCAATGACTTATGTACAGATAAACAAACTGCTCACATAACTTAACAATCATCTGTGGTTCTCAAACAAACATTAAGGTGCATCATCAAAACAAAGCACAGGTGTTTAAACCCCTCCATATGACGTGTGATATGTGATCCGCCATATCAAATCCAGTCGGAAGTCCGGATTTTTTTACCCTGTGCCAATGCATTCTCTTATATATGTGCAAGAGAATGCATTGGCTAACAATTTTTTACAATTTTAATAATTTGTTCTTGTATTCTTTAACAATTTTATAATTTCACCCATACAGAGCCCCAGACAAACATGAGCAGACCACTCTTCTAGGTGCTTCTATATATGTGTGGGGCTCCCTGCAGGGTAATGGATGTTTTTTTTATTTTATGTCCTAAAAATTGTAAGAAACATTTATTTAAACAAGACAGTTTAAATAACTTAAACTATGGTCGACTTGCATATACAAGAGAATGCATTGGCACAGGGTAAAAAAATCCCGACTTCCAACTGGATTTTATATGGCGGGTCACATATGTGACTTGAAATGACGAAGAGACGATTATACAATAAGGAATAATCAATGTAGTTGCTAGGTTTAGGTTGATAAACCTCTAACTTTACTACTAGACAGCTATGTTTTTTTCCCCATACAAAGTCTATCGTTCCACGGTAATTTTGTCAGTATTTAATGAGGCTGCATCTCGTGTGTTAACAATTCACACCCCGTGTTATGTGGGGTTTATCAACAGATTCATAGTTTAACTGCCATTGGACATGATATTCTGCCACACCTTACGGAATATTATAGCTTGTTTATGTCTGACGGGCCATGTCATAAGTTTATAACCTCTCTACTAAATATCATTCGACTAAACAGACATGTCAGGCAAGTCTAAGAAAACACCCTAGTCATATTCAAGAAAATCATGATTTAATATGATAAAACTGGCGCACAGAAACAATTTCAGGCTCCAGCTGGCAAAAATTATATTTTCCATTTAAATCGCACAATTTGGGAATGCCACACGTCATCTAGAAGGGCCATAACATCTGTCAAGGGTTAAAAAAAATTACCGAAACATGAACATATTTAACCCAAAATACAAAATAAATATATATTATTGAAAATACGAATATTTATCAAGAATGTTTATTTTATTTTTTGAGTTGTGGTTTCCATTCATATTTTGGTGGATTAGGCCATTAATACGAGCCCCTGTGAAACAAACAGGACAAGCTAAATGCAAACCTGCAAACAGTGTGTCTCATTTGCAGAATGAGGTTCCCAGGGGGTGAATTTAGTGATGCTACCCTGCAGAGCGGAAGACCTAGGATCAGATTGAAGTTCCCAAGTTGAAGTTGGTCACGTTCACCCATTAGTACCTCGATTATGTATTTAATCTTCTGCAAATTAGGGGGATATAGAAACTTCCCAGAATTGAAAAAGTAACTAATGACAATGTTAATTTGAGACTATAGATACTTCCCAGAAGATGAGGCCTAAGCAGAATGAGGTCCTCAGGGTGAATTTGGTGATGTTAGCATGCTGTGCAGGATAGCATCACTAAATTCAACCTCTGGGGACCTAATTCTGCAAATGACAGACCAAACCTTGAAATAGGGTGTCTGTCATTTGCAGAATGAGGTCCCCGGGCCCAGAGGGTGAATTTGGTGATGCTACCCAGCATAGCGGGCTAGCATCACTAAATTCACCCTCTGGGGACCTCATTCTGCAAATGACAGACACCCTATTTCAAGGCTTGTGACAGACACACTATTTGCAGACTTGGTTAAATGCATCTAATTCTGCTACCGCACAGCTGGTCACTTTACCATTGGAAATAGAGCTATCCCTAACAAAGACATCCGTCTAGATGCACCTCAACACATCAAGAGATTTTCCTGCCAATGAACACTGAATGAAATATATTTATGCATGATGAGAATTTTCAATTAACTTTGTGTGATACAACATAACGTGAAAAGAGGTACAAGCTGTTGAGTGTGCATGACAAATATGGGCCATGATGGTAACTTACGAGCTGTTCAGTGTGCTTGACAAATATGGGCCATGATGGTAATTTACAAGCTATACAGCGTGCATGACAAATATTAGCCATGATGGTAAAATACAAGCTGTTCAGCATACAAGACAAATATGGGGGCCATGATGGTAACATACAAGCTATTCAGCGTGCATGACAAATATCGGCCATGATGGTAACTTACAAGCTGTTGTGCACACATGACAAATATGGGCCATGATGGTAACTTACAAGCTGTTCAGAATGCATGACAAATATGGGGCCATGATGGTAACTTACGAGCTGTTGAGTGTGCATGACAAATATGGGGCCATGATGGTAACTTACAAGCTGTTCAGCATGCATGACAAATATGGGGGCCATGATGGTAACTTACGAGCTGTTCAGAATGCATGACAAATATGGGGCCGCGATGGTAACCAGTTAACTCATTTACAAAGAATTCAGTAAATATCAGCATATATATTGTCTTTGACTTAATAAGTGGAATTCGTGTATTATTTGTAGTACAACCACTTTGACATTTGAGCTTATTTTCAATTATATTAGATATTAACCCATTCTATACTAAATACTCATTGATGAGTAGTTACTTTAGGAAATGTTCAGAAAATAAGTTCAACAAACAGGTCGTTTGTTGAACTTATTATCTCAACATTTCCCACCAAAGAATATAAATCCTTCTGCACTTATATTATCTTTTCATCTGTCTGTCGTCTGCTAAGTTTTCCTCAACAGCCTTCCAAACGAATAATAAACCATTCCAATAAATACTTTTATAACTGAATGGGGGTATCCATTCAGTATAGAAAGGGTTAACGCGATCTTTCAAATTTGACCAGGTTATTATTGTCAGTCAGCCATAGCACATTGGCAACTTGGCGTTAAAAGAGATAAAGGAACCCAAAATTTTAGATGGTGATATCCACCCAAATCTTATACATTGCTGAATATCAAAATCTTGGAGTTGATAATTCCTCATGGAATGGCGGTATAACAGTGACCAGGGATGCACACACAACAATCGGAGTAAACAACAAGTCACATGACTTCAGACTGGGCAGATGAACTTCCGTAAAAGTGTACCAGTGTTAGATTTGTTCAGCGGCTCCAGACATTTAACAAACACAGCTGCACATCATTTCTCGTCTGCATTACAAATCAGGGGAGCTCACTCTAAATCAGGAAGATCTGCAAAACAAGAGATAAAAAGCTTGTGAAAAAATGGTCAAACGGACATTGGATTGATTGGACGTCAAAATTATTATTACTCTCCTCAGGAAGAGAGATTTCAAAACATACCTGCTCTTGAGGGCCAAATAAGCAGATATATATGATTATTAATTTCCAGATAAATTTCCCAACTGTATGGTTGTTATTTGGCCCTTTACATTTATTAATTTTTGGCCAAGATAATCTGTGAAACAATCTATCAATCATCAATGGGAGTGAAAAAACTGGAGCGAGTGAAAAAACTGGAATGTGACTATCGAGATTGGAGAAACAAATAACTAAAACATAAACACTGCATTTTTACAGCCCTTGAACCTGCTTGAACTTGATGTTTTTATTCTACACCATTTCATCAGAACTGCATGAAGTTCTAAATTGGCTTCTAAGGCTTTGTCTGCGACATCGCCTTTTGTCATAGCTAATTTCAAGGACTGTTTTATATCCATAGGGATAATAGTACTGAGTGGAAGAGTTTTTAAAATTCATACCGTTATGTAAATTCCAAAGCAGTTCCAGCTTCTACTGTTATTTAGTTTTGCAAAAATTCCCACCCTGTACTGTTATTTGGTGCTCAAGACTACATGGTGTAATTCAGATCAATCGATATATCACTGAAATACATGCTTTCAATAAGTCTTTCCAAGGCATAAAATTCTGTATAAAACTTATCTCATGAATTTTAGCAATTCACCCACTCTTTCATTATAACTACCTCCGTGTATTGCAAAACTTACACAACCGAGTCTGTTTTACCAGTTCTGGTGCACACTATATTCAACTATAATATGACATCCAAATTTAATAATCTTTTAGAGCCTCATTGACCTTTTTTATTGCAAAATAATTTGTGCAAAAATAAATTCCATGACCATTTTATTTGCATTTTCGTGATAAAATGTAGGCTCAGAGTTATGAAAAGTTAAACGAGCATACTTGCCTCAATAATATAAAAAGATTAATAAAATTGACATGTATAGAAAGTTTTTATTTAGTATAGAAAGGTGCTACATACCTTCATCATCACTATCCTCCTCTGCGTCAGCTTCTCCTCCCTGCTGAGAAAGATTATAATATTCAACATATATTTAGGGATAAATTCCTTGGCAGCGCCAGTGGAGAATATAGGCCACTAGTTGATTTCTGCATGAGGTATCCCACCAGCAAGCCTTGAAATAGGGTGTCTGTCATTTGCAGAATGAGGTCCCCATAGGGTGAATTTAGTGATGCTACCCCACATAGCAGGCTAGCATCACTAAATTCACCCTCTGGGGACCTCATTCTGCAAATGACAGACACACTATTTCAAGGCTTGCCCATCAGTTACCTTATATTGCGCAAATAATAAGTATGTATGCAAAGCAATTTGTTTCTTCTTTTGCCATTGTTAAGTGACCGACAATTGAGCCATTCTGATGTAACACCCAAATAGATAAATCCTATAAGACTCATTAAAAAACCAGCGTTAACCCTTTCATGACGGAAGCTGCGCTGGTGTATCATTAAAGATGCTGTGCGAGGTTCCCACTGAGAATGCACTGGCTTATAAGGTTAAGGTAAATAATGTTAGGCCAATGTATTATTTTATATATGCACGGCTCCCTATGGGAGACTCGCATATATAAGAGAGTGCATTGGCACAGGGTTGTTGCAAAATTTCAGGAATCTCCAGTTATGGAAGGGTTAAAGGTTTCTGTTTGACGATGAGGTCTGCTGACAGTTTATGTTCCAGTTGAATTTGAGACTATTTAATAGAAAATTACTCTTAGGAATGGTTCACTGAGAACAAATCAGCTGCACATCGATTACTTGACTATCTCAATCAGCTTCAATTATTGTCATATTTTTTTTTAAGCTTATTTTTAAACTCACATCTAGATCCCCTTGTCCAAGGCCTCCCATGGAATTCATCATCTGGAAAACAAATGAATGTGATATATAGCTGTGATCAATACTGCACCAGAAACAACAAACATGGTATAATTATCTGTGATCCAAACTTCATCAAAAGGCATGCGATATATATTTGATAAGCAAGAGTTCAAGACACACATGATGCTTGGTATCTTTTTTTAACCCGCATAAGTATGCTCCAATTGACAGTCATTGCAATACAATATAGATATTTCCAACTTGATGTGTAATTTTCTGTGTGCAGCGTCGCACTTGACAATAAACTCACATACCAAAAATTGTCAAAATCCATCAATAAACAGCTATGTTATATAGGTTTTGGGCCCCGACGCATGCCTGCCTGTACGACTGCCAACCATCCCTCATCAAACTATTAGTCAAGTTTTTTTTTTTTTTAAATTACATCTGCAATATCAAGGGCAATGATTCAAGAGTCCAGAAAAAGCATGATTTCCCAACATAAATACCCGCCATGTGAATGTTCGTGTCATAATCATTTGATATACATGTGTAGCCAATTTCAGTGTCTTGACTCAAAATGGAATTAAAATAAATATTTATGAATATATAAATATCAGATCCCTCAAAACTAATTTGACATTAATTAAATATTGACTGTCTGCTGCGCATATCACTTCCAACAATAAGTTTATGTGACCTGAGAGAGTTTAATATATGAACTAACATATTCAGGTACAGAAAGTGTTATTATTTAAAGATGCATAATCCAATTAAACACCCCTAAAGTACTATTTCTTTAGCTTCGGGGGTAAAAAATATTTGAATTGAGTCGAGGAACACACTCATCAAAGCACAGAGTAATCAGATTTTGATTTTTGAAATCTGTTATTTTTCACCAAATTAAATATTTGGCGGCCTGGCAAATATTCCAATTAAATTCCTCCAGAAACATGTGGACATGCGCTTATGCCGTCGCCAGAGTTAGAAAGGTCATGCAATGTCAGTTTGCTGTGACTTTGCATGGAGATCAGAGCTAACTCAAATTAATTTCGGAATAAAGACGACGAAAAGTAACGCCAGCAACAACAAATAATGTTAACTTGTGATAGTTGACGTGCAGATAAATCAAGGGTCGATTTAATTCTTAAAATTTGTATAGCATTTTGCAGCACTGGGTAGATTTTTTATAGCATTCCCTACCAATACATGCATTTTTAATGTAAATTGGTTAGCAGAAATTGGAAATTGCATTGCAAATTAAATCAAGCCCTGGGATACATATATCTTCTTATTTACGGATCTGTAATCATGTTTCAGTCAAGAAAATAGACAAGTTATTTAACAGCATGCCAGTACATGTGGAAATATGTCCGTTTACATTTGTAATGACACATGTAGGGAATTCTACTAAAACTATGGGCATCACCATATATGGAAGTTGCAAACCACACTCGCTCATCCTACAAACTGCCAACAAAAACATTATAGGACTTTTTCGGCAAATATGATACCGTTCTGGTATAGGTGTTAGTATTTATTGGTATTATAATAAATACACTAATTTGGATAACTAAATCAGCTTTTGGTGAAATTCCATTGTTGTAACTGAATGATACGGGGACCATCGAACCGGATTTTGTACCTTCAAAATGCTTAGACATCCCTTACCCTGGATATGAACATATTTATTAGACCAACGTTAATTTGTTATACTTACATCTTCAAGCTTGTAGTCTTCCCCTGCATCAGAATCTGAATCATCCTCATCCTTCCATTTATCAAAATCTGTCTTCAGCCAATGTACCTTCAAAGAAATAATGTTCAAATTAGTCAAGCCTGCAAGTTAGCTAAAATGAAAATGATGCGAAAGAAAAACAGGTCGTGAGAAAGTTATCTGTAGTTCTCGCAATCACCGATTTTCACCTTAAATATTTCTCAATCAAGTCCCCAAACGGACACGTATAATTTTTACTTCCATCAGTTACTCATTGCTAGGTTATAATACCAGTAGTTTGTGCAACCCGTTAATTATGAGTTAACAAGGCACAAACATGCGAACGAAAATAGGTTACACAAAATTATGAAATTTGCAGGCCTGCTTAGACACCCCCCCCCCCCAAAAAAATAGGTTTGTCAAGCCTGGAGTAGTTATTTTAGGGACCATCTGACATATGTCAGGAATTAACAGGAGGCTGTCTGACACTTTCAAAAGCGAGCCTGTCTTGGCGATTAAAATTTCCATTTCTATGGACGTGTTATGATGGGGGGAAAAATTATTTCTATTTAAATATTTCATGTTCTTTTTTGTTACTCTACAGTACAGAAATTATTTATTGTTTGTGGTACAATATCTATACATCAGCATTTTTTATATTTATTTCGGTCATTTTTCCGACCTGCATAAGAAGTTCACTTTCAGCTTCATGTTTCCTCTACAGTTAAATCATTTGTACTGAATCGTGTTACATTTATAACACGAGATAATTCAAATATTTTAACACATCCTGTGTCTTGTTTCTGTCAAAAATTACAAAGTTTAATCAAAACATTGGAAAAGGTCAAAGCATTGAAAATGTATTCTGAAAATCATATTCAGACAAAAATATTTAACCTACTACATGATAAACAATGTTTGTTGACAAATCACTGTAACAGTTTTGTTTACATGACAATGGTCTTAATAACCTTCGTTATTGGAGAACTATCAATAATGAATTTAAATATCGGTAAAAAATGTTTATCTATTTCTCCATGGGCACAAAAATTCAGTGGACAATTTTGAGGACTGAAAACCTGTACTACATGAACAGACAGTATCCTATAGGGAGCCTCGCATATATTAGAGAATACATTGGCCCAACAATATTTACCTTGACCGTGTAAGCCAGTGCATTCTTACATATACGAGGCTCCCTACAGGAGACTCGCATATATAAGAGAATGGACTGGAACAGGGTATTTAATGCTGCACCAGCGCAGCTCCCATCATGAAAGGTTTAATATATGTTGGGTGTGAATACCATACCTTATTAGAGTTCTTTAGCAGACGAGACCAGTAAGGTCCTGGTTCTTTTTTCTTTATAGAGAAAGTGACTTCTCTTTCTGACACATGATACTTTGATTCCTGCGATAGATGAATTTATAAAGTTAATTTATGAAGCTAATGAGCAATGTAATTGTCCTATTTTTTTATAGATTTTTAATTAATTGTTATAAATGAAAAACAAAAATTAATTGAAATTAACTGTTTACTGTAGCAGTGTTCAAATTCAAAGAATATCATTTTTCAAGGTATGTGTAACACAGTACTAACCAACCCTTTCTTCACTAAAGGGATTTCATATGTCCCATCCAGTTATGAAAGTATATATATTAGAATGGACTATTTATTATTCATCTGGAAGGGTTTTCAGGAAAAATTGCAGATGACAGATAATACTAGTACAGAAGGAGTCCACTTTATATTTCAAGTTATTAGTTGAACTTATTATCTGAACATTTCCTAATGGAGTTACTTGTCAGTGAGTATTTAGCAAAGAAAGGATTAATAATCAATCCTTATTAACAGAGCATATCAAAGCAAGTTCAAGCTAGAGGTGTGATTGTCCCAATGGGACTAAGGATACCCCCCCCCCATGTTTTTAAAACACTAAGATGTTTAGATGTTTAACATGTCAGTAAACATTAAGATAAAATAATAAAAGAACAGATTCCCATTGCAGGTGTACAACCCTAACCCCTAACCCTAATCCTAAACTTATTGACTGAAATATGTAGGAATAAAAGCTCAGACAAAATTATACATCTTGCAAAAAATGTTCTAAGTCGAAAAAGGGGAATAACTCCACCAAAAAAAAGTTGGACAGACGTCATAAGCGCAAGTGCACAGGTTCCTGTGGTGGTTGGTGTCTGTGCCAAGTAAAACGTTGATGGCTCCCATCTAGAAGTCAGCCTGAAGATCTATATGAAGTTTAGTAATGATCAGATGAGAGATGCGGCCTGTAGGGTGTGCTAAATGAAATTGTTGATGGACGAACGGATGGACGAAAACCCATGGCAATAGCTCAAACTTGTCATCAAATTGATCTAAAAATGAACGAAAAAAACCTGTGCTGTGCCATCACCATACCAAAGGACAACGAAAAATGATAATTTAACACCCGAGTATAAATGTCTGTTATGAGAAAGCAATGTGGAATATATATTTTTAATTCCCTGATAGAACATCTGAAATTCAAAAGAAAAGACAAATTTAATACTGTTTTGGTCGCAAAGACCAGATCGGCCAATTTTAGACATGGTGTCACTCAATAATGTTGTTACAATAGTAACCCCCGACACACCATTCTCAACATAAATAAAACACATTCAAGAAATTAAGGGGAACATATATTATATTGGTCCCCGAAAAAAGTGACAAGATGCCCAGCAATCAGAAATCCTGAAAAAGTTGACATCAAATGAGTTAATCATAAAATTGGTAGACCGTCAACACTACTCTCCAAACATTGAATAAAAATTGTCAACTCATGAATTCACATTTCTCTGGGGTCAGGATATTTATTGTGGGGCCTTTTGTTGTAAATTTGATAGCATTGCGAGCTCTTTTGATAACACTATCCCCAGGTACTGTTGTGACCTTTTCTCCCAGAAATTGATACCCCTACATTTCAGCACAAAAGAACCAACAAAACAGACTACCTGTACTGACTTTTAATGCATTTAATGGCCAAAATATGAAAAAAAATTATCGCACTAACATTAACAGAAAAATACAATCACTCACATCGAACACTCCATGAAACACCAGACCCTGCTCTTAAATTCGCCATGAAAAGTCTTAATTTCATTTTGCAAACTTGAGAGAATTTATCTACAGAATGTAAATTCTGCATTGACGACATAAGATTACGATGTTTGAGCCAAAAACAGTAATTTGAAGACAATAACATGTACCTTTTAGGACAATGCATTACGGTACGAATAGATATATACATAAGTTTCTAAACTACCATTGATATTTCAACCAATTTCGAAACATTCACGAAAAAGCATTTTGGATTTCAAAAACTATCACTTGCCACGTTTCTATGCACCCAAATGTTTTTTGAAAGCTTAATTTTTCGGAGAATTCAATATTTGAAATTATCTCTGAATCATAATTTGTCTGCCACGGAATAGACATGCTTCCTTGTACAACATCGGATGAAAGTAAATAGCAAATGTTGGTGTAAAAAGTCAAGTGGAATTATACACCCCTCCATTTTCCACATGCACACGTTACCTTGGGTTCAACATCTTGTAAGAATTCCAATTTTACTGCATACTGTTTTCCATCCTGACCAGCTTTAGATCTATTAGAAAAGAAAGACACAAACAAAATTTACGTTGAAATATGTACAAAAACATTGTAAAAAAATTGTAACTCACGTCACTCTCCTTGTGATCAGCTGCGATATTTCTGACATTCTGAGTACTGAAAACACCCTTTCCTAAAACAGGGTATCTGTACCCAACAGAATGTTGAGACAAATACTCCTATTCTGTTGTTTTGTCATTAGGGCTGCAACGATCAGAATACACTTTCAAACGATACGCATATTGTATCGTGTCATGTGAAATGGGCTAGTGTAAAAAAGCAAACCTGCAATTATCTCTCAAGTTTACATAATGTATACTATGTATATTTGACTCATCTAGCCAACAATTAAACTCCATTTTAGTTTTAAATGAACTCTACCTCCAGTTTTAATTCTTGTTGTTTCTGATAATTCAGGCGGTATTCATTTGGAAAGACTAATTTAGTGTATCGCTACATGTATCATATCGTTGATCATGTATCATGATTCGTATCTATCGTGACCAAGTGTATCATTGCAGCCCTATTTGTCATGAGTATTAAAAAAATTCAATTCAATTCAAATTGCCAACAATGATAAATTCAATATTATTATTTTACATTCATGTATTTCTTTGCTGACTTGATTACTCTATATTCTAATTACCCTGCAGGGAGCCCCACACATGTATAGAAGCATATAGAAGAGTGTTGTCTGCTCATGTTTGTCTGGGGCTCTGTATGGGTGAAATTATAAAATTTGTTAAAGAATACAAGAAAAAATTATTAAAATTGTAAAAAATTGTTAGGCCAATGCATTCTCTTATATATGCGAGGCGACCTATGGTCGACTCGCATATATAAGAGAATGCATTGGCACAGGGTAAAAAAATCCCGACTTACGACTGGATTTGATATGGCGGGTCACATATGGATATTATTTTACATTCATGTATTTCTTTGCTGACTTGATTATTCTATATTCTAATTACTCTATATTCTAATTACTCTACACTCACACAAAATCTAGGTTGCTCTCTCGAAGTTCAATCTGTGGTTTCTTGCAATCTTCTAGTATGATACAGATGATCAGTTTATCAGTTCTTTGGGCCCACTTGACAGACGGTGTGATAATATAGCTGAAAAAATAAATATAGAAAGGAACATTAGAACAGGAAAGATTGACCCAAATTGGTATCGAAGTGAGTGGGTCTGAATTCAGAACTTCCTTTTATAAAAAGCCCTCGAAATTAGAAAACAGATTTAATGCTGTGGCATGTTACTCTTACCGTACCGGCCGAATGATTATTTAATTTCAGTCAAAAATACATCCCTGCACTATTGTTAGACAATGAGACATACATGTACATGTATAGTAAAACTGCTTGCACTATTATTAATTTCACCCGAAAATACAGCCCTGCACTATAATTCGACCTGCACTATTATTCGGCAGGTGAGAGTACATGTAGATTTCACATGTTGCCACAGCGTTTCCCACAGCATTGCTTATTGCCATAGCCAATTTCGAGGACTGTATAGGGTACTAGGGAGCAAGTCTCATCTGGATGAATCAGGTCCACTTAGGGTTGGGCGGTATTGACGTTTTTAAAAACCGCGATTATTCCAAAATAACACCGCGATATACGGTTTTATTGAATATTATTATACTATTGAAAAATATCACGTAAAATCAAATTTTAAACGAGAGATATAACACTCTGGGTTTTCGTTATTAGGGATTAAAATTCTACACACTATCGCCAAGCAGTAAATTATAAACTATTCTCAGAATGGCACGTGTCCATTATATAAAGATCCTGCATTCTGGAATACGCATCAATCATTGAGTGAATTACAGGCTCAAGTTATCCTGATCACTCCATTGTTTACATTTCAGCACGCAATTCACATTCATGGGACGTCATAGGTAAGCACTTGCTCATAGGTTGACAGAGGACCTAGTAGAATGGGCCAAGCTGGTTCATTCTGGGCTGTCTATCACACACAATGAATTACGGAACATTTTAAATTAACTTTTGAACACGGGATTTAGTTAAGGGGAGAACTTTATTCATCTATTATCATAATAATGAAATAATAATAGCAAGGTGAAACGGAAGGGAGACAATGCAGACCAACTATATTTAAAATTGGGGTTGATGGTAGCGAGGTAACGTCTCAAGCAGTGAAGTTTCCAGGTTTTTTTTGGGAACACCTGTTTGATATGCCGTAGGCATATCCGAAGGCCGCAGGCCTGACTCAGGGGGGTGCATAAGGGGGGTCCGGGGGTCTTCCCCCGGGAAATTTTGCAAATTTCAGTGCTCTGAGAGTGAATCTGAAGCCTCCTGGAGCATTATTTGTGTCTTGGCTAGAAAGTCAATTTGATACATTTTTACTAACAATTGATCATATTCAATGATGTTATATATCACCACCAGGGAAAATCCATCAAGCTAACTGAAATGAGGAAAAGTGCCTTTGAAATACAGCGGGCCCCCTATAATGGAGAGTGATTTTTTTGTGTTATGTTTTACATGTGTTATGTAACGTAACTTGTGTTGTTGGTGTTTACTTCATGTACTTGATTAAATTACCAATAAATTATCAACAGGAATCCACATTTTGTTGAATTTTTCCCATAAGTGTGCTTATATAATATAATTCCATGTAAATAATACATCTAATTGCATTAAATATATTGGTGGATTTCGAAGGCACTTTTTGACTTTTCAAGTAGTTTGTTACACTTACATGTATACATGTAGATTGAGCATTGTAATTTACCATTTATTTGGGAAAGTGTATACACTTGTAGTTCAGTGATCTCATTTCCGTGGCAACCTTTCAGTATTGAATAATGTTCATATGCACATTTGTTTCATCGTGTAATTCAAATACGTAGAAGGCATAATACACCATGACAGCAATATACATTTTAAATTGCTGACTATGATATTTTCAGTTTCATAAAAAATGGAGTAGGAACAGGTAAGGTGTATAATAATGAATTATTTAATGTTCAGAACTTCAGATAAAAATTAGTTTTGCACACCAGAAGTTGATCATTGTCCTTGTTTCAAAGTATATTACATAGGCCTCATTATTTAAAGTTATCAGTCTGTTAATTGTCACGACCTGACAAGTTACAAATCAATTCTTCTCTCACGTATCCCTGCAAACGTATCAACCATTTGATCCCAAGCTGCCTCATCGTCGTCATCAATTTCCGACCAGAACAATTCGCATCAGTTTGTCCAAGCTGTTAGGTGACAACCGGTTTCTCGTTCTAGTGTGTAACAACGATAATGCCGAAAAACCGCGTTCAACATTTGCAGTGCTCGGTGGAATTAGCAGTGCAAATTTAAATAGTTTCATAATGGCCATATAGTTGTCACGATCCGGGTACTCATACATTTCTGCATACACATTACATACCCCGCTGGACAAAACAAGTGTCCAATGCCACCGCGGTGTAATTGCCGTTCGGCCGCGGTGTCACTTTGTGGAACCGCGGCTGAGCACCGCGGCCGAACGGCAAGTACACCGCGGTCGAACGGCAAGTACACCGCGGTCGAACGGCAAGTACACCGCGGCCGAACGGCAAGTACACCGCGGCCGAACGGCAAGTACACCGGGGTTAGATTCCTGGTTTGTATCGTCTTTTTTTCTCGAGTTTAAAACATGTTTTATTAGTAGAAATATACGAAGGTTAGTATTTTTAATTACAGGAAATTTAAATCCGTACATATTTAAATATCGGCTTTAAGGTCATTATGCAAATCACATTTATATTTAACCCAACTGTTTCAACGATCTAACGTACCGGTAGATTTTAATGGAACTTTGTTGTCAAATATAAAAAAAAACTTCATGCGTCGATCCTGTGCATTCTAGCACGTCGACATACACCTGTCAATCATCCAGGATTAGTTTGTGAGATTTTATTCTCTGCTTTAATTGCTTGGCTGTGGGAGGAGCTTACCGATATTTTGTTCTAATGTGGTATGCTTTGACAGCATAACCGAGATTTGGTAAATAAAATGATTCCCATGTTTTTATTAGAGTTGCTATTATTTTGGAAAAAAAAAATATGATCAAATGAGCATATTAAATAAAAGTGTTATATTATCGATCCATATATGTGGCAAATCCATTGCCAAGTAAAAATTAATTGCCAGAAACTGAAAATACGCGACATTTTACACTTTGCTCGATCTATAAGTCCACGGTATTTGCCACCAGAGGATGGACTGAATAAAGATTACACAAACATTGTGTGTTGAAAAACAAATTAGAATTGTGATGGGACACGTGTATAAGGTCAAAAGGAATAATGCACACGTTTCCCCGAACGGACACCCCGAAATTAGGGGTGGGCGGTAAGCTTTTCAATTCATTTAATGTTTTCCGTTTTATTATGCATTAAAGGCACGTGCGGCCTTAATTGTCGAAAATATTCAAATTTGTTCCAAACACCGTAAACAGAAAAACAGTAAAACGCATACAGTTCCGTTCATATATACCATGACCATCGCGTAAACAGCATGTTATCATAAAGACCTACTATATTTTACCTAAGCAAGAGTCTGATTGTGTTACAGAAGACAGCACAATGCTACTGGCTAATCACACACAAATGGCATAAACGCTCTTTATTAGTTCCATATCAGGTATTCACCAACAAAGAACGCTCTTTATGTTTACCATCATAATATAAACAAACACCAGAAAAGTAACTTTTTACGCTTTTGTTTACATAACAATGGTCAAACATATGACCATAACATACTGTTTATGCGATATTTCTTATTTGTATACGGACAAAGTCTATCTACATTTTGATGTTCTTTCTGTTTGTGGCGGTTTTTGACGGGTGGAGATATTTTCACAGGATACCCACCGCCAAGGCCAACCGTGTCTTTAACAAGCTATTGAAAATACACCATTTATTGTATTCTCTACCAACATTCCTAAATATAAGAATTTAGTCATCATATTCAAATAAAAAATTTCATGTTGACAAGTTTTGAAAACCACTAGCCCAGATAATTCGGGGAAAACCTCGCGTGCACAAACAACCACGCGGTCAATACGTCATGCATGCGTTTATTACTGGTATAATTTATGTAGGAATCTGGATTTAAAAAACCAGATAGATATGACATATATTGACAAGTATAGTATCTCAACAAACATGCTTACTGTAATAGAGTTTCATAAATAAATAAACATTGGAATACACAGCGGCGCCGTATACGCCAATAAAAAAAACGGAGAACCACGATTTTTTTTGTTTTCGCAACGGCAGTACATTCTCAGATATTCCCGTTTTGTTGAAGCGATGGATGCGCTCTGGTACCGTGTTTCACAGAAAGCCGATTAATTTAGCACAATTCTAATGATCCCATGATCTCCCTCCCATATCCGATCTATTGCAAATTCACAAAAACGAACCACGTGGTCGCTTTTATTCAATGGATGTATAAACCATGCATGCCTCATTAAATTTTTATTTTGTTATATATCCATTATAAAGTATTGTTTACGTATATTGCCACAAAAAATTGAGTGAAACCCTCGATTGGGAGGTTGATAACCGCCGTTAATTTTGCGCATATCTGTACATCTCAAATGCCAGGTGCACGCGATTACGTCAGCATTATTCAGAAACTGGGCGCGAGGAATGTAGCAATGACATTGTTTGCTACATCGTAACTGTTTGAGTTAACATGATTATGACATGTCACTTTCTCCTCGATATTCCCTTTCAAGTTTTATCAAAGTTCAATTGGCATGCTGTCGCAGTTTTGTCTTTAAAGTAACCACGGTATTGAAAGGATTTGAATATTTAGGTTCATAAAATCCTCGCGGGAGAAAAATACCTGATCACGCACAAACGCTCTTTATTGTTCATTCTGAAGACAATTCTGGCACATATTTTTATCCATTCAATGGACGGCAGTGAATTCCAAAAGGAGGTCCACATGGGTGGATGTTGTCAGTATATAATTCAAACCAAATAATAGTTTTAATTAATGTAAAAAAAAAAAAATTTAACAAGAGAAAACAACATCACAATAACAAATATTTCAACATGGGCAAACAAACAGTTCAAAGTAGGATGCGACAATCCTTATTTTATAATCAGTCTTAAATGACAGCATAGTGATTCAATTCTCTCATGATGAGGCTGCCACGTGTGCACGACATTCCAATGCTTATTTCTCAAAAAGACACGTGCTGCCAAATCTAGACGAAGTCTGTTGTCGGCAACATCACACTTCCGTGTCGCCTAATAATTATCAGCGGGAGCCTTTTCTAATCAGGATGGATTATGACACCTTGATTTTATGACAGTTTACTGGTGGGACGTACGTTGACTACTTAAAAGATTATCACACCTTGTCACCAGACAGATTAAACCTCAAACATATAATAGATCGTCTGACGGACGGTATTTAGACAATGGCCTCAATCAAGTCTCATTTATGGTGCCCTCTTTGTGTTTTTCAACATCATTCCAAGAACGGCAAGTACACCGCGGTCGAACAGCAAGTACACCGCGGCCGAACGGCAAGTACACCGCGGCCGAACGGCAACTACACCGCGGCCGAACGGCAAGTACACCGCGGCTGAACGGCAAGTACACCGCAGCCGAACTGCAATCAGCCGGTGGAGCCGCGGTGTTGTTGCAGTTCGGCCGCGGTGGCAACGCAAACCGCACCGCGGTTAAGTGGACACTTGTTTTGTCCAGCGGGGTAGGCTAACTGTATGCGCGTCCCTGTAATCTTCAGCATCACGAGCGTTCAGTTTGCCACTTCTGATCAGCGATCTCTTTGTTACGACGCAATTCAACAGCCTTTCTAGCGTTATCGAAATCATTATAGAATAAAGTGATTGTCGCGGGGTTGACGCTCTCCCATGGCGCAATGAGTGCTGCTGATGTCTTAATTTCAACGTCAAATTGTACCTTTGATGATTTTGTTTTCCCGTAATGTTCAAACAGTAATTTCAGTGAAGACTTTCGATTATGAGAACTGACGGTGTCGCTCAGACTGAATGCGTCAAAAGAGGAAAATACCTCGTTTGTCTCACCAATCGCGGAATTTAATTCTACCAGAACACTCGAAATAAATGGCTCCCTGAAATCGGCATTGAACGCTTTGATTTCGGAGTTGATGTTAGCATCAGCTGTAAGATGTTTGTCGTCCCGATGTCTCCTGCTCATCGTGGTTCTTTCCCGCGCCTCCATTAGGAAATTGGAAGCATTTTCCTCAAAGAGGGGACCAGCGACATCCTTCATTGCGCTCACTGTCTCCTTCAGTTTTGCGAATTTGTTTGAAATAGAATTGTAAACAAGATTTCTTTTTTGTAGAAATTTTGAGAACTTGTTTATTTCCATCAGGAGGTCACTCAACATTAACAGGAATAGAATAACATACGGTTGCAGTAGCTGATTCCTAACGCCCATGACCTCAGGGTCAGCTGTCTCGTTTATCATGGTATCCAACGAATTTAATAACGGGATGAAGCGAGTGATCAGGCGTTTTGTGGCATCGCCATGAGACAGCCATCGTGTAGCTGCAGCTCTTAATAGTTTCACTGGCTTGAGTCCTTCACATTCTTGTGAATTGTCAAACATGATTTTACGAACATTCGAATTCTTAAATAGGCCGTTGACTGAAATAATTAATGCATCCACTGACTTTAATATGTCATATTGTTTGATCAAGTGCACGAATACTAGTGCCAACCTATGGTTTCGACAGTTTGCATAGATGGCGTGTGGGGATAGATGACGAAGTCGTGATTGCAGTCCACTTATCTCCCCACTCATTGCGTTTGTCCCGTCTAATCCACTAAACATGAGCAACGATATATCAATATGTTTAGATTCCAGAAAACATTTTGTTTCCTTACATAAAGACTCTGCCCCTTTGCTGTCGATTTCTTTTAAGTGTACAAGTCCAATGAATTCTTCACGAATTTTACTATTGTTTGGGTCGACGAAACATATGTAAATAGATAACTCAGGGCGACTGGCAATATCAGTTGTTTCGTCAGCTAGCAAACTAAATTCCCCAGATGAGATGATAAGATCAAGCTGTTTGCTTTCAATGTAGTCGCTCAAGACTTGCAGGTAATCGTCAACAGAATTTTTTGAAAGGTAAGTGGCCCTGATGCTTGATTCTGAGGTATGCAGAGAGATGTCAATATCGCCCAATTCACCAATAAATTCAATTACGTCTTTAAAATTTTCCCTCACTGCCCATTTCTTTTTGGCGAGAAAATATGCGGTTTTAATGAATTTCTTTATCACACGACGATTTCTCTCTCGCACAGATTCCTCCTGGCCTAAAGCAGCATCTACAAGTTGCCTGTGTATGGTCCCTCTTCGGAGTATACTTTGCACATGTGTCTTACATTGTACTGCTTTTGTGTGTCCCTTTGCTTGTTCGTGGATTCTAAATACCCTCATTGGGTGCTCTTTAGGGTCGACACCATCACCCCTCCAAGGACAACCACTGACGTCGCTATATTCAGTGCATATTTTGCATGTCCATGACATTTTCGCGACCGAAAAACATAGAAATGGGAATTGTATTTCCCATTTCGCTTGTCTGTTGTCTTTTCTCCCGTCAGGATCATCTTGATCCATGCATGAATTTTCTGAATCGGGTGTGTCGTCGTTGGCATTAAGCCTTTGCCGTTTGTTATGACTAGGCACAGCACCGGTTTCATTGTCACCATCGGCACCAACAGTAGTCGAAGTTGTGGCACCACTGGCACTGGAGGTTGATGATGAGGTTGTTGTACAATCAGAACTACAATCTACAGAAACGATCGGCGGGGCTTCGGGATGACTGGCAGTCCTAAAATAATCTTTAATGCATTGTGCCTGTCCTTCTGATTTTTTGGCATTATCTGTTCGCTTAGAATTATAGGTAGCTGACGTTTTATTGTGACTACCACCAGTTGTTCTTGGGCGACCCATTTCAAATTTATGACTTTCAAAACTTTTAAAAGGGAGACTATCGACTAAATTGATAAAAATAACTACGGAAGGCCAATACGGCAATAGTAAATATTGTCGGAAGATCATTTTATGTGTACTTGTTATAATCCGGGGATATCCTCCTACATGTAGCTGCACGTATAAATAATAAAGGGGTAAATAATCTTAATTCCGCCCAAATCCGAGCTCAGTTGAATGATATACCAACTATTCTGTTTGCCACTCCGCGTGTCCGCGTACAATCCATT
Source organism: Siphonodentalium dalli (assembly GCA_032622095.1). Lineage (NCBI taxonomy): Eukaryota > Metazoa > Mollusca > Scaphopoda > Gadilida > Siphonodentaliidae > Siphonodentalium > Siphonodentalium dalli. The sequence goes on from CP136068.1 coordinate 107,971,688, forward strand.
TTCAGCATCTTGTCTTGTCTTATTATGAAATTCCCCCGTTGACTTTTCGAGGCACCTCTTCTAGAAGAAGAGTAAATAATATAGTTCACGCCGCGCACAACTATCACGTTACCCCATTTATTGCGACCTCCTTGTTCGGAATACGAAATCGATTACGCCCGTCGGGGGAAAAACCCACTTTAAAATGTTTCCGTGATCGAAGTTTGAAGATCGTACCGAAAATATTGCCGTACAAATGCGTACAATGACAAATTTACGCTTTATTTGACGATTTATTGTAAGTCTGTTTTAGTTTTTCTGAGTTAGGAACGCTTTATTTCAATAAAACAAAAGTATTTTTTTTTTGAATTTAGCTAAAAAAAAAAAAAATCCAACTTTTTTGGGCGCTTTTAGTTTGGGCGCCCATACCGGTTACCGGTACCAAAACACGCCTGGAAACGTCCCTGGTCTCAAGTGATATACTTCGACCAACACCTGCGGGTCACATTCTGCGTCTGCAAATACTCAATGGCGGGCTGGTTGAATGAATGTCACGGATTTGTCAGTCAACCTGAGTCAAATTTTAAGATATAATTGAACGACAAATACCACCAAGTCGACAAGTTTGGACGAAGTATCGCTCGTGGCGTTACACTGCTATCAGGATGATTTCGGAAGAAGATACTCCATCGCTCTACTTCAGCCCAAAATACAACCATTGAGTCATTGGTTACAATTGAATACAACAGAGACATAACATGGGAGCGACCGATAAAGGCTGCTTTCAATCAGCGGTCCGCTAAAGTATTCAACTCAGTATTGGATTGTAATTTGAACCGTCTTTTGAGGTGATAAAATTGAGGTTACAATATATTGAATTTTTATTTTACAATACGGTTTCAATACGGTTATTCTTTTCCAAACCGACTATAGTCAATATATTGAAATACCGCCCAGCCCTAGGTCCACTGGTCTCTTCCAGACACAAGGTGGGGGTGGGTGGGTATGTCGGGGCTGGAAGAAATGAGTAAATGCTAATTTTTTCCTACACTGAAATTCACTCATGTTTGTCCTCTATTAACCTAATGTAGACTTTTATCTACTTGAATATATCATCCAGAACAAATTTAGCTCTCTGTAGGGGTCTATATATGATTTGAGAAATATTTAAATACTACATGTAGCTGATGTGCCAGACTATGCCTGGCTATTTAGGAAACAACGTTGAAATGTATAAAAGTTAGGACATACCGTACTTGGTTTTTTAATTAGAGCTAGATATTGTTGTAACAGGACCCATTTACCAAATATCAATTAAATCAGTTGACTTTTGTGTGAGTTATAGATGGTTAGAAAGTCGGGGCTGATTAAATTGTAGCAATGTGGCTCATTCATTTATATTGTCAATTTATAACTTCTGCAGATATCTATAACATATGCGCGGCCAGATCTTCTACACTAATAAAAATGGTGCTTTATAAATATAACTCCTATGTGTGATTTCCATTGAAAACGCTATTAATTAAAAACGGTAATGTCACTAGTGAATTATGCCATTTCTCGCGACGTCACTGATCTAGACTGAATTTTTTATGGTTGATCTTTCTCCACATCTAGACTTTCATGCATTAGTTCTAGGTGTTTTAATAATATTTGGTGAACCAAATTTGCAGAAGTGTGTTAAATAGAGTAATCAATTAGTTCCGAGAATTATGTTAAACAATTCACTCGAGACGAGAGATGTTTATGTAAGAAACTCGTGTGCTAACACGCACTCATTTCTTACCGACGTCTCTTGCCTCTCGTGAATTATTAAACGTAGTTCTCAAAACTAATTGATTACTCTCTATATAATGTTATGTCGCTCAAGGGGGATGGTTCAATCAGCCAAACATGGTAGCCAACTGATGCTATATAAATAAAATAAAAGGCCGTCCGGCTACAGTGTCCCCCGAAAAAGTGGCTTCATTGGGGGCATCAGCTTTTCTGAAAATAATAACAAGGACCCTAAATCCGAAGCAACCAGACAAAAATGGGTGGATCGTATCCATATTCGAACTTGATCTGTATTTCAAGCTGATAAACTCATATATCAAATTTGATTCAGATATAATCACACAAACTAAAGTTATCATCTGGGAACCAGAAATTGACAGGATTCTAAGTCGTAAAAGGGCCATAACTCTCACAAAAAAGGCAGAGCAAACCCATATTCGAACCTGACCTGTATTTTGGGCTGATAAACTATCATACTAAATTTGATTCCGATATGATCACACAAACAAAAGTTATCATCTGGAAACCAGAAATTGACAGGATTCTAAGTCGAAAAAGGGCCATAACTCTAGCAAAAATGGGCGGATTGTACCCATATTCGAACTGATAAATGCACATTCCAAATTTGGTTCAGATATGATCACACAAACTGAAGTTATCATCCGGAAACCAGAAATTGACAGGATTCCATTATTCCAAGTCGAAAAAGGGCCACAACTCTCGCAAAAATTGGCGGAGCAAACCCATATTCGAACTTGACCCCTGTATATAGGGCTGATAAACTCACATACCAAATTTGGTTCAGATATGATCACACAAACTGAAGTTATCATCCGGAAACCAGAAAATTACAAGATTCTAAGTAAAGAAAGGGCCATAACTCTTGCAAAAATGAGCGGAGCAAACCCATATTCGAAACTTGACCTGTATTTTGGTCTGATATAAACTAACCTATGAAATTTGCTTTTGATCTAATAACCGAAACTAAAGTTATCATCCGGAAACCATTTCCGGACGCACACACGGACGGCTCTACCAACATTTGAGGTTTATGAGGCAAAATTTTTATGAGCTAGTTAATTTATTGAGTCAGTTCAATTTTATTAGTTTTTAAAAAAGTGCTAACATTTAGGGTTTATGAGCTCAACAAGTCCAGACACTTGAGAGGTTAGTCTAAAAATAGAAAAGTCCATCAAATGTGTAACAAATTTTAATACACTATTTCTAGCTTCAAAAAATAATCTACCACTCAACAGTTAGCATGTAAACCACGGTCAAGCAAATTATTACAGAACCAGGGACCTTGAATTAACTATAGAGTGATCACAGAACACAACAACAACAATTACAATTAGTGATGGGCGGTTAACCGAGAAAACAACTCAAGTTTCGGTTTTAAACAATACCGACCGAAACCGACCGACGTGATTCTGCCCTAACTGACATTACGTTTTTTTTTTGTATGCTTATTTTTCACTTGAATCGACTTGATAGTTGATACTGTTGGTTGATACTGTTGTCAAATTATCGGCCCCCATGTCCAATAAGGTTTCGGAATGTGTCAATTTTGACTCATCCACCGTGTTATCATTATCGTAAGCGACCGTTTTGGTCTTTTTTCGACAGTCACGTGAACACTCGGACAAAAAAAGGCCCTGTTTGTGCTATTATGCGCTTCGATCGTGCCGAGCGACGCCCGATTAACAGTTTAACACACCCAGCAAACATGAACCCATCTACATGTATGCGTGACTGTTTAATTTGAACTTATGTTTAAATTTTATTCCATTCAGGTGATTGGGGTGCACGATGGGATTAATTTAAATATGTCATGTTGGTAACAGTAATCGCTCTGTGTTTTAAGTGTTTTTATATACTTAATTCCCATCTGTAGTGGTTCTCTGCACTTACCCCGCTGGACAAAACAAGTGTCCAGTTAACCGCGGTGCGGTTTGTGTTGCCACCATGGCCGAACTGCAACTACACCGCGGCTCCACCGGCTGACTGCAGTTCGGCCGCGGTGTACTTGCCGATCGACCGCGGTGTAGTTGCCGTTCAGCCGCGGTGTACATGCCATTCGGCCGTGGTGTACTTGCCGTTCGGCCGCGGTGTACTTGCCGTTCTTGGAATGATGTTGAAAAACACAAAGAGGGCGCCATAAATGAGGCTTGATTCAGGCCATTGTCTAAATACCGTCCGCCAGACGATCTATTATATGTTTGAGGGCTAATCTGTCTGGTAACAAGGTGTGATAATCTTTTACTCTCAGGTGCCAAATAAACGTGCCGGCACGTTTATTAATTTGGAGCAAAAATACACACAATCACGCTTATTGTGACCCATCACGTTTATTATTTTTTGGGGGTAAATCCAATTAATCCATCACATACTGTGACATTTATTCTTTTTTTGGGTGATAAACAAACGAATATAAGAATGGAACGAATCACGAGTGTGCTAATGTTAATACTAGAAGTCACAAACCACTAAATAAAGTTGTTTTAGTAGACTGAGATGCGACATCGCTTCGATATAAAACCTATTTTGAGAGTCACGGTTCGCCCAATCTTTTACTTCGTCTACTTTCGGTTTGTAATAAAGCGCAAAACGTGAACTGGGAAGAGTTCACGGGACCCGAAACGATAGAAAAGATGGCCCATGGATCACAGGACTTATTCTACAATTAAAATGCTTTTGTTAACTCCAAAATCAGTTCCATAATCACAATTTATAATGAAAAACGATGTGCCTCGAAAATAGGCAACGGCTTGAACGCGAAACCCAGAAAAAGCGCTAAAAGTTACCAGTTTGGCTGAGTGTTTTCTGCATACAAATAATTTCATGAGAAGCATTAAAGTATATTCCTTTAATATTAAGATATTTAAACAACACAGTTTCATACTTTTTCTGTTTTAATGCATTATTTGGTGAGAGAAATGTAAAACTGATCGTAAATTCTTCGAAAAAAAATCAAATTAGGCTTAATGTAAAATTGTAAACTGAGTATGATTTTGGACAAGAACTTCAATCTACTAGTACACAAGTTTCAACCTAAATATATTAATCAATTGAATTATACAGTGAGTGAGTTACTTGAGTTAACTATCACTCTTTGATTGATTGATTGTATTGGCAATGATAATAACACATATATAATTACAATAGATTGTTGATATACATAACTTAGGAGCAAACACATAGCATTGCACATAATTTGTTCAGCATTAGATATCCTTTTATTTGTGATGTTGAAAAGGGGTTGTTTTGTGCAACACAACTGAAAATCATATTTAATAAACAGCCTTAAGTTTTCCCACCCCTTCTTGTATTCCGTATGGCTAATTCCTATATAGTATACAAAGTGGTGAAATGGTGTGTAATTTAGGTTTTTTCTGTTTTGTTTGATTCATTATTCCGATCCCAAATTATCTAGTATTCTAAGCCATATAGAAGGTATCGGAATATTGAAATAGTCGGAAATTATGAACCCTCATGGAAAAGCGGAATAATGAACCCTCAGAATAATGAACCATCGGAATAATGAACCATCTATAACCGAAGACCCCCAACCTACAAGAGGAAAAAAAGTCATGTGCAGTGTGTACTGTATAATACAACAATCAGCATGTAAGACAATCTATTCCAACTTTATATCATATGAGTAATATGTAATTTCACGCATGGTCTTACATAATGTATGAATGGGGTAAACAAGATAATGAAGATACATGATGCATAATACCTAATTGTCACATCCTCCGCACAGGTATGATTCCCTGTACTATATAAATGTATGCATAAGCCTTCATGGCTCGAGTTTTAAGCATACATGTATTACCATGAAAAGTAAAATCCGTAACCCAGCACATTTATTGTGCACCAGCACTATTATTCTTTTTTTGGTAAAAATGTCACCCAGCACTTGTATTTGGCCAACACTTTTATTTGGCACCTGAGAGTAAGTAGTCAACGTCCCACCAGTAAACTGTCATAAAATCAAGGTGTCATAATCCACCCTGATTAGAAAAGGCTCCCGCTGTTAATTATTAGGCGACACGGAAGTGTGATGTTGCCGACAACAGACTCCATCTAGATTTGGCAGCACATGTCTTTTTGAGAAATAAGCATTGGAATGCCGTGCACACGTGGCAGCCTCATCATTAGAGAATTGAATCACCATCCTATTATTTAAGACTGATTATAAAATAAGGATTATGGTTTGTTGTCGCATCCTACTTTGAACTGTTTGTTTGCCCATGTTTAAATATTTGTTATTGTGACAGCTGATAGTGATGTTGTTTTCTCTTGTTAAAATATATTTTGTTTAAATTAATTTAAACTATTATTTGGTTTGAATTATATACTACATCCACCCATGTGGACCCCTCCTTTTGGAATTTACTGCCGTCCATTGAATGTATAAAAATCTGTGCCAGAATTTTCTTCAGAATGAACAATAAAGAACATTTATGCGTGATAAGGTATTTTTCGCCTGCGAAGATTTTATGAAACCTAAATATTCAAATCCTTTCAACACCGTAGTTACTTTTAAAGACAAGACCGCGGCAGCATGCCAGTTGACCTTTGATAAAACTTGAAAGGGAATATTGAGGAGAAAGTGACATGTCACAATCATGTTAACTCAAACAGTTACGATTTAGCAAACAATGACGATTGCTACAGTCCCCACGCCCAATTTCTGACGTAATTGTAATTCGCGTGCACCTGGCATTTGAGATATACAGATGTGCGCAAAATTGACGGCAATTATCAACCTCCCAATCAAGGGTTTCACTCATTTTTTTATGGCAATATACGTAAACAATACTTTATAATGGATATATAACAAAATAAAAATTTAATGATTCATGCATTGAATAAAAGAGACCACGTGGCTTATGTGGAATTGCAATAGATCGGATATGGGAGATCATAATTGTGCTAAATTAATCGGCTTTCCGGGAAACACAGCACCAGAGCGCATAACTTCAACGAAACGGGAATATCTGAGAATGTACTTCCGTTGCGAAAACAAAAGTATCGTGGTTCTCCGTTTTTTTTATTGGCGTATCCGTGCCGCTGTGTATTCCAATGTTTATTTATTAACGAAACTCTATTTCTCTTTCACCCTTGAATGAAGTAATTACAGTAAGCATGTTTGTTGAGATACTTGTCAATATAAGTCATAGCTGTCTGGTTTTTAAAATCCACATTCCTACATAAAATTATACCAGTAATAGACGCATGCATGCATGACGTATTGACCGCGTGGTTGTTTGTGCACGCGAGGTTTTCCCCGAATTATCTGCATTTTCTGATCAGGGCTAGTGTTTTTCATAACTTGTCAACATGACAATTTTTATTTGAATATGATGACTAAAATCTTATCTGTAGGAATGTTGGTAGAGTATACAATAAATGGTGTATTTTCAATAGCTTGTTAATGCATAATAAAACGTAACAAGAGCTACGCTGGGCGTGCAAAATACGCCCTCTCTGGGGGAAAAAGGGGCATAACTCTGGTAAAAATTGGCGGACGGAACTCAAATTTGAACTTGACCTGTGTTTTGGTGGGAGAAAGTAATATACCAAATTATCATTGAATCCGATAAGCTCTAGTAAAGTTATCATCCGGACAACAAATTTCAGGGATTTTCTATGTCAAATTATGTCAAATAAGCAGCCTTCATAATTGGCTACGGCAATCAGCATTGCCGAAGCAATTTGCTGAAGCAAACTGGGCCACGGCATACTGTTGCCGTAGCGCATTGCCGAAGCCAAACAATCTGAATTAAGAGGGCTGAATAAGGGGCATAACTCTGGTGAAAATTGGCGGACGGAACCCAAATTCGAACTTGAGCTGTCTTTTCTCCTAATAAACCCACATACCAAATTTTATTGAAATCGGTTCACTCTAACTAAAGTTATCACCCGGACAACAAATTTCAGGGATTTTCTAAGTCAAATTACGTCAAAAAAGGGGCCATAACTCTCGCAAAAATTATCGGATTAAAACGAAATTCGGACTTGAGCTGTATTTCGATATATGTAATCCTAAAAAAAAATGGGTTTTGCGTATAAACATTCCAAAATCGAGTTATCATCCGGAAACCAAAAAACATAAGAAAAACTGAATTTTCTGAGTCGAAAAAGGGGCATAACTCTGCCAAAAATGGTCGGACAGAACCCAAGTTCGAACTTGACCTGTGGTGGGAGAAAGTAATATCCCAAATTTGGATTCATTCCGATAAACTATACTAAAGTTATCATCCGGACAACAAATTTCAAGGATTTTCTAAGTCAAAAAACGTCAAATAAGGGGCATAACTCCGGTGAAAATTGGCGGGCGGAACCCAAATTCGAACTTGAACTTACTTTTCGGCTAATAAACCCACATACCAAATTTTGGTTCACTCTAACTAAAGTTATCATCCGGACAACAGGTTAACGGACGGACGGACGCCCGCCCGGACGGACGGACCAATACTATAATACGGCCTTTTTTTCAAAAGGGCGTATAAAAATTAAATGAATTGAAAAGCATACCACCCGCCCCTAATTTCGGGGTGTCCGTTCGGGGAAACGTGTGCATTATTCCTTTTGACCTTATACACGTGTCCCATCACAATTCTAAAAAAATTCCGTGGAATTATAGAGCAAAGCGTAAAATGTCGCGTATTTCCAGTTTCCGACGCTGGCAGTTAATTTTCACTTGGCAATGGATTTGCCACATATATGGATTGAGAATATTACACTTTTATTCAATATGCTCATTTGACCATATTTTTTTAAAAATAATGGCAACTCTAATAAAAAACATGGGACTAATTTTATTTACTTATTCTCGGTTATGGTGTCAAAGCATACCACATTAGAACAAAATATCGGTAAGCTCCTCCCACAGCCAACCAATTAAAGCAGAGAATAAAATTTCACCAAATAATCCTGGATGATTGACAGGTGTATGTCGACGTGATGGCATGCACGGGATCGACGCATGACTTTAATTTTTTTTTATATTTGACAACAAAGTTCCATTAAAATCTTCGTTAGATCGTTGAAACAGTGGGGTTAAATATAAATGTGATTCGTCATAATGACCTTAAAGCCGATATTATGTACGGATTTAAATTTTCTTTAATTAAAAATACTAACCTTCGTATATTTCTACTAATAAAAAACATGTTTTAAACTCGAGAAAAAGACGATACAAACCAGAAATCTAACCCCGGTGTACATGCCGTTCGGCCACGGTGTACTTGCCGTTCGACCGCGGTTACACAAAGTGACACCGCGGCCGAAAGGCAAGTACACCGCGGTGGCAGTGGACACTTGTTTTGTCCAGCGGGGTAACTGAATATATGGATTGGCAGAACCAGTTATTACCCAGAGAGTATTGATAGTGGAGAGACCAAGGGCAGGTGCAGCGGAGGATCCAAGGCTAAGGGGCCTCGATAAAGCGCGCCGCACACGATGCGATATTTGTTGCACGATATTTGTCGCAGACCCTTGCGACGTAAGATCTGTGTGCGCACACGGTACGATTTTAGTCGTGCAACTTATGTTTTTATCACTTACGATGGACCACCGCACACGATGCGATCGTATTGTACGATCTGGTTGTTTAATTTCTCGTGAATGCAATGATTCAGCAATGGTTTAGGTCTATAGACTAGTAGGCCATATAACTGATTTAATTCACAATCAAATATTATTTTACTGGTGTCCAGTCCACCTGTTTCAATTGTAGTTGTATTGTAGAGGCATGAATGTATTTCGCCGTCCAAAATATCCCGCTACTCTGACTTTGAAGGACACTGCATGGACGCCATGTTGTTATGAAATAAAACATGTGATCGACGCGTGATCATATTAATAGTTGATTCTGATTGGCTACTTGGAATAAATCGTAGGACTCGATCGTAGAATATCAAAATTATTTGATTCCTTGCGGGGCCGATCGTACGACAAAATGTCCTGCGATTTTCCACTGCACACGCTGCGATTTGACCCGTAACCGGTGCCCGATATTTGTCGTACGATATATATCGCGTCGTGTGCGCGGCCTTAACCTAATTAGCTGCAACACCGCACGATCCCCTTGATCTCGGTACAATTGTCTTCATACTTGATTAATACCTACCAAATCTTGGCACATTGATTCTCAACACATATCCGCAATCTACTTTAAAAAACCGAAACGAAAACCAAGAGGGAACTCTTTTAGTCTAAACCGGAACCTAAACCGTAACCGAGTCAAAATTTCAAAACCGCACATCACTAAAATTTACAATGTTCTAGTTTTATTTTCTCTTTAATTATGTCATCAAAAGACAAAACTCAAATAAAATCACGTCATGTTGCATTATTGTTTTATTTCTTCATTATACAACACAAAACATGCTTAAAGTGTCATTTTTCGACCTTATTTTTCTTCATCTTGGTTTAGGCTTAGCTTGGTATTTCTACGTTCCGAGTTATTCGTCATTCGGTCATTGTCGGTTACCACGCTGGAATATTATGGCGAAAAATTAATGGTCTCAAGAGCTAGCATACTGCAAACACTCAATGCATTAACAGTAACTGTTCTTCAAACAATCATGAGATGTTTAATTGATGCTGTCTTACTCACCTTTTAGCATTATTTGTGGAGTTTTCGCTCATTTTTGTGCAGTACAATTTTTTTTATAAGAAACGTGATTGCCTGTCCCGCACAAAAACATGGGATGATTTGTCTACCAACAAAAAAATTTAAATAACCATACGAATATATTTAAAAAAAACAATTTGTTGGCTGCCGATACTAAACGCGGATTTAATCTCTTATTTTAATTTTTTGTAGGAAAATATGTGGGTCGAATTGCCAGGTCCTTAATTTACGACCTAAGAAAAAATGCTGCCAGAACATGTTGACAGCGGTCATAAAGAATACCGAGACTGAGGGGTAACACGACAAAGTGTATGCCGAGGCCGAGATCGGCTCGAAATAAAAGGTGTAAACGGGGTACGTGTTATGTCGCGTTTTCTTCGTTGTTTTCCAGTGTATATGAATGAAATTGGTTTTGTATGTCCTGGTTGGTTCGTTTGAAACACTCTAAAAAGTATAAGCGGCCGGCTCTGGACAATTAAAATGGGTATCCAGACGATTGGGACCTTGGACGATTGGGACCTTGGACGATTGGGACCTTAAGTTGGACGATTGGGACCTTGGACGATTGGGACCTCGGGACGATTGGGACCTTGGACGATTGGGACCTCGGACGATTGGGACCTTGAGTCAAGACGATTTGGACCTTATTTAAGTTATTTGAGTAATGCAACTTTATTTTGTGTTTTGTATATTAACTGATCATTGGAGCAATTAAATATGCAATTATTGGGGTCCTAACCCCTTCCGATCCCTAAAAAAATCGATTGTACAGAATGCGGTATAAAATTTCACAAAAAATCACAATTGGGATTCTAGTCATATTTCAACAAGAAATGAAAAGAACATTGTAATGTAAGTGAGGCATATCATTACCTATGAATATTCCACATCACTGGAACCAAAATTCTTACTTTGGCTCAAAATGGCTGCCAATATGGCCACCAAAAGCTCAGATCAATTCACTGCAGCGATAACAGGTTTATTATATGACACGCCTTTTTATTTAAATAATACTATTTCTGATGCCATGATTTATGAAATGGAACCCCGTGTAGGCTACAGTGACTGGAAACAAGAATAAACAAGGAACTATTTTTTTTCGGGGGAAATCCCCTAGATATGCGCATGAATACAAATAACAAAGTTTGTGAAATAACGGTAACAATTCCAACGTTCGAAATGGCTAGTTTGTTATTCAGAATCGCTGTCTATGACACGAATTCGGCGTCTCTTCTGTGGAATTGGGCATCCATAGTAATTGTTGACCGAAATATCACAGTTCTTTATGGTGGCACCGTCGAATGTTCCGCGGATCGCATGTTTATCTAGTGTGTTCACTTGTTGGTTCACACGGATTTCACGAAATTGAGAACTTTGAATTTGAGTAGAAGGAACTGCACATGGATTATTCACTGCAGGAGCAGTACCGGATGTACATATACACTGGTGGGTCTACTCAGGATATTGCTCATGGTTTGTTGCATTTCATTAGATGCTACTGCTTAATTGTTTATACTTTGCACATTTCGGTGCCCAGTAAATTGTTGTATTGTTGTAGGCTGAACCCCAGCATGCAACAACCTGGTACATGTCGCTTTTCTGGCACTGTTGTTAGTTTTCCGTCCAGGCAGTTCAACTTTTTCGGCCATATTTTTCATTATTTTCCGCAGGGAATTATCTCCTAATGCTTGGTCCTTATACCAGAACACCTATTCTGGACGCCGCATACATGTATAGTTTATCGCAAGATAAAATGGACTTTCTTCCTCGCACATTTTTAGATGGTCGATGGCTTTTGAATTCAATGTACGCTCGAATTTGGGCAATTTTCTGGATCATTCTCAAGCTCAAACTGCTTCGGCCGAAACGCTCTTTGGTCATTTGTGGCTCCCGTTCTTGTTTTTGTTTCTCTTTCTGTGAATTCGAGATATCTTGTCCAGTTTTCATCTCTTTTCAGTTTTATATCGCCCCACCGAAGCTTCCGGTTTTCCAACCCACCACGTAATCCGAACATCTTCGTGGTTTGTAACCACATTTTATTTTGCAATTGACGAGGACTTGAATTGCCAATACAACCTTTGTCCTGTAAAATTTGTTCTTCGCGCTCAGACAGTGGTTCCGCTGCATTTGATTTTGCGCCAAGGCCCTTCTGCTTCAGCTCCTTCCGTTTTGACGTCAAGCCGATTGCTCTTGATGATTTAAATTATCTATCAGAGATGATGTCGAATTCATAGCTCTTCTCTGACAGATACCGCGCTATAGAACGATGATAACTGGTTAGTGTGTCTTGTTCATACTCTGCGCCATCAGCTTTTCTTATCGAAAGAAGAAAAGTTGATAGGTGGTTGTCAAGTTATGTGGGGGTAGCTCTGTCACCGCACGCATCTCATCCTTCGTTGCCAACCATTGACGGAAATAGCGTGCTGCTGATTCTGTCTTCCTGTTTGTATTTTTATTTCTCATTTTCTTTTCAAATTCATTTGCATCTTCATCGGATATATTCATGAATGTTGGTGCATTCCTTGATTGAATTATGCTATTGCTACTAGTAGTGTTTATACCGTTAGGTGTAGCCTACTTGTAGATGTGGTTGTAGAACTTGAACTTGTTGATGGTCCGAGAAATTCAGGTCGGGTGTTTGAAATAAGATCAGTTACACTCACACTAGTCACAGTTGCAGCAGCCTGAGAAGGTGCAGGTACATGCAGGTATGGTAAGGTATCACTACCAGTCACAGTAGATGCAGGTAGGTTGCCAATGGTTGTAATACTATTACTAGTAAGTAGTAGATGTGGTAGCATTATAAACTTCTCTGTAACTGTTAGTGCTGACTATTGGACTTATCGGCTGCTGAATTGCTGAGAGTGATAATCCGTTCAATGAGAAGATCGAGTCTGTGTCGTCTAAAACCAAACCTGTTCCATTGAGCTCACTCGGTGATGCTACATCAAAGTCAAACTGACCATAATCACCCAAAAATAACTTTTTTATATCAAATTCATCCGAGATATCCATTTGTTACACTTTAATTAATTATTTATAGTACAATCTTAATATAGCGATAACCGGAACCAGCTGTTGCTAGCAGACGAAACTCTCAACAAATTGTTGTTCCCTATTAATCAAATCGAGCACATCCAGTTCCGAACGCTCCGTGTAAAAAAAAAGTTTCATTTACGCATGCGCGATTGGTCGGAAGTCATTCGAACACTTGTTTTGCGTTGGGCAGTATAGTCGAACACACCGCACAATAAATAGTCCGTGTTTTTACTGACATGCGCAATATGCGAGATAGAGGAGGGTGGTATGGCATCGGATCAAACTGTAGGTGATCCGATGGTCGAGAAATTATCGCTGTATACTGTAGTGGTATTGGGGGAAGAAAAACGATAGTCATATAATAAAGAGTGGTATAACTGTTCAACCATGCATCCGATATGGCCCAAATTTTGGACCACGGCCTACAATTTGTTGTAAAAGATAACTCACCAAATTTCACGCCGATTGATCAAAGATCATCTGAGATCGAAGATGGTCCCCAAATGCCGTATTTGCACTCAAGTAGACACTATTTCTTATGACGCTTGTCCAAATGACGTCATGCGACGTCGTGTACACAAACCCTCACTTGTGTTGCTATTGTATTGACGAAATTTCCATGCGCTCAAACAAAGCGTTGTTGGGAATGGGCGCTACAAATTAATTTGTCAGTTCAGGTTGAGTGTGAATAGAAGTAATGCATGTTGATTTTGTCGTGGAAGTGCATGGGGTATAGAGTCGAGACTCGAACGTTCTATACCATCGTGGAAATATGTGCTAAATTGTCTTTTAATTTGCCATTTCAGTCCAAATAGAAGCGAAGGATGTCGTCTTTGTCATGAAAGTTGTTCATTGAGTGTGGAATCGAAGGAGTATATATCCCGAAGATGGCAAATTGATATATATATAATGTTTACACAATATCAAAATGGTCGCGACGTGCGCAAATGGGCCGCAGTGCAGAGGCCCGTGGCGGCGTGGCCCTATATATACGTTGCTGAATAAAAGCTCCAGAAGGGAGCCTGTTCAAGATCATAATGCATGTGCGCGAAGCACACAGAGGGACTGCATCCCACTACGTCGCTGAATAATGGCTCTGTTTCAGTTACTGTAGTATATATAGTAACAAAGTAATATATTTTAATGAGGAATTTTATAAGATAAGGTCGCCGCACCAAACTCGCTGCTTGTGGCGGCTCGTTTGATACGGCGATCTGACCCTTCGTGATACTATGGCCCACACCACTTCACTCTACCAATAATCACCCCCCCCCCGTGAACCGGTCCTGTACAGCGATGTAGCAGTGGTTGTGGTACTATGTAACGCATTAGCAGGGGACCCCGATCACACCGGTAGCTTTTAGAAGATATCACGAATTTTCACGGGCCTCCAAATGTAAGGGTACTCTCTGACAGTGGTCTGCTATATCAATTTAATGGGCTTTACTCGAGTATTAGCTATCACTTTTACTAATCATGTCACGTGAGGTTTATTTTTTAGCATAATAAACATTTGGCCGAGGCTATTCTGCCGCTAGCGGCATAATAAGGTCCGAATTTTATTCTGCTACTAGCGGCAGAATAACATAATGACACGAGATGGCTATTATGCCGGTAGCGACACAGAATGTAGCCTGTTTGATTATTCTGCCGCAAAAAAAAACCGTCATGCATCTCGCGGTTGTATCTTTCGAAGACTAACTTTTGTTGAATGCTTTTATTAATTTATTGAAAACATGGTGCTTAAAGATGCATAATCCGATTAAGCGCCCATCAATTACTATTTATTTGGATTCGGGGGTAAAAAATATTTGATTCGAGTCGAGGAACCCACCTATCAAAACTCAAAGTTATTAGATAATACATGTTTGAAATCTATTATTTTTCACCATGGAGAATTAATAGTGGCCCAGTAAACAGTTGACGAGCAGACGGTCTCGGACCAAATTGTGGATGAAGATGGATAACTCTAAAATCAAGAGGCTTTCTGTTGATAATAAGGCCAAATTTCGTTGAACATGTTGATAAATAACAAGTTTCTGGTAATTTTATACTTTAGTTGACAGTGGTTAGTGATAGTTTTTGGGCAATTAACCGATTCTGACCTGAAGCGGCATGTCTAAAAATGTTGTTGTTGTTGTTGTTGGAATCTGATTATATGGGGACCATCGAATCGGATTGAGTACCTTTAACATTCTTGATTGTCTCGCTGTCGCGTTTCCAACATTTTGGTATGCGTTGCCAATTCGTGTTTGGCAACAGCATAACAAAAAACTGCCATAGGAGAGTCAAAAGAATTGGACAACACATCTGATGAAGACTACGCCATGTTTACCGACGTCGCTAGCTATGCCGTAATGGATTAGTACAATTTTGGTGTCGCAATAACAGCCTTTATTGTGTCAGCTCTTGCGATTAGCTAATCAGCGTCGATAAATAGTGACGGTATATATGAACCCATATTAGGTCAGTGACCCCATATGAAATCAATATTAGGTGCTTATCTACCATCTTGTTTTTCATAAAACTCAATCGCTTCGGGGATATATTTGGTGTATTTTGGCGCCAAGAAAGGTGATATCTGTCGGAAATCATTTTCTGCTAATTTAAAGACATAGTATGTATCAAAACCTGCATGCGATGTATTTAAGCAATTCTAAAGACTCATAAATTAACTATCAAACTCAACAAGTTGTCCTACTTCTGGTGATTAGCCATTGACTCAATGCGTTGACGTTCAATGCCATGGCGCGTCACTGTGACGTTACATAAGATAATGGCCACAGACGACACATTTAAAATACCAAATGAAAATAAATTACAGCGACGATTAATTAAACGGATATGCTGGATTTTGTCCACTGACATAATAAATACATTACGGAACGCTTAGTGTTCGGATGTGGTGTCATGTGAGGCTATTGATCCCACTTTGCCTTACATGACACCATATTCATCCACTAAGCGTCCCGTAACTTATAATATTATGCCGCTAGCAGCAGAATAACCTTTCCCTAAACATTTCGCATTGTTACACAACCGACAGACGAACGATACGATATTTGAAAAAAATTATGAAACACACAAATAGGCGACAAAATGAGACAAACTAAAGACGTATTTGCATTGCAAAATACCACATTAGTGTATTGTGGATATTTCGAGGAAATAATCTGATAGTTTCGTATGATTCTATTTCCAGTTTATAGCTCATCTTCGTCAAAGTACCTGTTTGTTTATCTGTTTATCATCTTTGTGTTATTAGATAGGCATCTCAAGAATACCTGCCATTGAAAGGATCGATAGAAGACGTCACACAAGCGAACTTATATAACGACATCAAATCCCACCAAATCCCCGCGCTCCCAAATGATTTAATGAGCTTACTCGAGTAAATATTGTTGGGAAAGGGGCTATACATTATGTTGTTATAACTTGTGTCCCAAACTATTTTTGCAATATATATGTTTAAACAAATTGATACTATAGTCATAATACATTGTACATCCATAACCATGCATTGCGATCAGGACCATTCAATTGTTTCTGTAATTTAAAAAAGAGCAGTTATATTAACTAATAGGCCTAACGTACTCGCCATTCAGAATACAAGCATTTTTAAAGGGAACAATTACTAGACTAATGAACTATTCGACGACTATTTGAATATATATATATATATGTTTTTCAAAGATAATCAGTATTTTCTTATTAAAATGGGATATGCAACATAAATTGTGGAAAATCAACGTTATCACTAAATGGATGTTAAAGGTACTAAATCCGATCAGACTCTCCTAAAGTACTTTACCTTTTACCTTTACCTTCTCTGTACACCCCTCCTGTATCAGGAGAACCGTCCTTATGGGCGGACGTAACCACGTCTTCTTGAGCACATAGGTTTGATATGTGTATACATGTATATATTCAGTCTGTAATAAGTATAGTTATTTACAAGTAGTGCACTACTTCTTTGTCTTCGGGGTAAAAAATATTTGATTCGAGTCGAGGAACCCACCCATCAAAGCTCAGATATCGATTTTTGAAGTTTGTTATTTATCGATATGTGTAATTAGTGTGACCAAGAATCACGTGGTGAAACGGAGGTTCTCGGACAAAATTGCGGATGAAGATGGAAAACTCTAAAATCAAGTGGTACTACGGTAAAATTTCGTGATACTTTAGTGATAATACGGACATATTTTGTTGAACAAAATGTTCTGCAAGAACGATGATCCGAGAAGTTGCGATTGGCCATTACGGCAAAGAGAGGTACAATACCAATATTTTACTCGGTATTAATAACGACCATCAGTTGGGGCGAAAAAAATATTGTCCGATTATTCCTGCATTCACCTCGAGATTGCTGCGACCGACCTTCACCTAACAAGCAAATGGAGTTTGTTTTGACATCGAATTCAGTATTTTACTTATTTTAAACGCGTTCTGCCATCTTTATGGCATCTTTTCAAGGAACATTTGGGGTGAGTAACTTTGGCTTTAACTAACATTCAAAGCTACATCTGGTTTTATGTATACTGGCGGAATCCTTTTATTTTTAAAGAAATAATCCACAGGTGTCCCGCCACCCAGGAAGTTAGTTTTCCAATTTCTTTAAATTGGAATTTCATTTCATTGAACATTTCACAATTTATATCTTATTGTCGGCGTCGGTCCCGATTGTAACATGTTAAATCAGGCTGCTGGATAAATTGGGCCCGATAAAATTGAGGGCGGGGGGGTGTAATCACACACGAGTCGGATTTTCAATCCGGTTATATATGGTCACTTTAAGTTTATTTTAGCTGACGATTTATACATCTTCTTCTTCTGCATAAGGCAAATCTCTTATAAGAGTGTATAAATGCACACCATTTTGTTGCACAAGGGCGGAACTGCGATAAAATTGATCATTGGTCACATATTGATCTAAGTTTAGTAAGTAATAAACACGGACCGAAACGGCACAAGAACCTCAGTGTGTTTTTTATCGATGAACGGAAGAACATAGTGCTGAGACCAGTGGGGGATATATATAGGTTATCACCACCATGTGTGTTTCTGAGATCCGTATTCAAGTCGAGCTGCCTTCTCTGGGCAGTCTATCGACGAGTCCGCAAGACGAGTCGATAGACAGCCCAGAGATTGAGAGAAGGCAGCGAGACTTGAATACTGATCTCGGAAACACACAGGGTGATGATAACCAATTTATCTTACAATTCGTCCCATAAAAATGCAATAAAACTTAATTTAAAACAGGAACTATTTTATTACGCGCAACACACAAAGTACACAATTCTCAGCACGCGACGTTGTGATAAGTCAAATTCTGAGAAAACACGTCACTATTCATTTTCACCTTGGCTGGAATCCGATTCAATGATGAGGCGACGATATTTTCGTTTCAAATGTTCAACATAATTGTCACTTTTAACAGGATAATTGTATTATTTTATGGTGCAATCTCCTTGGATAGTGATAGTGTCGGCGAGAGGCATTGCTGGAGATGACTGTCCATTCAGAGTTTTGGTGAGTTTTGAACTTTCCGACAATCGAGTTTTGACTCGCACTAAAAAATAGTAAAATCACCCATTAAAATTCATTTAGAGGAAATGCAATAAATCACGGACTTTTCTTAAGTATTCTGTTTTATATCCTTAACATAAGATAAAATTAATTTGATTTTCCCTTCTGTATTTTATCGAATAAAAAATGCGTTCAGTAGCTTTTGATCAAGACCGTACTGAATTACGGGGAATTCCCTACTTCGCTGAAATAGAATTTGTTAAATTAGTCCGTATTCGTTCGTAACTTTTCGGATTCCAACACATTTTTGGATGACATCTTTTAGTTTTTTCGGTCATGTCTACACATTTTGTCCACTTTATTGAAATAAGTATTGATTTTTTACGTTTGTAGCACACGATTATATTATTTTATGACTTTTAATTGGTTATTTACACGTTTTGTTTTGAAAGCCAGTTGCCGAAACGCACGTGCACTATAGCTGTTGCCATACACGATATCCTTGTTGCCATCCAGGATACAAGATCGGAAACCGCCTAGGCGTTTTCGCGTGTATTTGAGGAAATATAGCTAAATTGTTAGATAAGATGATATATCGGGTATAGACGGTTTTTAATTTTGATATCGTCAATGATATCGTCTGAAATAAAAATATTGTAATACCGTCCCAAGTTGTAGTATTCTCCATGTAGGTTCAAATTAACCCATCATATGGTCCCAACAAACAGGGAAGTTGGAGTAAGGCCAAAAAAAAAAACTTATTTGTTTTGGTAATATTTTTTTATTTTTTCCCCGAACAGTTAAGAAGTACATTAATGCTTACTCTTTATACTTGTGTTAAGGCTGTCCATGTATATTGCAAGTAAACAGTTAATGTAGCACAATAATGTGGTAAGTATTGTCAATGTGGACAAACAAATGCCTCCCAGGCACTCAACTATGCAGCTCTGTTGTAATTATTCTCTCAGTTTAGATTGTGGTGGCACATCTTGCTCAGAGCACAACATTGACATAACAGGCCCAAGACGAACACCATAATAGGGCTTTTCTATGACATTATAATAACATAACATGTATGATATTAATTAAAACCTCACTTATATATTTGGTCATACACCTCAGGACCTAAGACACACCTCCACTGGCAGGATATCTCACATGCGCCTCAGACACATTGCACAGGGTGTAAATGTTCCTCAGACACCCCTCAATTGCATTGAAATATAAAGTCCCACACCACACTGGAAATGGTACCACAGGCCACACATTGACTGAGGTATCACACCTCAGCATTCAAATTGCCCCAACTTTGAAGTTCCTTATACACACTGGCATACCGGTATGCATGCTTGTAAGTTTTATACACCCACACAAACCAGTAGATAATTTCATGTGCTTTTTTAGTGCCCATCCCAGAAGGGTGTTTGATATGGTAGACATGCAGCCATCTTTATATGAATCCTTGATTGACTGGGGAGAGGAACTTTAAATTCTGATATAGAAAGTCTTCTACATGTATATTGCTCTCTAACAGATAAGACTTCTTCCCACAAGACATGGGAGTTGAACAAACAAGATTACCACAGGCAGGTTTTAATGACTGCAGATTTATTGGTGAGATTGGGATTCATCTGCAACCACAAATGGACATGTATTTTAATAGAAGTAAATTGTTTTTGAAAATTTCATCTAAAATTATTGCTGCTTAATGTAAACATAGTATATATTTAGCGATATAGATGTGTTTACATGCCAATTACATGCATTAAACAAAATTTAAATTTTTTTTTGTTTTTTGTTTTTTTGGGGTTGAAATTTGAAAGAAAAAAAAGTCCAGGTCGGCCCAATTTCGGCAGGTCGGTCGGGTAACCGGAAACACAGATGTTTTTTTTTTTTGGCCTAAGTATAATAGTCCCAAACTTCCAGGAAACATGCAATTGAAAAAGTTTTAAAACATAGGAGCACGTGATTGTCAAGATAGATTTGCTTTGTCGGAAAAATCAAAGTGCTAGCATCAGTTGGGCACATTATGAGATGATTGATATGTCGCGCACATTTGATTGGCACAATGACCTCCTTTCAAGTTGGTACAGCTTGCTCTGTCAACTGTAACCGGTTGCTTGGAGACGGATTTCCATGTCAGATTTTATATTGACCCCACTAGCTGATCAATGTGTGCAAATTGCGAGTAAAATGATTTTGTGGACATGTGTCGTACGCTTCAACAAATGTCAATTTCACAAACTAATTGAACATGTCTATATCTTTTTTCCTCGGGTAAAAAATGCCGACACAAATTCATGTCGGCTTTTGCCTCGGCACTGCTTATTGCCGACACTAATTCCCAGGGCTGCTGTATATGTACATTGAAGTCTCACGATGCTACCAATTCCCACTAATAAATAGTCTCACAAACAACCAATCCCTCTAATAAATAACATAGCAAATTGAAACCGAATGCAGTACCGGTACTTAATGTGTAGTGTTAAGTTCTATGATCGAAGGGATATAACTCTAAAATTTATGCGATCTGAAAATGCACGTGGACCTTGTTATATGATTATATCCCTTTGTTTCAACCCATATGCGGATGCATAACTTTCAATCACTGGTTCATGTTACATGTCTGTAATAGGTGCGTGCTGTATACATGTAGGTAGGTGAGAACTACGCATTCCCCTATTAAAGGATCAAATACATGTAAGCCGACAGATGTTTACAAACACGCAGCTCATCTGCCTGACATCTCACACATGCCAACAATAACACATGCATGAGTATGCGTGATTGTTTGAACAGTATTTATTATCAGTTATCACTGTTCACGAATTTTGACAATGTCATTATGTGTCATCGAAACGGCCGGTGGTTAGAACACTGCTTACAGTTTACAGTATATTATGCCTGATCAAATTAGAAAGGAGTTGAAAGTTGTTTTGTTCGCCGTCAGCAAACTGTCAATTGTTGCAGACGAGTGGTCATTATACTGTGATGTTACTGATGTACAATCAATGTTCAATACACATTTACTCAACCTTGCATGGCCCACAAATCGTAAATAAAATGTAGGGATGTATTGCGCAAACTTTATTCATAAAATATTGCATATATTATACATTGTACTTACCAATTGTCATATACCAAAATAATATCGCGATAATATCGTTTATCGCGATGTTATCACCATAATATTGTGATTTTTTTTTGGGCCAATATCACCCAGCCTTAAAGAACATAAAGTTACAAATATGATCAACACGTGTGCATTTACATTGTATGTAGAAAACGCTTAGACAATGACCCCTGTCAGGCTGTCATGTGACATTATGTGAGACTGGTGTGCAATTATATATACATGTACATGAATGCACAGTGTGTGCATCTATGTATAAAACTTTATGACAACGACCGCATCAGTATCACTTTAGTCTATATAGCCAACTGGTGTGGTCAGCCTATCTAGCCAGTTATTATAGGTAGTCATGGTTGTTTATATTAATATGTATTTCTAAAGACTATTATTTATTAATAATAAATTAAATAAAAAATATTAATATATTGAGGTCACGAGTAATAGCCGTAAATTGGTGTAATAGACCTTTCCATGGCTGCCACCCTCTTGTTGATATTATTATACAGGTACTCATTTTCTGCCCACATGTCTACCAGCCGTTGTTCCTTGTCGGTCGACCAGAATTCTTTGCTTTTAATTATGTGACCAGCAAAACACGCGGGTTGCCATCGTCACGAGCCGGATTCTCATGATGAAATCAGATCCAGTTGGATGCATCCGATTAAATCGGATCAGACAAAATCGGCTCGATCGTTAGGCTCACACATTCATGATTGTTCCCTATTAATCATGCTCCAGATTATATCGGGGACATCAGGGCCGTCTGCACCTACATGTACATTGTAAGTGAATGTTCAGACGACCATGATTGAATCATACATGGAGGAATCGGGCCCAACAAAATCGCGGATAGTTTGTTCACTCTCGGGGAGAGCTTTCCGATGAATGGCAACAAGCCATATTTCCGACTAAATCCTGAAAAGTTACCCATAATTCTGCTGTGGTTATGGAGTTGATTATTTAGAGCATTACTGTAACTTTACAACGATGTGTCTACCAATGGTTTAGCCACTAATACTATAATGCCTAATGGTAAGGTGTTCCATGGTTGTCAAACAGACAGGGTACACTGACCCCAGTACATGTACTTGCCATGCTAGAATGGCGAAAACTTAGCCAGATTAGAATGGCGGCCAGTCAGCACAGACTGGTGAGACGTCCACAGTACCTTTACAAACTGTCCACAGAAAATTGAAGAATAGAAAAAGACTGAGAAATTATTTGTGGATATCGTTTTCACAATTGATATGAGCATATGGACATGATGGACACAGCGCTACTGTACTAAAATAGCAAGTTATTTTATTACTTTAATATTGTTACTTAATAATGTCATTTTATAACATTATTAGCTCAACTTACTTTGTAAATCTTGGATTTTACTCTTTACATGACTAAATATTTTGGCACGGGCTGCAGGTCGTAGCTTTAGTCGGATCTTCATGAAATTTGTCATGGATGTTAACAATGACATGTAGATGGGAATGAGTCATTTTGAGGTCATTCAGCCAAAAAACATGGCCGCCAGCAGCCATCTTGGATTTTACTCTTTGCATGACTAAATCCTTTGGCACAGCTACATGTAGGTTAGACATTTCAATTAGCACCTTTCCTATTCCTCCATTTACTGTCAACCATTAAATTATTCCCTTACCTAAGTTGAGCTACAGTGTCATTGACACTTTCATTGTTATTTTAATATAAATATATCATATCTTACTAGCAGTTAAAAGCCGTGTGAACAATAACCACCTTGTCTGCATAACAATATATACTGTACAGTAATGCCCTAAATAATCGACTCCTTAACCACAGCAGAATTATGGGTAACTTTTCAGGATTTAGTCGGAAATACCGGTATGCCATTCATCGGAAAGCTCTCAATTATTTCCCTCCAATATCTCATAATATATTAGTATGGGCCCATACAGACTTGAAAATTGAAGAAAAACATAGGGGGACACCCCTCCCAAACCCACCCCCACTCAGGCCTATGGCCTTCGGGATATGCCTGCGGCATATCGTGCTGGGATTGGAATTAGTTCCTGTTGTGCCCAAATTAGACTAATCTAAAGGCCTGACTCCAAGGTATAGTTGTACTTATATATATATGCTTATAGTGGTATTCATAGTTGCCATTTTTATTGGTCATGTGATTAATTTCTTATTCGAGGACCATAAGTTGGCTTAAAGGCACGGGTGGCCTGCGTCGTTGGTTATAATTCAAAAATAAAAGTTGCCAGATTATAAAAATTTCCTCAAGAATATACTAAGAGTATCGTACTAGCTGAGGTAGCTGGCATTACTTGGGTGAAGAATGCATAATTTATTTGTGGCCCTTCAAGTCATTTAAAATAATTATTAGTCATCTGGGGTAAACAATACCTATTGCATGACTCTCATGATAAAGTTACATCTACCTATATTGCTAATTATTAGTGCCTCTTTAAATCATTTGAGGTCAACAGCACCTACCGTATCTCGTGACATTCCCTGCATCAATGCGTCATTTTACTTTTGTGCACCAATTTTCCCACATATCTTGCGGACTGAAAATGAACACTCTTTATTGATTATATAATTTATCAGTTTTTAAGTCACCGGAGATCAAAGGCGCCTATCCCAAGACATTCCATTGGTGAGGTGACCAACTGTACCAGTTATTGGTGGCCCTTCAAGTCATTTAAAATAATTATTAGTCATATGGGGTAAACAGCACATATTGCATGACTCTCCAGATATTGATACATCTATCTTTTAATTGATAATTGTTAGTGCTCTTTAACCCTTTACCCAACAGAACGGCCCTGTGCCAATGCATTCTCTTATATATGCGAGTCGACCATAGGTCGCCTCGCATATATAAGAGAATGCATTGGCTTAACACATTACAAATTATAAAATTGTTAAAGAATGTAAGAAAAAATGGTAAAAAGTGTTAAAAAAAGATTTTTTTTAGGCCAATGCATTCTCTTATATATGCGAGGCGACCTATGGTCGACTCGCATATATAAGAGAATGCATTGGCACAGGGCATAACTGTAACTATCACAATGTAGTCAAGGAGCCGGTTCCAATGATATCCATATTTGTATGGTTCTATTGAGACAGACCGAAGATATTTTAGGCTGTTGAAGCTTTATTTGGCCGGTTTTGGCCGGTTTGTTGGGTAAAGGGTTAAGTCATTTGAGGTCAACAGAAAATATCCAGTGACATTCTCTGCGTCATTTAACTTTTTAGCACAATTTTCCCCACCTATCTTCTGGACTGATATTAAATGCTCTTTATTGATCATATACATGTACTTTATACCAATTTTCCTACATATCTTCCAAGCTGATAAGGACTGCTCTTTATTGCTCATATTTGCCCATTTAAGTCGCCTAAGGTCAACGACATCTATCTCATGACACTCTACAGGTCAATTTATCCATGTGTTTCAATTTTCACCTATCAGAACACAACCATTTGAGTATATAATTCATTTTTAGTTAAATTAATTATTATTGCCCTTTTAAGACATCTGAGGTCAACAGGACCTATCTAATAAGATTCCCCAAGGTCAAATTGCCCATATGCCCAAATTTTCAGCTCCGAGGGTCCAACTGTTTGGTCGCCTCTAGCTAAAAGATATACATGTATAAAATAATTATAAGTGCCCTTTTAAGACCCAGAAACAGGACCATCTAATAATGCTCCCCGGTCAAATTATGTACAAATTTTCAGCTCCGATGGTCTGGCAGTTTGTTTGCCTATAAGCGGACAAAAACAAAATTGAGTTTTATTAGTATACGTGTACGGTAAATAATGATAGTATGAATGTGATATTATCCACAAAACACTCTTTGTGTGTGAGAAAATGCAGTTCGATCGTTGTCATGTTTTTTGCAAAAAGCATGTTGGTTTGTTTATCAGCAGACAGTCACAATGTTAGCCATAGATTTTTTGAAATCGTTGACTATTGTTGCAAATCTTCTAGTAAACACCATCCATGTGTTTCAAAACAACGCAAGATTAAACCTCCGTCAATCTGTTTCGGGGGGGGGGGGGGGGGGGGGGGGGGGGGGCAAAATTTGCTGTATATAATTTCTCCTTCACAGTATTTATTGCAAATTCAAACTAAATTGAAACCAATTTCGTACATAAATCAGCCTGTTGATAAGGGACTGCATAATTTCTGGAAGAAGAAAATGAAGATGATCATCATGAATTTCACACCTTTCAACTTTCCCTCCTAGCATCAAGACACCATAAAAATACCCCTACCCCTACAAACATGACAACCAGATTGTCTTCCATTTGGAGTTGTCCCACATAAACAATTTGGTACAATTATCCTGTTCTCCCCTATACAGACTTTATGTTTAGCGATGTTAAACCCCATTAAGGACTGGTCTGTACATGTACATGGGGCGTTGCTATGTTTGAATTTCAATTTTAATACAGTTGATGTTAATTTAAAAATTTATTAGCATTGCTGTGGGGAGGATGATGGAATAAGAAAATGAATAGGTTTTGAATCTAGGATATTGTCTGGGAAATATCTATAGTCTCAAATTAACATTGTTTTTAGTTACTTTTTCCCTTCTGGTAAGTTTCTATATCACCTAATTTGTAGAAGATAAAATGCATAATTGAGGTGACTAATGGGTGAACATCACCAACTTCAACTGGGGAACTTCAATCTGATCCTATGTCTCCCATAACAGTTGATGCCTAAGCAGAATGAGGTTCCCAGAGGGTAAATTTGGTGAAGCTAGCCTGATATGCGGGGATAGCATCAATAAATTCACCCTCTGGGGACCTCATTCTGCAAATGACAGGCACACTGGACTGCCTTGCTCCTTCCTTATTTTGGTTTGGGCAGGAAGTCAGTTAATACCTGTTGCTGTACTGACATACTGAGGAAGAATTACTATGTGTGTACTGTGAATATTGATAGATGGAGAGACACTTGATTTGATTAGTTCTGTAGACGAGACAAGGAAATGGATTAATTGATAGTTATTCTATGATGTAATAGCCATACATGTTCGTTTGGCTGGAAGCCAGTTAATAAGTAGGTCTACTGACATACTGATGTGGAATTATTGTTTGCGTGTTCGGGGGTCGATTTAACTTTAAAAACTTATATAGCATTTCGCAGCACTGGGTAGATTTTGTTAGAATTCCCTTCCAATACATGTACATGTGTTACATGTACATTGTAAATTGGTTAGCAGAAATTGGAAATTGCAATGCAAATTGCGATGCAAATCCAGTTAAATCGAGCCCTAGCGTGTAATGGTAGACAGAGAGACGCATGTTTTGATTAATACTGTACAATGGACAAGGAAATGGCTTGTTGTCATTTATCGGAAAGCTCTCGGCAACAAGCCATATTTCCAACTAAATCCTGAAAAATTATCCATAATTCTGCTGTGGTTAAGGAGTCGATTATTTAGAGCATTACTGTACCCTGTACTGAATTGGAATTATTGTGTTCCCTGTATGAATCACTGAACTAAATGGTTTCCCATAGGCGACAGTGTTAACGTTTCAACCAAATTCACTGAATTGAAGCCTACAGGCTCTTCCAGTGGTGTTTACCCAGCTAGATTGACACCCGCCAGTTGATCACGAAAATGCAAGAAAAATCATAGGTCATGTGTTTACTTTTAAAAATAAATCTCCAAGTGTACGACAGGGCTATCCCACAGCCAAAT
This sequence comes from Siphonodentalium dalli, assembly GCA_032622095.1. NCBI lineage: Eukaryota > Metazoa > Mollusca > Scaphopoda > Gadilida > Siphonodentaliidae > Siphonodentalium > Siphonodentalium dalli. The sequence goes on from CP136068.1 coordinate 107,999,496, forward strand.
TTGGACTGGAAAAACCCAGAACTACAGCAGCTAGTTAAATCAATTTGACCCACTCACAAAAATCCATTCCCCCATTAATTCACCAGTTCACATTATTTAGATATGATGTACAAATTAAATAAACACGATGTCATCCTTTAATAACGTGTCTCAGGTGAAGGTCATTCTACAGTTACCTTCACCTTTAGCATTCCACGGTGTACTCGCTCCCCGACTCTGGAACACATTTAGCTCCCTGATTCCTATAATGATAGACAGAGACACGTGTTTTGATTATTACTGTACAATGGACAAGGAAATGGGTTAATGTGGTCTGCAGTTAGCCATATGTTCATTTTTGCAGGAAGTCAGTTAATAGTGCTACTGTGGAATTATTGTGTACCCTGTAATGATAGACAGGGAGACACGTGTTTTGATTAATACTGTACCATGGAGAAGGAAATGGGTTAATGTGGTAGTTATTCCATGATGTAGTAGCCATATGTTCGTTTTGGCAGGAAGTCAGTTAATAGTGCTACTGACACACTGATGTGGAATTATTGTGTGCATGATAATGTCAGATAGATGGAGAGCAGGCCTGTAAATAGTATGTCTGTCATTTGCAGAATGAGGTCACCAGTGGGTGAATTTAGTGGTGCTATCCTATATAAAGGGCTAGCATTACCAAATTCACCCTCTGGGAACTCATTCTGCTTAGGCCTCAACTGCTTTGGGAGACCTAGGATCAGATTGAAGTTCCCAGTTGAAGTTGGCGATGTTCTGACCCATCAGTCACCTCAAAATTATGCATTTTATCTTCTGTAAATTAGGGGATATATAGAAACTTCCCAGATGGGGGGGGGGGGGGGGAGTAACTAAAAACAATGTTAATTTGAGATTATACATTGTAGATATTTCACAGAAGATGAGGACTAACCAGAATGAGGTCCCCAGAGAGTGAATTTGGTGATGCTAGCCAACTATGCGGGATAGCGTCACTAAATTCACCCTCTGGGGACCTCATTCTACAAATGACAGACAGACTATTTGCAGACTTGGTGCACTGTAATGATAGACCGAGAGAGACACTTGATTGGTCTCCCATCTCTCTGCTCCCCCTCAGTATTTTCCAGACACTGTGCAACACATTTAGCACCTCATAATATACCAATATAAACACTGTTGTGTTGTTCTCACCCTGGCATGGTTCTAACTTCCACAATTTCGCCACGGCTTCTGTCTGATCGTTAACACTTTCTCAGAATTGTCTGTATTATATGTGATATGGATTATATATATTTATTGAATCGGAGTATAGCATAAATTCAATACTTCTGTATTATGTGTTTGAAATCGGGGATGGATTGGTCAGAACGGCAAGCTTTTATCCCCACCTTGTAGGAGCTTTAAATGTGAAGGATTTCTTGCCGAATGTTTTCATTGGGATATGTCTGTATTTTTAACTTGGATTTTATCTTGTGCATCTTCGTTACTCATGGATTATCTGCTGTTGTTTTTTGAGAATTTTGTAGACATTCTCTTGCCGACCAGCCAATTTATTCCATGTTGAACACATCTACAGGTGTTTGTTTTCTACTGCTCTGTTAAACGGATTTATTCTGATTCCTGTTGTTTGGCTCTTATCTCAATCAAGCCTTGAAATAGTGTGCCTGTCATTTGCAGAATGAGGTCCCCAGAGGGTGAATTTAGTGATGCTACCCTGCTATGCGGGCTAGCGTCACAAATTCACCCTCTGGGGACCTCATTCTGCTTACACCTCAGCAGAATGAGGTTCCCAGAGGGTGAATTTGGAGATGCTAGCCCGCTATGCGGGGTAGCATCACTAAATTCACCCTCTGGGGACCTCATTCTGCAAATGACAGACACCCTATTTCAAGGCTTGCCCATTAAGTCACCTCAATTATGCATTTTACCTTCTGCAAATTAGGGGATATAGAAACTTCCCCGAAGGGAAAAAGTAACTAAAAAAACAATGTTAATTTGAGACTTAGTATAGATACTTCCCAGAAGATGAGGCCTCAGCCGAATGAGGTCCTCAGAGGTTGAAATGGGTGATGTTCTGGGGACCTCATTGTGCAAATGACAGACACACTATTTGCCAGCTTGTCTACTCATGCCAATTTGTTACATGTTGAACAAATCCACAGGTGTTTGTTTTTTTAAACGGTTTTATTCTCATTCCTGGTGACTTGTTTGGCTCTTATCTCAATATTTAATTAGTTGATTTGCTTGGAATTCCCATCTAATTGTCTATAATCACTGTAATGTAAGGACTAGTTTTGATGCTACACGCTACATACTATCTTGGCTTTAACCCTTTCATGACAGGAACTGCGCTGGTGCAGCATTAAATACCATGTGTCAATGCTTTCTGTTATCCCTTTGAGTGCCAGGTTGATTTTTGTATCAACCCATATACCCTGTGCCAATGCATTCTCTTACATATGCGAGTCGACCATAGGTCGCCTCGCATATATAAGAGAATGCATTGGCCTAACCATTTTTTTTTTTTTTAACAATTTTAATAATTTATTCTTATATTCTTTAACAGACTTATTTTGTAGGTTTAGGGCCGATGAGATCGGCCCCTGGCACTCAATTGGTTAAGAAATGGATGTTGATTTGATCGCGATTCATAACGTATGGATGTAAGTTGGTCTGACATTTTTGTGGAGTGTGAAAGCCTTCCACACATAAAAATGTCAGACCAACTTGCATCCATACTCAAAATCAACAAGAAGACAAGAAGAGCATTAAGCACCCATTTCCAACGTTATTCTCATGACTGGATGCAAGTTTGGGTCAGCGCGTGACATCATGTGATGTAATTTCGACCAACCAACATCCTGAATGTGATTGCATGTGTGAGTGTAAATATCTATGCGAGTCTCCCATAGGGAGCCTCATACATGTACATAGGAGAATGCACTGGCTTACAAGGTCAACATAAATATTGTTAGGTCAATACATTATCTTATACATGTATATGTGAGGCTCCCTATGAGAGACTCCCATACACATAAGAGAATGCATTGACACAGGGTTTTCGTAAAATTTCAGAAAGCCCCAGTCATGGACGGGTTAATGGTTGATTATGTAGATTATTAATTAACTTACCAGGTAGGCCTATCAAATGTGGCTGAGTGTGTAGTGTTTTGGACTCTAGCTTTTTTTTATCATATGATTATGTCATCTATATCCCAGCTACCGGTACATCACACAATCCACTTTCACTTTTCCACCTGTTTGGATGTTTACCAAAACATTCTATTTTCTACGCAGCAGCTTTTCTACCATTCTGTTGTACTGGTATTCAATCTGCTATCATTACAACCAGGCAGTAGTTTTTAGAACAGACACTGCTGTGTTAGCAAGCTATAGACATGTGATTTGTTTTCCAACACCGGCTCATATACAAGTACATGTACATTCTGTACCAGTATCTAAGATATTGTATTGTTCTGAATCTAGATACAGTGTATGAACCACTTCAGACTAACACTAACTAGGGACGTGGCTGGCGGCAGGTGGTGGGGTTTGTTTTGCAATTTCTATATAAGGTGGACCTCCCCGACAGAGACTTCGAATTCCCAAATCTGTGTTAAGAGTATTCATTGGTTTGGCCCAATCTTCATTTGAAAGTATATACAGATATTACCAGAAAATCATAGGACGTACATAGAAGTTATCTTGAGTAGTCAGAAAGTAACCACTGCCCAAATGCTCCCCCCCCCAACCACCAATTTCCTCATCCCAACCACAAACCACAGACCAGAAAACAGGCCAGGGCTGAGTTTAGTGTGCCTGTCATCTGCATTATGAGGTCCCCAGAGGGTGAATTTAGTGACGCTGTTCCGCAAAGTGGGCTAGCATCACCAAATTCACCCTCTTGTGACCTCATTCTGCATGGCCTCATCTGCTATGGGAGACATAGACTCAGATTGAAGTTCCCAGATGGTGAATATTGTGATGTACACCCATTGGGAACCTCAATTATGCAATGTGTCGTCTGCCAATTTGGGGATATAGAGAAACTAAATTAAAAAAAGAAATAGAATCTATGTGAAGAAGTTTCTATAGAAATTTGATATTAATGAAGAAACTTGCCACTTAAGATGAGGCCTATAAGCAGAATGAGGTCCCCAGAGGGTGAATTTAGTGATGCTATCCCGCATAGCAGGATAGCGTCACTAAATTCACCCTCTGGGGACCTCATTCTGCAAATGACAGACACACTAAACTCAGACTTGAAACATGTATTTACAATTTAGCGTAGTTCAGACAATGTTTTCTATGGAGTGCATGGTACGGTCGATTTGCTTGAGATTTTCGGTGATGTTAGTAGAATGCTACATTCCTCCAGTTGGCATAGCACCTGAATACTAACTTACCAGTTTCACGCACCCGAACAAGTACATAATATGTTTTTAACCCTTTACCCAACAAACCGGCAAAAAACGGCCAAATAAAGCTTCAACAGCCTAAAATATCTTCGGTCTGTCTCAATAGAACCATACAAATATGGATATCATTGGAACCGGCTCCTTGACCACATTGTGATAGTTACAGTTATGCCCTGTGCCAATGCATTCTCTTATATATGCGAGTCGACCATAGGTCGCCTCGCATATATAAGAGAATGCATTGGCCTAAAAAAATCTGTTTTTTAACACTTTTTACCATTTTTTCTTACATTCTTTAACAATTTTATAATTTTTAATGTGTTAAGCCAATGCATTCTCTTATATATGCGAGGCGACTTATGGTCGACTCGCATATATAAGAGAATGCATTGGCACAGGGCCATTCTGTTGGGTAAAGGGTTAATACTTTCATAACAGGAGCTGCACTGGTGCAGCATTAAAGTTAATGCTGCACCAGCGAAGCTCCCATCATGAAAGTATTAAAAATATTTCACTCAGCATTTACATGTAAATTTCAGAGGAGGTTGATTATAGAGTTCTGTAAATCTGGGGTCTCAACTAGACATAAATTTTTAATTTTGGCATTCAATGTAGATAACCTTATAAAGAAAATCTGACTCAAAATATTTTCATGGTCTAATTTATTGACTCATACATGTATAGAGAAATTTGTTGGCCAATATATAAGAAAGCTAAATCTGAATTGTATGAAGTTAACTACGATTTTACAGCAAGGGCGATGGAGTCACCAAACTCCAAGGCTACCACGCATATATAACATCTCAAAGGCAAATCGAAAAGAATAAACCAAATTGGGGATCAGTGACCATGGCCTAGCTAAATATTGAAACAGGTACAATAATGCCCTAAGTAATCAACTCTTTAACTACAGCAGAATTATGGGTAACTTTTCAGGATTTAGTCGGAAATATGGCTTGTTGCCATTCATCGGAAAGCTCTCGGGGAGAGCTTTTCGATGAATGGCAACAAGCCATATTTCCAACTAAATCCTGAAAAGTTACCCATAATTCTGCTGTAGTTAAAGAGTTGATTACTTAGGGCATTACTGTAGATACCGGTATTCTACATGTAGATAAAAAAAAAACATTTCCGACAGATTGTGCAACTTTTGTACCAAACAAAATGAGGATGAATTCCAGTTTTTTTTACATTGCCCTACATGTATGTATAAAGATTTGAGAAGAAAATAGGATATATTTCAATGGATTGAAAACATTAAAGTGGTGTGAAACACTCCGGTATAGTGATGAAATAGAAATGGAGAATAATCTTGTTCAGAGTAGTTATTTTTTACAAATATTATATCTAATTTGACAACACACACCGTCATTCTTATATATTAATTAAATGCAGTGACTGCCGATGGCGAAATCGTTTTCGTTAGTTTATCGCTGATAGAAGCATCCCGATTCGAGTAGTAAATATTTACAATTTAGCGTAGTTCAGACAATGTTTTCTATGGAGTGGTACGGTCGATTTGCTTGAGATTTTCGGTGATGTTAGTAGAATGCTACATTCCTCCAGTTGGCATAGCACCTGAATACTAACTTACCAGATTCACGCACCCGAACAAGTACATTAACCCTTTACCCAACAAACCGGCCAAAACCGGCCAAATAAAGCTTCAACAGCCTAAAATATCTTTGGTCTGTCTCAATAGAACCATACAAATATGGATATCATTGGAACCGGCTCCTTAACCACATTGTGATAGTTACACTTAGCCCTGTGCCAATGCATTCTCTTATATATGCGAGTCGACCATAGGTCGCCTCGCATATATAAGAGAATGCATTGGCCAAAAAAAAATATTTTTTTACCATTTTTTCTTACATTCTTTAACAATTTTATAATTTTTAATGTGTTAAGCCAATGCATTCTCTTATATATGCGAGGCGACCTATGGTCGACTCGCATATATAAGAGAATGCATTGGCACAAGGCCCTTCTGTTGGGAACAAGTACATAATATGTCTTTAACAACCCCATGATGCTACTGAACTCAAAAACCTTCTCTGCAAATATGTAAATTTTATTGAAGTCACCCTAGATATTCGTAATTCAAACATGCCCTAGAATTTATAAATATTAAATCAATGAATATGAATGAGTATGTAAATAATTGCCCATATGAACAACTTTATAAGATATCAATAAATATCAACATCAAGTTGGTATAGGGTGAGTTAATCAAAAAATGAAAGCATATATACTATTACTATAGAGGCAGCCTATCATATATATATATATATATCAGATTTTAATATGGAGGCATGGACTCAGTATGAAGGTGCATTGCTTCAAAAGTGTTTGCTTCAGTGATCGTGAACAAATTCTTATTTCTGCATATTTTAGAATTTAAGTCAATTTAATCAATTTATTCATTTACTTATGAGTTGATGTATGATGTAATTTATTTTATATATTCATGGATTGGGCTATATACGATGGTTACAGATAAAGAATATGAATTTGAATAAATCTATTTAAAAGCTTTTTGATGTTTCAACATGCTAATTTATTTTTATTTTTATTTTTTGAACGACTGACCCAACTCTTAGAGGAATTAACCTTACCAAGTGTTTATAAAAAGGCCTAAATCTACATGTATGTTCAGCTTACATATCCACCTTTTGTTTTACTGTAACATGGCCAAGCCTGCCTGTCATTTGCAGAATGAGGTCCCCAGAGGGTGAATTTAGTGATGCTATACCGCACAGTGGGCTAGCATCACCAAATTCACCATCTGGGGATCTCATTCTGCTTAGGCCTCCTCTTCTGGGAAGTATCTAGGGTCACAAATTAACATTGTTTTTAGTTACACATACTTTTTCCCTTCTGGGAAGTTTCTACATGTATATCTCCTAATTTGCAGAAGATAAAATACATTATCGAGGTGACTAATGGGTGAGCATCACCAACATCAACTGGGGAACTTAATTCAATCTGATCCTACACTGTAGGTCTCCCATAGCAGTTGAGGCCTTATAAAGCAGAATGAGGTTCCCAGAGGGTGAATTTGGTGATGCTAGCTGCTGCATATATACATGTATGATAAAATATTCAGTATATCGGCGTATACAGTAATGCCCTAAATAATTGACTCATTAACCCTTTGAGTGCCAGGGGCCGATCTCATCGGCCCTAAACCTACAAAATAAGTCTGTTAAAGAATATAAGAATAAATTATTAAAATTATTAAAATTGTAAAAAAAAAAAAAAAAAAAAAAATGTTAGGCCAATGCATTCTCTTATATATGCGAGGCGACCTACGGTCGACTCGCATATATAAGAGAATGCATTGGCACAGGGTATATGGGTTGATACAAAAATTGGACCTAGTACTCAAAGGGTTAACCACAGCAGAATTATGGGTAATTTTTCAGGATTTAGTCGGAAATATGGCTTTCCGATGAATGGCAACAAGCCATATTTCCGATTAAATACTGAACAATTACCCATAATTCTGCTGTGGTTTAGGAGTCGATTATTTAGGGCATTACTGTACAATAAGTCCTCCCACATGAACATGTACATGTACATGTAACCAAGCACAAACAATCAGTTTTCCTCCTCCTTGGATGTTTACCAAAGAATCTATTTTCTCTCCTTTGCTGCAGACTTTCTGGTACCTGTTCTGTAGTATTATGTTTGTGGGATTATAACATCTCACATTAGCTAGAGTTCTCTCAGTTCAACATTTAATAACGTCATTAAATAAGTTCGCTATCCTTTGAGCAACCCTGCAAATAGTGTGTCTGTCATTTGCAGAAGGGAAAAAGTATGTGTAACTAAAACAATGTTAATTTGAGACTATAAATACTTCCCAGAAGATGAGGCCTAAGCAGAATGAGGTCCCCAGAGGGTGAATTTGGTGATGCTAGCCCACTGTGTGGGATAGCATCACTAAATTCACCCTCTGGGGGACCTCATTGTGCAAATGACAGACACACTATTTTCAGGCTTGATAGGACTAGAATTTTTTAGTCACGTATCCCTGTCTATTTTATGAAGATGTATATGTATAGCGGTATGAGTCTTGATCAAGTTATAATATGACTGGAATTGAATGATTACACCTTTATAGACTCATTAGTGTACAGTAATGCTCTAATTAATCGACCTCTTAACCACAGCAGAATTATGGGTAACTTTTCAGGATTTAGTCGGAAATATGGCTTGTTGCCATTCATCGGAAAGCTCTCGCCGAGAGCTTTCCGATGAATGGCAACAAGCCATATTTCCGACTAAATCCTGAAAAGTTACCCATAATTCTGCTGTGGTTAAGAGGTCGATTAATTAGAGCATTAGTGTATAATGCTAACCCCATTACACACTAATGAGTCTATAAAAGTGTTATCATTCAATTCCTGTCATCTTATATTATATCAACAACTCAATTATTTTAATAATATTTTCTACAAGCCATTATATGTAACTCTATGTAACTGTATAGGTATGCATGCTGACTCCACACACCAGTCAGCTTTATAGATGGTCTCTGCTAAGGGGCCTTCGACTTTCCAGTACAGAGCCCGCACCCCATTTGTGACCAGGCCTTTTTGATAGTTTCTACTGAGATGCCTTCAACTTTCCAGTTAGAGAACCCACGCCCCATTCGGACCAGGCCATTTTGATAGATTTTTTCTACTGAGGGCCCTTCGACTTTCCAGTAACAGACCCCATGCCCCATTTGGGACCAGGCCATTTAGATAGTTTCTACTAATGTGCCTTCCACTTTCCAGTAACGGAGCCAACACCCCAGTTGGGACCAGACCATTCACTCCCCTTGTTTGTTTGGGTCAAGGCTACTTTGTAACATAAAAGAAAACATTTTTTATTGAAAACTATGTTATTTTTGAGGAAGGTGCATTGTTTCTCTGACATAGTACTGGTATTCTAAAGTTTTCCATTGAATTCGCTGGTTTCAATATGGACTTTCACATTAGACAGATTTAGTTTTTGGAGAAATTGATATGGACATCAATGATGGAATTAGGTAATGCTAGTAGAATGCTACATTCCCACAGTTGACATAGCGCCTGAGTACTGAACTTATCAGTTTCTCGCACCCGAATTAGCCCATAATATGTCTATTAGTGCTATATAAAAAAAATGCTATTCGTTATTACTAGTGCCAGTACTGTACCCGTATATACGCAACTGAATAATTATACCCCCTTTATATTTTTTAAACGGGACGTATTGTGTTATTGGTTCCTCCATCTATCTGTTCGCTTTTTTTCTTTTTTTCGGGATAACTTTAGTAAATCTGAACTGAATGGAATGAAATTTGTATCTTGATTTACTAGCACAAAATACATGTCAAATTCGGGTTCTACCTGCCAATTTTCACCAGAGTTAACTTCAGTTAAGGCCTTTTTGTTGGAGTTTGCACTCAATTTTCATTTCCGGATGATAAGTTAAGTACATGTAAGTCTGAACTGAATTGAATTAATTTTGGTGTATGTGTTTACTGGCATAAAATACAGGTCAAGTTCGAATTTGAGTTGAGTTTGTTGAAATCACTAGTACCATGGACGTTTTTTGCCACGCCCTAACAATGCTCTTGCTTTTCACTTGTCGCTGTTATTATGGTAACTACATCTTCTCTCCAGTTTGATTCGATATATGACGGATTAACGATATATGACGGATTGCCAATATATTACGGATTACCGATATATGACGGATTGCCGATATATGACGGATTGCTGATACCATATGTGATGAAGTTATTCTGAGGTTATTCTGTAATGACTGAAAATAATCGGAAAAATGCAAAGTTTTAAAGCAATCCGACAATGCCTCACATGACAAAGGACTGTCGTCACTGCATGCGGAAGAATTCTCGCCATCGGGTTGGCCGACTTTCCAGGATGCCGCACACCATACAGGATGTTCTGAATGCATACACATTACCTTATGCGGTGGAAGAAATTGCCAGGGTAATTAATCCTTTCTTTACTGAATGGATTCTCCCATCAGTTATAAAAGTGGACATTCCGTGGAATGGTCTGCTATTCGATTGGAGATGGAGGTGTTCAGGAAATAGTGTTTATCACATACATGTAATTAGCCCCTAAACCCAGCCTCGTATATTTTAGTAAGACACACATGTAATATCAGTTCATGCAGTGATGTAATAGATTAGCACAATGATATAGATGTCAATGCCAGAACTTTATTATTATGTTAATCAGAATATAATTATGATATTCAATCTGTGTTGTGTTATTTAGTGTTGACTTTGAGATAAAAATGGTTGATAAGATGTGGTTGAATTATTTTGTCAACATGAAAAGACACATTTAAAATGGAACTATATATTTTCTTGAATGTGTCTTTACTTCCTCTTTGGTTGAACTCAATATTTATTCTTTTTAACCCCAGCCATTTCGAGATAGTTTTTCCTTGCTAAAATGGGATTATGTGACACTAGATCCTGTTATACATATGAGTTCGATGATAGTACATATACTGCAGAGACATAAGCAGGAATTTGTTGGAGACACCTGTTTTTGTGCTGAGGATGTCCCTCAATTAAATAGGGTATTAATATTTCTCAATATCACATAAATGTGACTTTTACTAGTCTCCAAATGAATTCGCTATGAATACCACAAATCCTGTTCATTGTTTCAGTTTTTATACCAAAGTTGGGGTGTCCTTACATGTACCTGTTACATGAAAATGAGTCCTGGATATGTTGCTGATGTACATGTACTTGATAATATTTTGAGAGGAATAGGATTGAGTCTTATATAATGTAGCTCAGATACGCTTGGACATATCACAACATTTGTTAACTATTAATTGGAATAATGTGGACTCATCACCATTGAAAAGATGAAAATCATAAAACTCTGGTATCACCATATGTATCAGGTAACAGTTATCGAGTGCCTTTTAATTTCAAGAGGTCCTGAAGTTTTTCTGATACAGGTAATGTTTGAAGTATTTGTTCAGTTGTGTCTGCAAATATTGGTACAACAAAAAGCCAGTACTATGCCCCTGGATATGTTCAGATAATAAGTTAAACAAATGGCTCATGGGTTAATGGGGATCTTTGTCATAGATATAAACGATTACACTTGTTTGTAATAATATTAACAAAGGGTGAAGGGACGTGCAAACTGCTGTCCGACCATCCTACCCGGCCTTCGGCCGGAAACAACTCAACAACAAAATGTAATAATATCAGCAGACCCAGGGCCAGGGGGGAACTGAACGTTATCTTGAAGATAAGGTACATGTACTACATAGGTATAATATTTTCAAACTTTGAGGAATTCCTCATCTCATGCTTGTAAATTTGTCAGTATTTATAAATCTCATACATGTATATTCACCCTTGGGCCTAGGTCTGATATGCAATATCACTATTATTCAGCCATTCATTGTATTCAAATGTAGCAGCTAGGGCAGAGTACATGGACAATGGAGGTGGGCCGTAACAAATCATGTAGATCAAACAAATTGACTTACACAACTACATATTTAATAGCACTAAATATCTGATGACACATCTGATACTAATTATATGAAAGTGAAGTTAATACAATACCTCTCTCAGATTCATGTATACTGCTATTTTACTCTGTAATAGAGTATTGTGGTAGGTATAATCATTTATTTATATATTAATGGGCAACAAGCCTGCAATGAATGTGTCTGTCATTTGGTGGGATACAATCGCTAAATTCACCCTCTGTGGACATCATTCTGCTTAGTCCTCATCTTCTGGGAAGTATCTATAGTCTCAAATTAACATTGTTTTTTATTACTTTTTCCATTCTCTTCAGTATTCCCTGTTAAATTTGCAGAAGATAAAATGCATAATCAAGGTGACTAATGGGTGAACATCACCAACTTCAACTGGGGAACTTCAATCTGATCATAGGTACTTGTATCCCATAGCAGTTGAGGCCTAAGCAGAATTAGGTCCCCAGAGGGTGAATTTGGTGATGCTAGCATGCTGTGCAGGACAGCGTAACTAATTTCACACTCTGGAGATCTCATTCTGCAGATGAGACACACTATTTACAGGTTTTGTATATGCAGAAACTGTTTACCCCATCACCATTATTGGGAAATATCAAGTTGATTGGTTTCACCCTAGGGCCTAATGTCTGATATGCAATGTCACTATTATTCAGCCATCAATTGCATCTACATGTAGCAGGGCAGAGTACATGCACACTTGAGATCTGCAATCTAGATCCAACAAATTGACTTATATATACATGTACATCATTAAATAGCACTAAATATCTTATGACAAATCTGATACTAATGATACGAAAGTGAATTTGACACAATACCACTCTCAGATATACTGCTATTTGACTCTGTAATAGAGTATTGTGGTGGGTAATCATGTATATGTTAATGGGCAACAAGCCTGCAGTGAATGTGTCTCATTTGGCATGATATAATCACTAAATTCACCCTCTGGGGACCTCATTCTGCTTAGGCCTCATCTTCTGGGAAGTATCTATAGTCTCAAATTAACAATGTTTTTTGTTACTTTTTCCATTCTCTTCAGTTTCTATATTCCCTCTTAAATTTGCAGAAGATAAAATGCATAATCGAAGTGACTAATGGGTGAACATCACCAACTTCAACTGGAGAACTTCAATCTGATCGTAGGTATCCCATTACAGTTGAGGCCTAAGCAGAATGAGGTCCCCAGTGGGTGAATTTGGTGATGCTAGCATGCTGTATGGGATAGCATCACTAAATTCACCCTCTGGGATCCTCATTCTGCAGATGAGACACACTATTTACAGGCTTGTATATGCAGAAACTGTTTACCCCATCACCATTATTGGGAATTTTCAAGTTGATTGGTTTCACTAGGTGCAATATCACTATTATTCATCCATCAACATCTACATGTAGCAGGGCAGAGTATATGCACACTTGAGATCTGCCCTAGCAATGTACATTGTAGATCCAACAAATTGACTTATATATATACAAGTACATCATTAAATAGCACTAAATATCTTATGACAAATCTGATACTAATGATACAAAAGTGAATTTGACACAATACCACTCTCAGATACACTGCTATTTGACCCTGTAATAGAGTATTGTGGTGGGTAATCATTCATATATTAATGGGCTATAGCTAAGTTTCTCCACATTGCCTGGTACTGATATGTGGTATTTAGGAGATGAAAGCGAGCTGTCTGTCTTAATAATTACCACATGCAATACACAAGATATATACCGACATAACAGCTGATTCCCCTGTTCATATGTCACAAGTTCTGTCTGTTTTCTTATACCCTCTAAGTTAACACAATGAGTTGTGCACAAAAGTTTCCAGGCTCCGTAACATGTATAACTGGTTTATATTGCTTCAGGGAAATATCACTATGGTGTTGTTTCTCTGTACAAGGTAGTGCAATATAACATACAGTAATGCCCTAAATAATCGACTCCTTAACCACAGCAGAATTATGGGTAATTTTTCAGGATTTAGTCTGAAATATGGCTTGTTGTCAAATATTTACAATTACAATTTAGGAAAAAAAACATTTTTAAATTATAATTTTATGGGATGGATATTCATCTAAAATAACTTACTTGAAGAGTTGAAGTCTTGAAAAAAATATATTTTTACGAATCTTCCATGCTGCGTTTAGTTGCGTTGAGACTTGAGTGTGGAAGTAAACAAAGCAGGATGATTCAAACTCTGCCAGAAGGCGGGAATATTAATTGGCAAATATCTTTTAAATCCGTTGAGATTTGTGAAAATGGGCCCTGTGACATCGTCTATTTGCTATTTGGTAAATTCGACAAAAATAATAAACAAAGTCCATATTTCTCAGTGAGAGCTTTCCGATGAATGGCAACAAGCCATATTTCAGACTAAATCCTGAAAAATTACCCATAATTCTGCTGTGGTTAAGGAGTCAATTATTTAGGGCATTACTGTACTATATATTTGCTTGTTGCGATGACAACAGTATTAAACAGAGTTTGGCTAGGGAGTCTATCCTTCCTAAAACTCATCCACCCCAACCCCCCAGCCAAGCAGTAATTAGACAGCCCATGTACACTTTGATTGCCACATGAAGATATCATTCAGGAATTTGAAAATAAATTGTCCCTTCTTCAAAATTTCCTGAATACATGTTATATAATAATAACCCTTTCATGATGGGAGCTACACTGGTGCAGCATTAAATATCGTGTGACAGTGGATTCTCTTTTATATGCCTCTCTCCCAGAGGGAGCTTCACATATATATGAGAATACACTGGCTTACAAGAAACAAGGTATATATTGTTGGCCCAATGCATTCTCTTATATATGTGAGGCTCCTTTTGGGAGACTCGCATATATAAAATTATTCATTGGAACAGGGTTTTCGCAAAATTTCAGGAAGCTCCACTCATTAAAAGGTTAAGAGTGATCTTATCTTCTCTCTTACATTACCCTACATAAGAGCACATTACATGTACATGTACATGACATCTGCTTGACATGTACAGTTAAATCAACTATGACTGGAGCTTCCTGAAATTTTGCAAAAACCCTGTGCCAATGCATTCTCTAATATAGCCAAACAAGCTACGCCTTACAGTCTAAATAAAATAGTGGGGTTTTCCATTACTAGAGATGGGCGGTATTGAAATTTCAATATCGGTATCGGTAAATTTTCGTCGATTTACCTCGGTATCGGTACGGTAATCGGTATTCCTATTAAATTATAAGATCAAAGCAGATATTCCCAGTAAATTATTGTAATTCAAGTTTTTAGCTGAACAATATACATGTATATATGACCACGGTCCACGGATTTACTACATTCATGACAATACCTAAATTAGGCAACAAAATGACCTACGCAATTAAGGAATATTCACACATCTCTTTGATGATTTACACGCATGTCGTCGCACTGATTTGAAAAGAATAAGAGCATGACTACAATATTTTTTCGTGTCAATTGATTTTCGTAACATTTCCATGAGTGAATAGAATTGATCACAATTCTCACAATTCACAAATTTATGAACGTTCGCGCGATGTCATGAAAATAGGCAAACCGGCCATGACAATTTCCGAACTGCAGATGCCCAAACCCGCGGGTGGTTCATATTCTCCTCCTTGCAGCGTGATATACCATTCATGTATACAATTTAAGAGTCCCTCTTATTTGCAGCAGGCAAGCTACCGGTTGCACATGCACGGTGCCCAAGCGTTAATTTAAAGTTATCACGCGATCTTTTTTTGTCAGATATAGGCACATATGTATAATAAACCGGTCAGTATATATATGTTTAATAAAGTAATTTATAGTAGAATATAAACATATTTGTGCACAACTTTCCAAGAAGATGTGCTATTTGCAATTGGCGAGATCAGGTTGTATCAAAAATCTGCAATGCGTATATCAATCGCTATTGCATCACCGTCTAATTATAAAGTAACCTGTGGGGTTTTCAATTTGTTGTGCACGGGGACCCCCCATAACACGTGCTTCAATTCCACATGCTTCGATCCAACTTGGGACTCAGATACCGAGTTGCCCACGCATTTTCCATTTGGACGGATACCTAAATTGACACAACGCTCCAGCTATGAGTAGTCATACCTCATGATGTTAGTTACGTTGTCATTAATATGTCGTAAAGATCAAAGATGCCGTCGGGAAGCTGTGCCCTTGATGTAACGATGTTGCAATTATAGACTAATACATGCAGTACCGACTTGTTACACCGAGTTATCATAATTATCCGATTCTCGTTGCTTACGGTTGACCGGTCATACAATTCATGCATGTCACGACCACGGTGACAAGGTGACGCACATATGTTGGCAACACATGAATAATTTCATTACCGAAAATACGGTATTTTTAGTTTTGATTCGGTACGGTAAATCAGTATTACGCTGATACCGATACCGCACGGTAAATACCGAGTACCGCCCATCTCTATCCATTACCTCCCCAAAGCATTATGTCAGTGTCAGCCAATCACAATTTTAACGATAAAGCGATGAAGCCAATCAGGCGATATGGCTAATGGCTAAAATAGCGAGAAAAAAATTCTGTCACATTGATCATTTCACACAGCATTCACAAAATTATAGATTACAATAACTAATTAAAGATATGGTAAGCGTTGGCGGTGGATATTGCTGTTAAAATTGTTACATCCGTTAAAACCACAATAAACTTGTTACATCCGTTAAAACCATCATAAACTTGTTACATCCGTTAAAACCACCATAAACTTGTTACATCCGTTAAAACCATCATAAACTTGTTGCATCCGTTAAAACCACCATAAACTTGTTACATCCGTTAAAACCATCATAAACGTAAAGAATATTATATTATAGACAAATTTTGTTCTTATACCAATCATAAATATCGTGTAAATTTCATGATATTGCCATGTTAGTACTTTTTGTTATGTAAACAAACAACATGTTATGTAAACAAACAGTACATAAAGAATATGCTATAAGCAAATCTCGCAACACTGGGGAGACCCCACTAACGGAACTGGTTAGAAATGCCACCCAGTTGTTTACAACATATAAGTATTGCTTTTCCTATAAATCATCGCCTCTCAAAATTTCTGTCTTGAATGGGTCACCATGAATCACTCACATAAAAATTTGCCACGATGTTGAGTGTTTTACTTATCACTCACTCTTTACGTGCTGTATATAAACAAACGCTTGGCTCACACAAAGTTTGTTTTGTGGATACTATCGCATTCATACTATCATTATACTATACTAATAGTATATTCTTGAGGAATTTTTCATAATTTGGTAACTTTTATTTCTAAATTACAACGTACAATGAAGGTCATATATGCCTTTATCACGTTGAGTGCCAGCTCCCATTCAATCACATGAAAAAAGTACGAGATAACTCGTAGTTGGCACTCAACGTGTTAACCCTTTCAGTGCCAGGTCCGATTTTTGTATTATCAACCCATATACCCTGTGCCAATGCATTCTCTTATATATGCGAGTCGACCATAGGTCGCCTCGCATATATAAGAGAACGCATTGGTCTAACAATTTTTCATTATTTGTTACAATTTTTTACAATTTTAATAATTTTTTCTTATTTTCTTTAACAGACTTATTTTGTAGGTTTGGTGCCAGGGAATCTTACGTTTTTCATGGGCATCAAAATTATTACTATGAATACTTGGTGATAGTTTTGAGTGATAACATGCCCCTAAGGTTTTATCCAGTTTGTTTTTAAATTCACTATAGCATGCTTAAGCATTTTCCAAAAAAAATTCAACCCAAAAAAACAAAAATCTAGGGCCGATGAGATCGGCCCCTGGCACTCAAAGGGTTAAACAATAAAAGCATATATGAAGAGATCAGAATTGACCCAAAATACGGGGTATCAATACCTAGCAAGGATTGAGTAAGAGAATAGAATCACGTTATTCCAAGAACTTCAACAGTTACCTGTAACTCCTGTTTGAACTTTGAAGTTGGGGATAAAAACAAAACTGAAAGGAGATATCTGTCAGTCATGAAACTACTTGTGCAATGGGAGGTCATATTGAAGGGATTGCATGCGTTCAGCAGCTATTTATAGTGGTATTGTATTTATTTCCAAAGCCAGCATTTAAGTTGGAACATAGCCAAGCATATTTACATATATACAAGCAATTTATACTCGCAATATATGTCATACATTAACAATTATCCTAAAACATTTCCATTACAAATTAACCATAATAATATAACTAAGACACAACACATACAATCCATTAACATTGTAATTTGCATAATTATACAGTGGCAATGTGACACACAGTGACATCATTTAGACTGTGTAATGTGTAGCTTGGTTGAGTGTCTGATGTTAACCCTTTACTCAACAGAAGGGCCCTGTGCCAATGCATTCTCTTATATATGCGAGTCGACCATAGGTCGCCTCGCATATATAAGAGAATGCATTGGCTTAACACATTAAAAATTATAAAATTGTTAAAGAATGTAAGAAAAAATGGTAAAAAGTGTTAGGCCAATGCATTCTCTTATATATGCGAGGCGACCTATGGTCGACTCGCATATATAAGAGAATGCATTGGCACAGGTCATAACTTTAACCATCACAATGTGGTCAAGGAGCCGGTTCCAATGATATCCATATTTGTATGATTCTATTGAGACAGACCGAAGATATTTTAGGCTGTTGAAGCTTTATTTGCCCGGTTTTGGCCGTTTTGTTGGGTAAAGGGTTAATGAGAACTGTAGTATACAGTAATGCCCTAAATAATCGACTCCTTAACCATAGCAGAATTAAGGGTAACTTTTCAGGAAAGAGCTTTCTGATGTATGGCAACAAACCCTATTTCTGACTAAATCCTGAAAAGTTACCCATAACTCTGCTGTGGTTAAGGAGTCGTTTATTTAGGCATTACTGTACATGTACCCTGGTACTCAGAACTCAATACTAATCCAACATGTTTAACCCTTCCATGACTGGAGCTTCCTGAAATTTTGCGGAAACCCTGTGCCAACGAATTCTCTTATATATGCCAGCCTCCCATTGGGAGCCTCTCATATACCCCGCTGGACAAAACAAGTGTCCATTGGCACCGCGGTGTATTTGCCGTTCGGCCGCGGTGTCAGAGTTTGTAACTGCAGTTGAGCACCGCGGCCGAACGGCAAGTACACCGTGGCCCAACAGCAACTACACTGCGGCCGAAAGGCAACTACACCGCAGCAGAACGGCATGTACACCGTGGTTAGATTTCTGGTTTGTATAGTCTTTTTTCAGTTTAATGAACGTACACCGTGGCAACTACACCATGGCCGAACGGCAAGTACACCGCGGCCCAACTGTAGTTAGCCGGTGGAGCCGCGGTGTAGTTGCATTTCAGCCGCGGTGGCAACGCTAACTGCACCGCGGTTAGGTGGACACTTGTTTTGTCAAGCAGGGTACAAGGGAATTCATTGGCCTAACAATATATACCTCGACCTTGTAAGCCTGTGCAATCTCATATGTGAGGCTTCATATGGGAGACTCGCATGTATAAGACTATTAAGAGAATGCACTTGAAGAGGATCTTTAATGCTGCACAAGCACAGCTCCCATCATGAAAGCGTTAATAATAACAATGTATTTCACAGTAGGTAAAGCTCCCAGCTCAAGATTAGGAGGTCCCAGAACACCCCAGATTAACCTTTCTATACTAAATACTCATTGATGAGTACTATTGAGTAGTTACCTTAACTTAGAAATGTTCAGATAATAAGTTCAACAGACAACTTTTGTGACCCAATTTCATGATAAAAATTGAATTGATTAATTTGATAAATTTCAAGATTTTAGCGACGCATAGCGAAATTGGCCCACAATGTCGCATAAATCACGCAATCTCAATTTGGGACCTTTACAAACTTTAAAATTCCCCGTCATAACTTCAAAAAGTTTCCAGGTTAAGTATATTAAATTTTGAACTTAATCCTGGAATATAAATTAATCTCTATGGGTGTAACCATTATCTACCCAGCCACAGTGTCCTGTTTGTATTCTTTTAATAAGATGTACATGTTGTATATATACACAAAATGTTGCATATCCGACATAAAATGAACAACAGTGGCTTTCGATCAGTTTCAGGGAAATCTCACCCTTGTGTTGTTTCTGTATAAATGGTACAATACATATATATGTTTGATCTGTAGATTGCAAATAAAATTAAACATAGTTGCAACTTGCAAGATAAAGGTTGATAAAGACCTCTTTAGATTGTTTCCTGGTGTAACAGGATATCTGCTTTCATAGACAATTAATGCTCAAGTGTAAGGATGTTGGGTGCTTCCCATGGGGCCAAAGAAAAAGATAGACTATTGAGAGTATGTGGTTGTGGTTTATGATAGTTTGCCGCCTTATCAAATTTGTTAGTTATAGGGAATATAACTGCTTTTGAATTGGTCTCATCCAAAATAACATAAAAGTTTTTTAAACTATTGCTATACAGAAAGTAATTGACCACCTCTAACAGAGGGGGACCACCCCACCCCCTCTGGCATCCGGCCTAAAATGGGGGGTGGCATCTGGAATACTCCATAACAGAGGGTGGCATCCGGAATACTATTTATACCAATTTAACCCATTGTTGCTAAAACAACGCATTGGTAGTATCAAATGTGCAATTCATTCTATATATGACCATATATACTCAAAGAAAGAATGAGACGTGGTAGTAATATGCAACTATCCCTTTACGTTGCTCCATTCCGTCTCCGTGTCACAGCATAAACACCTTCCATGGGGGAATTCTGGGTTGGGTTTTAGCCTCTTCAATGTTATTTTTGTTTTGAAATTCTGCCACACCCAACGATGCGGCCCACTGAGTAACACCGTGCTCATTGATGAGGAGGGTTTTTAGCTCCGATAATGAAATATTGGTTCCATTTGACAGAGACAAACAAAAACTCCGCTGTTCCGGACGGCGTGATAACTGAATTCCATCCGTATGGATTAGTCCAGGAGATATTGGTCGACCTCTGCAACCCCCCCCCCCCCAGGACTCAACTTCGTCCCACTAATTATACGCCCTTTTTCTGTTGTTAACAAGAAAATAAAGTGGTCGCAGAGACTCCAGACAAGATGGCGGCCATTTTTTTTATATGCACCAGGTATCTTTAAGCACCATTATAGTAAAGATGATATCACATGGGGTCTTGTTTCCGCTCGATTCGTTATGCTAATATACAACCATTACAAATTAGCAAAAGATCCGACACCAGAATCCAATATGGCGGTCAAGATGGCCACCGAAATGTGAAAATATGCTATTTTTCTGACATTTCACCGCCTTTCGTTTGTCTCTGTGGGAAAATATTGGCATCTTGGCGTAAATTTATACATTTATTGTCGAGACAACTCACCGATTCTTACAGTTGAGTTGGAAATACTGAGGTGAAGTAATTACCTTACATCTCATACAAGAAATTATTTTCCAAATCGAAGATGACGGCCAAAATGGCGACCAAAATTTGAAAACACGCCTACATTCATTTACTTTCTTACGATGGGCGTTATTGTTTCGCGATTTCTACCCACCATTACATGTTGATATGGAATATTGATATGAATTGTGTATCCATTTGAGTTTGGCTATTGATACTCACAGTCAAGTAGGCAGTCAAGAAGTGTGGGTATATTATGCATTATGGTCTTCTACGCCTTAGCAGAAAGGCATCCGTCAAATGTCAGGCTTTCAACATTCGAAGCCATATACAGAAGTTTTCCGGGTACGTCAGTGCATTAGATGAGTATGTGAATTGATGAACCATATATTGAGAAGTCACGGTAGCTGTTTGGGAAGATCACCAGGTGCACATGTTATTATCCCCATCAGGTTACCAAAGCTGAATATACGCAGATAGAGACCGGCACTGGCACCGGCATATGCATTGTTTGACACATTCCGATTAGTGGGACTTTCTACAAAGAAGTTTAGAAAACTGTGTTGGTGTGAGGTCCAGATAATGCTGAATATGGCAAATCAGAATAAACTCAGGTACTGTTGTTTTGATTCTTGGAAGTTAAAATATGACTATTCGGGAGTGGAGAATGGATTTCGAAATGCCACATCGCGATTATTAATTGTGGGTTTTCATCCTTCCAGAAGGCTACGACTTATGTTGGAACTCATAGATGGCTTATATTATGTACCGTTTTGTCCATCGAAATAATGACAAAAAGCTGAAATTACTAGTAGTATGTGATAAAATCGACTTCTTTTCAATTTCTGGCCGCCAGTTTGATTGCCATCTTGACTGTGATAATTTGCCAGGCTCAATTGAGTACCTCATATATATTTTCCATATGAACATGTAATTGTGGGCATAATCGCGTAGCAATAAGGCCCATCGTAAAAAAGTAAAGGAATGTGAGCTTGTTTTCAAATTTCGGTCGCCATTTTGGCCACCATCTTCAATTTGGAAAACAAATTCTTGCATGAGATGCAAAGTAATTACTTCACCTCAGTATTTCTAACTCAACTGTCAGCATGATTGTGTCCAGTTGTCTCGAAAATAATGCCCAATGATGTGGAAATATTTCGGCCATTCTGGGCGACATTTTAGATTTTGGGGGACTTTTATTTGGATATGGTGCAATGATAATTCTTCGCCTAAGTGTTCCCAACTCACAATAGTAAACAGGTGTGGATTTGTCGTGACAATAACGCTCACTGATGTTACAATCGGCGATTCTGGTGGCCATTTTGGCCACCATCTTGGATTTGGGTGAATATTCCTCAACTCAGGTATAAGAAGAATCCTAGCTCGAGTATCTACTGCACATATATATGCATGGGTGTTGTTATAATAGCAATAACATTCATTGATTCGAAACATTACATCGCGTTATTAGCGTCGATTCGGCTTTGACATATTATACCGGCATTTGGGAAAACGTGATATTGGACAAAAATATCCCACAATGAAAGTATATTATGGTCGCCTTGTGTTTGATAATGACTCTTCTATACGATAAATGTATAAATTCACGCCAAGATGCCAATATTTTCCCACAGAGACAAACGAAATGTGGTGAAATGTCAGAAAAATAGCTTATTTACACATTTCGGCGGCCATCTTTGCCGCCATATTGGATTCTGGTGTCGGATTGTTTGCTAATTTGTAAGGGTTGTATATTAGAATAACGAATCGAGCGGAAAACAAGACCGCGTGTGATATCATCTTTACTATAACGGCGATCAAAGAGACCTGGTGCATATAAATAAAATGGCCGCCATGGTGGACGCCACCTTGTCTGGAGTCTCTGCAGCCACTTTTTGTTCTGGTTAACGACCGAAAAAAAATTAGAGGAGACATTAAGAAAGAAAATTCGTGGGGTGAAGTTGAGTCCTTGGTTGCAGAGGTCCACTAATATCTCCTGGACTTGATGCCTCAAATTTGAGCGCCATGTTTACTAAGTTAGATTTTCAAGGTCGCAAGTCGAAGTCTCGAAAGCGATCGATTTATCTCTCGTACTATACATTTTGCGTTCACCGTCTACACTATTGTTGTCATTGTTTCTATTGACGGGTAGGAAAATTTAATATGTTAATTATCAGTTAATTATGAATGCAAAAAACAACACTAAATAATATCTGTCATTGTAATTTCGGCATCCGGAATACGAAATATACAGGTTTCGGCATCTGGCGTACTGACACTCGGCATCCGGAATACTCTATAATTAACCCCGGAATCCGGCGTACGAAAAGGGGGTGGTCCCCCTCCTAACATGGTGTCACCCTGGTAATGTCGTGGTATTATACACCCAACACCGTGGTAAGGTTACTGCTTCAACACCGAGCATACCGTGGTTAATACACCACGATGCATGCTGTCATGGTTTACGTTTTTACAGACAATATACTGAGCTGAGGCCTGGCGTTATTTACTCATTTTCCGCGAGCCTAAAACTAAGTCAAGCCCTTTTACAGACAAACTTCTCTGATTTCTACTCTTTTAGATACCGGTGTAACCGGTAATACATCGGTTCATAGTAGTAGGACATGAGAAAGTTTCAGGGACCAGCCTGGAGGTTTCATATTGGGAGAAGTCACTGCTCCCTGTTTGGTTATTAGGGAGAAGTGGACTGTTATCAGGGAGAAGTAACAATGGCTGACATACTATTTACACCCCAACATTACCCTTTTATGATGCAATACAAGAGCCCATTTATAAAACCATTATAGTGAGTAAGAACACCATTATAATCTGTAAATATTCTTTAAATATGCTGTTGGGACATATACATTCTAGTAATGATAGAGAAGTCTCTGTGGGACAAAAATAGGGAGAAATGGCACATTTTAGGGAACAGATGTCTCCCAAATCGCCCTCTAGGCTGGTCGCTGAGTGTGTTAAATGTAGCACGCTATGAACATTGTGCAACTTTGAAGTTGCCAACATTGTTTCGGCTGTCATTTTAAGAAACTCCACCAATCACCTGGTGTCAGGCTGCATTGATGATATATTATTCATCTGATCAATATGCAGTGTAACAACATATTAGCACCATATGATCTATTATCTATTTCATCAATATGCAAAGTAGCACCATATTATACATGTATAGCACCATATGATCTATTATTCATTTGGTGGGATGTTTAGGATACATCTACCGGTATATTAGGCTATTAGCAGATGACAGCCTGACACAGGTTACTAATACAAGTGCACTATAAATCATATTCACCAGAAATGTTTAGATAATTTGTAAGTTGAATTTGTTATACATGTACCAGTACATGTACAGTAATGCCCTAAGTAATCGACCCCTTAACCACAGCAGAATTATGGGTAACTTTTCAGGATTTAGTCGGAAATATGGCTTGTTGCCATTCATCGGAAAGCTCTCACTGAGAGATTTCCGATGAATGGCAACAAGCCATATTTCCGACTAAATCCTGAAAAAGTTACTCATAATTCTGCTGTGGTTAATGGGTCGATTATGTAGGCCATTACTGTACTCATCATTTAGTAGTTGGTAAAAAAAAGGGTTAAAGCAAATATTGTTATAAGGTAGTGTATGATAAACACCCACTGACAATAAAGGTAATTACATGTACAGTATGTCAACAGTGGATTATTTTCCACAGCAGTTTGTTTTATAAACAATATAACCCTGTGATGAACATTTGACTTTATACTGTTCTAAGTATTCAAACTTTGACATTTTATAAACTGATGTCATATGAGTCTGTCTCCAGTATCTTAAAGTTTCTCAAATTGATGAATCATGGATCATGTGGCTTCTGCATAACTGTTGACTCTTTTTATGCCAGGACGACCACATTATTCTCAGATATATACATGTAGGTGCAGGTTATTACCGTTACATTGTAGATTTTGTAGTACTAATAATATCCAGAACTCACTGATTTCTTTTCTAACCATTCACTCACTCCTCAAAGATTAAAATCATGCTAAACTTTTACATGCATTTGACTACTTGTTTTAAAATATCATCAATAGCTGAATATAGCTTCCGAAAAGCTTTATTCAGTGTCAGAGGGGCATCTAGACATTTATATCTTAAATGGCCCCCTTTGGGCACTTCGTGCATATTTTGATTGTTTACACATTTTGAATTTAAAATTTTATTTATTTAATATTATTTTTTTTAAACATTTTATTTATAATTTTTGTTTTAGATTGAGCTCCTTGCTAAATATAACAACATTTTTTTTTTGGTTAAATTATATTTTTTTTCTATTCAAAATTTTGAAAATCTAACACCGTTATAACAACCGCTGCATGGGGTACCCTGAGTCACCACACCATATTTGGTTGAAAACGGTCCAGGGGTGTGGGAGAAAATTCTTGAACAGACAACCATACAGACAAACTTCTCTGATTTCTACTCTTGTTAGATATATATAGATGATGCAGGTGATTTTCTATGTGCCTGCCCACATGGATATCTGTATGAAACAAGGATTTAGTTGTAATGCAATGTGGTTTTTTATTTATTATATACCCAGCACATCTATTAATATATCAAAAGATGATACTATTTATTTTATTCAGTACCCTTCTATTTGAAATTATGTAATGAATTTCATGTTACGAATTTCCATATGAATTTCAATCACGCCACCTTTAACGAAATGAGTTTCATTGCAATCATCTGGGGAAAGCCACATGCAGTATCACCATAGGATGTTGATTTATTAAAATATCACACAAGCTAGAGCCTGTTCACCTGACAGCAGTAATAAAAAAATTATACACATATTTTTATGGTAAATTTCCATTTGTCAGTCACTCAAGATCTTTTTGATCAAAACTCAACTTATGGTTTGACGAGAGATGGTTGGATCTTTCACAACAATATCTTGATTGAGACCAAAAACTAGGTCTGTGAGATATTTTTACCTGAGTTACTGGGTATGGCCCTTTGTTTGTATATTTTTAGCAATTTTATGACCATTAGCTTGATATCTTGAATAAGCGTAAACCGATTCCATTCATATTATGTATATAGGTTATCCCTTTACCCAACAGAAGGGCCCTGTGCCAATGCATTCTCTTATATAAGCGAGTCGACCATAGGTCGCCTCGCATATATAAGAGAATGCATTGGCTTAACACATTAAAAATTATAAAATTGTTAAAGAATGTAAGAAAAAATGGTAAAAAGTGTTAAAAAAAGATTTTTTTAGGCCAATGCATTCTCTTATATATGCGAGGCATCCTATGGTCGACTCGCATATATAAGAGAATGCATTGGCACAGGGCATAACTGTAACTATCACAATGTGGTCAAGGAGCCGGTTCCAATGATATCCATATTTGTATGGTTCTATTGAGACAGACCGAAGATATTTTAGGCTGTTGAAGCTTTATTTGGCCAGTTTTGGCCGGTTTGTTGGGTAAAGGGTTATAGTGATCTTTCACAAAAATTATATCTTGATTGAGTTCAAAAACCAGGTTTGTTCAATTTTTTTTACCTGAGTTCTGAATTTTGGTTCTTTAGTTCGTCCATTTGTAGTGATTCTCTGTCAGACAGATTCACTCTTATGTGCCAAAAAAACTCAACCAGAGCCATCTTTGATGCACAACCCTCGTTCACTTATTGTGCACTAAATATGCATGAATACTTTATTGACTGACCACTATCCAGTGACGTTTGTCATGACATGTAACATAATACTGACAATAACAAACAGGTATAAATACTGACAAATAACATACAGGTACATGTTTAAATACCTAATATTAGTATTTGAATTTAGGAATTATTAGATGACCTGATATTCAGTGATTGTTCAATAAAACTACATATCACTAGGTGTTTCTGGACAAAGAATTCTGAATTATCATATACGCAAACAATCAGAAACTCTAAACTAGGAGCATACGAAAAGGGTCCAAATAAGCAGCATATAGTACCGAATAGAAGTACAGGGTGCATCAAGCAGTTCTGGTAGACATGCATTATACATGTAGCCAGCCTGAAGATCCCAATTTTAAAGTAAGGCGACACCAATTTTTAAGTCTGGTTTACGAACACCTCTTACAACTTTTTTTTCATGAAACTAAAAATGTTTACACGCGTACCGATTTTCATGTGCTGTTTCATCCGGTCCTGCTTATGATCATTTACAGATCCATATTTTCATGTATTTCATGACAAGAAATGTCTTGTTTGGTTCAGAATTTCATTCAAAAACATTTTTTCACAATTTTTGTAAAATTTATGTAAAATTCCACGATTTACTTGATATAAATTGGGGGGACATTTTTTTAATTTTTATTTTTTTCCCTCCTGCATCTACTTTTTTTCTCCCCACATGTTCGTAAACCAGACTTAAAAATTGGTGTCGCCTAAACTACAATCCCAAATAAGCGCGGTACAGTGTGGCAAAATTTTCAAAAATTAATATGGGTATGCTTATTTAGATCCTAGGAGTAACGTACTTGTGCATAGTATGGAGGTAGTTGTAGTTGTGAATGCACATTTGTTTTTTCACTCCAATGATATATACTGCGAAAAGTGATATTTTTAGATCTCAATCTAATGAATAGGCCCAATTAAATTTTGACTCTGTCATCTAGAAAATATTTAGTTCCTTAATTTAATTTACATTAATCATATCTGATTTCTGTTTTCTATTGTAGGGCCTCCATGGCTTTGATGAATTAAGGAAGTATATCAAACAAGGAAGTGAATTCTGCAAAGAAATCTCCACATTAATATCCGACAGGTATGTTGTATGTTGTCTCATGTCTTAACTCTTTCTTTACTTGAAGGATTCTCCCATTCAGCTATAAAAGTATACATTGGAATGGTCTATTATTAATCTGGAGGGATGTTTGCGAAATACAATATAAGCAGACGATAGATAATACAAGTGTAGAAGGATTCCTAATCTTTAGTGGGGAATGTTCAATTACATGTACAGTAATGCCCTAATTAATCGACTCCATAACCACAGCAGAATTATGGGTAACTTTTCAGGATTTAGTTCGAAATATGGCTTGTTGCCATTCATCGGAAAGCTCCTGAAAAGTTACCCATAATTCTGCTGTGGTTATGGAGTCGATTAATTAGGGCAATACTGTAGTACGACTATTTTCATTTGTTGAACTTATTTTCCGAACATTTCATAGGGAACTACTCATCAATGCGTATTTAGTGAAGAAAGTATTAAAACAGCCAGTCATGGTTCACTGTATCCAGTTTATAATAGTTTATAGTAATGACTAATGTTTATATTCTATATTTAATCATGACATAATAACTCATACATAATAATTGAATTGTACCGTAATTTGCACATATATTTAGCAATTTTAATCATCCCTGCATGATAACACACATTCTCTCTTTGGTATTTTGTCACCTGCATGTTTATCATGTTACCACAATGTAATTATCAATTATCTGCTGTCAGATGGTTGTAGCATTGTGGCCCTGTGGCATACGTAGGACCAATACAGGACCAATACCTTGCAGAAACTTAACCCCCCTCAAAAAACGATATTTAATGGCATGTTCGACAAATAGTCGGATTCCTTATTTCATGTCATAATTTTGCTTGTTAAAAGTGATCTGAAAACGAATTTTGTATGCTAATAGGTCTATTTTCAGGATTGTCTTATTTCCAATCTTTAATTTTGGAGGTTTTGTGAAGTAGATTAATATAAGTCCATTTTTCAAGGCAATTGTTCAAATTGTGACTAAAGTATGAAACTTTGCACATATGTGCATGTTCACATACTTATTGATATTATAGATATGGAGCCATGCTGAAATTTCACTTTAACCCCTATTTTAAGTGGTTTTCTGAATTTAAGAGCATTTTGTGGTCACATAATTTATTAAATGTCGCAATTAATCTAACCATGAAATATGCTATTTAAAATTAGGCATATGCAGTAAGTATGACTGCGAGATATAAGGCCACATTTTTAGGGTAAAATTGGAACTCCCTGCCCAATATGGCCTTCAAAATGGCAGCTGAAAGAGTAAATTTGACATTTTTTCACTAATATCTTCTAGATCAGTTTCTGATGTATGGAACTGGTTTGGAAATGTGACTTTATTTTGTATTGTTCATGTTAAGTGATCATTGGAGCAATGATATATGCCATTTGTGTGATCCCAGTCCCTTCCAATCCCTCAATAATTTCATTTTACAGAACTCGGTATGAAATATCACCAAAAGTCAACGTTAGGATTATAGTCATATTTTAACAAGAAATGGACAGAACTATTCAAATTAAGTGAGGCATACAATTACTTATGAATATTTCAACTCAATGGAATAAAAATTGTAACTTGGACTGAAAATGG
Source organism: Siphonodentalium dalli (assembly GCA_032622095.1). Lineage (NCBI taxonomy): Eukaryota > Metazoa > Mollusca > Scaphopoda > Gadilida > Siphonodentaliidae > Siphonodentalium > Siphonodentalium dalli. Next base: position 108,029,295 of record CP136068.1, read on the forward strand.
CTGCCAAAATGGCTGTCAAAACCTGGAAAATGGTAAATATTGCCCCAGCATGCCATGTAACCGCTTACAAGTTGTGATTGACGAATAAAATTTGCTATGCTGTTTTATATACATTAAATTCTAACATTTCTGATGAACATTGGTTAAGTGTTACTATTGTAACCACTGACATTACCAGAAATATTTGATTTTTCACAAACTTGACATTAAAATCGGCAAACATTACTCTTCAGGTTTGGACTATTTTTTGGTACTATCTTTGGTATCAAAGATGTTTGTTGTTTTGATCTGTCTTAAATGGGTTACTCAGATGTATTTTTAGACAAAATTACTAAAAATTTAAATGAGGCAGTTATTGTGCTGGGGTGGACTCTTTGTTTTAACAACAATTCTCCAAACTAAACACTAATTTGCTAAAAGTGCATGGCGGTGGTTTATTGTCACCATCGCAGTTTTAATCAACTTATCACAATTAATGAGCCGTTGGGAAAATGACACCTCAGAGTTGAATATAGACCAGAATATTAAACATAACATATCCCCAGTACACCAAAGCCGACAAGAGCTCAGCGTCAAGTATGTCAAATCTACTGTTACCAACATTTTTAAAAACCGTGAATCACCATAAAATTTATCTGTTCCGTGTTTCCTGGTTTATCTATACATATATGTACATGTATATGTCTTATTATAACACGTTTTATCTATTGCAATTTATGTTTTATTTGGTAGTTTATTGAATAAAGTTTAACTAATCAGTAAGTAGCTAGGTATTCGGTTCGCAATAACTCTTACTGACGGTAGCAATATATTCCGATGGTTGTGCGATTTTCTGTAAACCGATCAGAAGGACCGATCCGAAGGGTGTTCGGTTTAGAGAGGTTTTACTGTACATCGAGTGGCTGAAATGTCATTGGTAAGGTGCATATGCAAATATTGATTGTATGAATGATCGTGTGGGGTATTTGTATATCCATTGGTGCGGTGTATATGTATACCGGGAGTGACTCTATTGTCATGAGTGGGGTGTATATGTATATCTTGAGTGGGTATATTAAAGGTCATGGGTGTGGCGAATAGATATACAGGAAGTGATTGTATGGTCAATGGTGAGGCAAATAGGTATACAGAAGTGTCTGTATGATCATTAATGTTGTGAATATGTATACACAAAGTGACTATATGGTCATGGGTGAGGTGTATGAGTATACCCAGTTTAACTGCGTGGTGACTCATGGCGGTATAGTCATGTGTGGGGTGTATGGGTAAACCAAGTGTGGTTGTATGGTCACGGGTGACTCCAGCATGAGGTGTATGTGTGTAAAGCGAGTGGCTACATGGTCATTTGTGTGGTGTTTATGTATATATATAGAATGACTGTATGGTCATGGGTGAGTTGTGCACTGGACCTTTGGGTGGCTATTACTTTCCACAATAACTCAAGTATACATGTATGTGATTTGATTGTGAGGTAAGGTCAGAGAGTTCTCCACCTTGGTGGCCTTTTATATGCAAATTGGAGGAAATGGTATTCATGATGTTAGCAGGGTCCGCGCTGGACCGAAATTTACTTTTGCCAAATTATTTGCCAAATGAAAATATTTTTTGCCAAATTATTTTAGCAATTGCCAAGTATCATTTTCTGCAACCTTAAGTCTTATGTTTCGACACTCTCGGTTTGAACGACTTTTTATATCGATAGAAAAGTAGTTAGTTGATAATTAATTATACTCGCATCTCTATTGTGGTTTATCATACACCAATAAGCCAATCACAATTGTAGAAGGGTTTCTCCATCAGAAGGGTACATCGCACGAGGATTAGTAATCCCTCCAAACATCAGTACTAATGTTATGTGATTAATTGCATCTTAATAGAGGTGTTGACTTTCCCTAAACCTTATAAAACACCACTAATATAATGACGGTGAAAGCGTTTCCTGAAATTACTGATAGTGATCGATTTACCAATATTTTTCAAATTGCTTGAGGAATTAAAAAGTTACTTGCCAAAACTTTTGCCAAATGAAAATATGTTTTGCCAAATGTGAATTATTTTTGCCATTGGCAAATTTGGCACGTGGCAGCGCGAACCCTGGATGTTAGTCAATCAATCTTGATGCCAGGAGTAATGACTTGGTGTTTTTATGTTGATAATGCAGAAGAGTGATTTATGTTCACCTGCATCTCACTGTTGTGTTTTTATAAGAATTAGCTTGATTTATAAGCATTAGTGTAACGAAATTAACATGTTAACTCATCATACAACCCTATTGTGTTTAAAAATTAATCCCAAAACTTTCAACCTTATTCAAATTGATCATAAATGTGTCATGTGATTTTTTCTTCTTAATAATATAAATAAAACACATTATTATATTTATTCAAAACAAAAAATGGTATTGGTATAAAATATGATGGTAGGACAGCACCTGAAGGCTAACTGAATTTTTGCACAAGGGGGTTCCTCATGAGTAAGCCCACTACCAACATTTTGAGCAAAAACGTGCACTAGCGGGCTGGTCACTAACGGGTGCATACAGTATTGGCGTGGCCTGGTACATGAATGTGATGAGTGGCTACAGCATCCTGAAATTACCAAGAATTCCAATACAGATGCATAGTTTCTATATTTGTACAGTGTAGGTTTCATCCTATATGAGATCTTCTGAATACTTTTTGTCTGTTTTCAGGTCAAGACTAGAGGCATCATATGCAGAAGGCCTAGGTAAACTGGGTACAAAAATCTCCAAAGTATGCACGAACAATCTGGGGTGAGTTTTAGAATGTATAAAACATGCAAAAGCAACCTGGTCCAGACACTGTGTAAACTTATTTTCCATTGATAGCACCTAGTTTGCGAAGAGGACAACTGCACATTGTGCACCATCTACACCTATCACACACTATATACATTTGTGAAGAAGAGCCCCCCCCCCCCCCCCCCCACTGGGAAAACAACAAATTGTTGGCATTTACCTGTCCATTATTAACATGTGAAGCTCATTCTTTATAGTGTAATATTTAATGTTCAAAATTGCTTGAACCTGCATTGTCTGACCACTGAATCCTATGTCTGCCATCTGAATCCTCTGTTTACCCTCTTGATCCTCTGCTTGCCATTTGAATCCTCTGTTTTCATTTGAATCCTCTGTCTGCCCTTTGAATGATCTGTCTAACACTCTGAATCCTCTGTCTGCCCTTTGAATCCCCTGTCTGCCATTTGAATTCTCTCTGTCTGCCCTTTGAATCCGCTGTCTGCCCTTTGAATCACCTGTCTGCCCTTTGAATCCTCTGTCTGCCCTTTGAATGATCTGTCTCACACTCTGAATCCTCTGTCTGCCCTTTGAATCCCCTGTCTGTCCTTTGAATTCTCTGTCTGACCTTTGAATCCCCTGTCTGCCCTTTGAATCATCTGTCTGCCCTCTTAATACTGTGTCTGCCCTCAGAATCTTCTGTCTGCCCTCTGGATCCTCTGTCTGCCCTCTGGATCCTCGGTCTGCCCTCTGGATCCTGTCTGCCCTCTGGATCCTCTGTCTGCCCTCTGGATCCTCTGTCTGCCCTCTGGATCCTCTGGATCATCTGGCTGCTTTCTGAATGCTCTATCCGCCCTCTGAATCATCTGTCTACACTCAGAATCATCTGTTTGCCCTTTGAATCCTCTGTCTGCCCTTTGAGTTCTCTGTCTACCTCAGAATCCGCTGTCTGTCCTTTGAATGCTCTGTCTGCCCTCATAATCCCCTGTCTGCCTTTTTAATCATCTGTCTGCCATCTGAATCATCTGTCTACACTCAGAATCATCTGTTTGCCCTTTGAATCCTCTGTCTGCCCTTTGAGTTCTCTGTCTACCTCAGAATCCGCTGTCTGCCCTTTGAATGCTCTGTCTGCCCTCATAATCCCCTGTCTGCCTTTTTAATCATCTGTCTGCCATCTGAATCATCTGTCTACACTCAGAATCCTCTGTCTGCCCTTTGAATGCTCTGTCTGCCCTCATAATCCTCTGTCTGCCTTTTTAATCATCTGTCTGCCATCTGAATCATCTGTCTACACCCATAATCATCTGTTTGCCCTTTGAATCCTCTGTCTGCCCTCATAATCCTCTGTTTGCCCTTTGAATCCTCTGTCTGCCCTTTGAATGCTCTGTCTGCCCTTATAATCCCCTGTCTGCCTTTTTAATCATCTGTCTGTCATCTGAATCATCTGTCTACACTCAGAATCATCTGTTTGCCCTTTGAATGCTCTGTCTGCCCTCATAATCCTCTGTCTGCCTTTTAATCATCTGTCTGCCATCTGAATCATCTGTCTACACCCAGAATCATCTGTTTGCCCTTTGAATGCTCTGTCTGCCCTCATAATCCTCTGTCTGCCTTTTTAATCATCTGTCTGCCATCTGAATCATCTGTCTACACTCAGAATCATCTGTTTGCCCTTTGAATGCCATGTCTGCCCTCATAATCCTCTGTTTGCCCTTTGAATCCTCTGTCTGCCCTTTGAGTTCTCTGTCTGCCCTCATAATCCTCTGTCTGCCTTTTTAATCATCTGTCTGCCATCTGAATCGTCTGCCCTCTGAGTCCTCTGTCTACCATCTGAAACCTCTGTCTTCCTTTTGAATGCTCTTTCTACCCTCTGATTCCTTTGACCAATTACATGTACACCTTGTATATTACAGGACGTTGACAGAAGCATGGAAGGCTGTGGGCAGCTCTATGGAACAGGAAGCTGAGTTACATAAGTAAGTCTCATGATAAGGATGTATTACAACAACAACATACCACATATAATTTAAATTGATATCAATATCGGATTTTTTCCATCGACAAATTTATAAGAACCAAATGTGACATAATAAACATGTCATTTTGGTTTGAAGTCATTGTTATTATTGTTGCTATCCCAATAATTCATTAAAAATAAATGAGATTAATGAATAACATTTTTTATATCAAACAAGGTAGCGTATTTCAAGGGGATTTTTTTCTTCCGAACCTGTTGTATGCAATAGATTCTAAATACAGTAAGAACCAAAACAGGTTGTGTACTATATTATACTAGCTTCAAAATTCATCTGTGAAAGGATTCTTCATTTACACACAAAAAACTTACTTATATAGTTTTACACACATTCCACATGTCTCTGTTTATGCATGGCTGAGAAATTCCACATTCTGCTCAAAAACCGGGAAATTTCCCTGCAAAATGATCGCACCAGTCATTTATGGCCAATCAAAGGTTGAATTGAGGGCACGATGTGAGCTTGCGAACTCAAAACATAAACAATTCCATGTGATTGATATTGATATCATCACATAACGTCCACATACTTGTGTTGATGTCCATTAAAAATGCTATAATTAACCCTTTGAGTGCCAGGTCCGATTTTTGTATCAACCCATATACCCTGTGCCAATGCATTCTCTTATATATGCGAGTCGACCATAGGTCGCCTCGCATATATAAGAGAATGCATTGGCCTAACATTTTTTTTTTTTTTTTTTTACAATTTTTTTCAATTTTAATAATTTTGTCTTATATTCTTTAACAGACTTATTTTGTAGGTTTAGGGCCGATGAGATCGGCCCCTGGCACTCAAAGGGTTAAAGTACTTGTACGTAAATGCTACATGCTGATTACCTTATGATATGGAAGTATATTTAGCTAAATTTAAATAGAATGTGTTGCTGTCAACTAAGTATTTGGAAAGATGTTTGTGTAATTGAGTAAACTGTTAAATGAAAACAATTATATATTGAAAACAATGCTCTTTTAAAGAAGCTAGCATTCCTCAGCAAGTATACATTCCCAGACAATTACATCTTGTATATTATTATATTATAACAATTATTTATACATTTTCAGTCCAAGCCCATGTTTGACATACAACTACCGCATCTCTGATCCGATTCTTGTATACTACAGTAATGCCCTAAGTAATCGACTCCCCGAGAGCTTTCCGATGAATGGCAACAAGCCATATTTCCAACTAAATCCTGAAAAGTTACCCATAATTCTGCTGTGGTTAAGGAGTCGATTACTCAGGGCATTACTGTAGTTCCTTCACACCAGGCTGTTCTCCTAGCTACCATTAGCTTTATATTTCAATTTCCAGTGGGCTAGACATGCTTCCTCCTGTCATGGATGTGTCATAGGGTACATGTATCTCTATAACCACGCATGTTAAATAACCAAGAGCCATCCACACCTACTAAATGGAAAAGATCGAAAGCCATGTTACATAATGAAGGCTTATGTTAAAATTATAGAACTGTCAAGTAACATAAACTCGATATACAGATTTGATCGGGCGCCATGTAACCGAGTCAATACATAGATTCAATAGTCCGTAATTGACATCCATCATTGGAATCTAGATGTTAGCAATGCTTTATTTGCATTTAAAAATCAATGTCTCTGTTTGACCACAAACAGCAGACGCTACAATAAATTGATTTTTTCCTCTCCCTTTTTTTACCTCATTTAACAGAATGTGGAGTTGATGTATTGAGCCACGGATATCGGTTCTTTATTAGAAAGCCTCAATGCCTTTGAGAAATGAAATCTCGGTCTTTGTTGGGTTTATGCGAAGCCCGCAGACTGATTTATTGTTTTATAAGTATAATTAGTCCCCATTATTCTTGATTGACTGGTGTCCTGTTATATATATATATGTGATAACTTTCAATGGATTTCCTGTGTGGTAGTGATTTGACAAGAACATGAGGCAAACATAAAAACCTTGGACAGTGGAAAATAACATAATGCACATTTCTGAAAATAGAATCTACATGTATATGAAAAACCATATTGGTATGACTAATTGGTTTTGTGATGATTGATATTGTTGTTATTGTTATTGGTGTGAAAGTAGAAAGTAGGTCGTACCTACACTATCAAAACCTGTTGTCATCTGGGCCGTGTGCACAAGTAATATGCAGTTCTAGAATTTTATATGTTACATCCCCCAATGATGATTAACATTTTTGTACGAGGACTGAACTTTAAAAAAGGGAACCGTTATTTAACCCTTTCATGACATGATGGAAGCAGCGCTGATGCAGCATTAGTGATTCTGTGCCACTGCATTCTCTTACTTGTATATATCCCATAGGGAGCCTTGCATATATAAGAGAATGCACTGGCTTACAAGGTCAAGGTAAATATTGTTAGGCCAATGGGAGACTCACATATATAAGAGAATGCAATGGCACAGGGATTTCAGATAATTTCAGGAAGCTTCATCATGAAAGGGTTAATAAAAAAATAATGAACAGAATGTGTGGAGATGTTTGGAGATACTAGCAACCTCGATGTGTTTGAGAAATGAAATCTTGGTCATTATTGGGTTTATGCGATGCCTGCAGACACATTTATTTGTTTTTAGTATAATTAGTCCCCATTGTTCTTGATTGTCTGCTGTACTGCTATATATGTGAAATTTTGATGAAACCCTGTGCCAATGCATTCCCTTATATATATGACAACTTTCAATGGATTTTTTGTGTGGTAGTGATTTGACAAGAAAATGAGGCAAACATAAAAACCTTGGATAGTGGAAAATAACAAAATGCACAATCCTGAAAATACAGTAATGCCCTAAGTAATCGACCCCTTATCCACAGCAGAATTATGGGTAATTTTTCAGGATTTAGTCGGAAATATGACTTGTTGTCATTCATCGGAAAGCTCTCCCCGAGAGCTTTCCTATGAATGGCAACAAGCCATATTTCCGACTAAATCCTGAAAAGTTACCCATAATTCTGCTGTGGTTAAGGAGTGGATTACTTAGAGCATTACTGTAATTGGTTTTGTGATGAAGGATATTGTTGTTATTGTTATTGGTGTGAAAGTAGAAAGTAGGTCGCACCTACACTATCAAAACCTGTTGTCATCTGGGCCGTGTGCACAAGTAATATGCAGCTCTAAAATTTTAGATATTACGTCCCCCATTTTTGTATGGGGACTGAACTTAACCCTTTCATGACTGGAGCATTCTGAAATTTTGATAAAACCCTGTGACAATGCATTCTCTTATATATGCGAGTCTCCCATAGGGATCCTCGCATATAAAAGAGAATACATTGGCCTAACAATATTTACTTTAGCCTTGTAAGCCAGTGATTTCTCTTATATATGCCAGGCTTACTATGGCAGACTCATATATATAAGTGAATGCACTACGTGGCACAGGATCTGTATTGCTGCACCAGTGCAGATCCCACAAAGAAAGGGAAAAAGGAAACTATCATTTAATAAAATATATAATGAACGGAATGTGTGGAGATATGTGGAGCGTAGCAAGCCTCGATGCCTTTGAGAAATGAAGTCCCTTTCATTATTGGGTTTATGGGAAGCCCGCAGACTGATTTATTGTTTTATTAGTATAATTAGTCCCTATTGTGTTCGATTGACCAGCGTCCTGCGATATACGTGGTAATTTCAACTGATTTACTACATGTATGTGGTAGTGATTTGTCTAGAAAATGATTTTGGACTTGGGACAGAGGCCCTTGAATAAAATAAGGATGCAACCCTGAAGATGGCATCTTTACAATAATTCTCTAGATTAAGTATTTTTGGGGTGTGGTCAAATTCTGGGGACTTGTTTTACAAATCAAGCTTGGTTTTAAAATTGTGCATGTTTTCAAACTAGTAACCCAGGTGTGTTTTATTTATATTCGTAATTATACCCCCATCCAAAAGATGGGGGTACGGTATACTGTCTGTCCGGGCTCTCGTCCATCCAGTAATATATCTCAGCCATGGGTATCGGATCTCGATGAAATTTGGTATGCAGGTTTGGCATCAGGAGGGCTTTCAAAAGAGGGTTCATTGACGTTAACATTTTCCATTCAAGAGTTATCCCTCTTTGATTATCTGAAAATGTTGGATTTCTCTTTGTCCGATCATATATCTCAGCTATGGGTTATTGGATTCTGTTGAAATTTGGTAAGGAGGTTTTCCATCAGGAGGGCTTTCAATTGGGTTCAGTTTGTTGTTTGCAATTTCCGTTCAAGAGTTATCCATCTTTGTTCATCTGAAAATGTTGGATTTCGGTCTGTCCGCTCTCAGACCATGGGTTTTCGGATCTCGATGAAATTTGGAATGCGTGTTTGTCATCAGGAGGGCTTTCAAAGGAGCATTCATTGACCTTGTTCACATATTCTGTTTAAGAGTTATTCCTCTTTGTTTATCTAAAAATGTTGGATTCCATCTGTCTGCTCATATATCTCAGCCATGGGTTATTCAATTACTGTTATGCCCAAAGTAAATGGCCCATCTAACTGAAGTGGCACCCCAGTTTAACTGCGTTCGGTTTTAACCTAACTGCGGTTATAAGATGCATTTAAAACGCAAGAGAACCGAATAAATTGTGCGGTTAAAACGGATACGTCGCGGTTAAACCGGTATATGTCGCTCTTAATGGAACAGATACCATATGGCGTATATGGCGTGTCATGTTTTAGTTGCCATGCTCGTTAGACAAGTTAGCCCAAATAACATGCCAGTGTACCTTTCAATATCAATATTTTTTGTTGTGGATCTTCTATTTATTTTGGATAAATAGAACAGACATTCATATACTGGTACCAATATTTTATGTTTTGGGTAAACGGAAGATTGTGATGTATGGTGTGAAAAAATAAAAGTGTTTTTGTGTGTTTTATTTATTTTTGGATTTCTTTTTATTATAATGTTGTATACTTTATAGTAGCCTTTTGGTGAAAATAACAGTTGGCCTAACCCCGACGGGTAATCGGAATTCTTACGGCCCATTTTCGACTTTAACCATCGATAAAATAAATATTTATATAATTATATATAAATATAATTATTCGACAATTTAGCTGACGAGTGCCGGTCACTTTCAATGTAAGGAAAACGCGTTTAAAATGGAACAACCGCAAAACGGAAAAAACGCATTCAAATGGATCATATGGAATTTCAAATGGATTCGAGTGGATAATTATATAATAATATAAAGTGGGGGTTAGAGTCCCACACATGCATCATAAATGTAAAGTGAGGGAAACAATACATAGTCACAAAATGCATTTAAACGGAACAACCGCACTCTTCAAACGTCAGGCATTATTCGGATATCGGAAACCGATATTTAAGTTTTCCGATCTTGCATTCGTTGCTATATAATCATAATTAACTACAAACGTGACACGACAGCTAGATTCGCGAATTTCGTATGTACTATTACTAGTATTAAATTCAGCACTCTACTTTGCTTCAAACATAAGCATCTATTTTTTCACAAGCCAAACAACGGACGTATACTAGAACCTATACGTCAAAATTATACAGTTTTCAACAAGTCGGGATTAAAACATAAAATATATCGTGTTGAGTACCGATGGTGATAACAAAAACATACAATCAACTCCTGGTCGATTATGAAGTTACCACTTTGCCATGATCGCTAAAACACAAAACGATAACATACACTGGTAGATGCATGGGTAGTACACCTCTCTTTCCCATTAAATATTCAAATACCGGAAGGTTAACGTTTACATGCGGTGTATCCGCAGTTAAGGGTTATTAACTGCGGTAACCTAACCACATGTAACTGCGATGCCACCACAGTTACGGCAAATAACTGCGGTGCGGTTACGGTTTAACCGCAGTTGTAAACGGATTATAACTGCAGTTAATGGGTCATTTACTAAGGGCATAACAGTATGTTGAAATTTTGTATGGAGGTTTGGCATCAAGAGGGCTTTCAAAAGTTATGTTCAGTAACTTCAGTTACATGTATGATGTTTGCATTTTCCGTTCAAGAGTTATCGCTATTTGTGAGTCACGTGATGCCATTATATCATAGCATCATAAATCATATAACAACAACACGAGGTACCATCTGAAATAAAAGCAGGAATTCTAAAATCTGTTCCTAAGAAAAGTAAAGAACTACAGGGGTGTTATTACACTATTCCTGCATGGTATCCATTCATACGTTCAGTTTGTTGTTTGCAATTTCCATTCAAGAGTTATCCATCTTTGTTCATTTGAACATTTTGGAATTCTGTATGTTAAGAAAGGTAAAGATCCCTCAAAACAAGAGTACTACAGGGGTATTATTAAAAACAAGAGTACTACAGGGGTATTATTCAAATTTTGTTTATGGATTTATCACAAGTTTGAATTTGGGTTCGGTCTGACAGTTTCTGACAGAGTTATGCCTCTTTTTCGAATTAGAATTTGCCGATTATTCTGTTTTCTAGATGATCAAATAAAGTCACCATGTACGGGTGATGTGTGACCTAGCAGCCTTTTGATAATTATTTAAATTTTTCGAATTTTACATTGTCTTATCTACTTCGATTCATGGGAGTTCATTGTGCTGTTCCAGTATAATGGCAGATCTGATCTGTGTCATTATTCGAACCCATGGACAGACTGATACGCTTCCCAACTCTCGGTGAAAGGGCTTCCTTTTTAAGGACATGCTGTAGCTGAGGTGGTTGGGTCTTGGATACATTCATCTCAGTCTGGGCTAGACAAAGTTAGCATGGGTTCGAACCCCGACATGGGCGAAAATTGGGATAAATTTTCACGCATGAACTGAGTTGAGGGACATCTCAATGTGCCATTCCAATCGATACATGGTCATTTTGATAAGAAACTGAATTAAGCACATATGAAGCAATGAACACTCAAACTGTGTCCGTACCTCCATAACTCTGATATATAGACCATAGGTTTAATATTTTTTCTTTTTATTTTCAGAAATATGGCTCATGCCTTGTCGGAAGAGATAAGCAAACCATTAAAGATCCTGGTGGAGAATCATGTCAAAGCTCGCAAACCAGTAAGTTAAAGATGCATTATCCGAATTAATGCTTCCAAATTACTATTTCTTTGGCTTCGCGGGTAAAAAAATATTTGATTCCATTCGAGGAACCCACTCATCAAAGCTCAGAGTTGTTAGATATCAATTTTTGACATCTATTATTTTTCGCCATCGAGAATTACTAGTGGCCCAGTAAACAGTCGACGAGCCGACTGTCTCGGACCAAATTGCAGATGAAGATGGATAACTCTAAAATCAAGAGGCTTTCTGTTGATAATAAGGCCAAATTTTTTCAAACAACATGTTGATTAATAACACATATCGGGCAATTTTATACTATAATAGACATTGTTAGCATTATTTTTGGGCAATTAATCGATTCCGATAACTGAAGCGGCATTTCAAAAAATGTTGTTGTTGGAATCAGATTATATGGGGGACCATTGAAACGGATTGAGTACCTTTAACATTCTCATTCATCATGACTCAAGTACTGTATATACGCTGACAGTCTTATCAAATTGCAGATGAAGATGGATAACTCTAAAGTCAAGAGGCTTTCTGTTGATAATAAGGCCTAATTTTATTCAAACAACATGTTGATAAATAACACATTTCGGGCAATTTTATACTATAGTTCACATTGTTAGCATTATTTTTGGGCAATTAATCGATTCTAATAACTGAAGCAGCATTTCAAAAAATGTTGTTGGAATCTGATTATATGGGGGACCATCGAATCGGATTGAGTACCTTTAACATTCTCATTCATCATGGCTCAAGTACTGTATATACGCTGACAGTCTTATCTGAAAGACCATCTAAATTGTAAATTGTTTAACGCCCACTTAATTTTCGAACCCCCAGATAATTTTATATAAAATATATGCCATATTATATACCATTTGAAAGAGGAAGCTCCAAAACATTGTTTATCAACTTATCCGGTGTAATAAACTGTGGACATGTTGTTTTTGTTGAGTTGCCAACGCATTTTGTCATCTAGATTGCAGTAAAAAGCAGTATTATTTTCAATGCAGGAGGAATAATACTATATATTAAAGATAGAGTTCTTCCCCTTCCATCGAACAAGTTTTAATTCTGTTGCTTTCTGGGATCCAAAGGGGGGAAGTTATTCTATAATTTCAGCAGTTTTCTATTTCTCTGTGGGCATCTTCTGAGACACAGATGTTTCAAATAGTGATGAATTATAGTATTTTAATCATATTTTATGGCATATATTGTTATTAAAACCGTATATCAAGTCACTATAAAAACAATAATCGGAGATTCGAAAATTAAGAGGGCCTTTAAGTATTGCTGAATGTATGTATGGCACAAATATGATCATCTAAAAACATTAGATGTTTATGTGTATGATATTCACATAATCGAGACTGCAACACTACCGATATCCAAAGCAGCTGTGGACCGAGAAGATGCGGATCTATTGTTCAGTTGGATTAACCCTTTCATGACGGGAGCTGTGATGTTTGGGAGCCTCAAATATATAAGAGAATGTACTGGCTTACAAGCCAAAGGTCAAGGTAAATATTGTTGGGCCAGTGCATTCTCTTATATATGCGAGGCTCCCTATGGATTTTTCAGGAAGCTCCAGTCATGAAAGGGTTAATTTTAACCTTTTGATGACTAAATAATTACTGACAAATAGTTCTCTCATAGAAAATAAATAGTACAGTAATGCTCTAAGTAATCAACTTCTTAACCACAGCAGAATTATGGGCAACTTTTCAGGATTTAGTCGGAAATATGGCTTGTTGCCATTCATCGAGAGTACTGTATATCATGTGCCATACAAGTCTCCAGAATTGATAATATAAATAAGATTGTAATTCCTTTATAGACTTGTTGTGAAATTCTATTCCACGAGCTTACGACCCTTCTATGGGTCTTTCTGAAGTGTAATGGCAGTTTGTATACAGAAAACAACGTCAATGACATTGTAGTCAGTGACACGGAAACAAGCTAAGCGTGCTAGGAAACCCCGGTTTCAGTTTAGTCCGTTTCTAATAGTGTAAAATTTTTCTATCATCTTCATCTCAATGATCTTACTCTTCCTGATATTGTGTAGACCCCCACATAGGACTGTAACATGCCAGTCTGCAGCGCGATGTCCCTGCGAATTGATATGTTGCCCAACAGGAAAATGATCAGTTCCAGACACTTTTCCTGCACGGTGTCCATTCATACATTTACGGAGTCTGTCTGCTTTCTGTCATTGACGTTGTTTTCTGTATGCAAACTGCCATTACACTTGAGAAAGACCACCAGAAGAGTCGGAAGCTCGTGGAATAAAATTTCACAAGTCTATAATGGTGTTACAATCTTATTGATATATTCAAATAATAAGTTCTACAAACTGCGCTAAGGCCTTTTATTGTCCGCCGACCCAACGGGATCGGAGGACTATTATAATCAGCCTGTGCGTGCATGCGTCCGTGTGTGCGTCCGTGCGTCCGAAGTTTCCGGATGATAACTTTAGTTAGAGTGAACCAAATTAAATTAAATTTGGTATGTGGGTTTACTAGCAGAATAGACAGGTCAAGTTCGAATTCTGGTTCCGTCCGCCAATTTTCACCAGAGTTATGCCCCCTTTTCGACCGTCTGTTAACATTTTTGGTTTCCGACCGATAACTCCAGTTTGGATTATATGATCTGAACCAAAGTTGGTATGTGTATTTCCCAGCTAAAGATACAGGCCAAGTTCGAATATGGGTTCCGTCCAATTATTTTTACATGAGTTACGGCCCTTTTTCGACTTAGAATTTGACCGTCTGTTAACATTTTTGTTTCCGACCGATAACTCCAGTTTGGATTATTTGATCTGAACCAAAGTTGGTATGTGTCTTTCTCCCAGCAAAACACAGGTCAAGTTCGAATTCGGGTTCCGCCCGCCAATTTTCACCAGAGTTATGTCCCTTTTTTACTTAGAATTTTTGCCAATTTGAGGTTTCCGGATGATAACTTTAGTAAATGTGTACTGAATGAAATTAAATTTGGTATGTAGGTTTACTAGCACTAAAGACAGGTTTTTATGCGCAAACAACGGTCGTATCAAGCCGACACTTAAGAGGCGGACATGAGGTCTACCGACCTTTTATTGAACTTATTATCTAAACATTTCCACCAAATAACTGAATAGGAATCCTACTGGTATGTCTTCTGCATCTGAATTATCAAAAACACCCCTCCAAATGAATAATATGCCACTCCAATTTATACTTTTATAATGAAATGGAGAAACCATTCACTAATGATGGGGTTATATTGATTGCTTTGTTCTAATTTCCATTCTTTCTTTACAGATTGAAGGCGTGATCGACAAATCAGTTGAAACGCTCACAAAAAAGAGAGCAGAAGAGGCCAGGGTAAGAATATTATTCAGAATAAGCTAAGGTCAGAACATGCCTTGAAGTAATGTCTCTGTAATTTGCAGAATGAGGTCCCCAGAGGGTGAATTTAGTGATGCTATACCACAAGGGGCGAGCATCACCAAATTCACCCTCTGGGAACTTATTCTGCTTAGGCCTCAACTGCTATGGGAGACCTATTTGAAGTTCTGGGGTGAAGTTGGTGATTTTCACACATTAGTCACCTCGATTATGCATTTTATCTTCTGCAAATGTTTCATTTTAGACTATAGATACTTCCCAGAAGATGGGACCTAAGCAGAATGAGGTCCCTAGAGGGCAAATTTAGTGATGCTAGCCCACTTTGTGGGGAAGCATCACTAAATTCAACTTCAAGGCTTGGGTCAGTATCTCATTCAGAATAGGCTACGGTAAGAATCTTTTTCAGAATAGGCCATGCAAAGTCAATTTATCAGACTGAGCCATGGATGTTTTTATGTTCTCAATATCGAATGTCAATATTTAGGCAAAAGACAATTAAATATCTGGTTTACTCCATTTTTCAGAAAAAAATATGTTAACTGGGTAGTCTTGAAAGAAAAAAACATTTTAAGTAAAAACATTTATCTACTTTCTTTTATGCTTTCATAGGAATATGTTTTTGTTTACACACAGTTACATTCAGGTAATGTGCGACAAAATATCAAAAGATTTTATTTATACTATGAATTTTTTTTTTTTAAACAAATAGATTCACTAAGGAAACCCGAACCACAATTATTTTTGTTTGCCCTTTGTTAAAACGAGATGTATTATATGTCATTGTTCTGTCCACCCGTCTTTTTTTTTTTTTCGTTTCCAGATTATAATTTAGTAAGTCTGGAATGAAATTTGGTATGTGTGTTTACTAGCACAAAATACAGGTCAAGTTCAAATTTTGGTTCTGCCTGGCAATTTTACCAGAGTTACAGCCCTTTTTATTGGAATTTTCACTCAATTTTCATTTCCGGATGATAACATTAGTAAGTCTTAACTGAATGAAATTTGGTATGTGAGTTTTCTAGCCCAAAATACAGGTCAAGTTCAAATTTGGGTTCCGCACGCCAATTTTCACCAGAGTTATGGCCCATTGTGGAAATTACCGTGGGCATATTTTGCCATGCCCCAGTGATGCTTTTGTTTTCTTTGTTGCTTTTAAACATTAAAAGATTCAATTACTCTAGTGATCCAAATAAAGGTTCAGGGTGGAAATTCGGATAAAATTTAGTAAATGTGTAGACTCGAATAAACGTGCAGTTCGAGACCATTATAACTGTTAACATTTGCAATTATGAGATTTATAATATTTATATTTCTTTATGCCAAAGAGATCTGCCATTTTGATCCATCTATAGTAATGCCCTAAGTAATCGACTCTTTAACTACAGCAGAATTATGGGTAACTTTTCAGGATTTAGTCGGAAATATGGCTTGTTGCCATTCATCGGAAAGCTCTCGGGGAGAGCTTTCCGATGAATGGCAACAGGCCATATTTCCGACTAAATCCTGAAAAGTTACCCATAATTCTGCTGTAGTTAAAGATTCGATTACTTAGGGCATTACTGTATTTATAAAACAAAACAAGAGCCACATGAATATGGATGTTCCCCGTTTCATATCCTACCAGTATTATATTTGATGTCATGTGTTTGGAATCAATATTAGTCAGGAAAATTGTGCGTGATTACATATATACATCAAAACAAGCCTGCAAATAGCGTGTCTGTCATTTGCAGAATGAGGTTCCCAGAGGGTGAATTTAGTGACGCTATCCCACATAGCAGGCTAGCATCACTAAATTCACCCTCTGGGGACCTCATTCTGCTTAGGCCCTCAACTGATATGGCAGACCTAGGATCAGATTGAAGTTCCCCAGTTGAAGTTGGTGATGTTCACCCATTTTGGTACCTCAATTATGAATTTTGTCTTCAGCAAATTAGGGGATATAGAAACTTCCTAGAAGGGAAATGTAACTAAAAACAATCATAATTTGATACTATAGATACTTCCCAGAAGATGAAGCCTAAGCAGAATGAGGTCTCCAGATGGTGAATTTGGCGGGATAGCATCACTAAATTCACTTTCTGGGGACCTCATTCTGCAAATGACAAGACACGGTATTTGCAGGCTTGCATCAAAACATATATACAGCTGGCATCCACATAGAATTAAGAAGCACCTCCTTACAACTGTTGTTAACCCTTTCATGATGGGAGCTGCACTGGTGCAGCATTAAAGATCCTGTGCCAATGCATATTCTTATATATGCGAGTCTCCCATATGGAGCCTATGATATTTTCCTTGATCTTTGTAATCCAGTGCATGAAAGGGAGGGTGTTTCTTAATTCTCTTTTGATGCCATTTTCGCAAATTATACAATAAGCTCCAGTCGTTAAGGAAGGGTTTAAAAAACATACAACATAGTTTCCAGCTGAGAGACTAACAAGTTTGTAGACCCATATAAGCAATGTACATGAACATTAGAGCATGCAGCTCCAAGCAAATATCTGCTGTCTCTTCACTTTTTGTGATGAATTTTGCTGATGATTCCATGCCAGTAATTCATCACTGTCTACCCAGGATGGTTTTTCGATTTATTTTTTTCCCTATTAACCCTCCATGACTTGAGCTTCCAATGCATTCTCTTATATATAGGGAGCCTCGCAAATATAAGAGAATACATTGGCCTAACAAAATTGACCTTGTAAGTCAGTGCATTCTCTTATACATGCGAGGTTCCCTATGGGAGACTCACATATATAAGGGAATGCACTGCCATAGAATCTATAATGCTGCACCCGCAGAGCTCCCGTCATATATAAGAGAATACATTAGCCTATCAATATTGACTTTGTAAGCCAGTCCATTCTCTTATATGGTACATGCGGGGCTCTCTATGGGAGACTCACATATATAAGAGAGTGCAGCTCCTGTGTCAGGAAAGGGTTAATTATCAATATTGAAATGTGATATTTCATTGATTTCAGGCAAAGAAGAACTCATTTTCCTGTGCTCGGGAATATGAGCAGATTCAGGTTACAGTTACCAGTGCACTGGCAGGAAAACCCAAGGTCACAGACAAAGCAATGTCAAAGGTCAGAACTTGATGGTTGTACAATGATCTATATCATACCATGAAACTCTATCAAGCCTGAATTTTGCTGAGTAAGGTCCCCAGAGGGTGAATTTAGTGAGACTATCCCACATGCTAGCATCACTAATTTCACCTTCTGGGAACCTCATTCTGCTCAGGCATCAACTGCTACGGCAGAGCTAGTTATAAAATTGAATTTACCGAGTTGAAGTTAGTGATGTTATCCTATTAGTCACGTTGATTATGCATTTTATCTTCTGAAAATTAGGGGATATAGAAACTTCTCAGAAGGGAAAAAGTTACTAAAAACAATGTTAATTGTAAGAAACCGACGTCCAGTGTTCGCCCTGGACCGAAATTCTTCGTGGCCATTTTTTTAGCCACTTGTGCAATTTTGTTAGCCACTTTTGAAAAAGTTTAGCCACATACTGTGGGATAAATTAGCGCATCGCGGCATCGTTTTACATAATCCACCAAACGCTTGGAATGATTTGTGATAACTTGCTTATCACTATATAACGGCTCAAACAGTTTGGTAAAACTAGAGTAGATCTCCGAGTCCTCATTATCAGCGATTCTACTATTCAAATTATCTCCAGAACACGTGTACGCAAACTTCATGCAGGCTGACACTGCATCTTGCCTAAGTTTAGGTCCATCTTTAATGTCATGTCTGTGAGTGTCATTGTCCCATTCAACACTGTCCACTGCATTAACGTCAATGAAATGTGAGAAGCTATTGAATTGGTGTATATTTGACTTCACTCTTTTGCAATCAGTTTAAAACACCGTAAAATAAAGCCCTTTTGTTACACAAGAAGCCATTTCATAAATCTATGGTTACTCAGTTGTGATAGTGTCATAAATAATCTATCTCTAAACGATCACTAACTAATTGCTCAGGGCGTGAAACTGACGCCCGATAGTATAGCTAATCGAACACATCCGTAATCTCATCTTTTTTGTCAGCTCTCGCGAATAACGTTAAGTCTTCTTGTGCTAAGGCGGTTAATTTCTCTTGTTTACAATAAATTGTCGTTCAGTCCGCTGTCGACACAAAAAATGCCTGTAGCCATATTTTTAGCCACCAGCATATTTATTTTAGCCACTTTGTATTTTTTTTCGCAATTTGCTAAAATGGCTAAAGGCAGGGCGAACACTGCCGACGTCTCTCGCCTCTCATTATTTATATTTATCCTGGGATTAAAATAAGAAGAAGATAAGAGGGTAGCGATTCCTCCCCCTTCCCCTGAAATCTGGAATCCGACTTAAAACAGACCCTGGCATCTGGAATACTCCATAAAAGAGAGGCAGAATCCGGAATACTGTTAGCTGATGTTATTGAAAATAAAATGAGGAATAAAGCCAAGGAAGTCATTATAAATTGAAAGTAGACTACATCGGCCAGTAACAATTTTATTAGAGATAGTTGGCCATAGTTGGCCAGACTTTGATAATCAAACACATCTAGCTTAGGATCTTCAACAGCTGTTCAATACCATTTGTGATGTTGATACATTAATTCATGATAAGTTCTGTAAACTTTGTTAAACAATATGCCAAATGCAAAAATATATGTTGGCAGACGAAACTTAGCTTAATTCCGTGATTTAACTTCCAATGAGAACATTGATGATAGCTTCAGAAATCTGGCATATGCAGGTCCGGTGTCCTGAAAATGCCAAAGTAAACCCACAGGCCCCTGGTGAATAATATTAAAATAACAATGTAGACTATACAAGTGACTGGTATAGTCTATATTGTTGTTTCAGTATTTTCCCCAGGGGCGTGTGAACAAACCCGAATCCTTTATTCGAAAAGGAGAGTCGCTACCCTCATAAATACTTCAGCCATATATAACCATATTTTTATGTAACTTTATTTTGAATATATCCAAATTAACAGCTTGAAAAGAAGAGTCGGCAAAGTTTGGAATCTTTGCGGAATAAGGATAAATACTACACAGAATGCTGCCAGAAGGGTGAACAGTGCCGGCAAGAATGGGAACACAATGTCTGTAGGGTGAGTATAGTGATGGGCGGTATTGCCGTTTTAAAAAACTGATTTTGTTTCGAAATAACACTGTGGTATATTGTTTTATTAATTATTCATACTTGCCTGTAATTTCTTATATTTAAGTGCTAACGATCCTTTATGTATACATTAAATTGCTACTTAAATGTTTATATTCTGACGTGAGAAAACAATCAGTCTCTCACTTTAATTAATGAAAAATATAAACAATACTCACAGTAAATTGTATTCTAATACAAAAATAGAACATGTTTAACATTGATAAATCCTGCTTTGAAAGTACGGAACCAAATCTATATTTACTATCGCAAATTCCAAAGAGTCAAATTGACAAGAGCAAATGACCTAATTGTAATTGTGTGTGTTGTTCTAATTCAGTGCTGTGGGGAGATGCAGACTCTGGAGGAGGACAGAATAAAACAGATGCAATATTATTTAGATAAATATAGAAATAATATCGGAAACATCGGGCCAAAGCTTACACAGGTATGACCTGCTTATTTACAAGTTGTATAAAAGTTACCTTTGTTTCCGTTAACTTACTAAAAAAAATCAGGGTCGTTCAGGTAGGAAAAACTTCTTATTTGTTTACATTTTGTTTTCTCAAAATTTTAATGACACATCCCCCCACTCACTTTAGACTCAGCCAAGTCATTTAATGGTATAATAATACATTCTTTCCCATAAGGCTTTGCAGTTAAAACACAGACTCGACATCTATAACGCTGTACTGAGTCTGGAATATTTGGGCAGATCCCTATTACCACAAGCAAGCATTCAGTCAGTCGCAGCCAATCACAACTTAGTATCCACAAAGCGATGTAGCCATTCGGGCGAGTGTTGGAATCTCAGATTTCCACATAACTAAAAGTAGCACCAGTTTGAAGCAATGGATAATAATTATACAGGCGATATCTGTCATTGGTAAAGCTATGTATGTGCTGTGGTGTCATAATGCATGGGTCGCATGAGAAGTTATTTATATTGACACTGAGCTATTTGGTAATAGGAGACATGGGCATTTTCTCCAGACCAAGTATTGCCTACCTAGTCGAGTCGGTTTACCCAGAACTGAAGGCTTTGTTGATTAATCTCATCTGTTGCATTCAGGATAGACACTTAGTGAGAATGCCTAAAGAATAATATTTCTGAGGAAAAATGGCTGAAATGTTTAGTACTATAAAGCTGTATAAATTGTTTTATCCCAAACAGGTAAGAACACCTCTAGAGCATCGTTCTTATAATACATTATTGTTTAACCCTTTCAGTGCCAGGGGCCAATCTCATCGGCCCTAATTTACGGTCTGTAAAATCTGCCCTAAAAAAATAAAAACCATTTTTTTATTTTATTTTTTATTTTTTGTAAAATCTGCCCTAAAAAAATAAAAACCATTTTTTTTTTTTTTTTTTTTTTTTTGGGTTGAATTTTTTTTGGTATGCTTAAGCATGCTATAGCGAATTTAAAAACAAACTGGATAAAACCTTAGGTGCATGTTATAACTCAAAACTAGCACCATGTATTCATAGTAATAATTTTGATGCCCATGAAAAACGTAAGATTCCCTGGCACTAAACCTACAAAATAAGTCTGTTAAAGAATATAAGAAAAAATTATTAAAATTGTAAAAAATAATAACAAATGATGAAAAATTGTTTGGCCAATGCATTCTCTTATATATGCGAGGCGACCTATGGTCGACTCGCATATATAAGAGAATGCATTGGCACATGGTATATGGGTTGATACAAAAATCGGACCTGGCACTGAAAGGGTTAAATAAATAAAGAAATAATATCGGAAACATCGGGCCAAAGCTTACACATGCATAACCTGCTTATTTACAAGTTGTATAAAACATTGAGTTGAGTTAATGTTTGCAACACTACATATACTGCATGTTTCATAAGATAAGTTACAAATTGTTATAGTAATGCCCTAAATAATCGACTCCTTAACCACAGAAGAATTATGGGTAATTTTTCAGGATTTAGTCAGAAAGATGGCTTGTTACCATTCATCGGAAAGCTCTCAGTGAGAGGGCATTACTGTACCTTCTGCATGACTAATTCTTTGAAAGTCCTTTCAATGGAGTGTCAAATGGGTTTGTTTGCATTTTCAGTTTTAGAGTTATTTTCCTTTGTTCATTCGAAATGTAAATTTTGTGTAAGTTCGCACAAATATCTCAGTCACAGGTTATATGATCTTAAAGATATTGTGTATCTTCGTGGCAAGCATGGATATAGTGTGACTGTCATTTGCAGAGTGAGGTTCCGGGAGGGTGAATTTAGTGATGCTATCCCACACAGTGGGCTAGCATCATCGAACTCACCCTCTGGGGACCTCATTCTGCTTAGACCTTGTCTTCTGGGACTATCTATAGTCTCAAATTAACATTATTTTAGTTACTTTTTCTCTTCTGTTGAGTTTCTATATCCCCTAATTTGCAAAAGATAAAATGCATAATCGAGGTGATTAATGGGTAAACATCACCAACTTCAACTGGGGAACTTCAATCTGATCCTAGGTCTTCCATAGCAGTTGAGGCCTAAGCAGAATGAGGTTCCCAGAGGGTGAATATGGTGATGCTTGTCTGCCTTGCGGGACAGCTTCACTATATTCAACCTCTGGGGACCTCATTCTGCAAATGACAGTCACACTATTTGCAGACTTTCTTCCTGGGAAGTTTTATATAAATTTTATATAGATCTGAATTGATGACACCTGTCTGGAAAAGCTCAATTAATATAAATTTTTCACATATGATAACTGCATTCTAACGGGACAGAAAATTGGACTATTTTTTAGAACAGGCATATCAGGAAATGTCTCAATGAAATCTGGTTTAGAGGTTTACCATTGGGAGAGCTTTCAAAAGTGTGCCCAATGACTGTCTGTATTTCTCATGAAAGGTGTTATCAGATGTGAGGAAATTTTTTATTCTAGAGTTATCTTTCTTATTCTTGGTTCATCTGGAAATCTTTATATTTTGTCCATCTGCACAGATATCTCAGCCATGGTTCATCGGATATCAATGAAATTAGGTTTAGAGGTTTGCCATTGGGAGAGCTTTCAAAATAGTGCCCAATGATATCTGCATTTTCTTTTCTAGAGTTAATCCTTCTTAGTTTTCCTGGAAATAATGTTTTTTTTAGATCAGCTTGACAAAGTCAAGTTTGAGAGCTATTGCCTTAGGTTGACGTCCATTCTGTGAAAATACATGTCAAGTTCTAATTTGGGTTCTATCCGCCTACTTTCACCGGTGTTATGGTCCTTGTTGACTTATAATTTGACGACTATTTTCGTTTCTGGGTGATAGCTTTAGTTATAGTTATCTGTTTGTTTTCAAACTTGGTATATGGATTACTCATATGAAAACAGAGATAAAGTTTGAGTTTGGGTGGTATTCTGCTTGGGAGTATGCCAACAGTAAGCAATATGCCTCATGGGGGTATGCATTTGGCGACATACAGTAATGCTCTAATTAATCGACTCCTTAAACACAGCAGAATTATGGGTAACTTTTCAGGATTTAGTCGGAAATATGGCTTGTTGCCAATCATCGGAAAGCTCTCCCCGAGAGCTTTCCGATGAATGACAACAAGCCATATTTCTGACTAAATCCTGAAAAGTTACCCATAATTCTGCTGTGTTTAAGGAGTCGATTAATTGAGCATTACTGTATTAGCACTTTTTTTTAAACGCTGGTGTGTTTCTTCAGATTTCAGATAAACTTACTGAAGCATGTCATGCAGTTGATCTGCAGAAAGACATTCGATGTATCATAGAAAATCGGGGCACTGGTGAAATGGTTCCCGAACAGATTCTCGTAGACTGCTACGTAAGTTTTTTTTATTGATTAAACTAGTTATGAGATAATAATGCATTGCAGAATGCCTCAATACCAAAATACACTGGAATAAATAGATAGAATGACACAAGTGTGTGAACTGGTTAACGTTATTGCACGAGTTTGATGTGACCCAGTGGTAAAACAAGAACTGGAGGTTCGAGTTTTACCTCGCAGCACTACAAACGAGTGCAATAACATTAACATGCTCACAAATCTGTGTTCTTCTATGTTTACAGTTCTGATTAAAACCATACTCAGACTCTAAATGTACTGAGTCTGATGAAACCCGCTATTTGTTGTATTACTGTCGCTATAAATAACTTCCACAGTATATAGGATACATTATGACGTCACAGCCCAATTTTGTCTTTAAAAATAACTTTGATTGGCATAATGTAGTTTCGGTTTCATTTCCGAGTAAGAGTTTACTTTCCGCGAAAGCCTTTCGTTTCCTGGGAAAATTGATGCTACGCATTCTCTCAGAATATCTTCTGCACCTTGTGACATTATTTTAACTGAGATTAACCACGTTTAACAAACTTTAATTGCGTTTATGAATCGACACAAGATATATTTTCTTCGTTTAATTTCTAAGTTATCATCATATGCCGGAAATTAAATAAATTTACGACATCGCGACTTCTAAATTATTTGGTACTAAATGTTGAATTTCTTAAATAGATCATTTGACATATTAAGTAATATTGGTCAATTCTGTACTCTTTAAATACGCTTTTAAGTGTTAAATTTGCTGTGGTAAACCTGAATTTGTAAACATTAGCCATGCGGCGGAAAAATTATTGTGCTATTTATAACTATTGGGCAGGGTTTACTGGAATCGGCACAGGCTGAAGGAATTCCCCTTGTCTTGGGGAATTCCATGCGACTGTCGCCTGATTGGTCACATCGCGTTCATGAGGATATTGTGATTGGCTGGCAAATACGTAATTCCTGCTGGGAGTAATGGAATCTCTACCCATTGTCATCAGACTCAGTACTTTTAGAGTCTGAGTATGCTTTTAATCAGAACTGCTATGTTTACTGCACACTCTGAAGATTGTGGATTGTAATATACTAACATTTAGGTTGATATTGTTTTATTTAATTGAACAAACGTGTGCTTAATGTAAGCTATACTTCATAATTTAGTTAATAAATCTTCTGTTAAAGTTGACGTTGACAATGACGTTGTTGGCGTAATCGGTTTGTATTGTTCAAGAACAATACACAATCCTTTATTGAACGTTTTGAATTGTTCTGTATTTTGCTGTATTTCGCACAAATGAGCCATTGGGTGTGCAATAAATAACAGAACACTTGCATCATAATCTGGAATCTTTTATGTAACTTGTTGCGGATTGCACATAGTAAAATTTCACTCAAGCTCTGCTTTCTTGAAATATATCCTTGCACTGTCCGCAACTCATTCGATAACAGATTATCGATTAACCCTTCTGTGACTGGAGCTTCCTGAAATTTTGCGAAAAAACCCTGTGCCAATGCATTCTCTTATATATATGAGTCTCCCAAAAGGAGCCTCGCATATATAAGAGAATACATTAGCCTAACAATATTTACATTGACATTGTAAGCCAGTGCATTCTCTTATATATGAAAGGCTCCTTTGGGAGACTCGCATATATAAGATAATGCACTGTCACAGTATCTTTAATGCTGCACCAGCGAAGCTCCTGTCATGAAAGGGTTATAATGCACACTGTGTTCTGTATATATCTCTCACAGGGCAGCAAGCCTGAGTTTAGCGTGCCTGTCATTTGCAGAATGAGGTCCCCAGAGGGTGAATTTAGTGACCCTTCCTGCAAAGTGGGCTAGCATCACTAAATACACCCTCTGGGGAACTCTTTCTGCTTAGCCCTCATCTTCTCTGGAAAGTTATTATCAAATATCTATAGAAACTTCTTCACATAGATTCTCTTTCTTTTTATACCCCCCGCAACGAAGTTAGGGGGGGTATACTGGAGTCAGCTCGTGCGTCCGTCCGTCCATGGACACAAATTTGTCCGGAGTTTTTCTCAGTCGTTTTTTTATCAATTTCCGTGAAACGTGGCACAGACATCAACCACCATGGGAACCTGTGCACCTGCGATTATGACTTCTGTCGGACTTTTTTTGGTGGAGTTATCCCCCCTTTTTCGACTTAGAAAATTTTCGCAATATGTATACTTTTGTCCTAGCTTTTATTCCTACATTTTTAGGTGAATTTTTTTTAAAACGTGGCACAGATATTTAGTACCATGGGAACTTGTGCACCTGCAATTATGACGTCTGTCCGACATTTTTTGGTGGAGTTATCCCCCTTTTTCGACTTAGATTTTTTTTTGCAACATGCATAATTTTGTGCGAGCTTTTATTCCTACATTTTTCGGTCAATGTTTTTTAATCTTTTTTAATCTTGGAACTGATATTTAGTACCATGGGAACCTGTGCACCTGCGATTATGATGTCTGTCCGACATTTTTTGTGTGGAGTTATTCCCCTTTTTCGACTTAGAAATTTGTTCACAACAGGTATAATTTTGTCCAAGCTTTTATTACTACATTTTTCGGTCAATAGGTTTAAGATTAGGGTTATGGTTGTATACCTGCAATGGGAACTATTATTTTATTATTTTAACTAAATGTTTACTGACATGTGAAACATCTTAGTATTTTTAAAACAGGGGGGTATCCGTAGTCCCATTGGGACAGTCACACCTCTAGTTTACTTAGAAATTTGTTTGCAACATGCATAATTTTGTCCAAGCTTTTATTCCTACATTTTTAGGTCAATGTTTTTTAATCTTGGCACTGATATTTAGTACCATGGGAACCTGTGCACCTGCGATTATGATGTCTGTCCGACTTTTTTGAGTGGAATTATTCCCCTTTTTCGACTTAAAACATTTTCGCAACATGCATAATTTTGTCCGAGCTTTTATTCCTACATTTTTTGGTCAATCGGTTTAAGATTAGGGTTAGGGTTGTGCACCTGCAATGGGAACTGTTATTTTATTATTTTAACTAAATGTTTACTGACATATGAAACATCTTAGAATTTTAAAAACACAGGGGTATCCTTAGTCGCATTGGGACAGTCACACCTCTAGTTTAGTTTAGTTTCTCTATATCACCAAATTGGCAGACAACAAATTGCATAATCAAGGTTCCCAATATTCACAATATTCACCATTTGGGAACTTCAAGCTGAGTCTATGTCTCCCATAGCAGATGTGGTGATGCAGAATTAGGTCCCCAGAGGGTAAATTTAGTGATGCTAGCCCTCTGTGTGGGATAGCGTCTTCAAATTCACCCTCTGGGGACCTCATTCTGCAAATGACAGGCACACTAAACTCAGGCTAGCAGGGCAGCACTGACATTGATAGGTATCTGTATTCATAATTTTACAGGCAGAAGATAAATCTATTTCCATGAAGCCTGAGCGAAGGAGAGCAGCTCTACAGAATTACCTACTTTACCTCCAGCAGGCAATAGATAGGGAACAGAATGGGAAGGAAGGTTAGTTCTGTTTTGTTATCCCTTTCTGTATTAAATACTTATTGACGAGTAGTTTAATTACGAAATGTTGATATATATAGGATTTCTAATGAGTCGCAATTCTGTACAAAATTTATTAACCAAATTTAGTGGACGAGGTTAATAGATTTCGTATAGAATTTGCGAGGAATTTGAGATCCTTTTTTATCAAATAATCACATTTTAGCAAGGAAAAACGATCTCGAAACGGCTGGGGTTAAAATAAATGAATATTGATTTCCTTATCACAACCAAAGTGGAAGTAAATAACATTGATCAGAGTCATTGCACTTATGTCATTGCCCTTACGTCACTGCGCATGCCGATAATACACATGTGTCTTGCTAAAAAATATGAGGCCGGGTTTAGGGGCTAATTATGTGTTAAAATAAGTTCAACAAACGGCCATGCATACGAAACCTGCTGCATTCGTATTATCTTTTTGTCTCTCTGTCGTCTGCTTATATTTTTTGAACATCCCTCTAACTGAATAATAGACCATTCAGATGTATACTTTTATAATTGAATGAGAGAATCCACTTAGTGAAGAAAAGGTTTATCAGACACATCCTAAATTAACTATAATAGTTGAAATATGGATATTGCTGTTAACCCTTTACCCAACAAACCGGCCAAAACCGGCCAAATAAAGCTTCAACAGCCTAAAATATCTTCGGTCTGTCTCAATAGAACCATACAAATATGGATATCATTGGAACCGGCTCCTTGACCACATTGTGATAGTTACAGTTACCCCTGTGCCAATGCATTCTCTTATATATGCGAGTCGACCATAGGTCGCCTCGCATATATAAGAGAATGCATTGGCCTAAAAAAACACTTTTTACCATTTTTTCTTACATTCTTTAACAATTTTAGAATTTTTAATGTGTTAAGCCAATGCATTCTCTTATATATGCGAGGCGACCTATGGTCGACTCGCATATATAAGAGAATGCATTGGCACAGGGCCATTATGTTGGGTAAAGGGTTAAAGCCTATTTTGTAGATTGAATACAAGAAACAAATCCAAAGTCAAATATCACAAACGTAATTCAACAATATTGTAAGAACATCTGTTCCACCTTTGATTTTGTAATGAAATAATAGTGAATGCCATGATATGATCAGTTCATATGGTGTATAGTGAATTCTATGACAATTCCATTGGACCAGTGGTTGTTATTACCCCTTCCATGACTGGAGCTTCCTGAAATTTTGCGAAAAACCTGTGCCAATGCATTCTCTTATATATGCGAGCCTCCCATAGGGAGCCTCGCATATATAAGAGAATATGTTGGCCTAACAATATTTACCTTGACCTTGTAAGCCAGTGCATTTTCTTATATTTGCGAGGATCCCTACAGGACACTTGCATATATAAGAGAAGGCGCTGGCACAGAATCCTTAATGCTGCACCAACGCAGCTCTCTCATGAAAGAGTTAAAGAGTGCTTCCCTGTTAAAGTCATTCAGAAAGGCATACTCATGTCATACTCAAATAATCTTGCGCAAAATACTTACAAAACAAATTTGATCTATAAACATTTCATCATTTGCTGCGCTATTGTTAAAACTTCAATGTGGCTGTGCATTTGGATGCGCCATCTCATAGTCTGATCATAAAACAGGAAAAATGTACTTCTGACAAGTTCTGTTGTTAATATTAAATTGTTTTATTACTAAAAGTAAAATGTTGTTTTATAAATGAATAATTTTTATTTTACCTCCCTTGTTTTTCAGGGGTAGAAAAGCTGCTTGGTGTGTATACGTCACAACCAAATTTTACCAATGAGAGTTCCAGTTCAAATCTAAAAGACCAAATGATAGGGGTAAGTTATTGGTGTCAGGTTTAATATAGGTTGTAGCGAACATTTAAAAGCAACTAGGGCCCAGAAAAACGATTCGATTTGATGCGATTTGGAATCGTCGTCTGCTTCGATTTAATTTGAAATTGGCTGCCCTGTTTCAAATTTTATTGAATCTGTTTCATCAGGTGTATTGACTGCATTGCCATTGTTTCTATTGACTGCAGAGTACATACAAAATATATCTTGCATTAACAAACTTTACGATACTAGGGAATGCGTGCACATACAAATAACACTGTCTCAATAGAACCATACAAATATGGATATCATTGGAACCGGCTCCTTGACCACATTGTGATAGTTACAGTTATACCCTGTGCCAATGCATTCTCTTATATATGCGAGGCGACCATAGGTCGCCTCGCATATATAAGAGAATGCATTGGCTTAACACATTAAAAATTATAAAATTGTTAAAGAATGTAAGAAAAAATGGTAAAAAGTGTTAAAAAAAGATTTTTTTTAGGCCAATGCATTCTCTTATATATGCGAGGCGACCTATGGTCGACTCGCATATATAAGAGAATGCATTGGGACAGGGCCCTTCTGTTGGGTAAAGGGTTAATGTATTTCAATTGGGGACAATTTTTCAGATGGATCTATAAATAGGCTTCCCAGTAATCTGTGAAGGAATGACATAAACCCATCAGGACTTCAGTTTTCCTGGAGTTACACGTCACAGGGGAATTACAGACAAACTCATTCAGCAAACCTTGCAAGTTTCCACCATTCCATATATTGCCACAGGTCAAGGAGTTCAGAATGATACAATTTAAATGGCAGATTTCAGTACACCATACGGAGATTGATGAAGTTTTCTCGACCAGGAAAGTTTGAAAGCACATTATATATAGGATATCTAATGAGTCGTAATTCTGTATGAAATTTATTAACTGAGTGGACTAAATTTGAATTTAGTGGACGAGGTTAATAAATTTTGTATAGAATTGTGACGAATTTTAGATCCTTTTTATTACATAATCATATTTTAGCAAGGAAAAACAATTTCGAAATGGCTGGAGTTAAAAAGTAATTAATATTGATTTCATTGTCACAACCAAAGAGCAAGTAAATACACCTTCAAGAAAAAATATAGTACCATGTGTCTTTTCATGTTGACAAAATTTGTTTACCCCCCCCCCCCCCAAACACCCATGTTTATCTCACAGTCAACACTTAACAACCCAACACATAATATAATAATAAAGTTCAGACATTGACATTGATATCATAACGCTAAGCTGTGCATGCTGAAAATACATGCGTGCTTGCCGAAAATACATGCGTGTCTTACTAAAATATATGAGGGAGGATTTAGGGGATAATTATGTGATATATAGAGGATATCCACACTTTTTTAGTGGATATGGGTTATATCTCATGAGTGATGACAAAACATTGAATTTCCACGAGTGGCTTTAGCCACGAGTGGAAATTCAAATGTTTTGTCATCACGAATGAGATTTAACCCATATCCACTGAAAAAGTGTGGATATTCTGTTTATTATATACTTTAGTTACTTGCCTATGGTCCCCAATGAATGTTAATACATCAGAAATTTCAAGCTGACACATTACACCCAAAAAAATAGTGCCATATTTAAAACACTCAAAAAGTATAGATTTTGTATTTATTATATACTTTCGTTACTTGCCGATGGCCCCCAATGAATGTCAGTACATGATGTGTGCAGGAAATCATTCACTATGAAGTATAACCTGACTACACACATGGGGATCCATACGGCGCAATAATACCAGTGAGATATCGATATCTCACTAGTGGGATATCACTTATATCTCACTGCTAAAATCTTATAATTCATGGGCAAGTATATAATAAAAAAGTTACTTCTAATTAATCCACCTCTCATCGCATTCTATGTATTTATGATGAAAATGAGCTGCATGCACATTCTAGTTTCCTGTATTTATTGCTGCTACTGATATATTCACGTTATTGTTGATAGTCTATTGCACAGAAGACGCATTAATATAATTAGGTACTATAAAATCCATTCACAATTGCTTATTAGGAGGTTTCAGTTCGGCTAACGATTTAAGTGTTTCCCGAACTGTTCAACCTCTTTACTATTGATACACTCGAGACAAAGTTTTGATTTGAGATTCGATGCGATTTTGAATCTTGTGCCCTATTCGATTCAATATTTGATTTGAAATTAATCCTCCTGATTCTCAGGGCTCTAACAGAAACCTCTTTAATAGTTTAATGTTTTGATGATGTTAGCCCTTTCATGACGGGAGCTGCGCTGGTACAGCATTAAAGATCCTGTGCCAGTTCATTCTCTTATATATGCGAGTCTCTCATATTATCTGAACATGCCTCCAATGAAATGTGTGGGAATCCAAAGGCCATTTCTCTGAGTTGTCAGTTATATATATTATCAGAACATACCCACATATATAGAATAGTCAAATCCAATGTATATTTTTAGAAATGAAAGGGATAATCCATTGAGGAGTGAATGAATTAAAGAGGGGTGTTTTCAGGCCTGTTACCTTATGAAAATGACAATCAGGGAGATTTTTTCGGGAGGCATTTGTCATGTTGGGATGATTAATTTTGAGTGTTTTATAGGGTAATAAATATCTTTCTTTTATAAGAATTTGATCGTAATTAGTGATAAACATGGGTCATGTGTAGTTTACTTCAAATAAAAGTGACTATACTAGTCAATTTCCAAAGTAAATTTTCCAAATTTATGGATACAGTAAAACCTGTCTTGAGAGACCATAGTCAACAGCGCATTACCTGTTTGTGACTGGTTTATTTTTTAGTCAACAGCGCATTACCTGTTTGTGACTGGTTTATTATATATATTACCTCCAATGTGCGACTACCTATAAAACATCATGCGACCACCTAATTTTTGGTTCAAAACACGAATTTCACCTTCTTTGAGAGACCACCTCCACTTAGTAATGAAGGAAGAAGTAGAAACTTTGGTTAACCCTTTACCCAACAGAACGGCCCTGTGCCAATGCATTCTCTTATATATGCGAGTCGACCATAGGTCGCCTCGCATATATAAGAGAATGCATTGGCTTAACACATATTGAAAATGATAAAATTGTCAAAGAATGTAGAAAAATATTATTAAAAATGTTAAAAAATGTAAGAAAAAGATTTTTTTTAGGCCAATGCATTCTCTTATATATGCGAGGCGACCTATGGTCGACTCGCATATATAAGAGAATGCATTGGCACAGGGCATAACTGTAACCATCACAATGTGGTCGATGAACCGGTTCCAATGATATCCATATTTGTATGGTGTTATTGAGACAGACCGAAGATATTTTAGGCTGTTGAAGCTTTATTTGGCCGTTTTTGGCCGCTTTGTTGAGTAAAGGGTTAAACTGTTTAGAAATGCACTAGAAAGACACCGGATACAACTGAATATGCACGAAACCAAAAGTACAAATTATGGAATTACCAACAAAATTGACTCATCTCAACGGCACTGATCCATGCAGATTTAAACTTAGACTCATAACGGGCATGTGTTTGGGTGGTGCATTGGACATTTTGAGATGTATACAAGACAGATATGACAAAAACTCCATCAGTTGGATTAATACTGGCTCATACGCATTCTTGTGAAAACAAGATTGTCACTAATCAGTGAACTTAAATCATAATGTATCCGTCAATGGAGGCTACCAATACCGCTGTGCACTTGTGATTATACATATTGTATACTACAACAACACTCTTTTCATACGTGTGGCTTCACCAGAGTGTGAAAATTATTAAATATCACAGTTCACCACAGATTAGTCTTCAATCAGAGAGAACATAAAAGTTACCGATGGTACATTCTATGAATGAAATAAAATTCTGTGAATGTTAATGTGTGGGTATTTACGGTACTGGGAATAGGGAAACCACGCAAATGCATGAATATTTGAAAAATAAAATAACTTTATTGTATGGGGATTTTGAATACTGGGTTTTTGCTGAATTCGTGAGAAATTGGGGGGTTATCCGTATTTGCGGAATTGCCGTGGCTATCCGGGAGTCTCACGGACAATCAGTGAATCTTAACAGCTCTGGATATTTTATATATATCTTATAAAACACATTGCTATATTTATTTCCAGTTAACATGCTTGTTGAATATGCTGGAAGCCAGTCATTACAAGATTGCCAGTTGTCTATCTGACATAGATAAGTCACAAAAACCAACTTTCAAATATGCGAAATACATCGAACATACGAAGGATAAGCAGGTAAGATACTGTTAATATTTACATGGCTCAGTGATTCACAATATTTACATGGCTCAGTGATCCACAACATTTACATGCCTTAGTGATCCACAACATTTACATGGCTCAGTGATCCACAACATTGTTTTCGCACCTTCAAGCTTGAAGTTGGTGATGTTCACCCATTAGTCACCTCGGGTATGCAATTTATCTTCTGCAAATTAGCGGATATAGAAACTGAACAGAAGGAAAGGGAAAAAGTTACTAAAAGCAATGTTAATTTGAAACTAGACTTTCCAGAAGATGAGGCCTAAGCAGAATGAAGTCCCCAGAGGGTGAATTTAGTGATGCTAGCCCGCTGCGTGAGGTAGCATCACTAAATTCACCGTCTAGGGACCTCATTCTGCAAATGTCAGACACACTAAACTCAGACTTGCACACCTTGATTTGACCAAACAAAATTAATGTTCTGTTTCTCAGACACCTGTCTCATAAAATTATAGCCTGCTGGGTGCTATTTTATTATATATCTATCAACGTAATTCGCATGATCGCACGAGTTTCCAGGCGTTTGATAATTCTCAGAATCGCACTATTGCAATCTGTCGACGGAACTATTTCATTCAGTGTTAAAACTCAATTAAATTCACATTTTCTGTACTGGAGATGTACGACTGTGAGTCCGCTTACTATGATACGGAGATATGTAATAAAAATAGAACCGCATGAGTTTCTGGATTTTGACGAAGTATCGCACTCAATTTGTTGGCGGAACGCGACACCTCTTGTGCGGTACTGCGTCCCGCACTCGAGGAGTCAAGGTATCGCTCCGCCAACAAATCTCGTGCGATAATTTCGTCAAAATCCAGACACTCATGTGGTTCTATCTATGTATTACCCGCCAAAAATAATCATTATAAACCAACCTGTCGCTTGGCTTCACAGTGCAATGTCCACAATCTGTGTCCGCTACTGGCCATAAATCAAGATAGACACTTTTCAACCTGTATTTCTGATAACAATAAAGTTTTCTTCTGGTTTGTTTATGCTGTCAGTACTTGGGTTGTACAATAGACTGTTACATTGAACGTGTATAAACACTTAATCATAAAAAATTGACATGTAAACACCTGCTGGGAAATTTTTGTCTTAAAAAGTTGGAATAAAAATCTGCCTGCTAGGAAATTTTTGTCACTAAAATCACCCTCTGGGGACCTAATTCTGCAAGTGACAGCCACACTAAACTCAGGCTTGAAACCATTTTGGAAATTATATTCAGCAAGCCTTGAAATAGTGTGGCTGTCATTTGCAGAATGAGGTCCCCAGAGGGTGAATTTAGTGATGCTACCCAGCATAGTGGGCTAGCATCACCAAATTCACCTTCTGGGAACCTCATTCTGCTGAGGTGTAAGCAGAATGAGGTTCCCAGAGGGTTAATTTGGTGATGCTAGCCCGCTATGCGGGGTAGCATCACTAAATTCACCCTCTGGGGACCTCATTCTGCAAATGACAGGCACCCTATTTCAAGGCTTGGGTTTGCATTCCAGATTATTTCTTGATTCTAATTAAACTTTTCTTGTTTTTATTTGTTTTAAATACTTTAAAGGCCCTCTTAATTTTCAAACCCCCAGATCACGTGGTATAAAATATATGCCATATTAATTATATACCATTTGAAAGAGCAAACTCCAAAACATTGTATTATCAACTTATCCGGTGTAATAAACTGTGGATATGTTGAGTTGCTAACGCGTTTTGTTATCAAGAATGAAGTAAAATTCAGTATTATTTTTCAATGCAGGGGGGGATAACTCTATATATTAAAGATAGAGTTCTTCCCCTTCCATTGAACAAGTTTGAATTATGTTGCATCCTTGGTGACAGAGGGGGGAAGTGTTCTATTTATCTGTGGGCATCTTCTGAGACACAGATGTTTCAAATAGTGGTGAATTTTAGCATTTTAATCATATTTTATGGCATAGATTGTTATTAAAACCGATATCAAGTCACTATAAAAAAAATAAGTGGCGACTCGAAAATTAAGTGGGCCTTTATTAACCCAAAGTTATCTCATCATAAAACAAATAATGTGAAAAAACATGATGGCAATTGATCATTTCACTGAGCATAATTTGAGTTAAAACAAAACTGTATTAGGCCAAAAAAAAAGGGTTTTGATTCTCAGGCATCGCCACATCGAACTAAATGGATATTGAATTAGTCATCCGCCAACCTGACCATGGCAACCTTGACAGTAAGTAAGTAACCCTGCAAGATAGAGTTTTTCCCCTTGCTGCACTATTGTGATCGAAGGTACGAAAACCGGAGCTGTGCACATGTATATTGGCCATGCTTATGATGGTTATTTGAAGTTTTATTGTCTATCAACCATTGTGGTACATATACAGTCTCTAATTAGTTAGCAGAATAAGTGAACCAAGACTTTCTATGATAGTTTGGAAGATCACTTTATCTTTTTGTTTCGACTGTATTTACGTTCCGTATTTTTATATGAATTGGATTATGCGTGTTAAAAATTATAGTGCCGATATTACAATCATATCAATAGATATATATCATTCTAGGTAATCCCTATATGGTGTATGGGTCAATGTCATAATTTGTCATTCTTTATATCAGATTAAATTAGTTTATATCCATTACAAAGTTCTCCCTACATTTTCTGGACCGGGGAAAGTATAATAACCCATGCTTACTTTGGTCCAAAAAAAAATGAAAATAAAACACTCGCTCCCGCATTGATTTAAAAAAAAAATTGCCTGAGAATAAAATAATTTTTTGTTTCACCTTAGATAAAATAAAATGAAAAAGAAAAAACAAGTAAAACATATTTAAATAAAATAAAAAGAGGGAAAGGAAACTGAAAGGAGGGGAAAAAAATTAAAATATGAGGGATGGGACAGAAAGTGAATTATGGATGGATAGATAGAAGAAGTAGAGAGTGTGATGGTGTATACATGTAATAACTTAGATGACACTGTTGCTGTCTGCTGTTTGGAGTATATCTACGCACTTTATTTTTGTTCTTGGCTACTGGGGGAATAATTTCTGCATTTTCATATGAACATTTCCCTCCAATAAATAGGACTACATGTCCTTCTGTACTTTTATTATCTGCCGTCTGCTTAATATATGTTGTGGTTTCATCCAGACATAAATATGTTTTCATATATGTTACTGTCTTGATTGCAATGCATGTATATGACCGAGGAAGCTGGATTTATGATTATTGTGTTCATAGAGTTTAAAGTGATGTGAAACACTCCGTTGGGGGTGATCAAATAAAAATTGAGCATAATCTTGCTCAAGGTGGTTATTTTTACAAATATTATATTCAAATTGACAACACACACAGTCATTCTCTTATATATCAATTAAATGCAGTGACTCTCAATAGCGAAACGTTTTCATTTGTTTGTCGCCGATAGTTACCTCCCGTATCGGAAGTAAATATTTACAATTGAGCGTAGTTCAGACGATGTTTTCTATGGAGTGGTACAGTCGATTTGCTTGAGATTTTCGGCGATGTTAGTAGAATGTTACATTCCCCCAGTTGGCAAAGTGCCTGTATATCAACTTATCAGTTTCAAGCTCCCAAAGAAGAACATAATATGTCTTTAATTTTGAACTTTTCGTTTTTATGTTTACCCATACCATGTATGGTAAACATAGTGTCGTTGTCCGGATTGACCACTCGTCGTTCGTCCGTCCGTCCGTCCGTCTGTCCGTCCGTCTGTCCGTCCGTCTGTCCGTCCGTCCGTAGACACTTTACGTGTAATGCGATAACTCAAACATTTTCTACCTGATTAAAACCAAATTTTGTATATGGGGTTTTCAGCCCAAAATACAGATCGAGTTCGAATATGGGTTTGATCCGACTTTTTTTTACAGAGTTATGGAACTTTTTCGACTTAGAATTCACGCATTCTGCCATAACTCAAACATTTTTTATCTGATCGGAACCAAATTTGGTATGTGAGTTTCTCGGCCCAAAATACAGACCGAGTTCGAATATGGGTTTGATCTTTTTTTTACTTAGAATTCATGAATTCTGCCATAACTCAAACATTTTTTATCGGATTGTAACCAAATATGGTATATGAGGTTCTCAGACCAACATACTGACTGATTGAGTTCGAATATGGGTTTGATCGGATGTTTTTTAATGGAGTTATGGTCCTTTGACATATAGTTCACACATACTTCGATAAAGCAACCATTTTTCATCTGATAGGAGCCAAATTTGGTATATGAGTTTCTCAACTCAAAATACAGAACGAGTTTGAATATGGGTTAGATCCAATTTGTTATACCAGAGATATGGCCCTTTATCAACTAAGAATTATCCAATTATAACCCAAGTAACTTACAATTAATGAATACCTCAGCCTCACAGCTTCTCTGTGAGAGAGATAAAAAGACATGGTTTATTGAGAGTTATTTATAGCCCTCATATGTTCCCTCTGTATAAGAGAACAAATTGGTGAATTATTGGATAAATTGATTTAGCTATCTTATTAACCACAACTTAATGTGAATTTATTTAACTAGACCAATGGAGCTCTCTAAGTCCTTGGATGATGGGACTACATTGGATCAAACAGGGCAGAGATAGGTGATTTAACCCCTTTTACCCATTCCATGTCTTTTAACCTTTTCCATTAAATAAATAATTATATTATTTTGGCATCTCACATGGCAATTTGCAACAACATGAATAGAACTGCATACACTATGATAGTGGTGACAGGCTCTAGAGTTTAGATGTTATTTAACCCTTCTATATTGACTCATACATTCCAATAATTTGTGTTATTACTGGTTATTATGTACATTTGCCATATACTACTTTAGATCATAACAGTATACTCTATAATTCAACATTAAAAGATTATGATTCTGATTATAACAATTTACTATCGTCAAGGGATGGGTTAAACATCTGCCGATCGTGATCGGCCTCTCGTTCTAATTTCAGTCAATGCCAATGAGTGTTTTGAAAATCCCGGTAGACTTAACGACAGACGGAGGTTCCGGGTACTCAGTTCATGCTGTAGATTACGGTCTGCCGAGTTCCTCCTCTGTAGACTTTAGTACATCGAGTACATCGTCTGTAGATTCTCAGCAAGTAGATGGTGCTAGAATGAGCGCCAGTCAATATGATGGTGAGTGTGTACTCAGTGATGTAATTATTCAGGATTTTCTGGAAGATTTCAGGCTTTTAAAACTTTCATAATGGGAGCGGCACTGGTGCAGCATTAAAAATCCTGTTCCAGTTCAGTATAGAGACCCTTGCTCATATAATAGAATGCACTGGCTGTCAAGGTAAATATTTTAGTCAAATGCATTCTCTTATATATGCAAGGCTCCCTATAGGACACTCAGATATATAAGAGAATGCATTGGCACAGGGTTTTCACAACATTTCAAGAAGGCATCACCCATATTGAATTTGAGATGGATAAATTAATAGATTTCAAAAATCGAAATTTAATAACTCTGTGCATTGAAAGTGGATTCCTCGACCTCGACTCAAATCAGATATTTTTCACCCCCAAAGCCGAAGAAATAGTAATTTAGGGGTGTTAAATCAGACAGGGCTTCTTTAATTTCCATGTTGTCCAATATATTGTTATAGAGTTCTGCATCTTGCTCAACTAGCTTGTTTTTAAATTGTCCATATAATAACATTACATTGTGTAACAGAACGTAATGGAGTTTGTTTTGTGTTTCAGTATGGAGATGTAGATGTAGAGTTTCACGATATTGACTTAAGTTGACTAAATGAAATTGAAAAATATATTGCAATATGATTAAATATCGTGGAAAATTTTATTGGTGAAAATTTTATGACTTATCTCAAATTTATGATGTATTTATGATGTATAGTTCCACAAAGACGCAGTTATTCGCATTCAGCATGAACATTTTATAATTATTCTGTTTTGCTTACTTTCTTAAGTTTGCTGGGCGTTTATTAACCATGGGTTGGAGTCCGTCATCCGTCATCATGGCACACCGTACAGGCCACATTCCTCATCCGATCATCACCAATCTTCAAACAGATCTTTGGGGTGACCTCTAGATGGGAGCCATAAATATTTTCCAAAATATTTTTTTAATGTTTTCAAAATTGATTCCATCGGCACATCCTAGCATCGGCTTGCATTTATCTAAGAAATGGTTTTGAAAATTTAGAGGCATGTTTAGGATCACCTCTAGATGGAAGCTATCAAATTTGAATGATTTTCACTGAAAAACAATAGATCTGATGCTAGGTCATACACCAGTTGCTTTGCAAAGCCATTGAAAATCGGTCTCTCAGTAAATACCAATTGATTCATGGGTTTCCAATCAGGGTTCGCGCTGGCCCAAAATACCCAGGTGCCAACACTTTTGCCAATTGAATTGTTTTTTGAGCCACTTTTTATCTGACCAATATTTTTTGGTTGGTGCCAATTTTGAATTGGGTATTTAACAAATTACATTTTTGTCACCATCGAATGATAGCCATTCACGAAATATTTTCCACTCATTTCAAAATTTTCATTTTGGCGAACATGCAGGTGTGTTTTGTTTCCAACCGAGTGCAAGCTTTATTATATGCCCGATGGGTATCAATTGCCAAAAGACAAAAAGCTAGTTGTCAACTTTTGTCGCAAATTGGGATGTTTTTGGTGCAAATTCATTTTTTATAGCAATTTGCTAAATTGGCAATCGGCAGCGCCAACCCTGCTTCCAATTTCTCATGGTTTATAAATGGCAATTGTCAATTAACTGAGATAATGCCATCAATTTGCAATTAAAGATGCATAATCCGAATTATCACTCATAAATTACTATTTATTTGGCTTCGGGGGTAAAAGATATTTGATTCGAGTCAAGGAACCCACCCATCAATACTCAGAGTTATCAGATATCGATTTTTGAAATTTGTTATTTTTCTCCACC
Organism: Siphonodentalium dalli; assembly: GCA_032622095.1. Lineage (NCBI taxonomy): Eukaryota > Metazoa > Mollusca > Scaphopoda > Gadilida > Siphonodentaliidae > Siphonodentalium > Siphonodentalium dalli. Next base: position 108,070,091 of record CP136068.1, read on the forward strand.
GATAATATTGGATGGCCTAGCAAATATTTGACGAGTCGACCGACATATACTCTCAATACGAAATTGAGTCGAACAAAATGTTTGATATATAGCACGTTTTGGAAAATTTGTACTAGAGTTGACAGTGGTTAGAATTATTTTTTGGTAATTAATCGATTCTGATAACCAAAGCGTCTTTTGAAAAAATGTTGTTGTTATTGGAATCTAATAATATGGAGACCATCAAATCGGATTGTGTACCTTTAAACAATGTGATGCTAAGGAACAGAACTTTGCATGTGTGTTAGTGCTGAAACGGATATCTGGATATCCGGTTGACAACCGGCTACTGTCGACAACTGGTTGAACTACGATCAACCGGTTAACCGCTATGTATTGCACACACGCGATGCCAACGACAAAAACTAACATAGTATGTTCTTAACTAATAAGCACGAGACTGCTCGCGATAACAGTAGGTTTTAAGCAACGTGTACTTTATCAATTTTGCTACAATCTTTATCACTCTGAGGAGTATAGACGAAATTACGTGTATTAAAAGTCAAAATCTGGTGCGAGATCAAAAGTATTCCATGAATAGCAAGTTACATACTAGTAGTCTGGCTTTGTCGGCTAAACATCAAAGATGCATGCCGTCATCTTTGATGATCCGATGTCCGGTAAAACATGTGCACTGACGCCACTGATTCGTCGGCAAAGATCAATGCAATCGTTTTCAATGGAGTACGGCCTGGTCATTTGACATCTACTCTCAGACTCACTACATAGACGATATCACAGATACTCAAGAAATGCGTAAATCAGATGTCTGGACGCATTTCAGAAAACAAAAAGAAATTCGCAAAATGCGAAATCTGTAGAATTAACCCTATTTACAGACGCATGGTCAATCTAACATTACTGAGTTTGGGTAATCTCAGTGGACAAAGTTCCAATGAACTCGCATCGAAGTGGTGTTGCCATGCAGTCGGACTCGTTTGCATCATAATGATTAATTCTCAACATTTAATTGTGTTCTAACAGAAAACACTGTTTTCAGCAGGTTTTCAGCTGATTTCTAAAATTTATCATAATTGTGTTTATCTGCCATTGGTCATCCTATGCATCTCAAATCGCCGAAGAATACCTGACTCACATGACCTAATATTCGCCCAGTTCCGCAATGGCTATTATAATGACAATAAAAGCTGCCGCGATTTGCATGTACGAAAATATATATAGGTCACGCAATATTCTTCACAAGCGAGAATGACAAAAAGTCGGGCAGCAGTCACGTCTGCAATACAAACAGGTCAAGCATGTCGTGTCTCTTTATAAACACTGCGAGTTTTAGTTCTCTGTGTCACCTGTCAAGTTGTCAACACATGGCTTTTTACCGTTCGTGTTTGGTGATTTACATTCGTTTAATAAAAGCTCTGTATGTGTAAACATTATGTGAGTTCGCCATGCAGATAATAAATCAAATTATGATGATATATTGGTACATATTATGGTGTAAATAATGAGTGTAAAGTCATAGGTTGAAAATAGCGGATATCCGGTTATGATCCGGTTACACGCCGCGGTTAACCGGCTACAAAAATAGGTCAACCGTTTCAGTACTAATGTGTGTATTGAAAGAGGAACTATTTTGTCTCGCTCCAGATCACGTTGTCTTTACAAGATTACATTATCTTTGATTTGTCAGTGTCAATTATATTCCAGTTTTTAATTGGACAATTGAGAAATCTAATTGCTCAGTGACTTCTTAAAACTATTTTGTATAACTTGATATAGTCTGGCTGAAAACTTTAATATTCTCTGACAAAAACTGTACAATCAGTCTATATTTACAAGATAAAAGCTAACTACTTGCCTGTTTTTTGTAGGGGAAACCTGGCCAAGCTTCCCTTTATTTATTTTTCGATAGCATTTATTAAGCTTGATGATATTTTTGGCAGATGATGATGAATTTGACGATGATTATGATACAGATGTTGTACGAGCCCTATTTGCTTACAAAGCACAAGAAAATGATGAGCTTACTCTGAATGAAGGTAAGTCGCATTTCACTTGCATTAAAGTAACCTATAGTGTTCATGTCTGCAAATAGTGTGTCTGTCATCACCAAATTCACCCTCTGGAGACCTCATTCTGCTTAGGCCTTATCTTCTGGAAAGTATCTATACTAGTCTCATGTGATAATAACTTTTCTTCAAATCTTTGCACAGAACCAATGTTTTACCATATAAGAAACAAACAATTCTTTATTGTTATTTGTCATCAAATGTATAAACTTTTTGAGGATAATTTGCTTTACATTGAGAGACGAGCACATATAGATAAAATCTATGGTTCTATGGACGCAATAATGTATTTATTTATTTGTAAGAGGCCATAAATATTCCAGATCTTGGATGAGGGTTTCCTTGAGAAACTAGTTATTTTTATATGACCTTTATTCTATTTTATCCAGGTGACATCATCACAGTAACGCACAAACAACAAGATGGATGGTGGAGAGGAGATTTGAATGGCGTTTCTGGTATTTTTCCTTCTACATATGTTGAATCTGTTAACTATAATGGCAGCTGATGTTAGTTCCACAATTGAAAAAAGGCTGTGAATTTGTGAATTTTTCCAAGTGGCTAGTTATCCGATGACCATAATCATGGTAATAGTTTGTCAATAATCTTGATAATTTGCCAAAACTCTCTTCATAAATTGGTAAACCAAAAATGAACATGACATGTTAACCCTTTACCCAACAGAACGGCCCTGTGCCAATGCATTCTCTTATATATGCGAGTTGACCATAGGTCGCCTCGCATATATAAGAGAATGCATTGGCTTAACACATATTAAAAATGATAAAATTGTCAAAGAATATAGAAAAATATTATAAAATTTTTTTTTTTAGGCCAATGCATTCTCTTATATATGCGAGGCGACCTATGGACGACTCGCATATATAAGAGAATGCATTGGCACAGGGCATAACTGTAACCATCACAATGTGGTCGATGAACCAATGATATCCATATTTGTATGGTGTTATTGAGACAGACCGAAGATATTTTAGGCTGTTGAAGCTTTATTTGGGCGTTTTTGGACATTTTGTTGGGTAAAGGGTTAAAAAGATCTTGCACGTAGAAGCAGCGATACAAATCTGGCATTTTGTTGTTGGGAGGAAATTAAATACATAGAATGAACTTCTCCCTATGGGAGACTCACATATATAAGAAAATGCACTGGCACAGGCTATTTAATGCTGCTGCTCCCGTCATGAAATGATTAAACAAGCCTGAAAATAGTGTGTCTATCATTTGCAGAATGAGGTCCCCAGAGGGTGAATTTAGTGAAGCTATCCTGCACAGTTGAGGCCTAAACAGAATGAGGTCCCCAGAGGGTGAATTTGGTGATGCTATCCCACTGTGGGGGATAGCTTCACTAAATTCACCCTCTGGGGACCTCATTCTGCAAATGACAGACACACTATAATCAGGTTTGGCAATAATCATCCATTATAACTATTGGTTGAGATTCTTAGGCATATAATAGCTCTTCCATTTAAATATAGCTGTTGATACCACAAAAAACATTCACTTTCCGTTTATTATGAATACCTGTTGTTGTTGTTGTTGTTGTTATCACGTGAAACATTCACTTTCATTTATTAACCCTTTCAGTGCCAAGTCCGATTTTTTGTATCAACCCATATTTCCTTGATCATTTTTCAAATTTATTGATTATAATACTGTGATACATTGATGGAAAGAGCTCTAAGAGCTCTTTCCATCAATGTATCACATTATTATAATCAATAAATTTGAAAAATGATCAAGGAAATATGGGTTGATACAAAAATCGGACTTGGCACTGAAAGGATTAAATTAAGGTTAGTTGTTGTCAGGCCTCAAAATATGGTTCCGGAACATTTGCAGAATGAGGTCCCCAGAGGGTGAATTTAGTGATGCTACCCCGCACAGTGGACTAACATAACTAAATTCACCCTCTGGGACCACATTCTGCTTAGTACTCATCTTCTCTGGAGAGTATCTTTAACTGGAGTAATGCTATATTTGTGCATGAATTTTTGTCATCTTGATTCAGAGTTAACCTGATCAATGTATACTCGCCATCTAAGGTCGAACAATGGGGGTGGGCTTAACCCTTTACCCAACAGAAGGGCCCTGTGCCAATGCATTCTCTTATATATGCGAGTCGACCATAGGTCGCCTCGCATATATAAGAGAATGCATTGGCTTAACACATTAAAAATTATAAAATTGGTAAAAAGTTTTTAAAAAAGATTTTTTTTAGGCCAATGCATTCTCTTATATATGCGAGGCGACCTATGTTCGACTCGCATATATAAGAGAATGCATTGGCACAGGGCATAACTGTAACTATCACAATGTGGTCAAGGAGCCGGTTCCAATGATATCCATATTTGTATGGTTCTATTGAGACAGACCGAAGATATTTTAGGCTGTTGAAGCTTTATTTGGCCGGTTTGTTGGGTAAAGGGTTAACTTTGAGGACCATCTCATTATTTTTTTGTGAGCAAAAACATAGACTGGTCTTATAGCAACCACCAAGGGTGCTTATACCTAAGGCAGGTGAATGACGATATATATCTTTTTCTATATCCATCAGTGATTTTTCAAGATCGCAGGTATAGATTTTAGAGAAATTGTCACGTGACTTCCGGTTAGCAACCGTGTGGAGATTGCAAAAAAAATGCGGAATTGGAAATGAAGCAACGCGATAAAAATGAAAGTAACTACTTCACAACTTAAGAAGAATTCACATGTGATTTAAGTCTATTAATTTCATTTAGACCAATTTCGTTGGTCAGCTTAATGAAAACGAAAAAATGAAGAAGTCATGATGAGAATCCAGACAAGATTTTACAATCCACGACATGTCTTGTCAAGTTGGCATGTCATCTCCGTCATGACCACTGCATGATGTTACATAAATTATTCTTAGCGTTATGTCGCCGAAAAAAGGCAAATTTGAAGCACATCATGTGTGGTGTCACGTACGATTCATATTATTGTCTGGGATGGGCTTACTGACAGTGTATAATGTACATCTTATTCTTTCAGCTGTATTTGCAAATATGTAAACTGAGATGCCTCTGTTATGTTTGTAGTTTTGCAAAATCATGTCTTTTTATTTTTATTTCTCTCATTTCTATGTTCTATGTTATTTATACAACAGATATTGTGTTACATGAGTTTTTTCTCAAGGTCAGGAATCTCGTCGTGTAAAGTTGATGAGTACCACAACAAAAATGGCGGACTTTGAAAAATGTATGGGAAGAATGAGTTAATTTCATGTTTATAGGCTCATGGCTCAGTAATTTATGATGATGAACATATGACCAATTATATTCCGAACATCATGAGACCCCAAAGTTACCAATCAAAGGATCATGTCCAAATCGCAAAAATAGTTTGATTGGAAACATTGGTAAGATGAATGTATGACCAATTATATTCCGAACATCATGATACCCCATTTGTCCCAAAGCTACTAATCGAAGGATCATGTCCCAAACCACAAAAATATTTTGATTTGAAACTTTGTATCACGAGATTCCTGGCTGTGTTTTCTTTTGCTCAATATCATCAAATTAACAGACATACGAATGGTATAAAGATAGTGGTTTAGGATATTTATTAGAAATAAACATGTAGCTATGATGGAATGCGTACGATTAAGTACATGTATAAGTTTATGCAGTTATATATCCAAAAAGATAGTAACCAATTTTCCTACACAAAGAACTCTTCATTGCTCATATTTGCCGCTTTATCTGCGGTCAACGGCATCTATTTCATTTCACTCTATGGGGTCAATTTATCCCCGTTTTTTCAATTTTCACCAACCAGATTGCAACAATTTTGGGCATATAATTAATTATTCCATTAAATTAATTATTAGTGCCCTTTTAATTCATAAATTTTCAGCTCCGAGTGTCCAGCCATTTCTGTATAAACTATCAGTTATTGATAACCACCGGCAGATAAAAACCAATACCTGGTCCCTCTTGTGACTTCACATGAGGGAACATTAACGATCCAGACTGCATAATCCATGATGGAATATTCAGACTCATAAATCGGCATAACTTCAGTTACAGGCAGCCTATCACAAAAATCTTTTTGGCACCATGCTCAGTGGATTATCGGGCACTGATAATAACTGAGAAAAACTACACTGGTGTAATCCTTTAATTTAAACAAGTGATATTTCTTATATTAATTTAATTCCAATAAGTTATTTGCAGTCAAAAACTATGACATGCAAGCTACAACCTGTCAAGCACGCATCCAGCTACAAAAAAATTAATCTGTCGCAATTTTTATTGGTTAGTCGATTGAATTTACAAGGATGGCTCTGTCCAATTAACATGTGTTTGCACACATGTGCTTTTGGGAAGAGTAACTGACATTTATATTGACAAATAACCTTAATAGCTGATTAATAAGCGAAAACTTTTTTTTTGCAGTATTCCCTGAATTGACAGCTTATTTCTAAATAATAACAAAATATTTTCAATAACATCTGTTTTTACATTACTATTGACTTAACCTTTCATGACTGGAGCTTCTTAATTTTTATGTGAAAACCCATACGGTGCCTCGCGTTTATAAGAGAATGCGTTGGTCTAAAATATTGACCTTGTAAGCCATTGCATTCTCTTATATATGTGAGGCAGCCTTATGGGAGACTTGCATATATAAGAGAATGCATTGGCACAGGGTCTTTAAAGCTGCACGAGCGCATGAAAGGGTTAAAGTTCCACAGTTCAATTTGACACTATAAAACTACCATTTGTACGTTTTCTATACAAGAAAATAATCCAATCGTGCCAATTAATCCATTAAAGGTACTCAATCCGATCAGGAGCTCCTAAATTACTATTTCTTTGGCTTTGGGGGTAACAAATATTTGATTCGAGTCGAGAAACCCACCCATCAATGCTCAGAGTGATCTATATCAATTTTTGAAGTTTGTTATTTCAATTGTTTCGGGCCAGAAACACGTGGTAAAATGAACGAAAAAGCGGATGAAGATGGATAACTCTAAAATCAAGTGGTATTACAATAACCACTTGATTTTAGAGTTATCCATCTTCATCCGCATCTTCGTCCGTTTGACCACGTGTTTCTGGGACACATCTCGAGAAAGTAACAAACTTAAAAAATTGATATCTGATCACTCTGATCTTTACTGGGTGGGTTCCTCAACTCAAATCAAATAATTTTTTACCCCCGAAGCCAAGGAAATAGTAATTTGCGAGCATTAATTCGGATTGAGTACCTTTAATAAGAGATTCTAGTGGTTAGATATCAAATTTCAAGAGGAAAGTTTTAACACGTTTTGAATTTTTGTCAAGCTAGAAAAATTCCAATGATCGTCTTTGATAACGAGCGTCTGTACTTTCAGTCACAACAGCAGTAGATAATAAATAGTGTTCTCAATTATGATTGGTTCTACTGGCTTTCAATGTAAAACTGATGGTTCACACCAAAAAGAAAAAAATGTTTCTATAGCAATCCACTTTTGTAGTTTTACAATATATAAGCCTCTCTAATATATTGAGAAGTTAACAAGAACATACTGAGTAAATCTTACTACTTAACCCTTTACCCAACAGAACGGCCCTGTGCCAATGCATTCTCTTATATATGCGAGTCGACCATAGGTCGCCTCGCATATATAAGAGAATGCATTGGCTTAACACATTTTTTTAGGCCAATGCATTCTCTTATATATGCGAGGCGACCTATGGTCGACTCGCATATATAAGAGAATGCATTGGCACAGGGCATAAATGTAACTATCACAATGTGGTCAAGGAGCCGGTTCCAATGATATCCATATTTGTATGGTTCTATCGAGACAGACCGAAGATATTTTAGGCTGTTGAAGCTTTATTTGGCCGGTTTGTTGGGTAAAGGGTTAATATGTGTTCATACATTTCACAAGAATCATATTCCTTTCTATGTTGATTAGTCTTATTTTGTTGTATACTTTTAGTTAAATTTAATGCATTTTTTAAAACTTATTTACTTCTATTGCTCATATACCATCAAGCCAGAGTTTATTGTGCCTGTCATTTGCATTATGAGGTCCCCAGTGGGTGAATTTAGTGATTCTATCCCACATAGCAGGCTATCATCACAAAATTCACCCTCTGGGGACCTCATTCTGCATGGCCTAATCTGCTATGGGAGACATAGACTCAGATTGAAGTTCCTAAATGGTGATCACTGTGATGTACACCCATTGAGAACCTCGATTATGCAATGTGTGGTCTGCCAATTTGGGTATATAAAGTAACTAAACTAAAAATAAAATAAAATCTATGTGAAGAAGTTTTTATAGAAATTTGATAATAAAGAAACTTTCCAGAGAAGATTAGGCCAAGCAGAATGAGGTCCCCAGAGGGTGAATTTACTGATGCTAGCCCACTCTAGGGATAGCATCACTAAATTCACCCTCTGGGGGCCTCAATCTGCAAATGACAGACACACTAAAGCTTGTATACCATGACGTGTTCCAAGATACTTGATGCTCCATTTTTATTTATATACAGCACACAAATAAGATGTATAATATTGACCCATGTGTGATATTCGAAACTGGCCTATCTCTTTAAAGGCACATTGCACTATTGAAACTGTTTCATTTATACTGACTACATACATCTCTTGCTTGCTTGGTCTCTTAGCAAAAATTGGCCATGAAATTTAACCCTTCCATGAATCGAGCTTCCTGAAATTTTGCGAAAACCCTGTGCCAATGCATTCTCTTACATATGCGAGGATAGGGAGCCTCGCATATATAAGATAATACTAACAGTATTTACCTTGCCCTTGTAAGCCACTGCATTCTCATATATATATGCATGCAAGGCTTCCTATGGGAGGTTCGCATATATAAGAGAATGCACTGGCACATGATCTTTAATGCTGCGTCAGCACAGCTCCCGTCATGAAGGGGTTCACAGCATTTGTTTTTCAAGCCTTTTTATCACACACAAACGTTTTGCTAAAATAAAACATTTTTGACTCGAAGATTTAGGGTTCCAGAATTCCAGTTAAAACTATATAAAAATCTAATGAAGTGCATTGAAAAAATTGAGCTATAAATGTGGTATATAAAATGTGGTAATTATTGCTGCCTCTCTAATTCATCAAAATTTTATGACATGAATGAAATGCAAAATTCTACTTTAACCCTTTACCCAACAAACCGGCCCAAACCGGCCAAATAAAGCTTCAACAGCCTAAAATATCTTCGGTCTGTCTCAATAGATATGGATATCATTGGAACCGGCTCCTTGACCACATTGTGATGGTTACAGTTATGCCCTGTGCCAATGCATTCTCTTATATATGCGAGTCGACCATAGGTCGCCTCGCATATATAAGAGAATGCATTGGCCTAAAAAAAATCTTTTTTTACCATTTTTTCTTACATTCTTTAACAATTTTATAATTTTTAATGTGTTAAGCCAATGCATTCTCTTATATATGCGAGGCGACCTATGGTCGACTCGCATATATAAGAGAATGCATTGGCACAGGGCCCTTCTGTTGGGTAAAGGGTTAAACAAGATAGTGCCCTTTGGTTGTTTTTTTATGTGTACCCATACCATAGTATGCTACACATAGTGTCGACGTCCGGATTGACCACTCGTTCGTCCATCCGTCTGTCTGTCTGTCTAGATGCTTTATGCATGCTGCGATAACTCAAACATGTTCTATCTGATTGGAATTTTGTATATGAGTTTATCAGGCCAAAATACAGATCGAGTTTGAATTTTGAAATTTGAAGTTTTGGAAACAAATTCACCCCCTAACAAATTTTTTTTTTTATTGAATTCCTTGCTCAATGTTCCAGCGGCTTTTTATTTCTTAGTATGAATGCATTGCTTTATGCATGAGAAACTAAATAAGAAACGTAGATATGTTTTGTAAAAATGGTTGGAACCTTCAATCTATTTTAACAGCTAGATGTTCCTAATATTACTTCATTTTTAGCTATTAACTGTTTTGTTGCCAATCTCGCATAAATGTGAGTTACCCAGTCACTGCCAATAACGCATTTATGCAAATTTGGAGGTGCATCTGGTATAAGGGATGTAATTCTATTGTTTTGTTGCATTAGGGAGGGGGTTCAGTTATTTTCTATAGAGTGCTGGTGTGTACTGACAATATAGAAGAAAGGTCAGTCAAGGTCATGCTACTCCTGAAGTTCTATGAGAACAGTCCAAGCCAGAATATACTGCTGACGAATTCACTTTTGGTGGGATTCAATCAATATATGGTATATTGATTAACTATTGTATAATACTGTTGTATGTTTTCATAAGGGTTCGCATTCTTAAATTTGGAACTGAAAGGCGACACCATCTAACTCAGTTCTTTTAGTATCATGGTGGGGTATCGTGTTGATGAGTATCACACATTCAAAATGGCCGAGGCGATCGTAAACGCGACCAGAAACAAGGAAAAGGGTAATTAACTAGGATATGACATAAAACATAAATTAAAGCAAATCCAAGATGGCTGCCAAGGTCACGTGACTCCCTATGACCTTGAATCGGTTTCCACAGCGGCTGGTGATAGGTCATTACCTATATACCCACATGTGAAGTTTTAACTAAATACTTCAATAATTACATGATAGTCATTGCATTACCCATATATACATAAAAAACTTGTAGTTACATCCATAATGCTTTGCACTTGGGCGTATGTCCATCTGGCGTAGTGTCACCAAAATAGTTAAAGGCAATCAATTCTTCGCCGAAATAGATCTTATGCAATATTTGTATCATACAGTTCTATTTATCCAATACTAGCAGTCCATTTTTTCCGGAAAATTTTACCAACTGAGAAGGGGTGCTTGTGTGCTAATCTATGCTTACAAAAGTGCTATCTCTTGCCACTGAACTCATTGGTTGTTGCTTGTTGTTGCATATCTATGTATATAAAACAGTAGGATCTGTCTGTCTGCATGTCTGTCTGTTCGGATATTTCTCCCAGACCCCACGTTCGATCTCATTCAAGTTTGGTGTGGTGACTCGGGGGTACCCTGGCAGAGCTTATAACGGCATTAGTTTTCCAAATTTTGAATTAAAAAAATTTAATTTAGGACCCTTCCGACGCTGAATAAAGATCTGTTTCAGCTATAACTCGTAACCTTAACCCTTTCTATACTAAATGGATTCTCCCACTCAGTTATAAAAGTATACATTGGAATAGTCTATCATTCATTTGTGATTTTGTAGGGGTTTCAGGAAAAATGAACAGCTTACAGACATATGAAAAGATAATATGATCAAAGTAACTAAAAACAATGTTAATTTGAATCTATAGATACTTCACAGAAGATGGGGCCTAAGCAGAATGAGGTCCCCAGAGGGTGAATTTGGTGATGCTAGCCCTCTGGGATAACATCAATAAATTCACCCTCTGGGGACCTCATTCTGCAAATGACACATGCTATTTGCAGGTTTTGATAGACAATCTCTAAGGCATGCATGATATCTAGAAAAAGGCAACATATTTGTATCTGATTTTATAAACTTCTGATAAATTTCCAGTTGAACAATTGCTTTACATCATAACTTGATTTATCACATAATTTGCCCATAAAAGCAGTTTCATAATTATCGATAAGAGACACGTTTAATATCAGCGCGTGCGATGATGTCACATCGTTCTTCAAATGACTTGCGATCGCTGCGGTTTTTATCGTTGTTTTTGATGGATATTTCGCATTGTTTCGCGTTTATTTGATCATGTGATAAAAAGTATCTCACACTCGTCCTATTTTATACGTAATTTATCAACCTCGTCCACTAAATTCTATTTGAGCCTCGGTAAACCTCGGCTCAAATCGAATTTAGTGAACTCGGTTGATAAATTCCGTATAAAATAGAAACTCATGTGAGATCCTCTATATCTAAAACTGCTTTGGCTGACTGGGTATTTCATTACATATCATGGAAGAATTCAAATTCCTTTGCTTCAAGCTTATATCTTACATTTTATTACATGATCCTACCCTTATTCCATTCAGTAAACCCATTCTATAAATTGTGATATTAAATGTTTGTTTAATAACAGGAAATAGTGCCAGGTGACCCTTGACTTCCAGTCTGTCGGCTGTTTACATTCCGTACGCTATATCTCAAAATATTATGGCTTCCAATATTTTTCCAACAAACAATAATGAATGAAGAGTTTAAAAAGTTATGTCATTAAATATACACCATTAAATATGCCAAAGAGTCTTTATTGATCTGGGACTATTTCTTTACATGGGCAAACAACGCATAGTTACGTGAAATGTCATTGCATGCCTTATAGAAGCCAATGTTAGTTTCGCATCCCATTTGTTGATTTAAGTATTTTTTGTTGAGGTTTTGGATCATGTAATAAATAGAATCTACAACTCGTCCCCAGTTTTTAGCGGAATTTAGAAAACTTGTGCAATATCATTATATAAATATGTAAAAACTTGGCCAAAGGCTCATTCCAGACCTAATTTACTGGACTCGTTTTTTAAATTCCACTATAAACTGGGGGCGAGTTGTATATCCTTTGCTTCAAACTAATATCTTACATTTTAGCTCATAGTGAATCATGTTTTAAAACAATATTTTACGTCTTTCATACTATTTCCGCTCCAGAACCTGGATTTAATCACATTTATAGTGAATATTTGTATATTTGGTCACAAAGAGCTGTTCATTTTGTATACATTTTGTATATATGTATCAGATCATTCACATCTGTATAGAGCAATAACACCAAATAAATTATTATGCAATAAAATTCTCGTCTCTCCCATTATTAAAGTCATATGAAGCACCCAGGTGTTTTCAGTTAACCCTTTCATGACTGGAGCTTCCTGAAATTGTGTGTAAAGCATGTGCCAATGCATTCTCTTATATATGCGAGTCTCCCATATGGAAACTCACATTTATATAAGAGAATACATTGGCATAAAAATATTTTCCTTCACCTTAAGCCAGTGCATTCTCTTACACAAGGCTCAAAATAAGTGGCCGTCGCGGTCATTGTCCGACGAAAAATAGCTTATGTCAAGTGCACTTCTGTATCTGTCGGAAATTTTGTCCAATGCAAATTTTTTAACAATCTGTATCTGTTTTGGTACATCCAAGGAGCCATTACTTGCCAAATCAGACATTGAAAGTAAAAAAATAGTTCTTTTTTAATTCAGAGTTAATGCATTTATCTCGTTTGTGAAGTGCATTTGTATATATTAATCAACGGAACATTTTTGAACTTTTGAAAACAAAAATAACTTGGGGTTTTTCCTGGGTGGCGATTGGATGCTCACTAACTCACTCATTGACGAATAATAAGTTGATTGGAAATTTAAATATGGTCTCATTCAGTACATCTGAAAAGTTGACAGGCACCATTTTGAAATGACACAACACCATCCATTTGGTGCCTGTCAATAATTTTTTTTTATTTTAAGCCTCGCTCTTATATATGCATGCATGGCTCCCTATGCCGTGCGAGACCTGCATATATTAGATAATGCACTGGTACAGGATCTTTAATGCTGCACCAGAGCAACTCCCATCATGAAAGTGTTAAAGTACTGAATGTGTTCAAATTGGGTACACACAAAATAAAATAAAAGTCTGTAAAATCATCAAATACAACATGAAACTAGATATACTTTCGTTCTCTGAAAAGTATTCAGCCAGTCTGTTATGTACATAATTACATTTATTAGTCGAGTTTTTTTCCAAAACTCGACTTATAGTTTGATGAGGGACGGTGGGCGGGCGGGCGACGTGTTTTGCTTATAACTTATAAAAAAAATTTGGTGTGTGAGTACATATCCATGCACGTAAGCTGCAGACAAAAAAATCGGGTTCGTCCGCACATTTATTACAGAGTTATGGCCCTTTGCCATTTTTCGCTGATTTTAGGCTCGTTAGCGCAACAACTTCAACAAACGTTATCTGATTCGATTGAAATTTGGGATATAGGTGTCTCCCAAGAATATCTCGGACGAGTTCGAAAACCGGCCTGGTCCGATAAAATTTGATAGAGTTATGGCCCTTAATTAGTCATTTTTCACGAATTTTCAGCTCGTTAGCGCGATAACTTCAACAAACGTTATCCGATTTGATTGAAATTTGGTATATAGGTGTCTCCCAAGAATATCTCGGACGAGTTCGAAAACCGGCCTGGTCCGATAAAATTTGATAGAGTTATGGCCCTTAATTAGTCATTTTTCACGAATTTTCAGCTCGTTAGCTCGATAACTTCAACAAACGTTATCCGATTTGATTGAAATTTGGTATATAGGTGTCTCCCAAGAATATCTCGGATGAGTTCGAAAACCGGCCTGGTCCGATAAAATTTGATAGAGTTATGGCCCTTAATTAGTCATTTTTCACGAATTTTCAGCTCGTTAGCGCGATAACTTCAACAAACGTCCTCCGATTTGTTTAAAATTTGGAATTGACATACTTGCCAAGAATATTTCGGACGAGTTCGAAAACCAGCCTGGCCCGATAAAATTTGATGGAGTTATGGCCCTTAATTAGTCATTTTTTCAAAAAATTTCAGCTCGTTAGCGCGATAATTTAACAAACATCATCCTATTTGATTGTAATTTTGATATATAGGTGTCTCCCAAGAATACCTCGGACGAGTTAGAAAACCGGCCCGGTCCGATAAAATTTGATAGAGTTATGGTCCTTAAGTAGTCATTTTGTACGAATTTTGAGCTCGTTAGCGCGATAACTTCAACAAACGTCATCCGATTCAACTAAAATTTGGTATATAAGTGTCTTCCAATAATATCCTGGACGAGTTCGAAAACCAGCTTGGCCCAATAAAATTTGATAGAGTTATGGCCCTTAATTAGTCATTTTTCACGAATTTTCAGCTCGTTAGCGCGATAACTTCAACAAACGTCCTCCGATTTGTTTAAAATTTGGAATAGACATACTTGCCAAGAATATTTCGGACGAGTTCGAAAACCAGCCTGGCCCGATAAAATTTGATGGAGTTATGGCCCTTAATTAGTCATTTTTCGATTTTACCTATTAATTAGTCTACCGATACTGATGCACACCAATTGGCGGTAGCCACCGAAAACAAGACACAGCATCTCTGATGCCACCTCTTATCTTATTGGTTACGATAGTAGCTGAAAAGAATTCAGACCAGACAACTCATATACATGCACTGGGGATGAAAAGTATTCAGACCAGATAATTTTATGTATGCATAACTATACTAGAATATAGTTTATATTATCGCAGGGGCTGAAAAGTATGCAAACCAGACAATTTTACATTCACAAATTTCATACTAGAACATAGCTTACACTATGCTGGGGCTGAAAAGTATTCAGACCAGTCTGTTATGTACATAATTACATTTATCTTATTGATTACGATAGTAGCTGAAAATAATTCAGACCAGACAACTCATATACCTGGGGGCTGAAAAGTGTTTAGACCAGACAATTTTATGTATGTATAATAATACTGGAACATAGTTTATATTGTTGCTGGGGCTGAAAATTATTCAGAGCAGACAATTTTACATTCACAAATTTCATACTAGAACATAGTTAACACTATGCTGGGGCTGAAAAGTATTCAGACCAGTCTGTTATGTACATAATTACATTTATCTTATTGATTAGATAGTAGCTGTACATAGTTCAGACCAGACAACTCATATACGCTGTGGCCAAGTCTGAGTTTAGTTTGACTGTCATTTGCAGAATGAGGTCCCCAGAGGGTTAATTTAGTTACACTATCCCGCATAGTGGGCTAGCATCACCACCCTCTTGGGGACCTCATTCTGCATGGCCTCATCTGCTATGGGAGACAGACTCAGATTGAAGTTCCCAAATGGTGAATATTGTGATGTACATTGTACAACCATTTGGAACCTTGATTATGCAATGCATCATCTGCCAATTTGGGGTTATAAAGAAACTAAACTAAAAAAGAAATAAAATCTATTTTGAAGAAGTTTTTATTGAAATTTGATAATAAAGGATCTTTCCAGAGAAGATAAGGCCTAAGCAGCATGAGGTCGCTATGCAGGATAGCGTCACTAAATTCACCCTCTGCAGACCTCATTCTGCAAATGACAAGCACCGTATTCTCAGGCCTGACTGGCATGGGGACAACCCTACAACACCTTTCATTTGATCAAAATTGGTCAAGGGGCCGAGATATGGCATGGGTGCAGTTTGAACCCCTCTGGATGGTGGCCATTTTGGATCGGGGTTGGGTTTACCCATACCATAGTATGGTAAACATAGTGTCGTTGCCCGGATTGACCACTCGTCGTTCGTCCGTCTGTCTGTCTGTCTGTCCGTAGACACTTTACGAGTAATGCGATAACTCAAACCAAATTTTGTATATGGGTTTCTCAGCCCAAAATACAGATCGAGTTCGAATTTGGGTGTGATCCGAGTTTTTGTTACAGAGTTATGGCCCTTATTCAACTTAGAATTCATGCATTCTGCCATAACTTAAACATTTTTTATCTGATTGGAACCAAATTTGGTATGTGAGTTTCACCGCCCAAAATACAGATCGAGTTCGAATATGGGTTTGATCCGATGAATTATAAAGGAGTTATGACCCTTTTTCCAGAAATTAAAAAAAAATTAGATTTTGTTTTAGATTTAGCTCCTTGTTTTACTCATTGTGTTCATATTTTATATGCAGGTTTATGATGACACATGGCTCACCTGTATAGTTTTTGGTATCAGTTGGTTGATCGGTTTAGAAAATAATTAACCCTGCTTACAAATGCTATCTGATGCATCAAAGTCAAACAATTTTCTTCTGATCTGCCTCATATTTCTTATCTAGGTCTTTCTTAGCACGTTCTTCATCTGTATGGATTTTGGTATTGTTTAGTTAACCCTTTCCACTCTTGTTTATAAATAGAATTCATCCAAGCCAGGATGACTCAAACATTTTTCATCTAATCGACACCAATTTTGGTATATGAATTTCTGACCCCTAAATACATATCAGGTGCGAATATGGGTTTGATCCGGTATAATTTAACAGAGTTATGGGCCCTTTATAATTCATACCTCTTTTCCATACACTATTAAATTTGAATAGAACAAGACACAACACATGCCTGTGTTATTGGAATGAGATAATTTATTGCTTTGGACACCTGAGTACCACTGGTGGCTGCAGACTTATAAACATCTGTCAAACTTTGATTGATGTCAGACTCTTTATTCCAGTTCTGTTCTCTGTGTTGAAACCATGCAGTTCATGGCATTATTGTTTACAGAGACACTGTTGTCATATCTTAGAAAATAATTAATACAGGCATTCCTTAGTTCCATCATATGATGTCATTGAAAATGATTAACCCTCTGCACACATCATATGGTCTTAGAACTGATGTTTTTTTTATTTGATCATTCTCCTATTCTATGTCCATGTTGATGGTGATCCACTTTTAACTTGCATGGATTTGGGATTAAAATTAACCCATTTGATAGACACATATTATCCGATAGACATATATTTAACTTTAACTTTGAGCCAGGTTCAGTCATTGTTTCAAGAAATGACCAATTGAATATTCATCATTAGAGGAAATGTATTTTTTTGAAATTCCCTCAATTGCATTTGGGCTGCAGGATAATATTAACAGTGCTGGGATTCTTGAGACTGACTTATTGTATGGGTTTCTAAATCCAATGACATGCTTTTTGTTGACTTCTCTGTGTTTATCAGTTCATTAGTTTGGGTAAGATTAATCCCTTACTATCCGATTTGATAACTAAAATATTTCCATTGATTATGTTTATAGTTCTGGCACAGTTTATGATAACACACCTCTATCCTGCATAGTGAGGGTCATTTGGTTTCTTTGCTTAAATATATTAACATCCTTCACCAATCCTGTTGACACAATGTGATAGCTAAATATTTTTTGCATGATCACTCTATAAATAATCACATCTGTGATAATCATGACATATTCTTCACCTGTATATATTTTTGTATTGATCGAATGGTTTTGAAAATATTAACCTTAACATTAATTATATTTAAACTGTTCACAAACAGAAGAATGGTCAACTTAGAAGAAAATTAACATTTATATCCAATCATTAGCAATCATATTTTATATCCAGGTCTATACATCCCTCACTTGTATAGTTGATCAGGTGTTGATTTTTTTGTGGTGAAATATTAATAAGTTGCTATGAATTTTTAATATGCAGCTGACACAAAATATAATAAACAAAAAAATAGAAATGATAATAAAAGAAAAACACACAATATGTTATGTCTCATGTTCCAATGTAATAAATAGATAAATTGAGTTGCTATGATGTTCATCTACTTAATTTCTTAACTATTTTATTTTAACAGCTATGGTGCTTCTCTCCCACTATGGATTGAGCTTAATTAGCTTTATCACTCTATGAGACATATCTGTGTTGGAGTCACTAATAGGTTGAAATCAAAGCCACGTCTGTGTTAACATTGTGTTAATGTGAGCAAGGTGCCCAATAAGTGTGATTCCACTTGTGAACTTAATAGTAAGGTGTGAATTGTTTAAAGTTTTGCACCCATGAAAAGGATGGGGTAAGGATTTATGAAAATAGCTCATCGCTGTCGCCAAGGTATGGGTTAAACATCTGCCGATCGTGATCGGCCTCTCGTTCAGTCAATGTTTTTTAATCTTGGCACTGATATTTAGTACCATGGGAACCTGTGCACCTGCGATTATGACGTCTGTCCGACATTTTTTGTGTGGAGTTATTCCCCTTTTTCCTACATTTTTCGGTCAATAGGTTTAAGATTAGGGTTATGGTTGTACACCTGTAATAGGAACTGTTATTTTATTATTTTAACTAAATGTTTACTGACATGTGAAACATCTTAGTATTTTAAAAACAGGGGGGTATCCGTAGTCCCATTGGGATAGTCACACCTCTAGTTTGACCTAAATCGGTCAATGGGCTGAGAAATGGCATGGGTACCATATTTGAACCCCTCATGACGGCGGCCAATTTGGATCGGGTGTGTGGAATGAGTACCTTGGGGGCCCACCATACAACACCCTTCGTTTGACCTAAATATGGCATTTTTCTAATAAGAAATAAGGAATGGATGTTGTCTTCGTAATTAAGTCCTGGTATTATATGTGCTATATATTTGAATAAGTATTTTAAGCACATATATTATAATTATTTGTGTTGTCTACCCATTTATGATGGGATGTGCCTCACTCATAACAGAACATAATAACCCTATTCGAAATTATAACGTGCCTCCAAATACACATATATATCCAACGCCCAATAAATAATACTTTGGAAAGTGTCCCCATCACAGTTACTGTGCCCCCATGCACTGGGCAATCGGTAGCATTTTAACATTATCTGCTGCTCGTAATCAATAACAGAAGCTCATTATATGAATTGAAATTTTTTTAATGACAAAATGCACAAAAACGCTCGAACCCTCGGTAATTGGCTGCCCTCCGAATGGTAGAGCTCCGGAGTACTCTGATCGATTTTAAAGATACGGGCAGCGTTGGCGGTGGGTACAAAACGTATGCTGTTAAAATATTCAGCTCCGTCGAAAACCGCCATAAACGGAAAGAATAATAAAATATAGACAATACCTTGTTCTTATACCAATCAGAAGTATGGCATAAACAGTATATTTTTAATTGTCAAATGTTTTTCCTTTGTTATGTAAACAAAAGCAAAAAACGTTACAGAACCTGGCTTTTGTTTAGATCCGGATATGGTAAACATAAAGAGCGTTATTTGTTACTGTTTTCCTGATATGGAAATACTAAAGAGCGTTTATATCATTTGTGTGTGATTAACCAATATAATTGCGCTGTGTTACGTAAACAGAAGCAAAACTTCTGTAACACGAGAAGGTTCTTGTTTACGTACACCATCGTACGTCTTGACGACTATTTATGCGCTGATTATGTTATTTGGCATATGAACAAAACTATATATATTTTAATATTCCTTCCGTTGATGGCGATTTGAACAAATATGAATATTTCTGCAACGAACGCCGCCCGTGCCTTTAATAATTCTGAACAGAAACATGGACAATGTCAAATCACATCATTGCACCCTATTTTGAAAGTATTTTCATGGCGAATCTCCGTGCCAAATGTTATTCTGATCATATCTGTTAAATTCATTCCCGGACACAGTCTCTTCAGTATGTATTGCCCATATTTCCTGATTCCCCCCCCCCCATAAAAATGAAGATATAATGACAATTTGTTTCGGCACAGGAATGATATAATCATACTGTGTCCTTGCCCGACCAGCGCATCCGCACACAATCCCGTCCAAATACAGATACGATAGGCGAGAATCGCATGCGTTTTGATATGTCGATGCCGTCTGGAGAGTTTGGCGGGACCAGCATCCCGTCTCGATTTGCTCAGTCTACCCTTGATGCTATAAAGTGGTAGCCGCGGGCGCTTATATATAGAGTTGTTTTTATGAGCCATCAGGCCCCCGCGGCAGCGGTCGCTGGCGCGACCTGACTGCCTCGATATCAATTTGAAAAAGGGGTGACGTTGCTTAACGCTTCAATAACAGTTTCCCAACAGGTTAGACAGTGACGTCCGCCTCCCCCAACCCCACCCACCCTAAAAGTGATTTTTCCTATAGTGTTTTTGAAACGTGTCTCTTTGTGGTGTCATTCTTTTGGTATGATTTTTTACTAAATAACGGGTATATTAGAGTTACATTTCTTTGAATTTTACAATCGAAACATATTCGCATGCGATGCTGAGTCTCGCGGGACACGGCAAACTAAATCGCGCGCAAATTGGCTTGCGATTTTTCAGCATCCCACCCCATTTGGCATGCGATAGCGTTTGTACTAGGTGGCCCGACATATCAAGATATAGGCCCTATATATGTATACATATGTGTTATTTTGTTGATTTGAAATAAAATATGTCGAGCCCTAGTACATGCATGGAGCCTTATATATGTGTATACATATATGGTGCCGTATGTTGTTGGTGTGAGATACAATATGTCGAGTATACAAGAACACAGGTTGTATATGAAGTTTTAGAGTCCGATTGCTCAATTCACTCCAGTATATCGTCACAAGTGTGTTCTTTTGACACTTCTGGCATGAAACTATACTTCTGTCAGTGTGTTGAGCTCACCATTCTTTTCGGCATTTAATTATATGAATAGACTTTCATATCCGTGAATGGTCGACCTACCTACTGCGAGTAAACAATTTCGTAAACCATTTACTCTTTTACAAGTATCAATTATCTGAGTGTATTTACGATTTGGATAGCACACGCATGAATAGAATGTTTATGGATACTAACTGGGCATTCTTCGGTCTTCGAAACATTGAATACAAATGTTGAAACTGTGCCATATAATCCGTCTAATGCATTATTATTATTCATATAAGTTTCGCCCTCATTTGAAAGTGCGTTTAATACACTGCGTATTATCCGATAGCATTTTCTCATAGCAAGTACAGTGCAATCGCACACCGAATGGTTCACTGAGCGCTTTCGGTGACATGTTGAAAGTCAATATAGTCCGACATTTTTATTATTTCATCACGCACTGAAATCTGCGCCACACAAGACCGAAGTTAATCTTGATTTGTACGAAAGCGCATCGTGTCCACCCGAAACACCACCGGACCCTCAATTATATAACTATACAACTCGTTATAACGACTTGCAAGTCACTATTACGACTTCCAACAACTCGTTCAACCATGTTGACCACATGTATATATGTAAATATTGTACACACATCACTCTCTCTATACCTTTATTAAGGGAATGAGAAATAGATTAATTGAGTTGAAATTGAATTGTTATATAACGAGTTGTGAAAGTCGTTATAACGACTTACAACTCGTTAATAACGAGTTGCTGGAAGTCGTTATTTCGACTTGTAGAAATAAAAACAAGTCGTTATAACGAATTCCGACAACTCGTTATAACGACTTGCAAGTCATTATATATAACGAGTCGTTATAACGACTTACACGTCGTTATAACGAGTTGTTGGAAGCCGTTATAAAGATTGCAAGTCGTTATATATAACGAGTCGTTGTAACGACTTCCAAGTTGTTATAACGAGTTGTCGGAAGTCGTTATAACGACTTGCAAGTCGGTATAACGCGTTGTGTATTGGTATATTTGGGGTGTGGTGGACCACTGGTGGGGTTTCGGATGGCCCTAAAACTGTTCCAGTGATTTGTCAACAAATGTCGCTAATCGCCTAGCAAGTTAAAATATTTAAACGGACATTACTCACTCGAACCTCCAAATTATGTCTACGTAATTTGGAAGGACGGACATGATATGTCGATAAATACACGATACATTGATATACCGGTTCCATATGCTCTGAATAACACTTGCTAAAGTCGCAGCCATTTTCCAGCCGTTTTCAATTTTCGCCAGAATTCAGACAAACGTTATTTATTTATACCATATCAGGAATAGACTAATCAATGTCATGCTAATGGTGGTTTTTTGTTTTGAACTTGTGGCACTCATCCATGGCTCAAATTCATTCATTTTAGCAATATTATTGCATATATTATGTTGAGTATAAAAGTAGATGGTCCCATAAATGGCCGGATTTAGTGTACATAACCCTTTAACCCTTTAACCAACAAACCGGCCAAAACCGGCCAAATAAAGCTTCAACAGCCTAAAATATCTTCGGTCTGTCTCAATAGAACCATACAAATATGGATATCATTGGAACCGGCTCCTTGACCACATTGTGATAGTTACAGTTATGCCCTGTGCCAATGCATTCTCTTATATATGCGAGTCGACCATAGGTCACCTCACATATATAAGAGAATGCATTGGCCTAAAAATAATATTTTTTTAACACTTTTTACCATTTTTTCTTACATTCTTTAACAATTTTATAATTGTTAATGTGTTAAGCCAATGCATTCTCTTATATATGCGAGGCGACCTATGGTCGACTCGCATATATAAGAGAATGCATTGGCACAGGGCCATTCTGTTGGGTAAAGGGTTAAGGAACCACAATCCGCGATTTGACCAAAACATAGTCAAATTTTCCTGAGGTAATCTTCAGCTTGCCAGGCAACAAAAAATATAAAAAAAAATACTCGCATTCAACATCTTTCGTATCACACAGATATTGCGGAAATCCACAAAATCGTCCTTAACACTTCGTTTGAACTCTGAAACAATCGAAAAAGCTCATAATTGAGAACGCTCTTTATTATATCTATCGCTTGTTCAATATGGACGCTCATTATAAGTTCGATCATTGGCTGCCATTCGCAGTGTATACATTTGTAAACAAAAAGATAATTCAGTGAAAACATCACCATGATAAGACGAACATGTAGAAATAAATAGACTTTGTTCTTAGCGTGGATACATGCATGTAATATAATTATGTAAACATCGTATATTTGACCACTTACACAGGAACTACAGGCCGTGTAATAATTTTCCGTTGATATCCCAATCATTACGCGTCTCGGAGATTCTCGGAGATTCTAGATAGCTATGGTTCGCTGGGCGTTTTATTTATAGATAATGTTTTTTTTTTTGGGAGGATTAAAAGTCGAACTGCGAACCGGAGGCCGAGTCCGATAAAAGGTGTAGTTGGGAATTTCAATTTCGTTTATTGTCCTTTACATTATTATGTCAATAATGTTGATTTTTGGTTTGTGACAAGCTATGTCAATTACAAATAAAAGAAATGAAAAAGATAATTTCTAAGTCTTATTAACGCCCATCGGGTATATGCTGGTGGGCAAATTTTAGATCGCTGTGTGTCTGTGGACGTTTTATAAAAAGATAATCGTTTTTTCCGGTTTTGACAATTCGCAGTAGGTCCCTATTTGCGGAAGTCCCCGAATTCGCGAAGTTCCCTAAAATTGTCGAAAATGTTGATTTTAATGAGGGAACGGGTGCGTATATGTCAATTGATACGTATTTTAAACAAATAACGACACGATCATCATAATAGTGGTTTGTTCTATCAATCATATCATCATCATCATCATCATCATCATAATACGGAACAAGTCTTGCGACTTTTCGTCCCAATAACATTATTTGCAATGCTTGTTTACAAATATATGTATCGTCATTCGATATTTACTTGTTTACTTTAGTAAAAAGGGAAATAGTATTCAACCAATTTTCCGGTTTTGACAATTCGCAGTAGGTCCCTATTTGCGGAGGTCTATTTGCGGAGATCCCCGAAGTCGCGGAGTTCCCCTAAAATTTTTGAAATATGTTGATTTTAATGAGGGAACGGGTGCGTATATGTCAATTGATACGCATTTTAAACAAATAACGACACGATCATCATAATAGTGGTTTGTTCTATCAATCATATCATGATCATGATCATCATAATACGGAACAAGTCTTGCGACTTTTCGTCCCAATAACATTATTTGCAATGCGATATATGTATCGTCTTTCGATATTTACTTGTTAATTTACTTTAGTGAAATGGGAAATAGTTTTTGTTGCACTGATAAAATATCGACCTAATGTAATTATCCGATACAATTACATTAGCTTTGATAAACTCAACGGCAAGTTACTATAGAGAATGAAGTGGGTGTAATTATTTCTATATATATTTAACATTTTTTTTAAATTTATATTTATGCGTAATAATATAATCTTGGGGGCGTTACCATTTCTGATTATGGTTTTCTTGTATTTCAACTGTTATAGACATTTTTCGTTCTGCAGCCCACTGGGGGTTGTGGTCGGGACGGCCGAGTCGGCCGCCGGTTCGTTAATTATAGGTGCTGGTTGTTATTGCTATTTTAACGGAATTCTGAGTTGGTCATTCGCAAAACCAATATATTTTATATTCTAAAATTACAATAATGGGTATATCATATATGATCTTAAGCGCGTTACCATTTCTGACATTGGTTATCTTGTTACACATAATTATGTTTGACTACACTGAGTCAAGTTCTAATTAAGTCGGAATGTACAGGGTGCCGTTCACTCGGACGGAGTCACCAGGCCGCTCAAAGTTATTGTTCGCATGCTAACCCATACAATGTACTTATGGTGGACGTTCTGTTCAAATCATTATCAGTCTTCCAGAGTCTTCTCTTTATTTCGCGCTCCGCGTGTATAATGTTTCGCTGTTTCTTGGTATACAGTGGGCGCATGGGCGTTTTATTTATAGAATGGGAATTTTTGGACGGATTAAAAGTCGAACTGCGACCCGGAGGCCGAGTCCGGTAAAAGGTGTAGCTGGGGATTTCAATTTCAATTGTTATTCGGATGCCAAGAAGTGCAAGGCGATTAATTATATGAGTTGGTCATTCGTGAAACTAATATATATTGTATAGTCTATAATTACAATCATGGGTATATAATATATGATCTTGCGCGCGTTACCATTTCTAACTATGGTGTTCTTGTATTTATATCGGTATGGTGGCGTCAGGCTTTTCCCGACGCAAGGGCTATATATGATCCTGGAAGCTAGCGGTGGGGCTATCCATTGTAGATTTCCCCGACAGGGTGGGGTTTCCCCCATATATATAGTCTCCTGATCCACCCCTGCCTTATACATATTGTTAGTAACAGTCCTGTCTGATTTCTACAAGTGAATAATCAGCAGCAGAACGCTATTATGCAATAATTTATGTTATTGATATATGAGACATAAGATAAGATAAGATGCTTTTGTTATGTATATATTGTCTCGAATGGTGAAGAAAGACCGGATCATGTCACATATACCGTTAACGGTTGCAATCTGTTCGTTCTGCATAATAAATCTGTACTTCTCACAATTAACATATGTACATATTATTAAAGCATTAATTTGAAGGTACAGAAGGTGGTGTTGCTGTAGATCTTTATGTGGGAAAGAGGTTGTCCAGCTTCGAGTTTACAACTATACGGCACCTTTCCTTTCTTGTGTTATAGGCAAAATTTGCAACTCTGGACTATTTAAGTAAAATATATTATATTGTACCTTCTTGTCCATGCAGGCTATTCCGAGTCTTACATCCAACTAAATGCCTTGCAATGGCTATTGGAAACTTTCGATGACCCATTCCCCCAATCAGGCATCGTGGTCGAAAGTGTTCTAATTCAAGCCTGTTTTGACTAAAATTGTGACAGCTAGGATTATGTTCAACCTTTGGCTTGAGAAACAGATATTCTTCTGTACATACTGGTTTAACAATGAGCGAGATCACTGAATCGCGGCCGTATCGTATCATCCAGTCCCGTTCCGTGTTTTCAGAGATTCATCCAGCCCCCGTTCCATGGTTTTAGTACTACAGGTCAAAGTTCTGGAGTAGCATTTCCATATACGGAGCTTTTGAACATTCCTGACTTCCATATATGGAAATGCCTACATTCGTTTTTTTTTTGCGCGCGCGAACAATCTCAACCTACCAGTATTTTCACCCATGGTCTCACCACAACCTCATTTTCAAATGACGCTTCTGGTGTTCATTGCATTAACCATTTGAGTGCCAGGGGCCGATCTAATCGGCCCTAATTTACGGTCTGTTAGATTTTATTTTTTTTGGTTGAATTGTTTTTGGGTATACTTAAGCATGCTATAGCGAATTTAAAAACAAACTGGATAAAACCGTAGGGCATGTTATAACTCAAAAATTTTGATGCCCATGGAAAACGTGAGATTCCCTGGCACTAAACCTACAAAATAAGTCTGTTAAAGAATATAAGAAAAATTATTAAAATTGTAAAATATTGTAAAAAATAATAACAAATGATGAAAAATTGTTAGGCCAATGTATTCTCTTATATATGCGAGGCGACATATGGTCGACTCGCATATATAAGAGAATGCATTGGCACAGGGTATATGGGTTGATACAAAAATCGGACCTGGCACTCAAAGGGTTAATACAATGCCAGATATCAGACAGACTTGATTCATTTCGGTATCCACGAGAGAACACATGTTTATTACTGGCCAAACATTTCCTGGCCTAGTAAAATAGCAGTCAGTTTGACAATCGCTTAAGACTGTCACTTGTCTCGCGCCAGGTGATTAACAAGATAAACATGGTCAGAAATGGTAACGCCCTCAAGATCATGTTATTAGGCATATATTTGGCATATATAAAATATACTGGTTTCATGAATACAACACCTCAGAATTCCGTTAAAACAACTAGTTCTTCAAATTATAACAACAACTGCGGCTAACCACTGAAGGTTTCTCATTCACCACACCAGAAGGCCTCTAAATGCGGACCAAAAATCTAATAATCGGATTAAATACACCCCGATACTTCGTAATACGACCATTATAGTGTACATTACAACTGAGCCATGCTTCGTCAGAATGTTAGCTGTTAGATTATGCATTGTGTTCCCGCAATAAAATATGCAAGAGTGGCCCAGCCTTCGTCCACACCTAAATATCGAAAAGCAATTAACGCGGTCATAAAATTAACAATGAGACATCCGCGAATACATGCATCCTGCAAAAAGTCTAACCGGTACGCAATATAGCGAGTACGTTATTAACCCTTTACCCAACAAACCGGCCAAAACCGGCCAAATAAAGCTTCAACAGCCTAAAATATCTTCGGTCTGTCTCAATAGAACCATACACATATGGATATCATTGGAACCGGCTCCTTGACCACATTGTGATAGTTACAGTTATGCCCTGTGCCAATGCATTCTCTTATATATGCGAGTCGACCATAGGTCGCCTCGCATATATAAGAGAATGCATTGGCCTAAAAAAAATCTTTTTTTAACACTTTTTACCATTTTTTCTTACATTCTTTAACAATTTTATAATTTTTAATGTGTTAAGCCAATGCATTCTCTTATATATGCGAGGCGACCTATGGTCGACTCGCATATATAAGAGAATGCATTGGCACAGGGCCCTTCTGTTGGGTAAAGGGTTAATCAAAGTTACCGGGTCCTGGTCTCTCCCCGATGGTCTGTTAAACTGCATGCTGATCAATTTAAAGAATCGATGCCTGAATGCGTGGAGTTAGACTTCTAAATGCAATATAATAATCATTAAACAATAAAATCCGGACTCTAAGGTGCTAGTTCTGGAAACTTCAAGCCAAGGGGGTGTGTAATTGGTATTGGTGTTCTTTGTTGTTTATCCTTGTTCAAGGGGGTGCAAGGTGTACACCTCCAACAACGAAGACCCGCCAGGTGCATTCCATATTTGGAGCTTATATGGAATTCATGAATATTGAAAAGCTATAGATGGAATGCTACTCCAGAACTTTTACCCGTAGCACACGAACGTGGCTGGATGCATGAATCCATGTATGGCCGCGACTTAGAAGTAAGACTTATTGCGCCAAGATACGAAACGCATGTGTGACCATGCAAGGAACACGTACGTGCCCACTATACATGTAGTAGAAATTAGGTTATGGTAGCGTGTGCGCCAGTTCCATAGGAGAAGTTTTCACAGGATATATTCCAATGTGGTAGAACTGATTCGTTCCAAAGTCAATATCTGATATAGAAATAGTCTGGCAGATAAAAGGTTTGACCAAGAATAAATGTGGACAAAGTTGGTTTGTATACCAATTTGAATAGGAATATATCCTCTATAACATATCCAAAGTCCGCTAAAATCCGCTTTGAGCATTTTTTGTAATTCAAGATGTCGTCCCAGATGGCTGCCATTTCCCATTTAAGCCAGTTTTATGCAATTATAGTGTCATTTTGTAATAAATCTTGTCACATGTATACACATGTATTCATTTTTGTGAAGCTAAGACGTGACGTCACATTTTTATGCCAAAATTGATACTCCCCGTTCATGATGGCCGCCAAAATGGCGACCGGAATTGGAAATGTTTACGTTTTTTCTAATATCTTTAAGATAAGTTTCTGCTGTTTGGAAATGGTTGAGAATTATGACTTTATTTATTATTTAGCATGTTAACTGACCATTGGAGCAATGAAATATGCCATTCATGTGGTTTCGATCCCTTCCAATTACTAAAAATTCGATTTTACAGAACGCGGTATAACATATCACAAAATATTACCATTGGGATTCTAGTCATATTTCATCAAGAAATTGGAAGAAAAGTGCAATGTAAGTGATGAATTCTATTTTTGTTTTTGAATTTTCCAACTCAATGGTACCAAAATTGTCACTTTGACTCAAAATGGCTGCCAAAATGGTGGCAAAAATATGGAAAATGGTAAATAGTTTGTTCCAGCGTGCCATGCAACTGCTTACAAGTTGTGGTTGATGCACACAATTGACTATTCTGTCTTATATGCATTGAATACTAACATTTCTAAAGCACCTTGGTTAATTGTTAGTATTTTAACCACTGAAGTTACAAGAACTATTCGATTTTTTCTGTCACAAACTTAACATCAAAATCGGCAACAAATATCACTGTTCAGGTTTGAACCATTTGTTAAAAGTGAAATGGAACTATCTTTGGTATCAAATGTGATTATTGTTTTGATATGTGTTAAATGTGTCACACTGAGGTGTTTTAGAAAAAAAACTCAAGATGGCTTGCAAAATGGCAACCAAATTTTGACACATATATTCCGAACATTATTCTCTGCTGTTCCGAAAAGGCAGCAAATTGTGACTCACTTGATTATTAAACATGCTACTTATTCAACTAACTGTTCTATTCTGGCTATCCCAGTACCTCATGAGGCATGACAAGTTAATTTTAAAGGATGCAGTGCGGATTTTGCCGAAAAGTTCTTTTGGGATTCTGTCCATGTTTTTGAACGGAAATGAGCAGAACATTGAAACGGAATTGAAAGAGATAATATGTGGCTACTCTGGCACATTAGCATCAACATTGATCAACTTAATATAGTGCGTATGTCTGTCGACTTTATGGTCACAGATGAGGTGAGTAGGTATACATGGTGTTATTGTATTCATAAATGATGTGAACAGTTATGCAATGTGTGACTATATAGTCATGGATGGGGTGTCCATGTTGAGATGTATATGTATATAAGGAGTAGCTGTATGGTCATGTGTGAGGTGAACATGTGTACAGGGAGTGACTATCTGGTCAGTCAAGTTGTGTATGGGTATAACGAGAGTAGCTGCATTGTCCACCTGCGTGTTGTTTGTGTATATATGGAGTGACTGCGGTCATATCATGGGTGGGATATACAGGTGTATATTGGGTGGCTGTATTGTCATGGGTGGGTGTATATGTCTACATGTGTTGGCTGTGTGGTAAGGGATGGGTTGTATGGATACATGGGGAGCGGTTGTATGGTTATGGGCAATGTGTATGTGTACATGGAATGACTGCGCGGTCATTGTTGTTGAAGTGTATATGCATAACTGGAGTACCGTTTGATGGTCATTGACGGGCTTGTGTATGTAGTGAGTGAACTCATGGTCATGGGTGGGATATATATGTTTATCTGTTGTAGCTGAACTGTCATTGGTGTGCACATGTATACAGCGAATAGCTAAATTCTCATGGATGGGGTGTGTAAGTATACATCGACCCATCGAGTGGCTGATTTGTCATGGTTGAGCTGTATTTGCAAGTCTGGAGTGTTCGAATGGCCGTGTGTGTGGGGTATTGGTATATCGAGAAGGACTGTATGGCCATTGGTGATGGATATATGCACCTGGAGTGACTCTATGATCACGAGTGAGGTGTTTATGTATATATTGAGTGGATATATGGCCACCGTGTGGCCAATATGTATATAGTGTGCCAGTATGGCAAACTTAATGGTGAGGTGAATTGGTATACAAGAAGTGACTGTATGATCACGAATGTGGTTTATGAGTATACAGCGAGATGCTGAATTGTCAGTGGCCATTGGTGAGGTTTATATGTATACTATATATACATGGAGTGACCCTATGGTTTTGGGTTGTGTGTAATGTATATCTTGAGTGTGTATATGACCATGGGTGTCGCAAATATATATACAGGGAGTGACTGTATGGCCACTGGTGAGGCAAATATGTATACAAGAAGTGATGTATGGTCATGATTCATGAATGTGGTGAATATGTATACCAGGAGTGACTATATGATCATATAGATATACACGAGGTTACTGTATGTTCGTGAATGTATTGAATAGATATACAGGTCGTGACTCTATGGTCATGGTGAGGTGTAGGGGTATACTTGGTATGCCTGCATGGTTACTCCCGGCTAATGGCCATGTGTTGGGTGTATGGGTATACCCAAGTGTGGCTGTATGGTAATGGGTGAGGTGTATAAAACAAGTGGCACATGGTCATTTATGTGGTGTTCATGTATATATGGAGTGACTGCATGGTCATGTGTGAGTTGTATTGGTGTACCTTTGGATGACTACCGCTTTCATATCGCTATAACTCAAGGATATGTCAATCGACAGAGATGTAATATCATAGTGCGCTCCCCATTAATAGCGTTTTATTGCAATATGAAAGAAACGCTTTTCCTGACAACAGTTTATAGGCTAATCAATTTTAATGCTAATGGGCCATAGTAGCTACATAATATGATCCCTCTCAGTTCCGTTTCAGCGTTCTGCCAATTTCCATTCAAAAACATGGACAGAATCCCAAAAGAATCAATGCTGCATCCATTATAATGATTAGTCATGCCCCATAAGGTACGGGGACAACCAGACTATAACATTTAGTTGTTAGTTGATTTAAGATACGAGCGGCGTTGTCGGTGAGCATGCTGTCTAAATATTCACCTCTGTCAAAAACCGTCATGAACAGAAAGAATAGTAAAATATAGACATACTTCGTTCTTATACCAATCATAAATATGGCATTAACTATGTTATTGTCAATTTTGTTTGCTTTGTTATGTAAACAAAAGCAAAAAACGTTATAGAACCTGGCTTTTGTTTAGATCCGGATATGGTAAACATAAAGAGCGTTATTTGTTACTGTTTTCTGATATGGAAATAATAAAGAGCGTTTATATATTTTGTGTGTGATTAACCAATAGAATTTCGCTGTGTTATGTAAACAGAAGCACAACTCCTATACCACGAGCAGGCTCTTGTTTACGTACACCATCGTACGACTTGACTACAATATGCTATTTACGCGCTGATTATGTTTGGCATATGAACAAAACTATACATATTTTAATATTCCTTCTGTTGATAGCGATTTGAACAAATATGAATATTTCTGCAACGAACGCCGCCCATGCCTTTAAGTAGCATGTTTAATAACCAAGTGAGTCACAATTTGCTACCTTTTCGGAACAGGAGAGAATAATGTTCGGAATATATGTAACAAGTCATCTTTTTACCAAACTTGAAAGCCATCTTGAGTATCTTTGTCTAAAATGCCGCATTGTGACACATTTAAGACAGATCAAAATAAAAAGCCCCTTTGATACCAAAAATAGTTCCATTTTACTTGAAAAAATGGTCCAAAAGTGAATTTTGCCGATTTTGATGCAATAAATTTGGTAATTTCGGTGGTTAAAATAGTAAAACTTAATCAAGGTGCATCAGAAATGTTAGTATTAAATGCATATAAGACGGAATAGTCATTTTTGTTCATCAACCACAACTTAATAGGCGGTTGCATGGCACGCTGGTGCACTATTTATCATTTTTCATATTTGCCGCAATTTTGGCAGTCATTTTAAGCAAAAGTGACAATTTTGGTACAATTGAGTTTGACTATCCATAAGAAATAGAATGCGTCACTTGCATTGCACAGTTCTTCCCATTTCTTGATGAAATATGACTAGAATCCCAATAGTGATTTTTTTGTGAAATGTCATACGGCGTTCTGTAAAATAGAGTTTTTGAGTGATCGAAATGAATGGCATATTTCTTTGCTCCAATGGTCAGTTAACATGCTAAATGTGACTAAATGCTAAAAGTCACAATTCTCAACCAGTTTCAAACAGCAGAAACTTATCTCAAAGATATCAGAAAAAACGTAACATTTTCCACTTCCGGTCGCCATTTTGGCGGCCATCTTTGGTGTGGAGTTCCAATTTTGGCATAAACAAGAAATTATGGCATTGAAATCCATGTAAAAAAGGACGACCGTGCAGTCACGACATACCTGCACTATACTCAGACTAATATGTGTTGACTTATATGAACGTCAAGATTTAATTAACTATAAATATTTCTTATAACCAATTACGTACACGAAGTTGGTTGCTTGTGGTAGGGGGGTTGGGTCTGTACCTCATAATTATCATATTGTACTCATACATGTATCTTCCAGCCTTTCGATCGTGGCTCCCCGGGGCCATTTTTTTGACTGGCACATTATGCCCATTCTCAATTTGGATGAAATATTAGTTGTACTCGCCTCCACAACCCTTGGCCTTGGTTGGAAATTGGGGTTATTATGAGTGAGAACTTGGGTTTACCCCCTCATAATTTGGGTTGTTTGTCTGTTTCAAATCACAACCCAAATCATTAGAATATAAGTAAGGAAGAACATTCAATTTCCAAGAACATGTTTTGTTTGTACCTGTACAAATTCTATAGTGATTTTATAGGTTGGGATTTGATCAGTTTGATTACAATTGCATGGAGCTACATTTATAACAGCGCGGACTCGGAGCCATGCACTATGTAACAACGTCAACCCAACCAAATCTAATGCGAACCATGCCAACATTATGCCTGCTTTGTGTGCTTTGTCGCGTCCCTGTCAAAACGTCAATATCTTTCGCGGGAAAATGCGCGTGCCAATATGACGTCGCTTTGGATACAACATATGACGTAACCTAACAGTTTACGTGAACATGCTTCTACTAATTTACTAAACTACAGAAAAGTTTATTTAGTTATATAATAAACGTTCATGATATTTACGATATGAATTATGTTGTTTTCGCGAGGTGGCTAAGGAAAATTTGCAGTTTTACGTTAATTTCCGACATTTCCCGAATGTCATAGCAACCCGAGTCCGGTCGACAATATTTATGATTTAAGTCATGATTATTGTTCAAAGAATAAACCATGTAATGCCTTAACGCAATGAATACTGTTATGTTGGCTATATGAAAAGTAACATTTTGTAGTTTTAATTTAATTGCTATGACGTTTCAAGATGGCGGCCCCTCAAATCCAAGATGGTGGCGCTCCTAATTCAAGATGGCGGCGCCCATGTTCGAAAGCGAACTTAGTATAAGGACGACCTGTGCATATATGTTGGCTGCGCCCAGCTGGTCGTCCTTAAAAAAGTGACGTTATGTCTTAACTTCACAAAATGTATACATATGAGAATATTTGTGACAAGATGGCACTATAATTGCATTAAACTGACTTACGGGAAATGGCAGCCATCTTGGACGCCATCTTGAATTACAACAAGAAATGATGGCTTTGAAATCCATGTAAAAAGGACGACCGTGCAGCCACGACCTGCACTACTCAGACTAATATGTGTTGACTTATATGAACGTCAAGATTTAATTAACTATAAATATTTCTTATAACCAATTACGTACACGAATTTGGTTGCTTGTGGTAGGGGGATTGGATCTGTACCTCATAATTATCATATTCTACTCATACATGTATTTTCCAGCCTTTCGATCGTGGCTCCCCGGAGCTATTTTTTTTACTGGCACGTACATATGCCCATTCTCAATTTGGATGAAATAATATGATTACGTCAGTACGTATGGACAACCCAAAAACACGTACGTCCATCTATAAAATGAAAAATGTATGTTTCATCGGAGTGCCTGTATTTCTGGCCAACTTGGGATA
Source organism: Siphonodentalium dalli (assembly GCA_032622095.1). Taxonomy (NCBI): domain Eukaryota; kingdom Metazoa; phylum Mollusca; class Scaphopoda; order Gadilida; family Siphonodentaliidae; genus Siphonodentalium; species Siphonodentalium dalli. The sequence continues at coordinate 108,104,914 of CP136068.1, forward strand.
TATACGATCACGCCAGTACGTATGGACCGTAGGACGGCGACATGTCACTCTGTGTCCAAAGGTTCGCTAATCCCAAGGTTCATTATACCGAAGTTTCGCCATTCCCAAGGTTCTCTATATTCCTCGATATTCAGAAGGTTTTTATAACTTTTATTTTGAAGTTTCATTCTATATTCTAAAGTTTTGAGAGGTTTCTTTATCATAAGACTCTTTTTATGAAGGAAATAACTTAAAGGTACTCAATCCGATAAGACGCTGCTAAATTACTCCTTGGTTTCGGTGGGGAAAAAAATATTTGATTAGTGTCGAGGAACCCACCCATCAAAGCTCAGATTAATTAGATATCGATCTTTGCAGTTTGCTATTTTTATTGTTTCTGGGCCTGATCATGCCAGAAGGACGGGGTCAAATGTGCGGTCTTCCAGATAAAGATGGATAACTGTAAAATCCTGGTAATAATAACTACTTGGTATTAGAGTTGTCCATCTTTTCTGGTTAAATACGCCCAGAATAGCAAACCTTCAGAATAGCGAACCTTCGATGTCTGAATAAGAACCTTTGGAATAGCGAATATGTAACCTTCGAAATAATGAACGCGATCCTGTATGAAGAGCCCATGACACGTCCATCAATATGTGAGGTAATGAACACATAGATATAGTAGGTACAAGTCTTTATTATGTTGTGAATAAGATATGCAGTGTGTACAAATATAATGATCAATAGTCGCCGCGAAATGATGTCCCCGAATGGGTGATGCCTGGTGTGAATGATGCCTGGATATGATCTAGGGAGGAGATGAGTCTAGTGAAAGCATGAGGTGATGGGATGTGGTTGTCTCTTATATACTATTTGGGACGCATATTAGATGAGGCGTTTGGCAATACACATCGGGATTGGTTCCTTCGTTATGGGCATTTCCCTTGACCATATTTGGGAGCCATCTTCATTGTGTGTATATCTTCGCTGAGATTAAGACGTGTGAGGTTTCGAGAACCGAACACGAATATCTGAGTTTGGGGTTTTATATATTGGGACATTTGTATAGTTTGAATCAAGTTGTGAGATTATAATGGGTAGTTATCTCACAAATAAATGTATACATGTTTCATGGGACTGTTTATATATACATATATAAGACTGGAGTAAAGTTGAGACCAACATGTCTTTGTTAATTTTGGTGCCCAGATTTCAACGAAATGTGGTGTGGTGACTCAGGGTGCCCTGGCAGAGTGTATAATGGCATTAGTTTTTCTAAACAAATTTAAATGAATAAAAAAAATATGAACATATGTGAATATTCAGGTACAAATAAACCTATTTGCACGAGAATATGTTGCAGCACCAGATATAGAGGAATGTGGGCCACAGTTAGACATGGGTCAGAGTGAGATATTGCCTCTAACATTTCTCTAATTTCCAGACCAATATCCATGGCGCCAGTCAAGCGATATTAGCCATATAGCACATTTTACTATATTTCTTCAAAATGCAATCATCAGGTCAAGGTTAAATCTGGCCAAGCGACCAATTTTCAAGGCAAAATTATTTTAATTTAATTTTTGCAATTTTAAAGGTACTCAATCCAAATTAACCCTCGCAGATTATTATTTCCTTGACTTCGGAGGTGAAAAATATTTGATTCAAGTCGAGGAACCCACAACATCAAAGCTCATAGTGATCAGATACCGATTTTTAAAATCTATCATTTTTAGTGGCCCAGCAAACAGCAGACGAGAATACTTTTTCTGACCAAATTGCAGATGAAGATGTATAATTCTAAAATCAACTGTTTTTTTTGTGTGTGTGTCAGATGTTTGACAAATCAGCAATATTCGTTGAGCAAAAAGTTGATAAATTACAAGTTTTTGTCAATTTTATGCTATAATTGACTGTAGTTTTTTTTGGAGCAATTAATCGATTCTGTCAACTGAAGCGGCATTTCAAAAAAGCTTCTTGTTGTTGGAATCTGATGATATGGGGACTATTGATTCGGATTGAGGACCTTTAAGGGAAAAATATCTTTATTGGATAAATTTACATATAATACTGAATACATTTTAATGAAAACGGGTTACGTGGATGGGGCACAATGACTCAATGAGACATAATTTATGGCCTGTTGTAGGATCCAACTTCAGTAGATGATAGGCACTGATAAATTCCAAAACTACATATCTGACAGCCCACGTTGCGCATGCGGCAACCAATGCGAAGATGCATATCATTACCTTTTCATGTGTTCCCTGTACCAACCAGAACGAATAGAAATGTATCATTCGCTACACAGAGAAGGACTCAAATTAACACATATGAATGATTTACTTTCTGGCATCCAAAACATAGATATAAAACAAAATGTGAAATTGTTCAAAATAGTACAACATTTTATTACGGAAACTAAACGTTTCTGACAAATGATATTAACTCAATTAATAAGTAGGACATAAATATGTTTATTGTTGTTTATTGCTTTTTTCGACCTGGTACTTGCTCGGCCATAACAATGTTTTAAATAAACACAATCGACGTTGGCACCCCCACCACCTTACATCATCCTTTCCTAACGATCCGCAAGATCATCATTCACCAGTCACCATTCTCTCACATTCCACACAGCTGTAAATAAGTTACTTATTGTGCCACTTTGTCAATTATGTAATTTTGTAACAATGTATACTGGAGAGGGGCTCATTAAGTTATGTAACTTGTGCCCCAATCCACTTTGTATTATTACAAATAAAATATGTTTAAAGTAAGTATAGGCACTTCAAAAGTGAATGAGATAATTTGCCAAATGACTATTGTTTTGGGGCTGGAGTGGATAAATATTTTAAATCAAACAAACTGATGTCATTGTGCAATAGTGATATGTTTGGTGCATTTCCTATATGGTTACTACTTAGGGGTGACCCCTTCTGTGAAGTAGATGATAAGAAACAAGTATTAAGGGTGGTCCCAGCTCGAGATTGCATGCTTGTTCGTGACTTTTGTGAGCTTTTATCGTACTCTCAGATGTCTAATCAGTGTGATGGTCAACAATAGTGATAGCGGAGACCTAGACTGAAATTAACAATATTGATGGAAATTTAATTATATTTAATTCTATTTCAATTTAATTCTATATATGTCTCTTTGCCAAAAAACTTAATGATCGTTGAGAATTTTATCTAAAATTACTAACCATGCGACACATGCTGACACTATTGGTTAATAGGCAGCTGATAGTATATGAACATTTTAATAATTGCCCGGGAGGAATGGCATTATTCTTGACAGGCATAGATACATAGATGTTCATGGCATGGTCTGAGAAAATGCTACTAGATTAAAAATTTATATGATTGCCTCATTACTACATTAGTCATGTACATGTATAACTAGAAGGTCGTGACAGTTCAACTAAGTTGGCCTAGAATTATTATGTTTAGCATACATATTATTCCAATCCCAATGTGTCAAGTCGACAATAGCAAGTACGCAGGGCTATATTTATATATATATGCTAGCCATGCTGATCAAGCTCCCGCTTTATGCTTAAGGTTTAAACCGAGAACACAGTGTTAAAATCATGAATTATTTAATATGTGAGACAGCTAAAACTAATCACCGTGCAATATAATTATGAAATTTAACTTGATGTGTCCATCACAGGAAACAGAATTCATACACACAGATGTAAAGTTGGCCCGGAAGCATATCCTCTCATCAGTCACTGCATGAACTATGCAGTGTGCCGAGACCAAGTGGGATTGGGAGATGTTCTTCTTTTCCTTCACTCAACAAGAAGATAAATGACTCACTTTGTTAGTCACCAATTCACTGGGCTTCACATGTTTGTTACATCTGTGTGTCGAGTCTGTCGACTGTAGATGGCTAGAATTGTATTTTGACCTGAGTCACATTCACAGTGAGTGTGTGAGGCTGAAGTCGTTGATAACTAAATTTAGTAATCTGTAATCACTAAATTGACTAATACAATCCTAATATTATTAGATTAGTAAGCCACATGAACGCTTTCACCGATTACTGCGTCCACAAGTTCCAGCTACGCGCTACGTTCAACGGTTCATGACTGAACTATACTGTGTATAGTAAATCAGTCAGCTCTAAAATGTCCATTTTCTGATTTCCTTGACCCAAGTTGAGGTTTGACATGACAGTGTTAGATATTAACAATTAAATTTACTATTTAGAGAAGTAGTTAGTAGATTGAACGATTTGCCGCTTGCAGTTGAAACTCTAAGTCTAACCACTAAACCAGTCCAGGTGAAAACAGACTTAAAATTGAACAATAACAGAACAAGTCAAATCGCCGTGGTGAGCAGTCTGCACAGACCAGTCCACATTCCATTCCAGTGACCTTCATTTTCATATTTTTTTCAGTCACAGATTCGTCATTGAGTTTCTTTCCGACTGACTGATTTTCACTTTGAACACAGTTCACTTCAACTTCAAAACAACTTAACATTAATAACAAGTTGTTGTTGTTGACATGTTGTTGTTATTCTTCTTCTTCTTTTGACTGCTTTGACTCTAAAGTCATTCCAGTAATTGGCTCGTAGTGCTATCTTCGCTTGTGCTTTCTCGTTTGTTCTCAACGCTTACGTGCTGTGATACAGTTGTACATTTAAAATACGAGCGATAACAATAACAAGCAATTCCATTTCAAATTTCGCAAACAAGAGAGCGCCACCATTTTGTAACGAAATTACGTCATCATTTCCAACGTTGCTATGGCCTGCCAGGGGACGTAATATTCTAACTGTAACGGTACGGAATCTGGCGAGGTTTGCCGAATGCTATGCGCCCGCGTCAGCTAAATCCACATTAAGCATTTAATTTTGAATAAGGTTGATTTTGTTTTTCAAATTTAATAGTGTTGCTATAGGGAGGCTGATCGAAGAAGAAAATAAATTCGTTTTATTAATTTGACAATTCTATTCCAACATGGCGGCCACCATAGGGCCCCATAGGTCTGAATCGCCCGGATGTAAAAACATTTTTTTCATGTTGATAGGGTATAGAAATTACTGACGTCACAACTATACTTGCGTCGCTTATGTTACTGTAAAACAACCCTTTGGGTTGTGATTAGTGTACTCGCCTCCACAACCCTTGGCCTTGGTTGGAAATTGGGGTTATTATGAGTGAGAACTTGGGTTTACCCCCTCATAATTTGGGTTGTTTGTTAGTTTCAAATCACAACCCAAATCATTAGAAAATAAGTAAGGAAGAACATTCAATTTCCAAGAACATGTTTTGTTTGTACCTGTACAAATTCTATAGTGATTTTATAGGTTGGGATTTGATCAGTTTGATTACAATTGCATGGAGCTACATTTATACCAGCGCGGACTTGGAGCCATGCACTATGAAACAACGTCAACCCAACCAAACCTAATGCGAACCATGCCAACATTATGCCTGCTTTGTGTGCTATATCGCGTCGCTGTCAAAACGTCAATAACTTTCGCGGGAAAATGCGCGTGCCAATATGACGTCGCTTTGGATACAACATATGACGTAACCTAACAGTTTACATGAACATGCTTCTACTAATTTACTAAACTACAGAAAAGTTTATTTAGTTATATAATAAACGTTCATGATATTTACGATATGAATTATGTTGTTTTCGCGAGGTGGCTAAGGAAAATTTGCAGTTTTACGTAAATTTCCGCCATTTCCCGAATGGCATAGCAACCCGGGTCCGGTCGACAATATTTATGATTTAAGTAATGATTACTGTTCAAAGAATAAAGCATGTAATGCCTTAACGCAATGAATACTGTTATGTTGGCTATATGAAAAGTAACATTTTGTAGTTTTAATTTAATTGCAATGACGTTTCAAGATGGCGGCCCCTCAAATCCAAGATGGCGGTGCCCTTAATTCAAGATGGCGGCGCCCATGTTCGAAAGCGAACTTAGTATAAGGACGACCTGCGCATATGTTGCTGTGCAACATATGCGCGGCTGGGCTGCGCCCAGCTGGTCGTCCTTAAAAAAATTCTCAAAGGGGATTTTAGCGGACTTTGGATATGTTATAGATGATATCATCCTTTTCAAAATGGTATAAAAACCAACTTAGTCCAAATTTGTTCTAGGTTGACCATAATATTTGAGTTAATCGACCAGACTAAAACCACCATGCAATGAGTCAACTCATATTGTGTTATGTATATAGGACACAACCGACACTTACATATAAATGTAGTCCCCCCCCCCCCCCCCCAATTGGAGCTAAAATATTCTCAACTCTGAAATACTTCCCTTCTTGGTTTTGATAACTCAAACTTTCCTGCTGTTGGATAATTGTTTTATTTATTTATAACAAAGTCACATAATAGTGAAACAAGCAAATGTATATACACTATGTGCAAAATTTCGTGTATCACGTTCATCATTCTATCCTAAAAACATAACAAGGCTCTCCGTTGGGGTGTCTACTGGGATGGAACTTTCCACTATACTTCAAACTTCCCAACCGAATTACTCTATAATGATAATAATTTTCCAAACTGATAGCAATTTCAGTCCAAAATTCAGCCAACTGTAGCAAAACTATTCGACATTTGGACTAAAACTCAACAAATATTACTCAAAATCACAACAGTTTCAACTTTGAAAGTTCTGGTCTGAAATTTGTCCAATTTGGGGCGAAGAACCCACCAGCCTCCTGCATGTCCCGCAACCGAACACCCCATGTAGTTCTAACATTAAGTTAACAGGACAACATGTTCTGATATGAAATTCATAACTTCATTTCTTTCAACTGTTGAACATAATATTAACAATGTTTCTCCTAACCTATATATGATCATACATATCAAATAAGGAATATTACTACGAGTCTTATTGTGGGTTGTAAGTTGTAGTTTGGCGCACCAAATTAGGGCTTTTACAACCGACATGTAAAGCGCGCGAATCTAAATAAGGAAATGGCGCAATGTCGTGATTCTGCTTAGGCCAAAAAAAAAGATTGTATGTTTCCGATAACGGAGCGAAAAAATTAGGGTAGGTAGGGAAATATATATATATTTTTTTTATTTTGATATTTTCTATCCAGCTTCAGAAATATTGAACTACCTCGACCGAAACAGCAATCACTTCATGGTCACTTTTCACAGGGATAAGTTAGAAACCATGTGTTTTGAACACGAATGACCATCAATATTTATGTGCATTAGTGGTAAAAACAGCAACAACAAAAAAATCAATAAAAAGATTAGGGTCGGCGGGTTATTTTTAGGGTCGGTCGATGTACGGAAACATAGCATCTTTTTTTTTGGCCTTATAATCAGGGGGGGGGGGGTCGGAAACATATTTCAGGCACGTATGGCATTTTTTCCCTTTCGATCATTTTTTGTACCCACCCACCCCCACCGCCAAATTTTTTTCCGTTTTCGGCAGTTTTTTCCGACCATTTTTTGACACCCACCCACCCTTTTAACACTAAAACAGAGATTTGCGGGGGAAAATTTACTGTAAACAGCAGTATATGAATTTCTGTGCATACTATTTATCATGGATGTTAACATGGACATGTAAATAGGAATGAGTCATTTTGAGGTCATTCGGCCAAAAAAACATGGCTGCCAGCGGCCATCTTGGATTTCAAAATTTGCAACAAAATACAACACGATAACTGCCTGCAGTCAGTTTACCAGTTAGAATTACATTATTTCTCTCATTCAAAGTGGTTTTGAAGCCCAACTCATTGCCAAAATACTAAAAAAACAAGCCGAATGTTTTTTTTTAGTTGCGGAAAAAATTGCTTGTTGGTGGCTTTGACCACCCACCCACCCCGGCATACATGCCGGAATTTTTTTTTCACCCCCCCCCCCCCTGTTATAATATAAACAATCTACTTCGCTTTTTGCGAGAAACGAAACAACCGTCGACCTGTATTTTCTCGGACGCAAAGCGTGTTTTGTGAATATTAATATCGCATCCATATGATCATTAATTCATTATGCTATACATGTACTATTAGTATATTCTTGAGGAAATTATCATAATTTGATAATGTTATTTCTAAATTATAACCTACAACGAAGGCCGTATGTCCATTTAATAACCACCAATAAATAGCGTTTATCACCAGCCTAGACTAATCATTCGCACAATATTCCTACATGATATCATGGTATTTGTCACCCGTCATTTTGACTAGCAATCCCCTAGTATAAAATGTGAAAACGACCTCCCAACGATCGGGCCAAACCCCATGCACCACCTACCCTTTAAATAACCTGTCGCCACGTGTCTGTTTCTTGTTGCCAGGCAGACATCGATGAACTGGTTCTCTGTTACCGAAACACTGAGCTTACTTGCACTGAAGAAGACACACATCTGCAAGATAGGTGAGGATAGGTTATAAATAAGTAAGTGTCAATTGTTGTAATACATAGGGTCCGTAAGTGTCTGGCAGCAATTGAAAAATAATTGTTAAGATCAAGCCTTGAAATAGTGTGCCTGTCATTAAAATTTTGCAGAATGAGGTTCCCAGAGGGTGAATTTAGTTATGCTACCCCGCATAGCGGGCTAGCATCACCAAAGTCACCCTCTGGGGACCTCATTCTGCTTACACCTCAGCAGAATGAGGTTCCCAGAGAGTGACTTTGGTGATGCTAGCCCGCTATGCGGGGTAGCATCACTAAATTCACCCTCTGTGGACCTCATTCTGCAAATGACAGGCACACTATTTCAAGGCTTGGTTAAGATTATTCGTTGTCTTTGTCGAAGCGATAATCTTAACAATGAATACGTTGGATCACGCTTAATGTTTCGGCCAACCCATTCACGAATCTGTAGATTAAAAAAAAACTTGAAACTCAGCCATCCCATGCACACGAACCATTTATTATATGGGTATATAAGAGCTTTCCTACAGATCACACGACTAGATCAGATACTATAACACATTGTCAGGGTGTGTGCAAGCTCTCATCACCACGCATGGTGACTAAATATCAATTGGATCACAACGTACTGTGATTTCATAATTCAAGATATTCTTTAAGATATAGCAGGATGTTTCGTGTGAAGGATATCTTCATTATATTTTCGATTTTTTCTAGCGTTTTCGCTCTCCACGACAACAGTAAGTTCTTGGGCCAATACAAGAATAGTTTAATATTGCTTAAATGTATGCATACATCTTTTGCATATACAAATATGTGTTATAACACAACAAATTATGGTTATCGCACTAGTAGTGCATATATGCAATACTATTGATATATGTATCTTTGGGAGATACCAGTTATTGAATAGGTAATGAAATAATAATCATTTTTGTAGTGGCTACTATATACTAATCAGCTAGTGACTATACAATAACTTAAATGGGTATATGAGACTAGTATATGATGTAACATTTATTTATAACATTTGCTTGAAAACTGTATGTACACAAATAACTCGACGACAATTGTCACAATTTGTATTTTCGCATTCCGCGGCAAATCTGCCATCCGCAACATTACTTTGTACTCAACAGACTTTCAATTAATGGAAATATGGTTATATGGTTACCTTATTCAACACGAAGCAGAGACTATAGAAACCAACAACAACATTCGAGTACAGTTTCCCTAAGATGGGAGTATTATTATAAATACACAGTGTCAGCGCTGGACCGAAATTTACTTTTGCCAAATAATTTGCCAAATGAAAATATTTTTTGCCAAATTAGTTTAGCATTTGCCAAATGCGGTTTGAACGACTTTTGATATCGATAGAAAAGCAGTTAGCCAATAAGCTAATCACCGAACAATACAATGGTAGAAGGGCTGCTTCATCAGAAGGGCAAATCTCATCACAGGAGGATTAGTAATCCCTCCAACCATCAGGGCGAATGCTATGAGATTAACTCAATAGAGATGTTAACTTTCCCTAAACCTTATAAACACCACTAATATAATTATGTTGAAAGAGTTTCCTGAAATGAATGGTAATGATTGATCAATATTTTTTCAAATTGCTTGAGGAATTAAAAAGTGACTTGCCAAAACTTTTGCCCAATGAAAATAGTTTTTGCCAAATGTGAATTATTTTTGCTATTGGCAAATTTGGCAAGTATAGCAGCGCTAACCCTGTTTCTCGACACATCTGGGCCAATACTAGTTAGTATGCCTACTATGAAACTTATACACGTGCAATTTACAAGATAGTGACAGTTCAGGTGCATTATGCTTTCTTAAAGGGGCACTGTGTACGCAAATTTCAATAAATTCCTGGTGATAACAACCACATTGACCTCACCCCCATTTTTTCATATAGAACTTAGTTGATTCTGAAATAAGCCCATATGCGACCCGCCATATCAAATCCAGTCGTAAGTCGGGATTTGTTTTACCCTGTGCCAATGCATTCTCTTATATATGAGAGTCACCATAGGTCGCCTCGCATATATAAGAGAATGCATTGGCCTAACAATTTGTTATCATTTTTTTTAAATAAATGTTTCTTAAAATTTTTAGGACATAAAATAAAAAAAACATCCATTACCCTGCAGGGAGCCCCACACATATATAGAAGCATATAGAAGAGTGCCGTCTGCTCATGTTTATCTGGGGCTCTGTATGGGTGAAATTATAAAATTGTTAAAGAATACAAGAACAAATTATTAAAATTGTAAAAAATTGTTAGGCCAATGCATTCTCTTATATATGCGAGGCGACCTATGGTCGACTCGCATATATAAGAGAATGCATTGGCACAGGGTAAAAAAAATCCCGACTTACGACTGGATTTGATATGGCGGGTCACATATATAGTGAGCTTATACCCATTATTCCGTTGAATGGCGCGGGCTGCAGCGAAAACACTTTATAAAGAGCGTGAGTCTGATAGTCGTGTCGATGAAAACATGTAGATTAAATAATGCCGATATATTGGCTTATTTCATATGGAAATAGTCCCATACTGGATTGTTTTAAAACCCGCATTTTATGTCCATATAGAGCGTATATTGAGGTTAAATAACATATAAATAAGACTATCTCACATATAACATCCCAAAGGCGAATCGAAAAGAATTGACTAAATTGAGGATTAGCGCCCATGGCCTACATATTGAAACAGGTAGATATACTAGACCAAAAAAAGACGTTTCTGACAGATTGTGCAACTTTTGTACCAAACAAATTGAAGACGAAATACACTTTTTATACTATTGTCCTATGTATAAAGACTTGCGAAGAAAATATGACATATTTCAACTGGGAGAAAATATTAACAACCCCAAGTTGAACCCAAAAAACCTTCTCTGCAACAAAGCAAATATGTAATTTCATCAAAGACGCCCTAGATATATACGTAACTCAAATATACCCTCGAACTAATCTATTCTAAATTAACGAATACAGCTATAGCTCATATTACGAGTAAATATTAACAAGAGGTTGGTATAGGATGAGTTAACCAACACATTAAAACTATATATATTACTATAGTCTATAGGCAGCGACTAAATGTCGGAAAATTTAAAATCAATCAATGTCTTAAATTATTAATGATTATATGTAAAATGTTTTTTATTTATGTATTTTATTTTTATTCTTGGATTACGCTAGAATATGGTTATATCCAATAAAGAATTTGAATTTGAAAATAATGCAATCTTGTTCCGGGGACCTGTAATAACAACGATCTAATATCAATACTATATAGAAGAATAAGTAATTTGAGTTGAAGATATAGTATGTAAACGTCCAGGTTAACAGGTTATATCTTAAAATCAAAGTTAATGTTTGATTATCTCTTTGTAAACATGTATTATATAGTTACCGGGGTATAAAATATTAGATCTGAATCGAAGACTCCTGTCCGGAAATGCTTCTATCGATTAATATTCATTTTATTTCAAATATTTTCTGGTCTAAAAAGGTGTGGTTGTTTAGCTAACGAACAATAGTGGTTACTGTTAACAGAGACCAGAAATTTTATGGTGCAATTTTGTCACAAATAAACATTAATTATACCCATGATCGCTTATAACTATGGAATAAAACAATACAACCAATCAATCAGGGACAGTTGACGTTTGGTGCGTAGCCACAGGAACAGCCTAATGTTCTATATCGCTATATGGTATCACCCGAATGGTCTGTTCCAAAAATAGACAAATAAACGGTCCCAATAAAATATTCGAAATAATATCAATATTAATTGATAGAAGCCATTCCGGACAGGGGTCTTCAGTTCATATTTATTATTTTATACCCACGCAACTATTTAAAATTTGTTATTTAAAGAGATAATCCATCTTTAATAATTTGATATCAATTTAATATGTTGCTCGAGTAATAAATTAAATTACGAGTTTCGTATAAAAAATTATGTTGATAAGGGGCGAAACTGAAGCCACTCACTGCCTACAGTGACTATATACAATGACTTAAATGAGTATATGGGACTAGTATATGCATATAATACAACATTAATTTTATTTATAACATTTGCTTGAAAAATGTACACAAATTACTCGACGACAATTTGTGTTTTCGCATTCCGCGGCTAATCTGCCATCCGTAACATTACTTTGTACTCAACAGACCTTCAATTAATGGAAATATGGTTACCTTATTCTACGAAGCAGAGACTATAAAAACCAACAACAACATTCGAGTACAATATCTTTAAGATGGGAGTATTATTAGAAATACTTTCAAATACACTACCTTCGCACAATATTAACCCTTTCAGTGCCAAGTCCGATTTTTGTATCAACCCATATTTCCTTGATCATTTTTCAAATTTATTGATTATAATAATGTGACACATTGATGGAAAGAGCTCTTAGAGCTCTTTCCATCAATGTTTCCATCAACGTATCACATTATTATAATCAATAAATTTGAAAAATAATCAAGGAAATATGGGTTGATACAAAAATCGGACTTGGCACTGAAAGGGTTAAAGATCCACAATCCGGTTGGACACAATATAAGTCAAAATTTTCCTAAGTTAATGTAGAGCTTACTAGGCAAATACTATCAGTAAATATATTGGCACAGGCTGTTCTTGTGAACCTATTTGCACGAGGATACGTTGACTTGCAATCACAACCATGTGTGTAGTATATAGGCATCGCAAAAATCCACACAAATATATCCTTCAGTTTTACGTTGAGAAAGACTAAAAACGACCATAACAGAGAACGCTCTTCATTATATACCACTTTTGGGCTATGTCAACATAGCTAGACGCTCGTAATAAAATACGATCATTGGAATTTTTGCTAGGCTGACAAATATTACATAGGTGTTAAAATTTCTTCTTTTTTGTTTGTTTGTTGGAAATCGGTATATTGCCATCAAAACCTCACAAATTAATGGGATCATTGGTCCGATCTAAATATTTTCTGGTATAGAAATTTGAAAAACCTACAGATTGTGGTTTTATGGTGACAAATCGGACAGGTTACATTTAACCCTTTCATGACGGGAACTTCCGGAAATTTTGCGAAAACCCTGTGCCAATGCATTTTGCTTGCGTTCTGGGTGGTTCTACGGGATGCCAAATAATACATGTAAATATTATTTTATCAGCATGTCACATGTCCTTCAATTAATTGTTATTGATTAATGGAACACACTGCAAATGGAAAATTATATAATTAATAGAGAGATTGAGCGACCACTTAGTCATCTATAGCCGGGGCTAGTCACACCGTGAGAGAATACGACGATTGACATACACAGCTTTGTCGCATACCTTACTCGTATTTAAATTCGCGCAGTACTATTTTCGCGCACCCATCGATGCGCGAATTTATAACTGAGCGAAAAATAGTACGACTCCCAAGTTTAATCTAAATACAAGAGTGCAATGTTGCTGAGTTTACATATATTATGACAGCCAATACGCCAAGGATTTGATAGCAAACAATATGTAGTCGTGTTTAATATACACATAATACTATCACCATGCAGCAATAACAAAGAACCTAAAATGTCATCCGCTCCAAGATATACGAAAATATCACAGAAATATTACGAAAATATATTTGTCAGTTTTGAATTCACGCAGCTAGGTGCACGAATTTAAAGTGCGCGAATTCAAAACTGAGCGAAAAATAGTACTGCGCCAATTGAAATACGAGTAATGTATATACCGTGGGTAACCTATGGGAATGAATGCTGAACCGTATTTGACAAATTTAGTTAATGAATGTTTTGTGATTTTCTGAGATTTCTCTGGTACTTTTCATTAAGCTGACCTGATTGGCATTTCATCCGGATGGTTACTTAAAACATTTCACACCCTCTGTCTGCCGTATCCTGCTATTTTCACCGTTTTTTTTATCAAACTTTGCGGGTGGGTCCCCAATCGTCCTTGGGAAAAAACGTGTGTTGGAGGGGTGGGTGTCCGACATCTGAAAGGAAAAAACTTGGGATCCCGGAGTGGTCCCAAAAAAAAAAAATTCAACCTTTTATACTGGAGTCCCCCCCCCCCCCCCCATGGCAAAACAATGAAAAATGACAATTATATAGTAGACTAGCAGGGTTACCCGGCGTTGCCCAGGTTAATGTATGCTGTGGATATTTGTATAAATTGTATATTCAAATAGCATCACAAAACATGATTATTACAGTCATGGAATATAAGTAGTGGCTCACCTTGTCAATTGTCATTCTGTTTATCGCGATTAATCCGTTCCACCAATAATGAAGTATTTATTTATTTACAACTGCGTATACATTAGACTTTATAATATAATACATGAACATCATAAACACATTAGGTCGATAAAAGATGATAATTGGGTTTTACATATTGTGATGTATCAATCAATCTAGTGGGTTGGACTAAGATCTCGAGGACACCTGGCTATCATATCTCCACGAAGATAAAGATGTTTCAAAGAAATTTCCAGGTGCTCCTCTGTTCATGGTGCTATATATTGGCTAAATATTCTTAGTTTAAACGAAATGTTGCTGCGCACATATATCAGCTACATGTGCCAGGCACAGAGCGAGATTTTGAGTTGTTTATGTCAGTCGATGAGTCTGTTCTAAAACCCTTGTCAGATGTCAATATTGGTAGGATCCTGAAAAGTCTTGTGCTACTAACTGCATTTTCTTGTTATCAGAAGAAACTATATTTGACTGCACACTGTGACCACTATTTTTGAACAGGCCTTCCAAATCTCTTGACAAATTGTAACTTTTTGTGGAAACTGTATTGAATAGAACAGACTAATTTTTTTTTATTATATATATGCAATCCTCTGACGGTTCGAGGTCTCTCAGTTTGCACGAATATATGCATCTCTTCAATAGAATGATAAATATACGTTTAATGCTTCTTCTAGTTATCTCGTTTTGCTAGCTCATTGTGTGAATGCCTTGACTGCCATTCCCATATAAATATGACTGTTAAGAAGATATAATTATTCAAGTGACTTATGTGGGTCACCATATGTCGGGATTGTGAAATGTGAACGCCCAACTACTTAAAATGATATGGAGATGGCCTGGTGACTGTATATAACTTATATGTGGATATCGGCGAATAGCAATCTTATCAATGATAGTGCATATCCGCTCGCCATCCGTGACGCAAACGACACCAAATGTGATTTAATTCATGGTATATCATTAGAGAAAAACGTGTATGAATTTGGTGGAATTTGGTTTATTAAATCAATTGTTGATGCAACGCTGACTCGAACAACGCCATATTGCGAAGGTGATTATGTATTCGTTTGGTGGAAATCAGCGACAAAACTATTTCACCATATTTTTTAAATTTCCCCTCCCACCAACAGCCTCATTTTAGAAAATTTTAACCCGCACCATTATCTTCCTTGTAAAAAGTTACCCTCTTAGAACGCCTTGGTGCCATCTCGATTGTACCGCGTGAAGTTATATATAGAACGCACACAGACAGACAAAAAGACAGACAGACAGCACGATTTTATTTCTTGTATCATTTGAGAAGAACGTGTCTGAATTTGATGGTAATTGGTACTAAAAATATTTTGTATCAGTTTTGGTGACCCTCCCGTCCCTATTTCGGACTCAAGCTGCACACGCTAAGACTCATTAGAGATTAGAGATGCATATATATGAAATTGGTGAAACTTGGCGAGTATACAAATTCGTATCAAATTTAAGGTCCCCATATCTCTCACCCATAGGGGACCACTTTGGTGTATCTAAACCACACGATAAGATTCCTCGTTTCACGGAGAAGAATATGTATCAATCTGGTGGAAATCGGCACTAAACATATAGAGATAATTTTTTGTGTCCCTCTCATCTCTATACACCACTGACTCGAATGGCCCCACTTGTGACATCCTTAAACCACACGATTATACTCCTGATATTATGGAGATGATTGTTTATAAGTTTGGTGATAATCGGCGACTAAACAAATTTTTTATCAAATTTGGTGCCAATCCCTCCCCTCTCCATCTCTCACCCAAACAGCACCACTTTAAATCACGATTAGATTCTTCGTATCATGGATAAGAACGTGTATCAATTTGGTGGAAATTGGCGCTAAAAATAATTGTGCATCAATTTTGGTGCCCCTGTCCCTTTCAATGCAACCCTGACTCGAATGAGGCCACATTTGACAGATAAAAGCCACACCATTAGACTCCTCATACCATGGGGATGATTTTGTATAAGTGTAGTGGCAATCGGCGACTTATTATCAAATTTAGTGCCCACCCCCTCCCAATCTCTCATCCAAAAACAACAATTTGGCGTTGTTAAATCGCACAATTAGAAGAATATATATCAATTTGGTGGAAATCGGCACTAAAATTAGTTTTATCAATTTTGGTGCCCCTCTCCCATTCCGTTCATCCCTGACTCAAACGACGCCACTTTTGACATATTTAAACCACACCGTTGGATTGTTCATATCATGGGGATGATTATATGTAAGTTTCGTGTAATCGGCGACAGAAAAAAAAATCTGCCCCCCCCCCCTTACGGGCACCCTGACGCGAACGGCGCGACTTTTGCCATATTTAGACCACGCCATTAGATTCCTCATATTATGGGGATTATTATATATAAGTTTGGTGGCAATCGGCGACAAATTTTTTTTCTGCCCCTCCCCCTTTTCTGCCCCTGACAACAACGGCGTCACTTTAGAAAATTCTAACCCCGACCATTATCTTTCTCGTAAAAAGCTACTCCTAGTAGACCCCTTTGGCATCATCATATAATGGGAATGATTATATATAAGTTTGGTGGCAATCGGCGACAAATTTTGTTTCTGCCCCTCCCCCTTTTCTGCCCCTGACAACAACGGCGTCACTTTAGAAAATTCTAACCCCGACCATTATCTTTCTCGTAAAAAGCTACTCCTAGTAGACCCCTTTGGCATCATCATATAATGGGAATGATTATATATAAGTTTGGTGGCAATCGGCGACAAATTTGTTTCTGCCCCTCCCCCTTTTCTGCCCCTGACAACAACGGCGTCACTTTAGAAAATTCTAACCCCGACCATTATCTTTCTCGTAAAAAGCTACTCATAGTAGACCCCTTTGGCATCATCATATAATGGGAATGATTATATATAAGTTTGGTGGCAATCGGCGACAAATGTTTTTTCTGCCCCTCCCCCTTTTCTGCCCCTGACAACAACGGCGTCACTTTAGAAAATTCTAATCCCGACCATTATCTTTCTCGTAAAAAGCTACTCCTAGTAGACCCCTTTGGCATCATCATATAATGGGAATGATTATATATAAGTTTGGTGGCAATCGGCGACAAATTGTTTTTCTGCCCCTCCCCCTTTTCTGCCCCTGACAACAACGGCGTCACTTTAGATAATTCTAACCCCGACCAGTATCTTTCTCGTAAAAAGCAACTCCTAGTAGACCCCTTTGGCATCATCTAGATGGTCCCCTGTGAATTTCTATAGAACACAGACAGACAGACAGACAGACAGACAGACATTCGCAAATATAGATATAGATAGACGGCATTTTAAAACACGAATTTTCATGAAAATAAAACTGCAATAAATGTCATTTATAGTTGAAATATTGACACTGTTATCTGATAAACTTAATATGTAATCGAACCAGTAGATTCCGAAAATGCAATAAGCAGTTTCGAGCGAAAATGGCAGATACGACCTTTTAGAAGCCCACCGACGAAATGTGACCCGCCATATCAAATCCAGTCGGAAGTCGGGATTTTTTTTACCCTGTGCCAATACATTCTCTTATATATGCGAGTCGACCATAGGTCGCCTCGCATATATAAGAGAATACATTGGCCTAACATTTTTTTATCATTTTTTTTAAATAAATGTTTCTTGCAATTTTTAGGACATAAAAAAAAAACATCCATTACCCTGCAGGGAGCCCCACACATATATAGAAGCATATAGAAGAGTGTCGTCTGCTCATGTTTGTCTGGGGCTCTGTATGGGTGAAATTATAAAATTGTTAAAGAATACAAGAAAAAATTATTAAAATTGTAAATAATTGTTAGGCCAATGCATTCTCTTATATATGCGAGGCGACCTATGGTCGACTCGCATATATAAGAGAATGCATTGGCACAGGTTAAAAAAAATCCCGACTTACGACTGGATTTGATATGGCGGGTCACTAATGTAACTAAGTTATACTAATTATGAAACTATTCAAGGCGTTGTGGTTCGAAAATCACCGCCATGCATTCACGTGACACATATAATGTGTATAAAATGCTTCATTGCGAAATGAATAGACATCAATGAATGCGTGCTATATAGTACAGGCGCCAATATTCCGGCGCCACATTTTCGATCTACGTGCTTGAAACATGGAGTATTTTCTAGTTCCAATAATTCTCATCTTCTTATTTCAATCGCGAGTTTTGGGCTTACACGACGGAGGTAGGTACACATAAAAATATATATTCCAAACGAAAAATGACATGTGCCCCCCCCCCCCCAATCAAACATTATTTTATAGCCCCCGATGGGTCCCGATCTTAGTCCCCAATCAAACATTATTTTATAGCCCCCGATGGGTCCCGATCTTATAGCCCCCAATCAAACATTATTTCATAGCCCCCGATGGGTCCCGATCTTAGCCCCCGATCAAACATTATTTTATAGCCCCCGATGGGTCCCGATCTTAGCCCCCAATCAAACATTATTTTATAGCCCCCGATGGGTCCCGATCTTAGCCCCCAATCAAACATGATTTTATAGCCCCCGATGGGTCCCGATCTTAGCCCCTAATCAAACATCATTTTATAGCCCCCGATGGGTCCCGATCTTAGCCCCCGATCAAACATTATTTTATAGCCCCGATCTTAGCCCCCGATCAAACATTATTTTATAGCCCCCGATGGGTCCCGATCTTAGCCCCCAATCAAACATTATTTTATAACCCCGATGTTTCCCGATTCTTGCTCCCAATCAAACATTATTTTATATTATTTATGTGTGCTGAAACGTACTTATACGCGCTTTAGGACAAATCATTTGCACTGAAACGCAAAAAAAAAAAAACAAAAACAAAAACAAATTGGGCTAAAGCGCGAATATCATTTGCCCCAAGCGCAAATGGTTGACACCAACTTACAGTAATGCCCTAAATAATTGACTCCTTAACCACAGCAGAATTATGGTTAATTTTTCAGGATTTAATCGGAAATATGGCTTGTTGCCATTCATCGGAAAGCTCCCACTGAGAGCTTTCCGATGAATGGCAACAAGCCATATTTCCGACTAAATCCTGAAAAATTACCCATAATTCTGCTGTGGCTAAGGAGTCGATTATTTAGGACATTATACTGTACTTCCCTGATATATGATAACGGGTCTGAGGTGTGGCGACAACATGGAAAACAAGCACACGATGAGCTGATATTATTTCACCCTGGGTGATTGGTCCTGCTAATCTTCTATGATGCTGGTGGTCCTGCCAAATTGCTATGATGCGGGTATAGGGCAAAATGATACCGTTGCCAAAAAGTACAGTTATTTTTTTCTAAAGTTGTCATGTTCGCGGTGTTTGGCTAATCCGCGCGATTTGAGAAAAAACAGTGTGTGTACGAAACATTCAAGAACATATATATTTTTGAAACAAATAATAATGCCTGAGCTGGTGTTTCTAAAACGGAGTGAATAACCATCTTGATTATAGTCGATTTTCAACAATTATTACAACCATGCAGTATTACAAATATTTTGCAATAAATATGTATTTGAATGTTTGATATTTTATAGCCCCCGATGGGACCCGATCTTAGCCCCCAATCAAACATTATTTTATAGCCCCCGATAGGTCCCGATCTTAGCCCCCAATCACTAACATTTCCTGGATATGTTCAGATTATCCGAAAAGACAAATTAAAAAAATATAACGTTCTTTTGTGAACAGCATCAATTTGCCGTAACATCATCATATAACAATTCAGCGGGAGTAGTATAGAGAGGTTTTTTCGACCACCCCCCCCCCCCCCCCCCACAGAGGAGGAGATGAGCGACGAGAAAATAAAAATTGATCGACGAGAACGGGCCCGCACTTGAGTCATATAACGAGATTAAGCTAATTTTCACTCTCCTCATCGTCGCTTGGGGACCATCGAATCGGATTGTGTACCTTTAAGTTGACATTCAGAATGCATATACAGTAATGTCCTAAGTAATCGACCCCTTAACCACAGCAGAATTATGGGTAACTTTTCAGGATTTAGTCGGAAATATGGCTTGTTGCCATTCATCGGAAAGCTCTCCATTACGACTCTATAAGCTAATTTTTACTATTTCGTTATATTACTCAAGTGCCCGTTCTCGTCGATCAATTTTTATCTTCTCGTCGCTCATCTCCTCCTCTTGGGGGGGGGGGGGTCGAAATAACCTCTCTATACTACTAGCGGGACCCAACCACATCATTGCACATTAACAGGACCACTTGACCAGGGGTGTATCTACCACTGCCTTTTGTTAGCTGTTATTTTTCTGCACCAAAATCTGCCATATATGCTGAACTACGCTCAATTGTAAATATTTACTTCTAATTCTCGATTCGGGACGCAACTATTATATCGGCGATAAAGTAATGAACATATTTTCGCCATCGAGAGTCACTGAATTTAATTTATTAATAATAATAATGGCGGTGTGTGTTGTCAGTTTGGAGATTTGTAAAAGTAACTACTTTGAGCAAGATTATTCTCCATTTCTATTGGATCACCATACCGGAGTGTTTATCATCACTTTAACAGTGATTTAAATGGCTGATAAACTCGTCTTCTTATGGAGATTGCTTCATCTTGTAGAGAATACTCTGTTCAATGGATGGATGGATATATATATATATACGCACGCACGCACATATACATTTAAAGTGACGTGAAACACTCCGGTAGGGTGATCCAATAGAAATGGAGAATAATCTTGCTCAAAGTAGTTATTTTAACAAATCTTAAATCCAAACTGACAACACACGCCGTCATTATTATATTTGGCGTCAAACCAAGTTTACGATGGATCAGGACATCCCCGACTTGATAGTAATCGCCCTTTACGCAATAAAAATCGATTCCAATTAACAGATTTGTACCCTGTATGTGTTGACCTCTCAGAGAGTTTGAACGCTGCAAGACTTGGTCATTCCCACACGAGACCAAATTCGAAAATGGTCAAGGCCCGATGATTTTGATGACGTTATGCCTTTTTTTCGACTTAGAAATGATGATTTTTGTGTGGTCCTGATGATAACTTGAACAATATTTAAAGATGCATTATCGAATTAACGCTCCTAAATTACTATTTTGTTGGCTTCGGGGGTAAACATATTTGATACGAGTGGGGGGACCCACCAATCAAAGCTCAGAGTGATTAGATATCGATTTTAGAAGTTTGTTGTTTCTCGAGATATGCAATTATTTGTGGCCCAGAAAAACGTCGTCAAATGGACTGTCTCAGACAAATTTGCGTATGAAGATGGATAACTCTAAAATCAAGTGGTAATACGGCCAAATTTCGTGATACTCCAAGTGATAATACGGCCATATTTCGTTGAACAAAATGTTGATAAACAACAAGTTTTGGGAAATTTTATACCATAGTTGACAATCGATTCTGATAACTAAAGCGTGTTTTGAAGAAAGTTGTTGTTGTTGTTGTTGTTGTATCTTGATGATATGGGGACCGTCTGACAGGATAGAGTACCTTGAACAACTTTAACCCTTTCAGTGCCAGGTCCGATTTTTGTATCAACCCATATACCTGTGCCAATGCATTCTCTTATATATGCGAGTCGACCATAGGTCGCCTCGCATATATAAGAGAATGCATTGGCCTAACAATTTTTCATCATTTGTTATTATTTTTTACAATTTTTTACAATTTTAATAATTTTTTCTTATATTCTTTAACAGACTTATTTTGTAGGTTTAGTGCCAGGGAATCTTACGTTTTTCATGAAAACAAAATTATTACTATGAATATTTGGTGATAGTTTTGAGTTATAACATGCCACTAAGGTTTTATCCAGTTTGTTTTTAAATTCGCTATAGCAAAACAAAATTCAACCCAAAACAAAAAAAATCTTCTTTTTTTTTTTTTTTTTAGGGCCGATTTTACAGACCGTAAAGTAGGGCCGATCAGATCGGCCCCTGCATGGCACTGAAAGGGTTAAAAAAATGTTTTATATTTTGTGTTTGGGTCACACATGTTATCGTTAAGTTGGAATGTTTATGCCAGAATTTGACTTCTTTGATCTTACAAAATACCAACGCCCTAAAAAAAACCCACCACTCTGCGACTTATTTTAAAACTTACTTTTCGAACATCTCTTGAAGGTACTCCATCCGATCAGACCCTCATAAATTACTATTTCTTTGGCTTCGGGGGTAAAAAAAAAAATTGATTCGAGTCGAGGAACCTACCCATCAACGCTCAGAGTGGTTCATTTTTGAAGTTTTGTTATTTCTATTGTTTGTGGCCCAGAAAACGCCGCCAAAAGGATGTTCTCGGTCAAAATTGCGTTATTATTACCACTTGATTTTAGTAATATCCATCTTCGTCCGTTTGAATAAGTGTTTCTGTGGCAATTTTTAGTACTAATCTCGAGAAAATTAAAAAATTCAATATCTGATCACTCTGGGCTTTGATGGATGGGTTCCTCGACTCGAATCAAATATTTTTTACCCCTGAAGCCAGAGAAATAGTAATTTAAGGGTGCTTAATCGGATTGAGTACATTTAGGGTGCATTTACATTGCTATAGAACTGCACACAGATCCATACGCAGACTAGTGTAAACGGGTTGATATATAGAAATGCACACAGAAAGAAAACGGTATTAGTTCGTGTGAGCAAAAATCGTGTCCGCTATTCGTCACGGTCAACGCCGAAGCACTGCGACAGGCAAATCTGTTTTGATTAATTGTTACTCGGGCTTGGCGAATGTGTTTTAGTTTTCGTTGTCATTTCAACCCGTGTATTTCGAATATTGAACACGGACAGGGACGTGGCAACTTTGGTCAAACTTTTCAACAGTTGGAAATTTCATACCTGACACGACATTAGCTGTAATTTCCATACCAACAATAGGTTGAAAATGATCTTGTAGTTTGATTTTCAAACATTTTATTGGGGGGGGGGGGTTATTGTTTTCGGACCAATATTTGCATAATCTCCTACTTTTTATCAAAATTTTGGGCTGGAATGGTCATCAGCTGGAAATTTTCCAACCTTATCTTGGGGGCGGGTGTCAGGTTGGACATTTCAGACACTTGGAAAGATTGTGTCCTGATCCCTCCCCGTGGCCAGTCAAAAACTGCTAGTTAATTTAATAAAACAATATTGTCCTACATTTGGAATTGGAATTGTCATCAGTTGGAAATTTTACTACATTTGGTCAAATAAAGGGTGTTGTAGGGTGGATACCCATTCCGCACAGTTCCAAAACGGCCACCGCCCAGATGGTGTCAAACGGGAGACCTATATATATATATAGTTGATCACCTGAAATGCTAAATATTGGTGGAATCTCCATCTAAAGCTATATGTGTGCTCTCTAGCCTCTATTTGTGTATACTGTTGTTTATTGTGTATTCCTATGCGATTTTCATTCTTTCTTCGAACCATTATCAAGTGGTATAAGGATACACTTTAAATACATGCGGCACATACCAAATCGCTGTTGTCTGCTGATGGTAGATCCATTTTTATGTATGGCCTAAACTGAAACAACTCGTAGTGAATTGTCAATTACCAGAGTACTGATCAGCGCGCGTTCACTATTAGTAATCATATTGTGATCACAGTAATGCGCGACACGTGACTTCATACAGATCTGTACACAGTTCTATATCAGGGTAAATGCACCCTTAAGTAAATTACTCGTCAAAGTTTATATAGTGAATAAAGTGTTAACGTAACCCTCTGCGACGAATTGGTAGGTAAATTGGTCAGTGTGTGGACACATCTTTTACCCAACCATTGGGCAGCACAGCTATAGCCATCGTCAACGACTCACACTTTCTCACTTTTTTGTAGATAATTGCAATGGCGGCGGTCCGGGCAACAATGAAAAAACTTATGGAGCAAAAGATATGAACAAGGCGGATAAAGTAAATCAGGGATTTGAAGGAGGCGCATGTAAGAAGCCATTGTTATACACCATTATGACCATAAGATGTCTCTCTTTCCGATGTATATAGCATCATGTATTGATTTATTAGGTAAATCGAGTAAAATACAACACAGATTCCCGCCACAGATCGTGGGCGTAAGTCGTGTCATAAGAGACTATACGGGACGAACTCGGACTAAAGACCGGCACCTCCATCCCAATATCTTAGCCGGCTTTAGTACGAGAAGACTTGGACTAATATCAATGTGAACATCAATATAAATAATCCATTGGTTAAAAGAAACCTGCGATACACTTACATAATCTGTAATTTTTCTTCACTTTTGTGCGGCGAAAATAAAAAATCCCCAGTAAAGCACCGGAATGTCACGATAAAAATTGCTCAAAAAATTGGTAGAGCACCACATTCCTAGGAATAGATCCTCCACAGTGGCTTGGTAGTGCCAGGGGAAATCACTCTACTAATTTGTATGCCTATTTGGTGTACAAACTCCATACAGCACCCTCTACGCTATCGCTGCGATATATCACTGCCACAATCGGAGGAGATATTAGGGGTATGTAAATATATACGCCATAAAAAAACGCCATGAAAAATTCCAGAAATGTTCACGACGCTCGTTATGTATACCACTATACACGTGCATGTACATGTAGCATTAAATAAACCAATAATCATTATAAAATAAACACGATTTGTGATTTATGTCGAAGAATACCATGACTTGATTATTCGGGCTTTCATTAGCCTCTCGTCGGCAGTTCGAAAAATATTATCCAGATATCAGTGCCCCTTTAATACAAGGAAACCATAACTTCCCCCCATCGCGAACCTCTATTGGACCACGCACGCTGCTGAATGGTGACATTGTCTCGTTCTTTGAAGTTATTATTAAATTTAGATCAAAGGAATTTCTGCAAGATATTTTTATACCATGTAGCAACTTTGTGAAGATGACTCCTCCTACCAGCTTGTATTCTGTATTGATTGACTGTGATTCAAACACAGAATTCTCGACTGGACACGTGCAAGCATAACTTTGTCTGTTTTGATTGGCTAGCGGACATCGTGTGCCACAATGATCACTCAATGAGGCCGTGTCGCTTTCATGATGATGAAATAAACTTACTCAACGTGGCTTCGAAGAGACGTTACATCACTATATTTACATTTCCCCATAGCGTTACGATAGACACGCCCCCGTATCCAATGCGTTCATAAACCTATGAACGCAACGTGACGTCACTTACAGTGTCGTTCATATGTTTATGAACACATTGGTCCCGGAAATGACCGGGGATTGTCGGACATTGCCGACTGCTTGAGTATCTATACAGTACGTCCGGATTTGGCAAGAAATTTATTTTGGTCTATAATCAGTGTTGTTGCCCGGTGTTACTGAACGTTGGTGTTCAAAAATCCCGCTACTTAATAACGTTTTATCATTTTCCTTACCGCTACAAATATTCCCCCGAACCTCACAAATATATCATTATGGCAGAACGGCGTGTTGTCGATTTCTTATCCAAAGCCGAAACTTAATTGTTAGTTTCAGTTATCATTCTTGAAATGAACACGTCTACATTAGTTACTAGCTAAACAAGACAGTTTGTCATATGTGTATACTAAACTGTGAAATTGCGTTTTTGTTTCGTTCTTCAAGAACGGATTCTCAAAATGTTTGGTTTTCCAAAAAACGAGGATTCGCACTTTCTGAACTGAACTTCGTGCGTTCATTTAAATAGATGAATAAATAGTGGGAAAGACAGACAATCCTAGTTCATAATGAATTTAAGTATATAAATATAAATAATACACGGCGGATTCAACGTGGTCATGGGTTTTGACCGCGATAAAAAATCAGCAAACTCCGCATGAACCCCTTCGGGGTTCATGCAGTTTGCTGATTTTTTCTCGCGGTCAAAATCCCATGACCACATTGAAACCGCCGTTTATTTCTTATGTAACTGTAACTGTGGTTACATGTTTCAGTAATTGTCCGCTATTGTATTGGCAAGCATACATGTATGGTAAATATTAACTTACTTTTTACCGTACTACATGTAGTAGTATATATAAGTTTAATAATTCAGTTAAATTCTGTTTTTCTCACCAGAATTAAATCACTGCAATTCAGTTTATTTATGTGTCCTCATCAAATATTTAAAAACAAAACATATACATTTGAAAACGTGTGTGCGACTGTGCGTTGATCCTTAGCACAACGTGTTTAACGTAAACGCGGTCTGCGTTAAACTTCAACGCAGTCTGCGTTAAAGGGGATATAGGGCCCACTGTACACCAATTTCAATAAATTCCCGGTGACAATAGCGATATAATATGAATATTATATTATAAAATAACTAATTTGAGTCGACGATGTCTACTCAAAACGTTCCGGTTAACATGCTATCGTTAAAGTAAAATTGAATTATTTAATATAAATTCATTTATGGCTGGAGTCATAAAATGGCGAATTATGCCATTACGAGTTACCGTTCTTGATATCGCATCTGCTGCGTGTCTTTTATTGACCACCGTTCGCGAACATTATTGAGTTGCAAACAAAACATGTTACCTGCAAAAGGAAGGCCCGTTATAACCGATTCGGAAATAAGGAGAAAGAAACAAGAGTCATAAAGCGTCAAGTACTTTTATAGGGAGTGAGATTGTTCGATGGAAGAGATTGAATGCATCAATCGAAGCTGTGAGCAATGAACTTCCGGTTCTTCCTGAGACCTGCGTCTTCTCCGGTGAAGGTCAAAAACATGGCGCGTAGTTTGAAATCGTAATATTTTTCTTTCCAAGATCAATATTTTCTTCGGTAAATTAGGTTTATACGAAACTCATATAACACGAACACAATCTAACTTGAAAGTTATTTCAATGGGAGTTAAAAAAAATTGCCTATCTCTGTGTACAGTACCCCTTTAAACTTCAACGCGGTCCGTTGATTTTCAACGCGGTCGTAACGTATCACCAACGCGTTATCAACGCAAAAAACGCGTTACTTATCTCCTATGTGAAAAGGGCCTCCCATACTTATCTCCTATTGACATATCGCCTCTTGGTTTCATTGATTTGGATGGGTAGGGAGCTAGCCCAACTTCTTTATCAAATTGGCTGACTCGCAATATTATCACCTTCTGTTTTAGTTGGAGCGAATCGTGATCGCATTATATTATCTTCGGTATATATTAGTTGGGGCTGCTTGCAATAGCATTTCTTTCTGTATTAGTCGGGGCGACTTTGATTTTCTTCAATTTTCGAGTATACAGGCACACCATATGAGGGAAGCAAGCCCTCGGTGACACCACATTCACACTATATGACCATGGAAATACTATAGATTTGTGCATATAGGGATGCTGATAATATGTAATTAGGGATTATCATTGTTTAACACATACTCACAGTTGACTGTTGAGATCTCAGGCTACAAATAGGTTAAAATTAGCCCAATGCTCCTCTTGTGTTGCTAGGTGATACACCATGCAGGTCATGCCAATAGTTTATGGGTAGGTTAGATAGTAGTAACAATTATGCTTAAGCGCAATTGATTGCGCTTAAGCGTAAATGCCCTATTTGTGCTTAAGCACAATATGTGGTATTTGCGCTTAAGCGCAATTCATTATTAAATATGAATTTGGCCTTCCATACATCCAAACCAATGGAAACAATAGGTGATATGTCAATATGTGAAGGGTGAGTAATGGATAAACCTATTTATTCACCATGCAGGGGTGTTCAGTTACATATAACCATGAATTGCGCTTAAGCTCAATTCAATATTAAATGTGAATTTGGCCTCCCATACATTACGTTTTCTGCCAAGGTGCTTGCTGCTGTCAACTTTATGGCTTCAGTTTCCACAAGAGTGATGTTAACAATATTTACTTGGTTTTTTATTAATTTGTTTTCATATACACTATCTCACTTTTACTGGCATTCATCTTAAATCTGTCTTAAACAAGTTGACACCTTATTTGTTCGGAAATACTTATTGGTTTTCTATAACATTCTGACCAAAGTTGCCAGTCGGAGGTGCGTGGAACACACCAGTCCATACATCCAAGTTAATCCTTCGACTGACATCAACTTTGGTCAGAATGTTAGAGCAAACAAAGGTGAATTTGGACACAAATGGGGTATCAGCTTGTTTGGAAAATAGTATAGCATTTGCTCGTAGCTGACAAATTACTATGTAATATCTTAGTTTATTTACCTTTCTCCTCGTTTCTGGTCGCGTTTTCAATCGCCTCGGCCTTTTTGAATGCGTGATACTCATCAACTCGAAACCACGGATTCCATATTGATATGATTTCATCAGAAGACTCTAGGATTAGTATATGTTTTTTTTCTTCAAATTTTGTCTGAAATTCTTTCACTTCTGGAATCATTCTCAAAGCACTGATCGTGACATCGATGGTTGATTTGTGATGCCAATGGTACTGGGGATGCAGCTGGCGACACATTTTCATATTTGAACACTCGGCCATTCTCAGAGGTCGGCCCACCAACCAACTGAGCTATCTTAATTCGGTGGGTCTTTGAACAATTTCCGGTGGTGTTTTCGTTATGTCTTACATTGTCTTTCATGGTAATAAATAAATAATAATAAACCATCAATCATTTTTTACAGTGGAGACTACCATAGGACTCGATACAGACGAAGAGAGTAAGTCTCTGTACACAGTAGAATGCTGCGGGACTATAAAGGAATGGACTCTCAGGGCTCAGTGTATGAATGATGTCTACCTTCAAGTGTTTAGGCCAGACCCAATCGGAAGCAATAACTTCATTTTGATAGCCGAAGAAGTTTTTACTCCTACCAGAACGGGTGAGTGAATTTTTTTTTCAAGTAAACAACCTGCCCCTATTAATGTTATTGAACCCTTAAATGGAGAACACAATTACTAATAACCATGCTCTAATTTCTTGACTCCGTATTTTTATATCAATAAGATGATGATATGTGAAATTCAAGATTTTTCGCCAGATCAATCTAGAGAAATTCTTTGTTGAAAATATCTTACCATTTTTGCCTGGATTTATGCAAAATGTGCGTCTGACCCTTATCAAACTCACGGTGGGCAATCACGTGGTTTCTAGGTTGGTGAGTATCACGTATTCAAAACGTGCAAATGCACAAAAACATAATAGGGGAGAGTCCGGTACCTTCGGACACCTTGCAGCATTTTACTTTTTATCTTTCCGATCGAGCACTGCAACCCACCAATCAAAACATCATGGGCTTGATTGACATCTCTACGAAGAAAATCGGCAGAAAGAACACTCGTTTCCAAGATGCAATAGCAAGTCCCGCCCTATATACTGGGTCAGGTGACTGACTGGTACGTTCGGACCAAGCTGCAAGACAGAGTTCAGTCCCATATGCTACGCGGGACGTAGATGGCGCTGTGTACAGCTTGCGTTCGGACATGGGTTGGTATCTTCGGACAGGGGGTCCGGTACATTCACTGTCTGGTATCAGTACGGCTGACTCATGTTTAGACGTTTCCGGTTTCGTCGGATCTTGATTTTTTGTTGTCGCGGTAGGCATACTTTTTTGCTTAATAAATACATTATGCGCGGATTTTTGGATTGACAATGTAGCCAGTTGTTGTTTCTGTATTATTTTGTTTCTATGTACACTGAAAGTCGCTCGCAAAGTGATTTCATACGACGATACGATCGTGGTTTATGCCAAGTAAAAAGTGAAAAAAAGGAAAAAATCGATAATAAATCATCTAGGAATATATTCACAATTTTTCAGCAAGGCAATTCAACAAATAAAACATCCATCGCGAACTAGGAACCTTCTCTGACACATACGAAGTTTCACTTGTCTTTAATATACATTTTTTCGTGATATAGTGACTGTTTTTCAACAGGTGGTGTTGTTAAAAATTGTACGGTTTAGATGTCAAAGATTGTGATTGTGTGTACGGTTTATCTCGAAATCGTGTGGATAAATACTAACCTAATTTTCTTTTAAAATCGTTCTATGGGAGATATACCACGTGATGTTGGATAAATAATAAATGTGACAAATCTAAATTTAATTGTTTTGTTCGTGATTTGGAGTCCGGCAACAATAAAATTGCTTATCTACTACATAATTATATATGTATAATTATGTAGGTCTATCTCATTGCAAGGCTCGTCCATATACCTGTGTAAAGCGTGCGTGCGTAAGGGTGCGTATGGTTGATGTGTCTATACGCATTACGCACGGCGTCAAGACCGTTCACAGACATGAATTAACTATCCGCTTGACTATTTATATAACATCTTCCTTATTTGTGCAATTTGTTTAATGGGTGAAAGAATAAAGTACGGTATTTGATTGTTTGACAAAATCACGACGCACTTGACGGACATCGTCTGTAGTTTAAACATATTGTATTTGCTCTAAATAGTACAATAATATAAAATACATGTAATACATATATAGGCTATTTTAAAGGGATCGGAGGACAAGTAGTAACCACTTAGATGATCCCTCCGTATATATAGACCCATCGATCAGCCATTATATACGCACCATTACGTGTATACACGCATGCATTACGCAGGTCTGTGGACGAGCCTTTACTGGGCGACCAATAGTTGATTATTATGATTTTTATCTTCGGTTTGTTTACCAGTATAGTGTTCTCTCCACCCTTACGGTCGTATCTGACCACTATAGGGGTCCAATACAAAGCCGAAAATGTTAAAATGCTGCATGTTTAAATTTACTATACACGTTTAAAAATATCTTGAACACTAAAACTATATATCAGACCATGCAATTGTTTTCAAATATGAATTGAACTCATTATTTAATTGTCTACGTTTTGTATTCTACTAGAAAAAAATAGCCTATTGTATGGTCCTTGGTCCTGTCGTGGCTTTGCGGATTAAGAGAACACTGTATCGTGCAGTTTATGTTTTATCTTTTTACAGTTTTGTTTCATGTTTTCGGATTTTTGGTCCACGCAGGTTCTGTTTGTTTTCGTTTTGTTCACAGGTAAGAAAAATCTATTATTGGTTATTTGTGGTTGCCACAAACGCGCACACAGAATAAATAAATACATAAATAGATAAGACATGGAAATGCTGATCAACCGTACACTAGCTGCATTCTAAACCGTACACAAAAATTCGTCGATGACCATCCAAAATATACTTTTTTCTACTATACGACACACCCGAATGGACAAATGGTTACGGATTATTGTTTGATAAACATTACGAATTATATATGACCTGCAAGATTATAATTTTAAAAGCATAAAACACTTGTAAAATGGATTTGAAAGCGAATTTTTGCACAAAAATATACAAAATTGTCGATTCAATTGTGCTATAATCTAAAAAAGTATGACATTATATAACTCTGGTTAGTTTCCTGTGCACTGTTAACATATCCTGAACATATCCGACCAAGATTCCATTATGGTACGACAGTCTGAACATCTAAAATCAAGCACTTTAGTCGGATGTATACCGTCGAGTTTCTGTCTTTGCAACGAAACCGGAAACGTCTAAACATGAGTCAGCCGTACTGATACCAGACAGTGGTACATTCGGACAGGCGAGTTATATAGAACGTTATATGTTATATAATACAGCAAAATAGTACCACCCCTCTACCTGCAATTTTTTCTTTTTTTTTCCGTCCAATTTTTGGGACCCATCCCCCAAAATCTTACATAAAACATAAAATATAAACCAAATCATAGCCTAGCAAAGAATTGTTCCGTTTCTTATTATTTAATGCTATTCCCAGCATTTTAATAAACCTCTAAACTGCTCTAACGGGAGATAATTCTATTAGTATAAAAAGTTACTTTCATATTAAGTCCAAATGAAGTTGACACATCCATAAAGAAAATATGTATGATGGGAGTTTATAAAATGTATAAAAAAAGGAATGAGCTTGCGAACTGAAACCTGCTATTGGGATCGTATCAAAATATAACAAAATATAGGCAAACATGTACTTAATATCAGTAAGATCCACCAAACCTCTATTCTATTGTAGAACCTACAATTTCACTTTATGTACTTGAATGTATACATGTATTGATGTAAATGTCCTTTTGTTATGTTCTTTATATGTGTTGGTAATAATCTAATATTGGATTCTATACCAAATAAACAATTTGAATTTGAATATAAAATGTGGAAATGCTGAATGCATGCACTTAAAAACATTGGGCATAATGCCATAAAACATAATAATTATGAGGTAATACATGTCCTGATATCCTCAATAACTCCATATTCTTTTATATAACAATAGTATAAGATGTTTTAGAGCCAAGGTCCAATAGTAATACTGCAGTATAATAGGGGTAGAACAAATTTCATCTCCCCTATTTCTGTGACACTGATATATATCTGCACATGGGTATGATGGGACCCAAGGAAAGTCACACTCACAGCAGCTCACAGTCTAAATGCATGTATGTATGTCATGTTGGTGTGCAGATTGACATATACCAATATTAGTGAAGAATTTGTAGTATTATTAACTTATTATCAGAGTATAAAGTTTAGTTTAAAGCCAGCGGAGATATCCAAGCCATGGTCACCTTGTACAAACCGTCCATATACATGTACGTGCCCCGGCGCCCTGTGCAATGTGGTTTACTGGACGTATCACATGGAAACCCATTATGAGAACAAGCATCCTGGATCAGACTGTCCAGTTAAGATATGTGACTCTGAGAAAATTCGCATGAAGAGAGTTGCATAGATTACCTGTGCAGTTTGATCCAGGTTAGTATGATTTATAATTAGTTTCAAGAACAAAGTTCATATTAGTCATGTTTATATTCTAGCTCTATGTTGCATATGGAATAAGTTGAGACTTTAAAGTTTAATACCAAAAGCTACTTTTATAGTTACATTGCTCTATCCTGCTATATCCTAAATTGAATATCAAAGCAACCAATAATGAACAAGCAACTATATTACAATACCATACGTATTGGCAGTCAAATAACAGAAGATGGTAATCATTTCATAATTATGCTTATATGCAAGCATTGTCGACTGATCGTGTCTGAGCATATAATTATGTTATAACAGTAAACAAATTTGTCAAAAGTAATTGCAAAATTCATCACAGAATTCATCAATATAAACTCAGCTTTATATTTTGTTCAAACCCTTAAAAGGGATACACATGTGTATATATATAGCTATAACATACACTTTGCATTCCAATTGAAAGGCTATCTTGGATACGCATATTATAAATGTTTGTTCTTGTGTTTTAATGTTTGTTATATGATTTGTTTATAATATATATAATTTATATAATATATTATATATATAATATATCTTTCATCCGTCGAAATTTGGAACATTAATTTTGACATACAATAGCATACATACACCTCTAAATGGTAGTTAGTTCTGGTTAGTATGTTTTAAATAGCCTAGTGTGTCATGTGGTTGATATTAACAGATTACATGAGCACAAAAACAGTGATTTTAAGTGGAGGAAAAAATTTGCATTTTTGGTCATTTACGCATTTTTTCCGGGTCCAAATGACCCACCCACCCCCGCCCTATATATGGAATTTTTGTGCGCGACCCCCCCCTGATTGACAGCTGATTTACTGAAGTGTCCGAAGGTACCCCACTGTCCGAAGGTACCGGACTCCCTATATGAGAAACTGACACAAAACAGCATTTTAACTGTTACGAGCATATGCTAGTAGTTTTTTTTTTAAACAAGTTGATATCTTATTTGTTCGGAAATTCTGAGTAGTTTTTAGCTCACCTGAGACGAAGTCTCCGGTGGAGCTATAGTCATCACTCCTCGTCCGTCGTCCGTCGAGCCGCCGTACCGTCCGTCTCGATCCGTCCGTCCGTCAAGAATCATCTTCTCCTGCCCAACCTTAAGACGTAACCGGTTCATATTTGGTGTGGATGTTCCCTAGGTGAATCATTAAGATTTGTTCAAATGAGGTCATCAGGTCAATTAGTTGAGAAAGCAGGGCCACAACTCTATTCCTCCATAGTAATTCTTATAACGACTTCTTTTCCAGAACTATAAGGCCCAATGGGTTCAAATTCGGTGTGTATATTCCCTAGGTGACTCACATTCATATTTGTTCAAATGAGGTCACCAGGTTGATTAGTTGAGAAACCAGGGCCATAACTCATAGTAATTCTTAGAATGACTTCTTCTCAACAAATATTGGGCTGATTTAGCTTATATTTGGTATGGAGGGACATTGGGTGACTGAGGTTCGGATTTGTACAAATGGGGTCACTGGGTCAAATAGGGGCAGAGCCAGGGACATAACATCACATCACAGCCTCATATTTCTTATATTTCTTACCTAGATTTTTCTTAGCACATTCTTCATCTGTATGGATTTTTGTATCATTTATTTAACCCTTTCCTCTCTTGTTTTTATATAGAATTCATCCAAGACAGGATGAATCAAATATTTTTCATCTGATAAACACCAAATTTGGTTTATGAATTGTTGACACCTATATACAGATCAAGTTCAAATATGGATTTGATCCCATATATTTTAACAGAGTCATGACCCTTTATAATTCACACCTCTAATTGCCAAGCCCTATGAATTTTAGAGAGAACATCACACCGCTGAATGCTGTATTATTGAGGAAGCCAATTTATCAGTAGGGACACTTGATACTATGGGGAGAGACTGCTCGCTTGCAGACATGTTTACCATCTGTCAAGCTTTGATTGATGACACTGTATTCCAGTTCTCTGTGCAATATTAAGTTAATCCACCTGTTGAAACAGGTTTGTGGCATTTAGTTAAACACCTATTCTGCAAGAATAAATAGGAAAAGTCTATTGTTCATTTCCTCAAGCCTGGACATAGTGTGTCTGACATTTGCAGAATGAGGTCCACAGAGGGTGAATTTAGTGTTGCTACCCGGTACATCAGGCTAGGATCACCAAATACACCCTCCAGGGACCTAATTCTGCTTAGGCCTCATCTACTGGGAAGTATCCTAAGTATCAAATTTTGTTTTAGTTACTTTTTGAGTTTTTCCCACTGTTCAGTTTCAATGTCCCCCTACTTTGCAGAAGATAAAATGCATAATTGAGGTGTTCAATGGTTGTGCATCACCAACGTCAACTGTAGAACTTCAATCCTAGGTTTCTATTTGCCGTTGAGGCCTAATCAGACCGAGGATGAATTGGTGATGCTGGCCCGCCTTTCCGAATAGTGTCATTAAATTCACCTTTTGGGGACCTTATTCTGCAAATGTCAGACACACTAAATTCAGGCTTGGTGGTTTCATATTATTTTCTTAACCACCACTTATCCAAATGAAATCATACCAGGGATATAACTCTTTTTTTTAAAAAGTTGTTAAATTGAAATCTTTGCTCAATTTAAAAAAAAAAGAAATGAAAAAAATTCAAATTTAAAATGAACAAAATAAATCAGAATTTTTTTTTCATTTAACCTTTTATTTTTTTTAGCTCACCTGAGACGAAGTCTCCGGTGGAGCTATAGTCATCACTCCTTGTACGTCCATCCATCCATCTGTCCATCCGTCAACAATTCTTTAAACTTCTTCTCCTCTGGAACCATAGGACCGAATGGGTTCATATTTGGTGTGGATGTTCCCTAGGCGACTCATATTCAGATTTGTTCAAATGAGGTCACTGGGTCAAATAGTTGCAAAGCCAGGGCCATAACTCTTTCCCTCCATAGTAATTCTTTTAAACATCTTCTCAAATACCATCAGGCCAAATGGGTTCATATTTGGTATGAAGGATCCTTGGATGACTGGGGTTCAGATTTGTTCAAATGAGGTCACTGGGTCAAATGTGGGCGGGGCCAAGGACATAACTCCAAAAAATATTTAAAAAAAAATTTATTGGCTCTTTACTCAGGTTCACTGCTTCTGCCACCCTGGTTTCAAAAATTATATTTTCTAAAATTCATGACAGAGCATCATTAATAAGAAGCATTTACTTTGGCTCTAATTGTATGTGGGGTATGCCTACACATGTCAAGTGAAATATGACATTTTTATAAACATTCCCTGGAGATCTGTTAGAGGTCATGAATTCCCAATTACAACAACAATCTATCATATGTATTGTTCAAATCTTTCATAAGGACATTTAACACATCCACCAACTTGAAAAGTGTTCTTTGAAAGAACCACCATGTCTATTTAGCTCAGATCAGTAGTGAGCAGTTGGTAAATTCGAGGTAGATATTCACCGATCTACATACATGAAGTCTCTCTAGCCACCTATCCTGTTTAGATCTACTTCTTTTAAAGTGATTATGAAAAGTTCTGACTGTTGTGGTCTCCAGAGTCCCAGTCTTTGCAGTCTGGTGAGCGACCCCACAGTCTTTGACTGTCTTGTCTATAACATTCTTACCAAAGTTGCCAGTCTGATCGAGGTTTGTGAAACACACCAGTCCATACATCTAGGAGAATCCTGCGACTGACAACTTTGGTCAGAATGTTAGAGCAATTGACTGTGAGTTTGGACACAAATGATATATCAGCTTGTTTGAAAAATAGTATAGCATAGGCATAATTATGCTCGTAGCTTCCAAAATACTACCTAATATATAATTATGCTAGTTTATTACCTTTTCCCTCGTTTCTGGTCGCGTTTGTGGTCAACTTAGCCATTTTGGATGCGTGATACTCATCAACTCGAACCACGTGATTCCCCACTGTGAAACTGACCATAAAGGTTATGGTTATATATAAATGGTGCATTAAGCTATTGGACGCATTTCTTGTTAACTATGGGTCAATATACCAGGGGGACTTACTAATTTGATATGATACAGTAATGTCTCAAACTTGAAATTTATTTACAGATAATAAGGACCAAAAGGTGACTCCGTCGTCCACTTATTATGTTCAGTCGTATGATGTAATGGGATGGTGAGTATGAACCAATAATTATAGCCCCCCTCCCCCAGGGAGTCAGGTTACTGCGTTTTCAACTTTTCAGTGAACAAAATATAAGGACCAGTCTATCGCGCGAAATTCGACAACAACTGTCTGAATTTCTAGTTCATGGAAGTAAAAGTACATTTTAATGAATGATTTTCGTCTCAAAGTTGATATATAGACAGAACACAACGCGCATCTTAATCGAGACTCTTTTATCGAATGAGTTGCGGATGCATGGCTCAAGGATATATTTCGCGAGAGCGTAGCTCAAGTGAAATATAACTTTGCGCCGTCCGCAACGAGTTCGATAAAAGATTCGAGATTATGGTGCAAGCGGTGATCTGTATTTATTCTACACCGTTCAATCAGATAAGTTCAATCCATGAATGTCACCTTCATTGTTACTATAGCTACCTTTATTGTGATTTAAGTCTGACAAATAACCAGTAATTATGGGGGGATCACCGGAAGCGGATGATCAACGTAATGTACGTCATCTTTCTTGGCGACAACGTCAACAAGAATAGTTCCAGCTTGTATTCCACTAGAGGTATACACTAATATGTATTTAATGGCTGGGATTCCGTTGAATATATGTGACTCATGTCAATGGGTGTGGAATAAAACTGCTTAGTGCATGACACTTACTATTTACAGCTAACGTCTGTCATTGTTTTTGTGACTCTCGTGTCTGTTTATTTGCACGCACTAAATGTCTCTTGTTGATAGACTGTTTCCTGGCGAAAGCTGCAAAATCGGAAAACGTAGTAACCTGACCTCGCCAGCCACATTAGACCAGCATAATTAAGCCGTCGAGCGAAGGCGAAGCGGGTTCTAATCCACGCACGCACAGGGATGATAACGATGGAAGTCGTGTATCTGGGCAAGTTTATCAGTTTCTTTCCGGTGTCGGTGATTTCTACGCTCAGTGGAGTTTTTCTTGGTAGGTTCTTCTAATTTGCTATGATGTTGATTGGGAAATTACTGATGATGTTACGTTAAGTACAGTTATTTTTTTCTTGGTCTTTCCTCCACCGGTAAAACCGACAACATCATGATGTGCAAGCCTGAGTTTAGTGTGCCTGTCATTTGCAGAATGAGGTCCCCAGATGGTGAATTTAGTGACGCTATCACGCATAGCATGTTAGCATCACTAAATTCACCATCTGGGGACCTCATTCTGCTTAGGCCTCATCTTGTCTGGAAAGTTTCTTTATTATCAAATTTCTATAGAAACTTCTTCACATAGATTCTATTTCTTTTTTAGTTTAGATTCTCTATATCCCCAAATTGGCAGATGACACATTGCATAATCAAGGTTCCCAATGGGTGTACATCACAACATTCACCATTTGGGAACTTCAATCTGAGTCTATGTCTCCCATATCAGATGAGGCCATGCAGAATGAGGCCCCCATGCAGACGGTGAATTTGGTGATGCTAGCCCGCTATGTTTTGTCACACTAATGATCATCTAAACATGGATATTGGTGGTAGAAACATGAGAAATATAATTTAAATTGTGCTTTTGTTTTGTTTTTTTATATAAAATACTAGCAGGGTTACCCGGCGTTGCCCAGGTTAAAGTGATGTGAAACCCTCTGCATTTTGTGGATATATGGTGGGAATAGAGGATACTCTTGTTCAAAGCGTTACACATATTCTCATAAATTATATATAATGATTAACTGTCATGTGGACTGTTTTTATGGAGATGTAACGGTGAGGTAAGTGGACATAACTTGTTTAAAACCGTTTACATACAAGTTATGTCCACTTACCTCACCGTTACATCTCCATAAAAATAGTCCACATGACAGTTAATCCTTATATTTATATACATTTAGCGAAAAAGCCACTTTTGTAAATATATTTAAATCGAAAAGTGTATCGTGACAAGATCAGCCCAAAATACCCAATAGCACCCTTGGCAAAAGTTAATAGGAAAATTTCTCTTCATGTTGAAACCCGATGATGTATTAAGTCAATCCTGCGCGAGTCAAAATGCGCCCAAAGCATTACGCGTTCGTCTTTCCAAACCTAATGACGTATCAATGGTGTTATTAGCTTGGTGTTATGAGGCGTTGCGCATTCACCGAGAAATAACTGCAACTAGCCACGTGGGCGCCGACCAATCAGAATGCCTGATTTAGTGATGACAACACTTAGTGTGTAAATATATCTAAATAGCATCACAAAACATGATTCTTACACATGGAATATAAGTAGTAGCTCACCTTGTCGGATCGGAGCGATTGTCATTTTGTTTATCGCAATTAATCCGTCCCACCAATAAAGAACTATTTATTTATTTACAACTGCGTATACTTCATAAGTTATAACATGAATATCATAAACACATTAGTTCGCAAAATTAAAAGATGACAATTGGGTTTTACATAGAGATGTATACAGCCAATTTAGTGGGTTTGACTAAGATTTTGAGGACACCTGGTTATCATATCTCCATGAAGATATAGATGTTTTAAAGAAATGTCCATGTGCTCCTCTGTTCATTGTGCTATATTCTGGCTAATTATTCTCAGTTTAAAAGAAATGTTGCCATGTATCTATATCAGCTACATGTGTCCGACACAGAGCGAGATTTTGAGTTGTTTATGTTAGGCGATGAGTCTGTTCTAAAACATGAAAGATATCCTCTGTATATTGGGCAGATATAACCTTGTCAGATGTCAGTATTGGAGGATCCTGAAAAGTCATGTGCCACTGACTCCGTTTTCTTTTATCTCAGAAGAAATTATATTTGACGGCACACTGTGACCACTATTGTTGAACAGGCCTTCTATACATTTCCATATCTCTTGTAACTTTTTTTATGGAAACTATGTTGAATGCTGGGGCAGACGCAATTGTGTTACAATATTAACATGAGCTATTCTAATAATTTAACATGCACCAAATGTTATCTTCCTCGTAAAAAGTTACCACTGTTAGAACGCCTTGGTGCCATCTCGATTGTACCCCGTGAAGTTATATATAGAACACATACAGACAGACATATATTTGCAAATATATCTAGGCACCAAATGTGACGTTTTTAACACGCTCGATATGATTCCTCGTATCATTTGAGAAGAATGTGTATGAATTTTTATATCAGTTGTGGTGACCCGCCCGTCCCTATTTCGGACTCAAGCGGCGCCACATATGACATCATTAAACCACAAACTTAGACTCATTATGGAGATGAATATATATAAAATTGTTGAACAATGGCGAGTATACAAATTCGTATCAAATTTAGGGTCCCCATATCTCTCGCCCAAACGGTACCAATTTGGCGTATTTAAACCACACGATAAGATTACTCGTATCACTGAGAAAAATATGTATCAGTCTTGTGGAAATCGGCACTAAACATATTGTTTATCTATGTTTGTGTCTCTCTCACCCTCTGTGGACCCCTCTCTCGAATGGCACCAC
Organism: Siphonodentalium dalli; assembly: GCA_032622095.1. NCBI lineage: Eukaryota > Metazoa > Mollusca > Scaphopoda > Gadilida > Siphonodentaliidae > Siphonodentalium > Siphonodentalium dalli. Next base: position 108,145,891 of record CP136068.1, read on the forward strand.
TTTTGACATCTTTAAACCACACAATTAGACTCTTGATATTGTGGAGATAAATATTTATAAGTTTGGCGCTAATCGGCGACTAAACAATTATTTTTTATCAAATTTAGTGCCCACCACACACCAACACCATCTCTCACAAAAACAGCACCTATATGGCGTCTTTAAATAACATGATTTGATCCCTTGTATCATGGATAAGAATGTGTATAAATTTTTTGGAAATGGGCGCTAAAATTATTTTTATCAATGTTGGTGCCCTTCTCCATTTCAGTGCACCCTTGAATCTAATGATGCCACTTTTGACAGCTTTAAGCCACCCCATTAGACACCAGGTCCTCATACTGTGTGGATGATTTTGTATAAGTTTTTGTATCAAACTGGCGAGTATACAAATTCGTATAAAATTTATGGCCCCCATATCTCTCATCCAAACGGCACAAATTTGGCTTATCTAAACCACACGATAGATTTCTCGTATCACAGAGAATATGTATCAATCTGGTGGAAATCAGCGCTAAACATATTGTTCATCTTTTTTGTGTTCCTCTCACCCTCTATGTATCCTGACTCGAATGGTCCCACTTGTGACAGCTTGTGACATCCTTAAACCACACAATTAGACTCTTGATATCATGGAGATACTTATTGATAAGTTTGGTAATCCAATTTTGATCAAATTTAGTGCCCACTAACCCCCATCTCTCACCCAAACAGCACCAACATGGCGTCTTTAAATCACACTATCAGACTCCGCGTATTATGGATAAGAATGCAAATCATTTGGTGGAAATTGGTGCTAAAATTATTGCGTATCAATTTTGGTGCCCCTCTGCCTTTCAGTTCAACCCTGACTCGAATGACGCCACTTTTGACAGATTTAAGCCACACCATTAGACTCCTCATACCATGAGGATGATATTGTATAATTGTGGTGGCAACATAATCGGCGACTAAGCACATTCTTATCAAATTGAGTGCCCCTCCCACAATCTTTTATCCAAACGACAGCAATTTGGAGTATTTAAATCGCACAATTAGATTGATTGTATCATGGAGAAGAATATATATAAATTTGGTGGAAATCGGCGCTAAAATTAGTTTTATCAATTTTGGTGCCCCTTGCCCCTTCCGTGCACCCCTGACGCAAATGGCACCACGTTTGACATATTTAAACAACACCATTAGATTCTTCATATCATGGGAATGATTATATAAATGTTTCGTGGCAATCGGCGGCAAACATTTTTTCTACCCTCCCCCTTTTCTGCCCCTGACAACGGCGTCACTTTAGAAAGTTCTAACCCACACCATTATCTTTCTCGTATAGACCGTTTTGTGCCATCTAGATGGTCCCTCGGCGCTAAACTTAGTTGATCAATTTTGGTGCCCCTCTCCCCTTCCGTGCATCCCTGACTCGAACGGCGCCACTCTTGACATATTTAAACCACACCATCAGATTTCTTATATCATGGGGGATGATTATATATAAGTTTTGTGGCAATCGGCGACAATTTTTTTTTCTGCCCCTCCCCCTTGTCTGTCCCTGACAACAATGGTGTCATTTTAGAAAATTCTAACCCTCACCATTATCTTTCTCGTAAATATTTACCCCCAGTAGACCCCTTTGGTGCCATCTAGATGGTCCCCTGTGGATTTATGTAGAACACAGACAGACAGACATTCGCAAATATAGATATAGAACTCGAACAACGGTTAACATTGACAGACAGAAAGTGTAATTTTTATGATATATACCATGCAAGGTGCCATAATTCAAATATTTTCCGAGTTTATTGTGTGTGTATATAATGGTTCTATTGCGTGATCGTCAAAACTCCAGTGTTTAATCAAATTTGTTTGTATATATGGGCTGATAAATGAAAAATATTCCTCCGACTCGAGCATAGTTTCTTGTTCAATGCAACTCGACACAGTCGCCTGTTGACCTGGATAAAAACTTCCACCCATATTGTACAGCAAAAATATCCTCCTCGATATTCACATGCCCAGCGATACGCGTGAAAGTGGATCACTGACGAAAACCCGACATAATCAACTCGAGGGTTGAAGCTCAGAATGAACTCGTACAACGGTTACTCAAAAATGGTTTAAACCACGCACAACGGGTTTCGATACCACGCGCATAGGTTAAGGTCATTAGCTTCACTCCCGGTGGGTATATATTTCATGTCAGACAGAACTGTATCCGATATACCATAAGAAAGGTCATAAAAAACTAGAAATAAAACCCCAAGGTTGCATATTATTGATGCGGTATTCGCCCCATATTAAATTGTTGAAAACTGCGGTCAGAGTAAGAAATCTTCTCAGATACAACCACATTTTCGGCGCGAATCATCGCGTGGAGGTCATGGAATTATATTTGGAAGAAATCGGAACCGCCCGAAAAACGACGATCGGCTGGCACGCACGGTTGAGAGAACAGCCAAAACAATAGCCGGCATGTCGATAACCGAAAGTAGTTTCAACAATTTACAACAAAACACAAACTAGATAATGTGATTATGTCTTGATTTTTGCATCGATATCTCATGTTTTCTAATTGAAATGTCGAGAATTAATTGGCAACTAACAAAGTGTACACACTGTGTATATGTTATATATGGATTGTTTGCAAATTTAGGCGTGAATGGGTATTCACAGCATGCAAAATACGATTGGCACACCTCCGAACCGATCAGCTGATCCAGGTCGTCATGCTTCTCATCGATTGAAAATAAACAAATCGGGGAATTCCTGCCCTTCTTATCAAACGTCAACACATTTGGTCGAATTTAAGATGAAGTTATCTGCAATGGCATTATTCACTTCTGTAAATGGAAATTATTAGCAATATTTCAAACGCAGAGAGTGCATGAACCACCGATCGATCTATAAATTATAATAGCCCAATCGGGCTGAACTAGATCGATTGGTCTTCCTGGCATAGTGGTTGCTGCTGTAAGAGAGGGAACTCTAAATTTCTTAAATATTAAAATTTTGTTTGTTTTCAGATTTGTACAAGTTTATAATGAATATTTCTAGTAAAAAAATATACCGTTGTCTTTCATTAGTTTCAAAATAAATGAGAATTTTTTTTAATTGGTAGAAACAGCTGGTCGAAAGAACAATTTAGAGTACTCCCCTTATCCCAGATTCACTTTATAGTAGCTAATTACACTCAAGCATATATTATTTATGCTTAAGCATAATTAACTTACGATAAGCGTAATACATTTGAATTACGCTTAAGTGTAATTGGGTTCATTAACTTCATCAGCTATCTCACCTCTAGCTAAATTAACATTTAATAAATAATTGAGCTAAAGCCCCCCCCCCCCCCCCCCCCCAATCAAGGAATCTCTAATTACACTTTAGTGCAATAAGAATATTTCTTATCACGCTTAAGTGCAATAAGAAGATTCCTTATTGCGCTTAGAGATTCCTTATTGCGCTTAAGTGCAATACGATATTCCTTTTTGTGCTTAAGTGCAATAAGATATTCCTTATTGTGCTAAGCGCAATTAGATATTTCCTTATTGAACTTAATCGCAATTATATCTTCCCTTATTATATCGCTTAAGCTCAATTATATCGCTTAAGCTCTATTATATATTAAATGTTAATTTGGCTCCCCATATACCTCATGTATATTGGTATAACCTGATGTAGGTTACTGGCATTAGTAATGCGGTTGCATCCATTTCAGCTTGAGGGGAGTTCAATGAGAGTGTATATGAATTACGTTTAAGCGTACTTCATTTACGCTTAAGCGCGGAACTCATTTACACTTAAGCATAATTAATATGAATAATGCTTAAGCAAATACCTAACTCCAACTGATTTCCTCTGTCTGAATAATTGAGTCCATCTCATAGTATATGGGGGAGTCTAAACCGATGTTTGATTGATGTCTTATTGCCAGAGTAAATTTGAGTTTAGAAGAAATCGCATGGGAGACAGCCTTTTCAAATATATTATTTATTAGTGTAAATCAATTGCGCTTAAGCGCAAAAAATATGTGTCTAATAATATATTTGCGCTTTAGCATAAAATTGCCATAAATGTGATCTATTATATGGGAGGCCCTTTTCACATTTATTATTTATTTACGCTTAAGCGCAAATAACCTCTATCATTTGCAATTAAGCAAATAGATCATATTTGCGCTTAAGCGCAAATCATTTGCACTTAAGCGCAAATAAAAATCAATATGCATTGATCCCCCCTGAATTAATTTTACATGGCACAGGCCTAAACACATCACTAAAGTTGATATAGCCCCACCATATGAGGGAAACAATCCCCCAGAAACCCCAAGATCTGTTTTATGACCATGGAAATGATATAGATCTGTGTAGGATATGTCTCTTTTATAAAATATACTATATCTCTGGGATGGCGACACAAATTCTTGGGGACAGGGATGCTGATATTATGAAAATAGGGTTTTTTCCCCAACTTCAAGTCAATGAGTACACCATATGAGCAAACCCCAGTAACCCCTAATTCCCTATTTATGGCCATGGAAATGGTATATATCTGTGCAGGAGATAATAAAATATACATGAGCTCTGGGAGTGAGGCACCAACTCTTGGGACACCGGGGACAGAGATGCTGATATGCATATGGAAATATGTTTTTTCTTCAACTTCGAGTCTGTATGGGGCTATTACTATGGGCCCATGCTAATATAATATGAGATGGACTCAATCATTCACATCAGAGGGATGTAATGGAGTGTTAGGTATTTGCGCTTAAGTGCAAATAAATTGATAGACACATATTTGTGCTTAAGCGCAAATGATTTACGCTTAAGCACAAATATTTGCGCTTAATGATTTATGCTTAAGCACAAATATTTGCGCTTAAGCGCAAATAAATAATAAATGTGAAAAGGGCCTCCCATACTATTTCTGCTAAAGCGCATATGATTTGTATTTAAGTATAAATGATTTGCTCTTAAGTGCAAATGATTTACACTTAAGCGTAAATGATTTGCGATTAAGCAGAATCAGAATAAATGTGAAAACAGCTTCTCGTATAATCGCTTAAGCATAATTCATTTATGATTAAGTGTAATTAATCTATCAATGAAAATAAATGACCAGTGAGCTTAAGCGTAAATCAATTACGCTTAAGCACACTTTAATCAATTACGCTTAAGCACACTAGTCATAATTCTATTACTCATAGGAGTAATGCTTTATCTACATCATACGGTTAAGCGTAAGTGAAGTACGCTTTATATGTGTGCATTACACCTGAGTGTAATACATTACGCTTAATTGTAATTCACTTACACTAAAGTGCAATTAGCTAATACATGTGAAAAAGGCTTTCCATTATAGTTATCATCCATCAGAATGAATAGTGCTTACTAAAGCTTGACAACAGAATTTGCCATTAAAAACATTTCATGACCAATGAGCTAACAAATGTTCTGTACTAGCATATTGAATACCAATTATTTGTACTATTGTACAGGTGTAATGTAATTAAACAGTTTTGAGTTACAAAAGTAAGACAACTCTTTCTGCACGGTACTGTGCTTGCGGCCAGATTGATGTAAAAATTCGGTCAATGCGCTTACAATTTTCTATAAATAGTAACATTTTGGAATTATTACCTCTCGATCACTGTTCGATTATAATCTTTGCCACTAACTCGGCCAATGTTCTTCCGTTTGTGATTTCACGCAACAATTCCCTTTTTATTCCTTCCCTGTCTAATTGACTACCGATTGCGATGTCAATTTGTTTTTCGCTTTAATATTCTGATGTGCATGACGCTATTCCAGCGAACGGTCATCCTCCCTAGAAGCCATTTCTGAGAACGAAACCCGATTCAATCCCAATCGAGTAGGAAGTGCTCGGGCATTTCCGTGACTGCACAAGACAACGCATCGGTTTGTTTTTTCGTATTATTATGGTGAGATTAATCGGGACGATTGATGAATATAAATAGTTAGCCGAATGGCCGTATAATGTGTACAAACTGACTTCAGGATGGGGGATTTCGTGTATCTGAGTTATTTTATTCACTCTTCCCACTGAATGACGCAGGGAACTCAATTGTGAGGTTCAATTTACGTTTCACATCACTTTAAGCTTCCAATGGAATGTTCTGCAAAGTAAATCCTGCTGACGAAATTTGATGGCTAAATGGTCCATGTTAGTTGAAACCCCATCTATAAACATATTGCATGCATTATAGTATGCCATCAACCGACTATTGTTGTTATATAGCACATAGTTTTATTTCCCCAAATGCAGAATATTCAGACCGAAAGTCCGCCTGTGGACCCAATACAACTTGTGATATTTTGAAGCAGTATTCTGCATCCTTCCTTTAGAATAAACATGTGTCGAATGAAACCCACGAATAGAATCGTATAAATTGTTAAGAGCTCAATGTGATTAATTATACTACAGTGCACACTCAGACTTTAATCTGAAATAATATCATCTCTGTGAATTAAATACTATTATATATGGACAAAAAACAAGTATATGCACACTTTATATAGCTTAGCACTCGTATATCATATCATTGTTTTGTTTAATACTCACCGATTTTGTGCAGTAGCTTAATTCGACGTGAAAATTAAAAAAATGACCGTTGTAACCGTAGATCGAGTTCACGGATCTCCAGTGTGTTTGAGCGACGTGCAATTGTAGGATTGCCCGCGCCAAGTTGTGACCCTTGAGCAAGGTCGCTCGTACTGCGTCGGCTTCGCATCACTCATGTGTTAAACGAGTACCAGTCAGCTTAATTGTCATACTGATGAGTATCAGAGCATGTTCTGATCAAACTAGAGCAGCGCCTGCAATGGCTGCAGCCGGTTCATTGGTTGGCTTGTACAAATGACTGGGGTAATATTGTACCAAGCGTGTTAGAGCAAGTAATTGGTTAATCGCTATATAAAACTGGTCATTATTATTATTATTACTTATGTTGCGTAACAGTTTATAACAGTTGTCAATTTCTTTTTGCACCACAACAACGTGTTAGTTTCACATTTTAACGTTCTCGAAATTAACGTACGTCAACTGCGTCTTTACGCTCATTTAAAACGAAACTGAACATTTCGCCGCATGGCTACTCTACTTTGAAATTACTCATCTTTCCGTGAACCGATTCCCACCATGCCACCCAACAAACTGACCGGACAATAGCTGCGCAAATGATGGGCATCTTAGTTTACCAAAATTTTGAATTTTTTTCTTTCTAAAAAGCGAGGATTCCAATAGAAAATTAACTCTTCGACCTGCATGGATTAAAGAATATACGCGCGCACTTAAGCCTGCCATTAAGGAGGTTCCTGTGTACTCCTTTGTCAGATAACAAAACAGTTGTCACCCTTGTTTTCGTGAGACACAGGGATTTGTCACAACTCTCTACCTGGAATGTCACCCTCGGGCCTGGCGGCCCTCGGGTGACATTCCAGGTATCAAGCGGGCGAAAAATCCCCATGTCTCACTCAATCGTGGGCGACAACTGTATATTGTTATCCTTCATCCCATTCTCCTCTCTTCTAATTGGCTGAGAGTGTGTGCACTTGTTACCCTCGAGGGTAACATTTCAAAAGTTGTTGACCGCTCATCGATTACTAGTAAACATAGAACTACGAAGCACTCAACGTGCACTCTCTAAGAATTTCTTAAAACACTCATTTTATAAACCCCACTGTTTCGTAACAACCATGAACTGTGGTGTTTGCTAATTTGCATAATTGTTGTTTTTAATTTGCAATTAAAGTATGCAATTACAATGAGTTTGTCACGACTGTTCATACTGGACCTTTTTAAATCAATAGTGAATACCGTGGAACAAATATAGATAAACCTTATTATTCAGTTGGTATTTACTGCAGACAATTGCGCACACGATGTCCATATGTTACAAATGCGTTTCTGTACTAAGCTCTAAAGATCAAATAGCCACTCTACTGTTTATAAATTGACAATTTCCTTTCGGATTTTCATGCCCCTGACTTCACAAGATTACCCTTATGTTCCGTTCCGTAACAGTCTATATCAGTTGTAAATTTCTTTTTGCACCACAACAACGTGTTAGTTTCACATTTTAGTGTTCTCGAAATTAAAGTACGTCAACCTGCGTCTTTACGCTTATTTTCAACGAAACCGAACAATTCGCCGCATGGCTACTCTACTTAGAAATTGCTTTACTCCTCTTTCCACTAACCGATTCCCACCATGCGACCAGCAAATTGATCGGACAATAGCTGCGCAAATGATGTTAATTTATCCAAAATGTGAACGTTTCATTTTATAAAAAGCGAGGATTCCATCATAAAATTAACACTTCGAACTGGATTAAAGAATATATACGCTTGCACTTAGACATGCAATTAAGGAGGTCCGTGTATACTCCTTTGTCAGATAACAAAACAGTTGTCACCCTTGTTTTTGTGAGATACGGGGATTTGTCGCCGCTCTCGACCTGGAATGTCATAGTAGACTCCAAATTAGGAGATGTTATCTCGTCGGATTTTTAAAATGACTTTCAAATGTAACTTTGTAATCCTTTTTAACAAGCATAGCGGAAATATTTTCATTTTTATAGTTGCAGTTATTCACAGATAAGCATTTGTAACTATGTGCATGACAAAAAGCATGTTGGATTTTTGAAACGTCATCGAAATTTAACTCCAAATGCCAAAAAAAATGATGCATTTGTAACCGGGTTACTGGTCGGAGCTAACATACGAGCAAACGTTGAGTTGACTTGTAAAAACACCACGTATTTGTAACCCGCAGTAACTGGTTACAAATATGTCATATTTTTTGGGATGGGGTCCGGGAGTATTTGGAAGGGCAGTATGCCCTCCTCTATGACCAACTTATATTATAGGAGCGATGTTGGGTGTTATAAATGGTGCATGACAATGAAAAATGATGGGAAAACTTTTTTTTACTTCTTTTTCGCTTTTCCCCCTAATTCTTTCTACTGTTTCTGTGTTTGAAGTCCTTTCTTTCTGGAGGACCATGGCCGCTAATTTTCTTTATTTTTTTCTGTTTCTGTTTAATTTATTTTTGTTTCTTCGGTGATGTCATTGGAGAGTTTCTTTGCTTCTGCCATTGTCCTCTGAGCAGATATAACTTTTTTTTCTTTATATCTTTATTGCCTCCAGTATTGAAGATTTAACAAAAGACATAGGGCACATGAATGTAAAATATATACAAACTAGCCGATGAGCCCGACGTTGTCCGGGCTATTCCAAAACCAAATTTCAAGTTGATAGCTCTACCCAGCCCGAAATTTCAAGTCGATAGCTCTACCCGTTTCCGAGATCTGGTCTGCGCATGCGCGAAGCTGGCGTCGCACGGGCTCGGCGACCCGATAAAATTCGTATCCGGGGCAAGATACATTCACACACCAAATTTCAAGTCGATAGCTCCACCCGTTTCCGAGATCTCGTCTGCGCATGCGCGACGCTGGCGTCGCACGGGCTCGGTGACCCGATACAATTCGTATCCGGGGCAAGATACATTCACATAGCAAATTTCAAGTCGATAGCTCCACCCGTTTCCGAGATCTCGTCTGCGCATGCGCGAAGCGGGCACCGCACGGGCTCGCCAATACGACAACGTCCACCGCCTGATCAAACTACACACACGTACCAAGTTTCGTCCCGATCGGTCGAGAATCGTAGATTTGTATCAATGACAGACATACAGACAGACAGACAGACAGACAAACAAACAGAGGTCTTCAAAATATATATGAGATAGTAGTCAAGAAGACGTAGTGATAAGAAAGGAAAGAGAGCAATCAAACGAGGAAAGGAATGACATTCTATTTGTATGTACATGAACACAAGTTTACATAAGTCAGAGACCACATCAACAGACAACACACGCCCTCTCGACCACACTCGTATGCATACACAAGCTGACACATTACGCACACACACACACACACCCGTACACACATACGATGGGCATGTACTGTCACAACAGCACTCCATCAAGCTCTGTTGTTCCTCATGGCTCCATTAATAAATGACTTTATTGCATTACATTATCCACTCACCAAGTTGAGCTACAGTGTCATTGACAATTTCATTGCTGATTATATTTGGCTGCTAAGCTGCAAATTAACATACAGTAATGCCCGATACAGTAATACCCGAAGTATATGATCCTTATCCACAGCAGAATGATGGGAATTTTTTCAGGATTTAGTCGGAAATATGGCTTGTTGTCATTCACCGATGAATGGCAGCAAGCCATATTTCCAACTAAATCCTGAAAAATTTCCCATAATTCTGCTGTGGTTTAGGGGTCGATTATTTAGGACATTACTGCACCATAGGCAATTTTGACTCTTAGAGCTCTTTCCATCAATATATCACATTATTATAATCAATAAATTTGAAAAAATTATCAAGGAAATATGGGTTGATAAAAAAATCGGACTTGGCACTGAAAGGGTTAAACTTGAATATTGAACAAAGTTGTACTATAGTCTGTTTGTTCACAGGACTGGAAATTGTCTGAGGACCAAATTAGAAGGTGGAAATAACAAAGACTATGGCCAAGTGTTCAGACGAGAGACATTAGGCAATACGGTTATCAATAACGCATACACATTCGACACACCTGTAGTTCTCAACCAGCGTGGAAACTTCGCCATAAGAATGAAAGTCTCACAGAGGGGTAGGTATTGACGCAGTCACTATGAATCACTGATTATAAAATGAATTAAGTTGATTAATATATATAACAACTAAACCTTACCTTTCAAATAGAAGATGGCAAGAATTTAATGACAACACCTGTACATTGACTCATTAGCGAATAATTCACACATTGAAGCGTCCAGCCTTTATCAAGTGAAATGACAATAATTATTTTTAATAGTTCTTGGTACCTCGCCATGCACTACAATACAGGTACACAAGAAACTACTATATTTAACCTCTCAAATGTAATAAAATCCTTGTTTTTGTCTTCTTTTGATACACAATATACAATGAATATAATGTTAACCTCAAGGACGGTCAATATTAAAATGGTTTAACCCTTTGAGTGCCAGGTCCGATTTTTGTGTCAACCCATATACTCTGTGCCAATGCATTCTCTTATATATGCGAGTCGACCATAGGTCGCCTCGCATATATAAGAGAATGCATTGGCCTAACAATTTTTCATCATTTGTTATTATTTTTTACAATTTTTTACAATTTTAATAATTTTTTCTTATATTCTTTAACAGACTTATTTTGTAGGTTTAGTGCCAGGGAATCTTACGTTTTTCATGGGAATAAAAATTATTACTATGAATACTTGGTGATAGTTTTGAGTTATAACATGCCCCTAAGGTTTTATCCAGTTTGTTTTAAAATTCGCTATAGCATGCTTAAGCATACCCAAAAAACATTTTTTAGAGCCGATTTTACAGACCGTAAATTAGGGCCGATGAGATCGGCGGCCGATGAGATCGGCCCCGGCACTGAAAGGGTTAATAGTATTTGGGCCATTGGTTTGTCGAAGAAGGCATACTTTATATGTTTGGAGATGAACAACTGAGCACTGTGTCATTCGGGGTATACAGAACCTGCTATATAATGCATTCGGGATGCAAGAAAAAATTTAAACAATTTCTAATTTTCATACATTTTCAATGTGCGATGCATGATCGCCTCCCACAATACACGATGTGTCAAACAATATTATTAGAGCGAGTTAAATGCTGATCAAATCTTAGGTGTGCTCAATTAATAAAATATTTAAAGGTACACAATCCGAATTAACGCCCCTAAATTACTTTTTCTTCAGATTCGGGGGTAAAACATATTAGATTTGAGTCGAGGAACCCGCTCATACCGAAATGAAAGTGTCAATGACACTGAAGCTCAACTTGGATAGGCTCTATTGTCAAATGTTACAGTTAATGGAGCGATAGGGAGTGCATGCAGACCATTAATTGGCATGTCTATGTAATACTAAAAGCCCAACAGATTTTGTCATACAAAGAGTAAAATACAAGATGGACACTGGCAGCCATGTTTTTAAAATAATTCGGAAAAGTGGTAAGCTCCCGTCTAGAGGACACTCCGAAGATCCATATGAAGTTTGGTGATGATCGGACGAGAGATGTTACCTGTAGTGTGTGCTAAATATCTAGTCATACAAAGAGTAAAATCCAAGATGGCCACTGGTGGCCATGATTTTAACAGAATTCAGAACAAAATGTAAGTTCCATCTAGGGGCCACCCCGGGGATCCATATAAAGTCTGGTAACGATCGGATGAGGGATGTGGCCTGTAGGGTATGCCAAAGGATTTAGTGATACAAAGAGTAAAATCACACATAATTGTGTAAGAACGTAGAGCATGCGCATTGCGGTGCCTTCAGTTTCATAGTCTGCTATACATGACGGCCATATTGTTTGAGTATATTTTTTGGAATACAATCTACAGCGATCGTAGACAAGGAATGTAAGTTCAGAATTTCGACTTGTGGGTATAGTATTAATGATATATGAGGATTTATTTATTAAAACTTTCATGGCGAATACTGCCCTTAGACTCATTTATATGATTGTTGTAATACAGTTATACTAATATTATGCAACCACGCCACGACCCTCTCAAAAACAAAACTCTCACATCACAGAGCAAATTATTACGTATCATTGTACGCCATGAAAGTTTTAACATATAAATCTCCATATGTCATCAATACTATATACCCACAGTTCGGAATACTGAACTTACATTCTTGTCTACGATCTGTATGTGTAAGAATCTACACAAAATGTGTACGGGATATATGTTGATTTTATGCTCACCAGTGTGTATAAATGTGTAGAAATTGACCCATTTACTTTACGTACATAAAACTACGCATATACTACACAAATATGTTTAAGATAAAAAATGAATAATGATTGTGTAGCAAGTCTACACATTGTGTGTAGAAAACCTACACATTAGTCATAAGAGTGTAGGTTGTGATATTGGACTCAAAACTGAAATCCAAGATGGCCAACGACAACATAATTCAGAAATGAAAGTGTCAATGACACTGAAGCTCAACTTGGATATGAGCTATTGCCAAATGTTACAGTTAATGGAGGGAATGAAGAAAGTTGGTATGTCTATGTAATACTAAACACCCAACAGATTTAGTCATACAAAGAGTAAAATACAATATGGCTGCTGGCAGCCATGTTTTTAACAGAATTCAGAAAAATGGTAAGCTCCCATCTAGAGGTCACCCCGAAGATCCACATGAAGTTTGGTGTTAATCGGATGATAGATGTGACCTGTAGAGTGTGCTAAAGGATTTAGTCATTTTAAGAGTAAAATCCAAGATGGCTGCTGGCAGCCATGTTTTTTTAACAGAATTCAGGGGAAAAAAGAATATATGTATGATGGGAGTTTAAAAAATGTATAAAAAACAGAATGAGCTTGCAAACAGAAACCCCTCTTTAGATATTATAACCAAATAAGTGTATTTATTATTAGTAATTAACTCCACCCCAACCAGCTCTCATTAAAAGAGTTAGGCAACTCAAGAATACTTTAATCTACACTTTGTTTATTTATCAGTTTATGTACTTGATTGTATACAATCATGTAAATGTCATTTGTTTTGTCTTCTATATGTATTGGTGATATAGAGAGTAATCAATTGGTTCCGAGAATTACGTTATATAATTCACGAGATGCGAGAGACGTGGGTAGGAAACGAATTCTCTGAACTAATTGATTAATCTATTTATTACACTTTCAGCATCAATTTGGTTCGCCAAATATGATTGAACACCCAGAATTAATGCATGAAAGTCCTGATGCGGAGAAAGATCAATCATCGGAAATTCAGTCCATATCATTAAGCGACGTAACGTCAATGACGTCACAAGAAATGACAATTCACTAGTGACATTACCATTTTTAATTAATGGCGTTTTCAATGTATAAAATACTATAAATGGATTATATATCTAATAAACAATTTGATTATGAATTTTAATTTTTATCATAACAAACAAAATACAGTGACATTCATGTACACATGGAATGTGTATTTCCCGTGATTGGCGTTAGTCGCCGGAATGCGCGGGAACTCTCAGTTTGTAACCTGCCAATTTTATTGTTCATTTATTGGATCGTTTCAGTGAATCCAGTGTGTTCGATTTCTCTGTCACCTGGTAGGATACCCGAGAATGCAGCGATTGGGTCATATGTTGGAGTTGTGTCTAACCCATTGAATCCGACCGGAGATTACTCCTACACCGTCCTCCAAAAATCGACTTACTTGATAGCAACTTCGAATAATAATGGTAATGTGATTACGTGAATTAACTGCAGGGACGACAAATGGCGACAATCTAAGCTTTTTATGACATTTATGTTTCCATATTTGCCTACATGCTGGACGTATATGCCTACATGTATCTGAATGTCAAAACATAGTGCACAGTGACTTTTCCCGCTATAGACTATAGCGAGACATTAGAGAGATTACATTTCTTGCGAATTGTGCTCATAGTGTAGGGTTTTTACATACTACTGGATATTCGTAAACTGGATGGTCGAGGGCGTAGCCCGAGACTATTTAGTTTACGATTGTCCAGTAGCGTGTCCACTAACCAACTTAAAACACACTTTTATAATATACAAGGAGAAATTACATTGATACAGATGAAATATTCCGATAAATGAGATGTTAACCCTTTACCCAACAGAAGGGCCCTGTGCCAATGCATTCTCTTATATATGCGAGTCGACCATAGGTCGCCTCTCATATATAAGAGAATGCATTGGCTTAACACATTAAAAATTATAAAATTGTTAAAGAATGTAAGAAAAAATGGTAAAAAAAGATTTTTTTAGGCTAATGCATTCTCTTATATATGCGAGGCGACCTATGGTCGACTCGCATATATAAGAGAATGCATTGGCACTGTAACTATCACAATGTGGTCAAGGAGCCGGTTCCAATGATATCCATATTTGTATGGTTCTATTGAGACAGACCGAAGATATTTTTCCGCCAAGGAGAAGCCCTTCAACTGAACTATATGGATTATTATCCTCGGCCTTGTGTTATCAGGAGGGTTAAAATTTATTGTCCGTTTATTAGCCTACTCCGGTCAATCAGCGACTCCGGTCAATCAGCACTCGGATTAGCTCACGCATGAATGCGTCCCGTGCAAATCCCGCGCTCTTAACAATTCATCTAGCCAGTTTTATTTCTCTCCTTGGACCTATCAGACGTGGTTGTAACTAAAGGAAGTATTTCTCTATTGCGAGTTTATCAACTCAATATTTATTGTTGATAACAAACTTGCAATTTATCCGTTGCTTACCCGGTCGTTTAATATTTTTAAGTTCGCGCAGAAACTCTTCGTTTCATAGTATGCGCAACGCTATTTCTAAATATTCCGTGTTTTTATCGACCCATTTTATCTCGAAAATTTTTGGAATTGGAATCGACAAAATCACGTTGTGAACTTCGCCATTGATGGCCATTTTGACAATGACTACAGACGCACATCGTTTACTTGTAGCGAACCTATATTGCATTATTGTGCAACATATACGGGTGGCATGAATCGTCCGACGGTATGCGAAGTCTCCTAATTTCGTGCTAACTATATTTCATGATGCCGACTTCTTGCTACGTTCATTTCATGTACACTACCTAATCGTATATGCAACAGCTCTGTTAGTGCGCAGAAAGTTGGCCAGGACAGAAATGTCTCCTTTGGCGATAATTTACATGTATTAATAAACAAGATAGAACTTGTAATCCAATGAAATTTCTTTTGCCTCAACTAATTGTAAGTTGAAGTTGAGCGACTGGAACTTAACCGACATTTGGTAAATGATTATCACAGAACATCATTGTACATATACAACATGTCGTTATAATTAATTGTGCTTACCGATTAATTTTTGCATATCTTAGCTAGCCCGAATGTATTACTATTCACATGAGGGCTCGTATTTGGATACTTGGAACGTCGCAAACGTTACATCGACTTCAAGATATTTATTTGAAATTCTGACTCTGTTCTTGCGATTCCATTTCCTTTCCCTCATTGTATTATCGGAACAATCGTTGGAAATAATGAGATTATGTTTGTTATAACATATAGTATTATATGACCTGTGTTCAAATAATGCTGGGTCTCTTGAATAGTCTCTTTCTTTACATGTCTGTCCAGTATTACTGACAGTGTCCGCTTGCTACAAATCGTGCAACTGGTTTGATTGGGGACTAGGATTATCTGACACAAGATTGGGCACCAAGGATTTTCATTTCAAGTTCCAGGACTCAAAATACATTTCATTTTGCGAGAATCAAATGCTGAATCATGTCAGTCATGAGGCACTGAAAATTGTCAAGTTTTGTGAGAATCATTACGGGAATCGATTCGGTGATTCTCGTCGAATCTTGAAGCCTGAGTTCCCATTGTCGAATGGCGATCTCCATCAATTCATATCGGTACTCTGTCGTTATTTCGGCGACAATTGTGTCTGTTTCTTTGCAATCACTCAATGTATTTTGCAGAATGGGCTTCCCTGTTCCATGACTGCACAGATATGCAAATGCAGTAGCCTGAACCTTCAGCTATAGTTTGCTTAAATATCCAAGGATACTTCCGTCCGTGGTCAGATCTCTTTGGAGAAATTTTGGATGCGAGCCTTTGGCTGGCCTACTTGTGGCATGTCACCATATCTGTGTGACCTAGCATTGTCGCAGTGTTGAAATGATTCATTGGCTAGCCAGTGTCTCAATAAATTTTCAGTCAATCAATGTTTATACTTTTGATGATTTTGATGTTTGACATTTCCACGTGTTCACTGTAACAAATAGACTACATCTGAACTGTTATCCTCAGATATTAGTGTTTGTAGATACATTCAAATTACGAATTTAAATGATACAAAATGGTGAGTTTTAAAAACATGTATGGCCAGCCATAATTGTTCCATACTAGTACAAGGGTATCAGTGCCTCAAAGGCTCAATGACATACGAACTGACTATATCAATATGGCGTAAATTTTCACTGATACCGACATACTTCTGCGCTTTCAATTCGTGAATAGTCAAGGTGAACTACTATGCATTTATATTGTCATGTGCCCCCGATGCACTGTCAATAGCCTTTCCAACAGAGTCCATCACTTGGCTCTCTACCTTCTATTTCCACATATAGAAAAGATCAAATGTCAAATAGCCTTCACTCACGTATTAAGCACAGTTACAGGAAATGCATTTATATTGCGCAGGGCCGCTGCCACTATAATTTCCATCAGAGACCAACACATGGCTCTTTTCCTTCTATTGCCTCATATCCAATTGATTATCGGGCAAATAACAGAAAGGACAGCATTTGTATTGTCACACATATAAAGTGCAGTTACATGAACAGCGTTTCTATTTATATTGCGCACGACCACTGCAGGCCTGCGTATTGGAGGCGAACGACGGTTCGGTTCACCTGGAGGTTGTGAAATCTAGGTCGCGTCAAAGTTGTATGTGGCTCTCGTGATACTGAATATAACAGTTTGTGTAACCTATGGGTACCTAAGCACAACCAGACAACCAACAAATACGTTACGGCTTCCGATTTATTTTGCATTCGGCAGGCCTGCCAGTGCCAATTTCAGAAGAGTCCAAAACATGGCTCTTCTCCTTCTATTACTACATATCCATATGATTATCTGGTAAATAGAAAACCTATATGAATAACACAAATGAAAGCATTTGTATCATCACACATATAAAGCGCCGTTCCGCAAGAAGCCTTTATATTGTGCATGACCACTGCCCAGTACCAGTGACTGGCGGGGTGCTACCATCGTTGATTTGGAAAACAAATCTTCAAGGGCGAATGCCACAGCTCCTGAGCCTTAGGGTGGGGAAGACTCATCATGTGCCACTAACAGCGCACCAGCCAACCAGACTTCAGTTCTTCCCAGATTTAACCGCAGCTCGAGCTCTCATTTGCTCTCGCAATTCAGAAGACGGATGTACTTGCGCCTGTATAATCATCAGTTGTGTTTTCTCAAATTCAATGTCATTGTGGGATAGACCTCAAAACATGCATGTTCCATGGCACTTTCACATTCCCATAATTTAACTGCGATGGGAACGATTTTATATATACCTTCCAATAGTTTAATATTGAATCAATGATTACTATGACCATGCACATTCTGTCAAGAGGGAACAGTGCACAGTTTAATATTCGTGAATTAGAAAATTACAATTGCATATGGCTGCATGAACAATTGCTCCTGTCTCCTGGGAAGGACTGAGACTTCTGACTCTTCCCCACGGTCCGTGGCCCACTCCATTACGAGAGTGGGTCTTGTCCCCCTGGATTCATACTCCCTCGGGATATTCCAGGCCTGCTCCACCATCTGCAGACTGTCCGTAAGTGTATAAAACGTTCTCCTCACCGTAAGCAAGGACACCCGCTATGTTCTTGCACAGGAGAAATCGGATCTCATCGTCCTCTTCGCCGAGAAAAGACAGTATCTTACCTGCGGTTTAATTTCTAGCAGGTAAGATCACGTGGCCATAGTAAATAACGGAATTTACCTTATTAACCTTGTTTTGCAATAACTAACAAATGTTTGTATATTATGCTTGCTAATAACTAACAGAATGTCTTGTCTTGCTTATAGTCGAACGAGATTCGACTTTGATGGCCGTACGGGTTGCTCAGGACTATACGCGATATTGTCATAGTTGGTTGAGGGCCCATTGGTCCATGGTTTTACATTTTGAGCAAACGTACCAGTCTTAACTCGGGCAGGAACCATTCGGTCCCCCCTGGTCATGCTGCAAGCCCCGTCTTCTGCAGACCGTGGGAGGCAGGGTACCGTCCTCCGGAGATTCGGGCAACCAATCCTCCAGGACACAAGCACCCGCGCCTTTGGCGACTGTTCTGGGTGGGGAAGCCTCGTTGTCCCGTGCCGCACAAAGCGCACCAGCCAACTGGCCTTCTGACGCTTCCCCACGGCGCCGTGGCCCACTCCATTACGAGGGTCGGTCTTGTCCCCCCGGAAACGTCATCCCAAGTGATACGTCCAGGCCTGCTCCTCTGCCGTCAGGGGATCCTAGTGGTATGTCATCAACGTTTATGTCAGCGTTTCAGGACCACCTGCATTTGGGAGATTCGGTGGGGGGCTTTCCCTGGTCAAATGGATCCTTTCAATTTCCTTTTTTCCGCCATTTTGGCCTTGGGGTGGGAAATAACACCTTAAAATCTAACTGCGAGCGCAATTGTTCCTCGTTCGAGCCATTCCCAGTGTGGGCTTCCCTCTAGTACCTTACCTCAACCTGATGCAGGCTGTTCTGTTGCTGGCGTCGATCCTGACATGCTTTCTAGTTTCTATAATTCTCCTGGCGTCTGATGGCTTTGACGACGATGAGCAAGGATCTCGGGCCGACGGTGGTTCCCACTGTCGGTCAAGGATTCTGTCGTTAATAGGGAACTCGCTTTGCGTACGGACACGACACGGGTCGATCTCTTGTAAAAACTTCATTACAGGATATGTGTCAAATCTTGTTACAATGAATTACACAAACTTTGCACAACTGTACCAGTCCTCGGGCTGTACCAGTTCGCGCCCCCTGGTCCTGCATCAGCAGACCGTGGCAGGCAGAGTGCCGTTCTCTGAGATTCGGGCAACCAATCCTCCGGGACAATAGCACCCGAGCCTTTGGAGGCTGTTCTGTGTGAGGAAGACTCGCTGTCGCGTACCGTCTATAGCGCTTTCTATTTGGGAAGATATAAATAGTAAATACCGCCATCACTCTCATCGCAGGACACGAGAGAAAAGCAGCAGCAGAAGAAGTCTCTACTGCTCGGTTTCTACTAGTAGCTGGCACGTATGGTATGGCACTGCCTGGGATGTTTATTCCAAAAGACAAGGGGGGGAGGTACAAGCTTGAGCAATGCTGGAATCTGAATTTATGAGCTCTTTCACATAACATATCAAAACTGATTCATGACTAAATCACATTTACATGAAATCTGTTTGGAAGAGTACATTCCCGTCAAACTGGAATATTAAATTTATTGCTCGTTGCCTCCTCCTGGGCTTGCATTCTAATCCATATAGTTCAGTTGAAGGGCTTCTCCTTGGCGGAAAAAGATAATTTTTAAAATTAAAATTAGTTTTTCCTCAAGGGAAGCCCGAAACTGAACTATCATAGATCCCTCCCATGGCGGTGCCATTCCCAACCCCGCGACTCGCAAATCTTATTATTAAAAGTCGGAAATAAAACTGGCTAGATGAATTGTTAAGAGCGCGGGATTTGCACAGGACGCATTCATGCGTGAGCTAATCCGAGCGCTGATTGACCGGAGTCGCTGATTGACCGGAGTAGGCTAATAAACGGACAATAAATTTTAACCCTCTTGATAACACAAGGCCGAGGATAATAATCCATATAGTTCAGTTTCGGGCTTCCCTTGAGGAAAAACTAATTTTAATTTTAAAAATTATCTTTTAGGCTGTTGAAGCTTTATTTGGGCGTTTTTGGCCGGTTTGTTGGGTAAAGGGTTAAGGGACGTTTTTCTGGCTCGTGTGAGTGGAAATTACAGGTGTATTTTGTCACGGTAAAAATAATTGTCCAGGCATATACAGCTGTCCAGTACATGACATGACATGACATGACATGACCATTCTAGATTACGAATGTCGACTTGTGGTATAAAGCATAGTATTAAATGCCCATTCGGAGAAATAGAAAGTCGAGGTAATACAAAGGAGCTGTGTTTTAAGTGTGCATCCGTGGTATCTGTGAATAACATGTACGTATATATTCCCCTGTATCATGTATGTTGATGGGCCTAGATGTCGATGTTACTTGTAATTCATATGAACGAAGAAAGTTTCAACAAAACAGAGAGAAAGCAATGCATATGTTGAATTATTGACCTGAAGCTGTTTCATATGCCTCCACAATTATACTTATAGGCAAGCGCCACATTACTTTAATCCAGCACAGCATTTTGCTTGTAGCTTTCTCAGCTAGCCCCAAGACACAATGGTCGTTTTGGACATATATAAATGCTCTTTACGAAAGAGCAACAAATGAACAACTAAAAAGAGTCTCTTGTCGACTCAACATAATATTCATGCACAATCACAACATTAGCACAATGTTGTTTAATAAAGAGGTATATTTATTCGATACATTTGCTTGAAAACTGTACATAAATTACTCAACAACGACAATTTGTATTTTCGCATTCTGACTAATCTGCCATCCATAACATTACTTTGTACTCAATAGACTTTCAAATAATGGAAATCTGGTTACCTTATTCTACGACTCAGATACTGTAGAAACCAACAACAACATTTGAGTACAGTATATCCCTTTAACATGTATATACATGTAGCTGAACTCGCACAAGTCAGTCGCTTGTAAACAGAAGCATGATATACGACGTTAGAGTTACAATCACACACACATGCACATACATGTAAGTTATATCTCTCTAATTATGGTAACAAACGTTACACATACACGAAACTGAACAGAGATAATAACTGTATATTTTATACTTGCAGGGACAATCATGACAAAGACTACCCTACTGTTGAGTACACACCCGGAGGAAGATTATATATTTACGGTCAGGATATCAGATACTTGTGGGAACAGTGGAATTTGCATGACTACTCTAAAAGTTGATTTTGTGAATGAGGTTCGTAAAATTGTTATTGCTTTGAGGGTATAGTCCCTAGCGCCTTTGCTCTCATTGAGGTCCCAACCAGTGCAGTACACAGTCTCCCTTCACCTTGTACTCCAGCAAAAGGTGCTGGTACACATATCATGTATCAGAGGGAACCCACCAGAGCAAGCCTGCAAATAGCGTGTCTGTCATTTGCAGAATGAGGCCCCCAGAGGGTGAATTTAGTGATGCTAGCCCTCAACTGCTATGGTAGATCTAGAATCAGATTGAAGTTCCCCAGTTGAAGTTGGTGATGATCACCCATTGGGCACCTCCATTATGGATTTTACCTTCTGCAAATTAGGGGATATAGAAACTTCCCAGATGGAAAAACGTAACTAAAAACAATGTTAATTTGATACTATAGATACTTCCCAGAATATGAGGCCTAAGCAGAATGAGGTCTCCAGAGGGTGAATTTGGTGATGCTAGCCCACTGCGGGATAGCATCACTAAATTCACCCTCTGGGGACCTCATTCTGCAAATGACAGACACGCTATTTGCAGGCTTGCACCAGAGAAATGCCTGACAACTTGTGTGTGACTGCCTCACACTGAACCGGGGAATTTGGTGGCGCATGTTGACTGATGCACTAAGATATTATAAAGGAGCCAATATGGATTTAGGAAGAATCATTCCACAAATCTAGTATTGACTGACCTCATAGAAAACATAACTGGTGCCCTAGACAATCGTGAGCACACAATTGGGGTGTTTCTCGATTTGTCTAAGGAATTTGATATGATTAATCACACTATAATGCTAATAAAAACTAGAGAACTTTGGATGTCGTGGGGTTGCATTGAACTGGTTTCATTATTATCTTACCCATAGAAAACAATGATGGCCACATATCAGAACTCAATGAAATTACATGTGGTGTCCCAGATGGCTCTATCTATTCTACATGAATGACCTACCTAGTGTATGTGAAGATGTCAAACTGATTCTATTTGCTGATGACGCAACAAACAAACTGTCTTTGAACATTGATAAAACAAATTATACGCTCTTCACTAACTGAGGTATTACCAATACTAAATAAAATGACAAGAACATCAATGGAGTGATGAATACCAAATGTGTACAGTAATTGTATTCTCGGCCATCTTGCTGCTAGCGTCCTTTCTTCTTGTGTGTATCTGTTTTAGTCGTTCTCTGGAGAAAGCTTGGACGTCGTAATGACTTGGAAACTCGCTGCAGTATTTATATAGATCCCTACTTCGGTGTGCCTCAGGCTGGTTTCTTACAAGTGACTCGCGAAGTGATACGAGTTCAGTCAAATGGTACAATCTTCATGATTCTATCTGTTGATATGTACCAGGTGGTCAGCTTGTGTTCCGTTTGTCCATGTTATTTCGCCGACCTGCCTCAAGCGTTGTGTTGAGAGTCCAACTCCGTGCTCCTATCGAAAGATTCTATCTATAGATTGTTCGGCTCTGTCGTCTTCAGTGTGTATTACTAATGTATGGTTCTGTACTTTGCTTGTCAGGGGTGCCGTGGGTTATTTGTCTGCTCCCCTATATTGGCGATTCTGTCCATGGGTTCCATCTCTGTATATTGGCACATTTGGTGTGGTGACTCGGGGTACCCTGACAGGTATTAGTTTTTCAAAAAAAATTATATAAATAATTTAATTAAATAAAACAAAACAAATAAGCTTACTATGGGCTTATTTCAACACCAGATGTATGCTCTTTATATATGTGTTTTCACTGTGGCCCGTGCCATCCAACTGAATAACTGGTATAAGTCCACTATGGGTTTATTCCAGAACCAAATAAGTCCAATATGAACCAATGTCAATATTTAGGTCCATTATGAACCAATGTCAATATTTAGGTCCAATATGAACCTATTTGCATGAGGATATACTTAAATAGCATAATAAGTATTATCTATATATATAAAAGAGTAGGGCCTTCTGTCTGTCATGTGCACAAAGCACACACAGGGGTCACATGCCCTAATGCACAAAGGAGCCGCATTTTCATTTTTTTTAGGGCCGATTTTACAGACCGTAAATTCTCCCTGGCATTGAAAGGGTTAAAGGACAATAAATCTTGTATCCCCCATGTATAATATGTATTTGCCTGGAAAAGTTTCACAATGTATAGTCAATGTTGAATACCACGGATAGAAATATATGTTTTGTATTTGGCCGCATAAAATGTCTTTGCCAGGGACCAGCCTCGACCTGATTTTCAGGGTGAAGTGACTTCTCCCTGTCACAAAAATAAGGCGAAGTGGGCGTTCTCCAGGGCGAAGTCCATTGGCAAATTTGAAATCGGCCCGCAAGTGCTGTAGTTACCTATATAACGAAAATAGGACATATGTAATATTTAAATTAAAATGATGAAGCAATGGTTCAAATGTGGAAACTTTATGTTCAAATCATCACTCTAATAACTATGAATAATGTCCAAACATAATTGTGAGAGAATGGTAGCATTTTATATAATAATTTTGGAAGAACAGCATTTTTACAACCGCTTATGAATACAAAAAAAATATTCGCGAATTTTCTGGAAGTTCAACTTAAGGCTTTTTTAAATTTTCCGTCTGTGTCGTTCTCTCGAACAGAGCGGGGTGCTTCTGCTGGACATGCAGCCTAAGGTGTGTTGTTGTACCCGTGGGTTGAACAGACAAAAGCGTGGTGCAGTGCTTACACGCATATTTGTTCTCGCCTTTTAATAAATTGAACAGGCAACGAAACTCAGCCATTTTGGTTTTGTATTATTTTGTAAACACGTGCCTCAGGAATTCCCAATTACGTCACTTCAATAGTTATTACGACATTACCTACTTTGGTTCTATTTATAGATAATTGGTCGACGCGGCGATTTGTTTGATCTCGATGTCTCGAGCCGCACGATTATTTCTTTGTTTATAGGGCATAACAATTGGGTTGTTTTCGTCGGGTTATGACAGTTGAATGAGTTGATTGCCTATATATGATGTCTGATCATGAATGATTTGAAAATACTCGAATCGGACAGTCGAATCGAATCGAATCAGGACGACCGATTCGCGAATCGAATCGAATCTCGAAGCTTCGCAGGGGCCTAAAATCAGCTTTGTCCAAATATTTTCCCTGGAGTTGTGTGCCTTCTTAGCAGAAGTTTGGTTTGACTGACGAAACACTCGATAAAAGCCATCTCAGATGTTAAGGTTGCGTTTCATTTTCTACCCTTTTTTTGGTTTCTGCAATCATTCGAACAAATATGAACCAATTTGAATATTTTTTTCTGTACAAGCTTCTTGCGACACCATATCGATATTATTAATCCAAATTTTTCTTTAAAGTTAAAAATCTTTTTTGTTGGGTTTACGGATAATGCGGGTTGAATTTGCCACGATGGGGGTATGCTAGCACGCGAGTGCACACCTCCTGTTTTATATAGGACAAAAACATTTTATTTTGACGAATTGGATGATACAGTCCTTAACCAGTGCAGTGCAGCGCACAGTGAGAGCAAAAGCGCTAGTGACTATACTCTCAAATATCGCAACAATGACAATTTTTCAAATGTGTAACTATTTCGTTTGTCAATTGTGACGTGGCTATTGTTTATATGTTACGACATGTATATATACAATTAATGCCTGTTTTGGAGTAATGGCCTTCCGTTTGGGGTCGAATGTGCTCACACATATTGTCGTTTATAGTGCATTTTATGCAACTCTGTGGGCTTATGTACTTGAAGGTTCTCCATGTTTAACTAGTTGGCGGCATATCTCCATTTTCATTACAGTCCATGAATTCAATCGTGTTTATTTACCTGGTATGCACGTGAAGCATAACTGTTGGTTACCGTTGTTTTAGTTAATGAGACCTTTCAGATGAATGGCAACAAGGCCATATTTCCAACTAAATCCTGAAAAATGACCCATAATTCTGCTGTGGTTAAGGAGTCGATTATTTAGGGCATTACTGTACCTAAAATCACAAACAAAAGCTTATTCTCTAACCCTTACCTAAATTAATGGGGTTATGATTTATTTATCGGCAGCCTCTGGTGTTATCATCAGTTAGTCCGGACACCACAACAATTGACGAGTGCGTTAAGACTAAAACAGCGCTCGACAAGATCTGTACAACCGATCCAAATCAACCAGATCCAGGGGACATACCTTCGTGCAGTTTATATGCATCTGAGAGCATATTCAGCCTCGCTGTGGACGGAGGAAACAATAAATGTATGTATGGTGTAGGGTCCTGCGAATTGGATATTTTGATCGAATCGAATTCACGAAATCGAATCGAATATTGAATCGAATATCGAATCGAATATCGAATCGAATCATATATGTGTGTTGCATTCTCAATTAGGTATGTTTTGTCAACGATTAGATTATTTGTGAAACGTTCTATGAACTACATGCATGAAGTTCCATCAGAACTTATGTGGCGATAAACCGTCGTTTGATATACTATTAACTTCAATTTATAATTGTTAAGAAAACAAAGCAGATTAAAACGTCCATGCGGCCATCACAACGATTAATATATTACCACTAAACGGATTATCAAACTAAAATCACACGAAAGTTCTACAGTTTGCATGTACATGCAAAATTGCAAATCGGCATTCTGAAACACCCGTTGTTATAAACTTGAAGACGCAACAACAGTCGCAGTGTAGCCTCTTCATGTATTGGTTGATGCTTCTTGAACAGATGATTCAATAGATGGGTCATTGTCCCAGATGCTTGCGATTTATACACCATGCATGTTGCATTCATCACACGTGCCTGCATCTTTATCATGTTTAAAATAAACATGAATGATGGACGACATTTTGTCCATTGTAAAAGAAAACTCTGAAACTGAAGTCAACTTCAAAAGAGAACAGTGCCAAAATGCACTTTTCGACACTAGGAACATGTGTTGTTTACATTCTCACCCATATTACATAACGCGGAATCGAATAGACGATGGATAACGCTATCGGTAGCCCGGTCTCATAGCTATTATAATTTACCGCGTCGTCGGTCCATTGGCTATCTGCTAGCTTTTGCTACCATTTTAAAGCTATATAATTCAGACGTATTTAGTCGTCCTATCGTGGCTAATTGTTGGCTATGTACAATAAGAATTATAATGTGCATAAATACATAATTTTCTGGAATTAAATTAGGGGTGCCACGATTAATCGTATAATCGATGAACCGTTGATAAAGCCGATAATCGATTACCATTGCCATAGTCGATTAATCTGCGTTATTTATTTCAGACGTTGGAAAATGCCGGGTATTATTGAATACGGTGTTTCTTTTACACAGTTTAATCTACAACAGAAGGGTTAACAACATCAATTTAATCAAAGAGATTCCGACAACATGAGTACTACTAACTTATGTTGCAAAAACTCGGCAGTTCATTTGATGATGCGACATGGTTACTCTTCGGCCCATTGTATATTCTACAAATCGGTGGCACTGCAGCTTTGAACTTATGGTGACGTCGTTGTATATAAATTTAAACTTGACAGGTGGCACTATGGCTTTGAAATGTGCCGACTGTCACCTTAGATGTTACTAATACAGGTTATCGTGTATCATACTTAACTTGTTCTAAGTCCTGTAATTTGCGGGTGGGGGCACACGTTTGTGATTGTTAACCACGCACTGGATGTTTGATGAAACTTATAGTTTCTAACTTTCCTACTTTTATATTGTTTGTATGTTTGGCTATTCATAACTGAAATCAATCGCAACGTTCGTTCAAATGAACTCACAAATATTATAATCATAACATCGCCGAGAACTGTGGTGGTATTCAATACATTGTGTTCATTAGTCATTAACAGTGGTTTATGATGCACTTTATTAATGTAAAAAATTACATCAGCCGATGCCACAATCAGCGACAGTGCATTTAACCAGCCCCCAGCCAATAGGCCATATTACGGAAATCTTCCACTGAAGTTATTAGGTACGATTAATCGATTATAGTCGATTATTGACAACCGATTATCGATTATCAAAATCAATAATCGTGGCACCTCTAAATTAAATGCCACAAACAGCTAAGATCGACATATGTACTTGTCCTGAAACAGCCTACTTTTCCGTCATAGTATATTCGAAATTTCGAGTTGGCAATTTCGACTCGAATTCGAATCGAATTTGACTTTCGAATCGAATCTCGAATCGAATATCGAATATTCGCAGGAGCCTAGTATGGTGTTCCTTATATATTACACACTAGATCATACCATAAATCTCTACTCTGGCTACACCCATAGAGATCATGTTCCACCGGTTTAAAATCTAGGCATTTTTTAGAAGATCTCACGGGCGAAAAAAAAAATGCTGGTAATCGCAGATCTGGAAATTGTTATCAAATCCACCAACACATAGACTATATTATCATTAAACAGCTAGGTCAGGGAAAACCCAAACTCGATGTACTAAACCTTGATTTGTGTAAAAACCTCGATCGAGGTTCTTCCATTGGTCAAAATACTCACCCATGACATAAAGGGAAACACTCTAAACCAAAAATGATACTAATGGAAGTAATATAATATGGAGTATTTCATCTTACAGGCGAGTCCATGTAACTGATCACATGATCTTGAACAGAACCTCGATTGGGGTTTTGTACTTAATCCGAGGTTTAATACCTCAATTTCAGGATTTCCCTGACCTGTTAAAGTAAAGGTATGTATTTTTATCATCGGTGATTAAAAATTCTAACAACTGTGCTGATATTATAATGTCTTAGTCAATACCTGTACTAGTACTATAATAGCTTATGTCACTGCTGATGAAGAAGGTGCAAGCCCAATATTGAATGATATGCGTGACTTTTGTAGGGGGTTTCGTCATAAACTTTGAATTGTTTACCCGGGGAAAATTCCTGATTGCAAGTGACATCTAGAGCGTTTGTCACATTCTAGAATTATCGTTATCCTTTTATCTAGAAAGAGTGGGAGTTTTTTTTTTTTTATCTCCCGCCTGATTATCACATCCATGTATTATCAGATCTTAAAGAAGTTTGGTGTGGATGTTTACCCTCGGTGTGCTTGCATATGACATCGTTCGCCTTTCCCGTTCTGAATTGTCCTTTTTATACGCCCTTTTGAAAAAAAGGCCGTATTATAGTATTGGTCCGTCCGTCCGGGCGTCCGTCCGTTAACCTGTTGTCCGGATGATAACTTTAGTTAGAGTGAACCAAAATTAGTAAAATTTGGTATGTGGGTTTATTAGCCGAAAAGTAAGTTCAAGTTCGAATTTGGGTTCCGCCCGCCAATATTCACTGGAGTTATGCCCCTTATTTAACGTTTTTTAACTTAGAAAATCCTTGAAATTTGTTGTCCGGATGATAACTTTAGTATAGTTTATCGGAATGAATCCAAATTTGGTATATTACTTTCTCCCACCAAAACACAGGTCAAGTTCGAACTTGGGTTCTGTCCGACCATTTTTGGCAGAGTTATGCCCCTTTTTCGACTCTGAAAATTCAGTTTGTTATGTTTTTTGGTTTCCGGATGATAACTCGATTTTGGAATGTTTATATGCAAAACCCGTTTTTTTGTGGATTACATATATCGAAATACAGCTCAAGTCCGAATTTCGTTTTAATCCGATAATTTTTGCGGGAGTTATGGCCCCTTTTTTGACGTAATTTGACTTAGAAAATCCCTGAAATTTGTTGTCCGGATGATAACTTTAGTTAGAGTGAACCGATTTCAATCAAATTTGGTATGTGAGTTTATTAGGAGAAAAGTTATTGCGCTTCAGTGCAATTCGATTGCGCTTCAGCGCAATTAATTTTCCATATATGGCTAAAGCCCCCAGTTAATTAATGAATAAATCCAATAGAAAAATATTATTCCCAGATAAAAACAAGAGCTACGCTGGGCGTGCAATATACGCCCTCTCTTGGGTCGGCGGAAACTGATAAAAAAGGGGCATAACTCTGGTAAAAATTGGCGGACGGAACTCAAATTTGAACTTGACCTGTGTTTTGGTGGGAGAAAGTAATACACCAAATTATCATTGAATCCGATAAGCTCTAGTAAAGTTATCATGCGGACAACAAATTTCAGGGATTTTCTAAGTCAAATTACGTCAAATAAGGGGCCAAATTTTGCGCTGAAGCGTAATTATTAATAAATGTGAATTTGGCCTCCCATATGTCCATCCGCAATAGGTTTTTCAATTGAATTAAATTCTTTAATCTCATTAAACCAATATTTATACGGTATATGAAATACAAATACATGACAAAAGCACATTTAACAGGTATATAATTATATAATAGTGCAATATTAATATATATATTGAAGGCACATCCAGAACTTATATCATGAAACCATTAAGTGGAAGATAAATAATTATAATAATATTGTTTTAATTTGTCGATGTGGTGTGTTCTAAATTATTGCATGAACATGTATATTAGTACAGCTACATGTAGTTATATTATAGCACTCATGAGGCCCCCACCCCCCTTTTCGTACGCCGTATTCCGGCCCCTCTGTTAGGAGGTATTCAGTATTCCAAAAATACCGGTATTCGTACACCGACCTTCGACACCTTCCAAAAAATGATCATAATAATAATATAAATGCGATTTTTGTCACAATAAATTCACGGGTTGACCTACAGATCGTCGATCATCGTCATTTTAGATCATTTTAGATGTAGACACTGCGGGATGACCGGCGTTCGTACAGCAATAGAAAATTTATCCGGAAAATTCCATATGGCTGTTAACTGGTATTCCGTATTCCACCCTCTGTGTTAAGTGGTATTCCGTATTCCAGGGGGGGTGGGGGCCTCACTCATGTCAGTGCAATATTTGGGTTGCATGAAAATATCGAGCAAAATGATCATTGTGCAAAAAGATAAAGACCAAGTCTGAGTGAGTGGAATCGTGCACTTTACTATATACAAACTATCAATTTATTTATACCCTCGTGTCATTCACACAGGAATTATGTCATTGCGACATGCATAATATACAACTAAAAATGTTGACTTGAGACAATGAGGCACATGATATATGTACTCATTTCCTGTGCGAGTAATGTGATGTTTTGGACAAAGCTTGACCATAAATAAACTTGGCAGCAGCTCCAAAGTTGTGTAAATAAAAATATATATGGAACTTCGTTTCACTCCACACTTTTATTTTGGCTAATGTATGGTATGAATACCAATTACCTTGACAAACGTTCTTCCTTCCTGCACTCTATCCTGCTACCCTTTCCTATGGATAGGAAAGCAGTTAGTTAATTATTATTTTCATACAACAATAAACCAATCAAAGAACAATAAAATTATAGTAGGGTTGCTTCATCAGGATTAGCTACGTAAACACCACCACACTAAATATTGGTAATCCCTCCAACCATCAATACTATATATAATAGCTATCAGATTAACTGCATCTTAATGGAGTTGTTAACTTTTCCTAAACCATATAAAACACCACTAATATAATTATATTGTAAGAGTTTCCTGAAATGAATGGTATTGATTGACCAATATTTGTCAGCTGTCTTGAGGAATTAAAAAGTAACTTGCCAAAACTTTTGCCAAATGAAAATATTTTTTGCCAAATGTGAATTATTTTTGCCATTGGCAAATTTGGCAAGTGGCAGCGCGAACCCTGTGCCCAGTTCCAATGCTTCAATTCGCCACCATGGGGTATGCTATAGCACACATGGTGTAACCTCTTGTTTCCATTTGTCATATGTTAGTACGCATAGTGAACCATCAATGAAAGAAATTGCTACCACAAAATGAGTGAGAAGCCATTATACAATTATCGCATTGTTTCGAGGTTGACACGAGGAATTATCAACCCGAGGAAGTCAATTCCTCGTCTATACCAAGAAATAATGTGATAACTGTTTTATTATATGAAACGAGCTTTGATTGGACAAGACGTTGTGATATTGAATGTCGCTGGGAAAACTGATCTATTTTCAGGTATGATAATAAGTTATGTTAACCCCCTGAAGTATCTGACGTCTCTCAGAACTGTTATTAACCTGTTGTTTCATTAATGAGGTGAACATCGTTTGATATCTTGATTATGTTTTAACATAGGAATTGGGGAAAGAAACTTACGATCATATAATAATGTTATATTGTGCATGGTTCATTCCATCAACATTACGTCGGGTCTTTACATGTATAATTATGTGCCTAGCATTTTATCATATTGGGGTAAAAGCTATGAAGCAATTATATTTTGTTGATATATGCAATATGGCATATATCGTGTTAAAATGTGCACTACAAATGTGTAGATATTTAGATATTTCTTCCCTGTTTCAATGGCAAGAGAGAAAATAAAAATATAGATTAATCCTTCCATGACTGGAGCTTCCTGAAATTTTGCGAAAACTGTGTGCCAATGCATTCGCTTATATATGTGGGTCTTCAATATGGAGCCTTGCATATATGAGAGAATACATTGGCCTAACATTATTTACCTTGACCTTGTAAGCTAGTGTATTCTCTGCATCGGGGTTAAAAATCGACATCCAGGTATTAAATCTCAATGTACCCCCGATGTTGCCGAAGATAACTAATATTATCCCATAGGAAATGTTCAGATAATAAGTTCAACAAACATAGGTTGTTTTGTATGAACTTATTATCTTAGCATTTACCTCAATAAATAGGACTCCTTCTGTACTTTTATTTATCTGTCATTGGCTTTTATAACACCTTATTAAATATCCCTACGAATCACTAAATATACGGGCGGCCTTCCCTGTGTGTATAGGTTTTAAAATAGTCACATCCATTAAAACCAAGATAGACAGAAAGAATATTATATAATAGACAGACCTTGTTCTTATACATATCATAAATATAACATACATTGCATGTTATTGTCACATGTGTACCCTTGGTGATGTAAACAAACATCAAAAAACGTTATGGAACCGTTTGTTTATAGACAAACACTTGGAACTACTATATTGTTCAATGAAAATGTTCCGTTGCGCTGTAGAATGCATAGATAAAATTAGTGACGCAATAAAAAATCGCATTCAAATCACACCAAATTTTATTTTAATCGACCCATTCTACCCGCTAATCCACGTTACCTGTTGATTGGGAAATGATCATACAGAAAACGTGTACATACAATAATTGTTCTTGCAAAGATATGAATATTTTTCAATCCAGTTAGTATTTTCTCCTAACCTATATATGGTCATACATACCAAAAAAGGAATATTACTATGAGTCGTATTGTGAGTTGTAAGTTGTAGGCACACCAAATTAGGGGTTTTACAACCGACATATAAAGCTCGCGAATCTAAATAAGGAAATGGCGCAATATCGTGATTCTGTTTATAAATAATCTACTGCCCTTTTTGGGAAATACTAAACAACAGTCGACCTGTGTTTCTCAGACACAAAGCGTGTTTTGTGAGTAATTTCACAATCATCATTATGCTGTACTATTGGTATATTCTTGAGGAAATTATCATAATTTGATAATGTTATTTATAAATTATAACATACAACGAAGGCAGCCTGTCCCTTTAACCATTTCAGTGCCAAGTCCGATTTTTGTATCAGAGAATCCATTTAGTACAGAAAGGGTTATACAAATGTTTCATCTCAATTACAGGTTATGATCTGTCTGTTGAGAACCCAACTGGTTTTGACTTTGCCACCAAGCCGATGTACAACGTCACAGTCCGATGCAAGGATCAGTATGACCCAACGTATTACGTATATTCTACTTTCATTCTCAACATTGGAGATAACACGTCACCTACATCTACTGATGGAACGGCTGTCAGTAAGTCATTGCTTTTATTACATTCCTATATGTGATTACCTTGATTTCTCGAGTGGATTTTAACCCTTTACCCAACAGAATGGCCCTGTGCCAATGCATTCTCTTATATATGCGAGTCGACCATAGGTCGCCTCGCATATATAAGAGAATGCATTGGCTTAACACATATTAAAGAAAAAATGGTAAAAAGTGTTAAAAAAAAGTTTTTTTTAGGCCAATGCATTCTCTTATATATGCGAGGCGACCTATGGTCGACTCGCATATATAAGAGAATGCATTGGCACAGGGCATAACTGTAACTATCACAATGTGCTCAATGAGCCGGTTCCAATGATACCCATATTTCCATGGTTTTATTGAGACAGACCGAAGATAATTTAGGCTGTTAGGGCGTTTCTGGGCGTTCTGTTGGGTAAAGGGTTAAACGATAATTTCCCTTGTGAAATATGTCACTTAAACTAGCGTGTTATGTATTCATACGCACCATATTTATGAGTCAGGGATATAATGGCCGTATTATTTCGGATTTTTGGTAAATCAGATGTTCATAGTGGAAAATAATAAACACAATAATCACATGATTGAACTGGTGATATGCAATAATTCATTCCAGACAGGGACTATTTTGTAAAACACCCGAGCGCAATGCGATCTCATGTTTGTACAATGTCCCTGCCTCTCATGAATAATTTACGTCACCAGTTCAATCACGTGATTATACTCTATTTATTACACACTTAGCCGTGATTTATAAGGATTTCTTGGTGAATTAAAAGTGATAATGTCACACCTGTGAATTACGTCACTGGTGAGAGCACGTGCTTTTTGACAGTTCCGACCTAAGCCGGAACTATTTACACTTTCTACGGCTCAAACATGGTTGAAGTTGAACAGAAACGAACTGCCAACGATGATGCCGTAGCAGTTAATAAACCAGTAAAATGAAGAAGAATCTTATCGATTATCACCCCGATGATCCGGACGATGTCATATTCCAGTCAAATGAACTATGAAAAATTCCATGTGAACAATACATTTATCCAGTTCCGAGCTGAATTTCCACGTATTGCTCTACAAGTGTTTGTTTACGTCGATGATTGAAATATCGGTACTTCGAAACTTTATTTTCTACTTTTAGCACGATTTTCAAACATTTCCTGTATGAACCAACATTATTTACACACACCATCAGAATCTTCACAATATCCCATGCTTGTTCGGTCAGAATAAACACAATTATGACAGAAAACATCCTGTAATTTCTGAAACTTTAAAAAATGAATCGCACCAAAGTGAATCAAAATAATGAGGTCAATCGTTATCGTTACATCACAATTATTTAAATTATGTGTCCATCTGCGTAACTGCACGCGCAACTGTACGTTGGGGTTCAAAGTGGGAGTATCAGCTGATCTGGGCTTATTTTGTCACATCTTCTCTTTATAATTAGCAATTTTTAGTGGTTGAAAGTGTGTAATAAACAGAATAATCAATTGGTTTCGATGATTACGTGACATAATTCACTCGGGTAGCCGTTCCTATTGGTAAAACCCTTGTTAGCTCCGCTCACTCGGGGTTTACAGGCCCGACTCCCCTCGTGAATTATATCACGTAATCATCGAAACCAATTGATTACTCTCTATTTATTATATGGTCACTGATAGATTATAGAAAAAAGAGTTGACATATAAAAATTGTATCACCCAATGGGAGGATATGGAAATTCCACTTGCCCACCATCGATGCATGAGTCAGCGTGACCGTGCCACCATCGATGCGTGAGTCAGCATGACCGTGCCACCATCGATGTGTGAGTCAGCGTGACCGTGCCACCATCGATGCGTGACCATGCCATCGATGCGTGAGTCAGCGTGACCGTGCCACCATCGATGCGTGAGTCAGCGTGACTGTGCCACCATCGATGCGTGACCATGCCATCAATGTGTGAGTCAGCGTGACCGTGCCACCATCGATGCGTGAGTCAGCGTGCCACTTTCATGAATTATTGCAAATTACAGAAGATTTAAAACATAATGGCATTAACAATGAATGAATGCTTAATGATTGATTTAATAACTAAATCATGAATTAACATGAAATAAGAAATGTGGAAGAAATATATAGGCCTATACACTATTTACAATATAGTTATCATCATCATCTTCAATTTGTCCTCCTCATCATCATTGACATCATCATCAATTACAACCATGCATTATCATCCTCACCATAATATTTATTATGATAATCATCATCATCATCATCATCTTCATCTTCACCGTCATTATCTTCTTCGATCACCGGATCATCACCCTTGTCAACGTCAACTATAACAAAAACTGTCTTCACTAAAGTATGAGGCATAGTCTACATAATTCACTTGTTTTGGTTAATATACCAATAACATGATTGTGCATTATGGTTTATTAACGGCCCGACATGAATGATTAACAGCCTGAGGGCCTATTAGAGGGTCAACTTCGCCTCAAAATTATGGAATCTTATCGTGCGGAAAAAATACCGTTAATCTACTAAAGAACTCCCTCTAAAGTTGTAATAATTAAAAAGAGCAATGTCAACCTAAATTCAGTATAGTACAAGAGTGTGCAATAAACATAGAACAACACATGTATGTGGGCATCTTAAAGTGATGTGAAAGTTTAAACACTCTGGCAGGGGGATAAAATAGAAATTGAGAATTATTTTGCTCAAAGTGGTTATTTTTTACGAATATTAATTAAAATCGCACATAACACACACCATCATTCTTATATATTAATTACTTGTAATGACTCTCGACATCTGGCGAAATCATTTGTGTTAGTTTATCGCCAATAGTAGCATCCCGAATGCAGATGTAAGTATTTACAAATGAGCATAGTTCTGACAATGTTTTCAATGGAGTTGTATAGTCGATTTCTTTGAAAATGTTGGCAATGTTAATAGAATGCTACATTCCCCAGATTTGAATTTGGGTCAATCTAACAAATTCTGATATACTTATGTCCCTTTTTGACTTACAATTTGCTGATTATTTTGGTGGTCTGGTTTATTTCAGTTGGTTTTCCAGTATAGCATGTTACTTTGGTCACGGGCTTGTGCAACCCGCTGCATTGCCTGCCCATGCACTGCCCCTATGCGCTGTCTCTATATATGTCATGGCACTACACTATTACTACACACCCACACACATTAAATTTAAATATATATATGCTCTCCATTGTAGCTGTTGGCGTGGATACGCAGACTGTAAAAAACTTGAACAATGTATACACAGCTATATTCTCTGATCTGGAAGGAAACACAATAACGACGTCCATGGCATGGACTGGCACACCTCCATTCCAGTACACGTCAGGTGTGTATGACCTGAGAATAAATAAGATTTTCCGCGTTACGGATTATAGAGGAAAATTACTGTCTTCACGGCACTTTCAGAGTTAATGGGTAAAGAAAGCTTTGTTGCGTGTATATTGTCTGGTCAGTGATTATCGGTATGTGTGATTGGTATTCAGTCGCTGGTGTGAAGTATGATTGCCATTGAGTGGCCAGGTATGCGCAGAGAGCGTTAATAGTAAATGGTTAATCTAGTGCCAGCTGTCGTCGTGGTCGGACGCGGTTTTCTGTACCTGTTTGTTTGGTTTTCTTAAGAAAATAGTTTTTAAAACGTGAGATACTATCTTGTTTGTTCATCGGATGACGGCTAAGAAAACGAATCCGACGTTTTTATCCCTGAGACCGGTATATTGAGCATTTTTCGGATACAGGTTTCCACACCAACACATAAAAGATATATAATTAATGATAAAGTGATGGGTCTGGTTTTCCTGTAACGCTTCCCAGTCTGTTAAGGGTGACTGATTCCGATGAGCCAAGACAGAGAGTGCGCTAATTTGGAACCTTGATTATGCATTTTATCTTCTGTAAATTAGGGGATGCAGATACTTCCCAGAAGGGAAAAAAGTAACTAAAAACAATGTTAATTTGAGACTATAGATACTTCCCAGAAGATGAGGCCTAAGCAGAATGAGGGCCCCAGAGGGTGAATTTTGTTATTCTAGCCCGCTATGTGGGATAGCGTCACTAAATTCACCCTCTGGGGACCTCATTCTGCAAATGACAGGCACACTAAACTCAGGTTTGCAGGTGTGTATGACCACAGTTACTGGACCCAAAGTAGAAACACGTTTTATACAAGCACATGTATTAACATAAATTAAAGCAAATCCAAGATGGCTGCCAAGGTCACGTGACCCCTATGATGACCCTATGAACTTGAATTGGTTTCCATGGTGACTGGTTATAGGTCATTGCCATATCTACCCACAGGTGAAGTTTCAATTAAATTAAATACATCAATAACACGAGAGTCATTGCATTACCAATATATACAAAAAATACTTGTATTTACATCCAGAATGCTTGGCACTGGGGGCCCGGGGGGGGGGGGGGGGTATGTCTGTGTGGTGGGGTGGCAGCAAAAGAGTTAATCGGCTGGCGACCCCATCTGAGTTATAAGTAAGATCACTAACTCGCGGTGAATCCGCCGGTCAAAGTTAAGAAGTAGCATCTATTTTTAGCATATGGCTCCAGTCTGGGAATTCATCCAGTAGATGGATTGAGTGTATCACGTATATGTTTTTGCGTTATTTTTTTATCGCAAATACTCGCAATTTATCAGAAGTTCGTTGACTTAAAGGGGGCGTCCATCGCTTAAACGTCTGAATGTACGCATCGTCACCAGGTCCTAACTCTGTAGATGACATGGCCACAAAACAATTCTTAAAGGTACGGTTGGCCTTGGCGGTGGGTATCCTGTGAAAATATTTCCACCCGTCAAAAACCGCCACAAACAGAAAGAACAACAAAATGTAGACAGACTTTGTTCGTATACAAATAAGAAATATCGCATAAACAGTATGTTATTGTCATATCTTTGACCATTGTTATGTATACAAAAGCATAAAAAGTTACTTTTCTGGTGTTTGTTTATATTATGATGGTAAACATAAAGAGCGTTCTTTGTTGGTGAATTCCTGATATGGAACGAATAAAGAGCGTTTATGCCATTTGTGTGTGATTAGCCAGCAGCATTGTGCTGTCTTCTGTAACACAATCAGGCTCTTGATTAGGTAAAATATAGTAAATCGTTATGATAACATGCTGTTTACGCGATGGTCGTGGTATATATGAACGAAACTGTATGCGTTTTAATATTTTTCTGTTTACGGTGATTGGAACAAATATGAATATTTTCGACAACTAAGGCCTCACGTGCCTTTAAACCCGTAGTTGCACTCAGAATAACTGAAATTATGCCATCAAATGCTGATAAAAATAATGCTCGCACTGTCGAATGTTTACAAATGGATGCTACTTCTTAACTTTGACCTTTTACCGGTGGGTTGGGTAAAATGATAGGAACCGGACCATATGGAACCATCGGCCATCTTGAAAATCGCGAACCAGTGACAAGGCTTATAATTGGCTCCCTGTGCATTCTGACTTAATTAGAACTTGGTCAAACACATGCGTAAAGATTGGGTTTTCAGCAAACAAATACATGATATTTACAGAGATTACATGCAAGTGTGTATCCACCCTTATTATGTATTGTGTACATCGATGATAGTGTCACTTGTGGAGACAGAAAATATAAGCTGTATATGGTTATACCCGAATCCACTCCCATATTATACCCAAGGAACACGGTATCTTATATTAACACTCAGTCTGAGTAAACTCATACCTAAATATTCATTACAACATTGAATATTAGGTCTGACGGATAACATCGCTATCTCATTTCCAAGTCCTCGGGATTCCTTAATCTGATTGATTGCGTAAATTATTTTCCGTCCAATGAAACCGTATGGGTTGATAAACAAGTGTTAATGGGCGGAGACTCCCATAATGTCACCTCTAAATATCATTCTGAACTCCTCGACCTGTGACCTCTGCGGCTGAACTCCTCGACCTGTGACCGCGACGAGGTTTGCCGAATGCTCTAAATATAGTAACACAGCGGAATTTCGAGGCTTGCAAATTCAACAGAGACAGAAAAAAATTGCTTCGAAATTATATATTCGGTACGATTCCGATTAATTTGAAGGATGTGCTGGACCTGATAGATAGGCCTGCGTATGGTACCAACTTGGCCTCCCATAAATATAAATAGAACTTTACTCATGTCCGTGTATTTTTTATTTACTTTATTGTAACATGGTTTGCAAATCGACAAATTATTTGCCGTAAAAAAAAAGTCATCTGAAAGTCAAACACCGAGGAAATGACTTAATTTTATGCTTTTAAATAGTTCTAAAGCATCATTTTTGATGACGACCTAATTTTTTGCTCTCGGATGCAGCTTTCCCGTTGATGCAGCGAGTTCATCTCCCGAAAAAAGAATAGTCGCACACACGACAAATATTATCTTCTGTAAGTTTTAATGTCGCGACACAGGCCTTCTGTGGGTTGATGAGTCGGCGAAGCACAACAAATAACACGTGGGGACACCTGTCAATCATCGATGTATTTTAACAAATCCGTGACGTCATTTTGGGGAAGCTCTTCGCTGAATAGAAATGGTTTTGGCTACATTAGCTCCAGACTCTATATTTCAAATATTGAGTCGACGTTCACCCAGACTGATTAACACTATTGTATGCTCGTGTTTATATTATGAATGGGAATAATTATTATTAACCCTTTATATACTAAATGGATTCTACCATTCTGTTATAAAAGTATACATTGGAAGAGTCTATCATTCATTTGGAGGGGTGTTCAGAAATACGACATACGAAAAAATTAGACAAATGCAAAATGATTCTTATTCACTGGTGGGAAGAAATAAGTTCAACAAATGGTCAAGCCTTGAAATAGTGTGTCTGTCATTTGCAGAATGAGGTTCCCAGAGGGTGAATTTAGTGATGCTACCACACATAGCGGGCTAACATCACCAAATTCACCCTCTGGGGACCTCATTCTGCTTACAACTCAGCAGAATGAGGTTCCTAGAGGTTTGCAAGTGGTCGTGAACTTATTAACATTTCAGTAAATAAAGGGTTAAACCAACACTATGAACGATATCGATAGCGGGCTAACATCACCAAATTCACCCTTTGGGGACCTCATTCTGCTTACAACTCAGCAGAATGAGGTTCCTAGAGGTTTGCAAGTGGTCGTGAACTTATTAACATTTCAGTAAATAAAGGGTTAAACCAACACTATGAACGATATCGATATTAATTTATACATCTCTTCTCATGTAGCGTCAAGGACAATCGAGGCCACTATGGATCTGAAATCTATAGAAACCCTGTCATATTCTGGAACAATTACATACAATGATGGCTGTAACCCTGATGTCACACTTGTCGTCACCCTCAGGATGGACAGTAAGTTGATTTATTAATTATACCCCCTTTTAAAAAAAAAGGGGGGTATACTGTTTTGCACCTGTCCGTGCGTCAGTGCGTGCGTCCATGCGTCTGTACGTCCGTCCGATGTCTGTTCATGTCATAACTTGAACAGTAGTGCTTGGATCTCAATGAAATTTTGTATGGCTGTTCATTACTATGAGGGCATTCAATAGAGGGTTACATTGTTTTCTTCGTATTTTCCATTCTAGAGTTATTCATCTTTGTTTATATTGAAATGTTGGATTTTTGGTCTGTCTGGTGTCTGTTCATGTCATAACTTCAACAGTTGTGCTGGGATCTCAATGAAATTTGGTATGGATGTTCACTACTATGAGGACATCAAAAAGAGGGTTCCATATGTTTTGTTCGGAATTTTCCATTCTGGAGTTATTCATCTTTGTTTATCGGGAAATGTTGGCTTTTTGGTCCGTCTGGTGTCTGTTCATGTCGTAACTTCAATAGTTGTGCTGGGATCTCAA
Organism: Siphonodentalium dalli; assembly: GCA_032622095.1. Taxonomy (NCBI): domain Eukaryota; kingdom Metazoa; phylum Mollusca; class Scaphopoda; order Gadilida; family Siphonodentaliidae; genus Siphonodentalium; species Siphonodentalium dalli. The sequence goes on from CP136068.1 coordinate 108,187,339, forward strand.
TGAAATTTGGTCTGGATGTTCACTACTATGAGGACATTAAAAAGAGGGTTCCATTGTTTTGTTCGGATTTTCCATTCTAGAGTTATACATCTTTGTTTATCTGGAAATGTTGGCTTTTTGGTGCGTCTGGTGTCTCTTCATGTCGTAACTTCAACAGTTGTGCTGGGATCTCAATGAAATTTGGTATGGATGTTCACTACTATGAGGACATTCAATAGAGGGTTCCATTGTTCTGGTCTGCTTTTCCATTCTAGAGTTATTCATCTTTGTTTATCTGGAAATGTTGGTTGTTTGGTCCATCCAATGTCTGTTCAGCTCATAACTTGAACAGTAATGCTCGAATGCTAATCCTCAATCAAACCCTACCAGACCACCACACTATTTCTAGTAAGTAGGTCACCACTTTGTTTTTCTTGGACCATTGCCTGTAAATTATATTTTTTTAAATCTCAATAAAGTTCACATTTTGTATTTCTAACATAATCCACCATGAAGTACATGTATACTCATAAAATTTTGCATAAATGGAGGAATATCAAACATTGGGACTACTCTTTGCACCCCCACAAATATTTGATGTTTCAAGCGGTATTTAGTAGCTAGTGATAAATTAGAATATATTTATATAATAATTTTATATCATCTGATATCTTGCTAATGCAGTCACTTGAAAATATTGTGAGCATTTAAGCGGTCTTGGTATCGATTTTGATATAACATTGACGAGGAAAGCATTTCCGCCGAGAGCTAGGTCTCCCATAGTGAGCCTCGCATATAGAAGAGAATACGTTGATCTGACAATATTTATCTCAACCTTGTAAGTCAGTGCATTCTCTTATATATGTGAGGCTCGCATATTTAAGATAATGAACTGGCACAGGATCTTTAATGCTGTATGAGCACCGCTCCCGTCATGAAAGAGTTAATCCACTTCTAAAACTGGCAACTTCGTGATCAAAATGCAAGACAGAGTTCTGTCCCATCGCTCTGTTACCTGTTACCTATCTGGAGATTCTGCCTTCAAAGGCACACCGACAGTCTGTCATGGTTATTCGTACAGTTGAATGACATTGATAGAGCCATCACCATTGTGTATGTACATGTATGTGCATTTAAGATTGGCAGCATGCCGGTATATCAGTTCTAAAAAACTTCTGAGTAAAATATCAGTGTAAATCTGGGGTGTCACTTCGTCTTCTTTGAAAACAGTTGAAGTTTGTTATACCTCTCTCTATGCAGATTATATGTCAGTCTCCGTGAGAGAAAGTGAAAATCAGTAAGACCAGCTTTTGAGATATCATTGGTAGCTGCACTGGGATCGATGATCTATGGGAGGCCAAATTAACATTTATTAATAATTGCGCTTCAGCGCAATCTAATTGCGCTTCAGTGCAATCTAATTGCACTTCAGCTCAATTCAATTGCGCTTCAGCACAATCCAGCTTGATTCATATCAATTGCGCAATTATTGTTTTATTGGATTCATTCATTAACTAGCAGGGTTAACCCTTTGGAGAGTATCTGTAACGTCATATACATGACGTCATGAGTAAATTTAATGTCAACGTCATAGCAATAATTATTAACAAGTTCGGTCAAAAGGGTCCAATAATTTGTTTTAATTTAGGTGCATTTTTTGTTAATGTATGTTATCATAATCGATTGCACTTATACTTTTGGGACATTATATTAATCAAAATAACTCCTATACAAATCATTTATAAATCAGATGATTTATTGAAGTTATGTCTACATAAAATAACAATTCCTGAAACGACATATATGTCGTTCTACTCCTCAACAGATAGACGACATATATGTCGTTCTACTCGCCAAAGGGTTAAGCGGTGTTGCCCAGGTTAAAGTGATGTGAAGCCCTCTGTGGATATTTGGTGGGAATAGAGAATACTCTTGCTCTCAAAGTGTTACACGTATTCTCATAAATTGTATATCCAAATGGCATCACAAAACATGATTCTTACACATGGAATATAAGTTGTGACTCACGTTGTCAGGTCGGAGTGATTATCATTTTGTTTAATCCGTCCCACCAATAAAGAAGTATTTATTTATTTACAACTGCGTATACTTCAGACGTTATAGCATGAAACATGAACATCGTAAACACGTTAGTTCGAAAAAAAAATAAAAGACGACAATTGTGTTCCACATACAGATGTATCAATCAATCAATCTAGTTTATCATATCTTCATGAAGATACAGATGCTTTAAAGATATGTCCAGGTGCTCCTCTGTTCCGGTGCTATATATACTGGCTAATCATTTTCTGTTTAAAAGAATTGATGTTATGCATGTATGGCAGCTATATGTGCCCGACACAGCACGACTTTGAGTTGTTTATGTTAGGCGATGAGTCTGTTCTAAAAAGTGAAAGAAATCCTCTGCATCGGGCAGATATACCCTTGTCAGACGTTAATATTGGAGGATCCTGAAAAGTCATGTGCTATGGACTGTGTTTTCCTTTATCTCAGAAGTAACCATTTTTCCGCCAAGGAGAAGCCCTCAACTGAACTATATGGATTACGTCTCCGGCCTTGTGTCAATCAGGAGGGTTAAAATTTTATTGCTGTGCCGATCCCACTCACACCCGTGTCCGGATTAGTCTCGCATGAATACACCCGCATTCTATCTATTGTCTAGTCAGTTTTTATTCCTCCTCGCCAGGACAGGATCGTTTCTATTTTCTCAAGGTTGTATCTTTCTGTGTTGCGAGTTTATCGACTCAATATTTATTGTTGATATTACAAACTTGCAATTTATTGTACCCGATAGTTAATTAATATTTCTCACATCCGAAACGGGAACTTTTTTCGTTTCACTGTATCCGTAATTTGTTTCCGTGTTTTCTGTTTTCCTCAAGACGGCTTTATCTTCCAACAATTGGAATTCAGATGGCCATCTTGACAACGACTAATGAAGCACATAGCTTACTTGTGGCAAAACCACATAGTGCATATTGTGCCACACATACGGCGTGATGACTATCATGACTTACAATTGAGGACGCAATGTAGTACGGTATGCGATATCTCCTATTTTCGTGCTACACGTGTTTCACTTTCCATAAGTTTCCGTCGACTCGCTTCGGTTATTTCGTAAGTTCCGTTGCTTTGTATCCTAATGTATACTGCCAAATCATACATGGCACTGCTCTGTTAATTCGCAGAAAGTTGCACAGGACAGCCATTTCCTCCTTTGTCATACTTTACATGAATAAATTCGAAAGATAGTACTTGTTATCACTATCAGATGACAATTCACATTTCTTTCGACTGAGCGATCTGTAACATTGTTTTAACGATCAATACCTGCGAATCTACGCCCGCCAGTATGTATGAGCGCGTGGTCTTGTTAGACACATGGCTAATGTAATAACACATTACATCGACTTCAAGGTATTTAGAAAATTCTGCCTTGTCTATCACGATTAAATATCATATAACTCATTGTATCATCAGTACAATAGTTACTAACACTCCGTCCCAGGGGGATGGTATTCGTTATCACATATATAACCACACTTCAAATTGATGTGTTGTCTGACGTTCTAATTTACATCCATGTATGTAATTGTTCACCAACTGCAATGAAGTGAAAACTTTGTAGCCTGACACTAAGCCATCTTACCGTAGGCTCTAATATGCCTCGGCATGGGCGAGCTTGCAATAATGTATTGCACGCCGTAATAGTTCCATACATTGTACATGACAATCATATGGTATCAGGGCCTCATGTATGCTGTCAGAACTGACTACTAGTATGCTTACATATGGTGAACAGTTTTCATCCCAATACTGACATACTTTGCAGTTTCGTCAGTGAATGATAACGGCAAACAGCGAAATAGAAAGAATACATATTGTCACGTGCTCCAGATTCACTGCCAATAGTCTTTCCAGTAGAGACCATCACTTGGCTCACTAACTTCTATTTCCACTTCTATCAAAACGATATTCTGCCAAATAGCTTTCACTCGTGTATGATGCGCAGTTACATGCAACACATTTATATTGCGCTGACTATCAGAAAGGACTGCATTTGTATTGTTACATGTCTAAAGCGAGCTTACATGCGCAGCGTTTATATTGCGCACATCTACTGCCAATATATTTCCGAAACCGGCCAAGACATGGCTCTTCGTCTATTGTCACATATCCACTGATTATGTGACAAAAACGATTCGATACAATCATGACGAAAATGATTGACGGCTGTTCTGGGTGGGGAAGACTCGTTGTCACGTGACGCTCTTGCTCTCATTGACATAGCGCACCAGCCAAATGGCCTTCTGACTCTTCCCCATGGTGCAGTGGCCCACATCATTACAAGATGGGGTCCAGTCGATCCCCTGGAATCGTAATACCTTCGGGATACATCCGGGCCTGCTCCTCCGCCGTCATGTGATCATAGTGGTAAGGCATTCGTATCTTCACGTCCGCTGTAAGCGCACTTTCCTAACGGAAACCGCCTAGTTCTTGCCTATGTGCATTCGGAACTCATCGTCCTCATATACGAGAAAAGACAGTATCTTACCTGTCATAGCAGGTAAGATCACGTGGCCAGGGGTATAACGTGATTTTATATTAACCTTACTTTATACTCAATAACCTAGGTTGTATTGTGTTATGTATATTAACCTTGCTTTGTTATAACTAACAGCATGTCTTGCAGTCGAACATGATTCGAATTTGATGGCCACACACCGTGCAGGTTGCTCATTCACGGGTGTATTACTTGTTATAGTTGGGTAAGGGCATATTAGTCAATGATTACCTACTTTGAGCAACCGTACCAGTCTTTACCTCGGGCAGGACCAGTTCTGGCCCCCCAGGTCCTGCTACGGCAGTTGAACCAATGGTAGGCGGGTGCTGCATGTGGTTGATTCGGGAAACCAATCTTCACGGGCGATTGCTCCGGCACCTTTCTCTCAGGTGCCTAATGGTGGTGGCAATACGATTATTAAATTTTGAACAAATTCACATCGATATACTATTATTCCACATAGAGTGAAATTTCCATCAGTATTTTGATTTCGGCCTGGATTCCTGCCACGAAGATCTGTTTATAGGCCACCACAATTATTGGGCACCTGGGAGAAGCCTTGGCGGCTGTTCTGGGTGGGGAAGACTCGTTGTCACGTGACGCTCTTGCTCTCACAGACATAGCGCACCAGCCAAATGGCCTTCTGACTCTTCCCCATGGTGCAGTGGCCCACATCATTACAAGATGGGGTCCAGTCGATCCCCTGGAATCGTAATACCTTCGGGATACATCCGGGCCTGCTCCTCCGCCGTCATGCGATCATAGTGGTATGTCATCGACATTTATTCCAGTTTGGTCAGGACCACCTGCATTTGGGGGATTCCATGGAAGGGGCTTCCTCTGATCAAAATGGCTCATCAGAACTTATTCCCTCTGGCCTTGGGGGCGCAGCTTGATGATGCCCCAGAATTTGAGGGGGTGACCTTGGACAGGACATAGCTACTTATCCCAAATGCAAGAGCATTTGTCTTGCGTCGAACCATTTCAGAGTAGGCCTCTTCCACAGTCTGGTATCCCAACCTGATGCAGCCAATTCTGTTGGCTGGCGTCGATCTTAACATGCTTCTCTGCATCGCGTGGCGTCGGCAGGTTTGACGACGATGAGCAAGAATCGCGGGTCGACAGTGGGTCACCAGGCACACTGTCGGACGAGGATTCTGATGTTCCGCTGGTAAGTGATTTTGTACAGGATGAGGATACAGGTTGATATCTTATATTGCTTCATTTAATTCAACAATTTGCGATAAGTACAAGTATTTATCTCAGTCAGGAAAGATCCAGCACTGTAGCCTTTGGAGGATGTTCTGGGTGGGGAAGTGAAGAGTTGTTGCGTGCCTCCAAGAGCTGCTCCAGCCTTCTGCCTCTTCCCCACGGTGCAGTGGCCCACATCTCCACAGATGGGGCCCAGCCACTCCCCTGGAATCGTACACCTTCGGGATACCTCTAGGCCACTCCTCCACCGGTAGGCTGAATGTTCTGGGTGGGGAAGACTTGTTGTTGCGTGCCTCCAAGTGCTGCACCAACCAACCTTCTAACTCTTCCCCATGGTGCAGTGGCCCACATCTCCACAAGATGGGGTCCAATCCCCTGGAATCGTAATACCTTAGGGATACCTCCAGGCCACTCCTTCACCGGTAGGAAAGAAAGGCTGAATGATCTGGGTGGGGAAGACTTGTTGCGTGCCTCCAAGAGCTGCACCAACCAGCCTTCTGTCTCTTCCCCACTGTGCAGTGGCCCACATCTCCACACGATGGGGTCCAATCTCCTGGAATCGTAATACCTTCGGGATACCTCCAGGCCACTCCTTCACCGGTCATTTTGCAATTTTGATCATTCTGCTACATTTGATCATTTCGAAATGTACCCGACACTCGTTATGTGCGCCATCATAGATCACTGATGCTTCTATGCTTGTTCATCAAGTCCTCAGTGGTGTTCTCTAATCCCATATATACCGGTATGCAATGATACCTTGGATCATGATGGCGTTCCCTGCTCTCTACATTATACGAGGCTGGAGTACAGAGGTGTGGCATGATATAATGAAACCTCATACCTCGCTCTGATATCTGCAGCATATCATTTTTATATCTGGTTTGTGTATCACAGGGAGCAATTTACTTTCGATTTCTGATTAGCAAATAATCTCACATTGACATGATTAGATAGCATTTTTATAACATCATACATGTATAATAAATTCCTCGCTATTACCGGTATCCACATTTCAGTGGCAAATCGCGATGCGATTCCAGTTAATTTGCTCCCTGGTGTATCATAAGCATTCTGATATCTTATGGCATACACAATGGCTGCATGTGACATCAGTTCATAATGTGAACTGTCAAGAGAGTGAAGAAGATAACAAAGAGAATTGGATGCAGCAAAGTTATACTTGCTCGGTTGTCTCGCTAGCATGAATTATATGGCACTACCTGGGATGTTTATTCCAAAAACAAGGGGGGTGGGGGGGCGGTACACATTTGAGCAATGTCGTAATCCGAATTGGGAGCTCTTTCACGTAACATAATCATATCTGATTCATGACTAAATCACATTTACATGAATCCTGTTTCGGAAGAGTACATTCCCATCGAATTTGGATATTAATTAACTTTATTGCTCGTGCCTCCTCCTGGGCTTGCATTCTAATCCATATAGTTCAGTTGAGGGCTTCTCCTTGGCGGAAAAATATAATATTTATAAATAATATTACTTTTTCCTTAAGGGAAGCCCGAAACTGAACTATCATAGATCCCTCCCATGGTGGTGCCATTCCCAACCCCGCGACTCGCAAATCTCATGATTAAGTCGGAAATAAAAAACTGACTAGACAATAGATAGAATGCGGGTGTATTCATGCGAGACTAATCCGGACACGGGTGTGAGTGGGATCGGCACAGCAATAAAATTTTAACCCTCCTGATTGACACAAGGCCGGAGACGTAATCCATATAGTTCAGTTTCGGGCTTCCCTTAAGGAAAAAGTAATATTATTTATAAATATTATATATTTGACTGCACACTGCATGTGACCACTATTTTTGAACAGGCCTGCTCTACATTTCCATATCTCTTGGCAATTGTAACTTTTTTTGTGTAAACTATATTGAATGGGACAGACTAAATCGTGTTATAATATATATATGAGCCATTCTAATATTCAATCCTCTGACGATTCAAGGTCCCTCAGTTTGAATGAAAATATGTATCTTTTAAATAAATCGATATTAACATACTTTTAATGCTTTCTTCTATGTATCTGTGTAGCTAGATCATTATATGAATGGCCTGATTTCCATCCCCATATAAATACGACAGTTGAGAAGATTAGGCTTGCCGCGATTTTGGGAATAATCGAACAATCGTCAGTGGTGCCGATTAATCGATCGACTTTTTTAGTTCAAATAACAATGCATATTATACAACAACACAAGAACGCTGGCATACAGCGTATTTGCAAAGAACTTATCTCAACTTATATTAAGAGGCAATATTTTGCACCGTATTTACAGCACTAATCTAACCCAGAAACCCACCCATGCAAACATTTGTGACAATGTAACTTTCAGTTGCGGCGTCTTTTGAGGTCAGGCCGACAGAGTAATCTAGTTCCGTCTTGGTTTCACGTCACGGCGGTTTTTCTTTTAATGTGCCAACGCATGTGTATACTCCGCGGCATGTGTGATAGCAGATGTTCAGCGGTCACGTGCTATTCCGCTTTTGAGAGATTCCCGACTTTGAATTAAGGCACGATCCCGAACTTCAAATTCAATTAATGCACGATCCCAAATTCGCGAACAGTCTCACGAAGCATGTGGCCCGACGAGAGTTGGGAGTATTTTTCCGATTTTTTTTGTTCAATTTGTTTAATCAAAATGATTTCTGAATCTGCTTAGTGCTTACATAAAGTTCATAAACTACGAGTAATTATTTTATTTTTATTGTTTAATAGAGGCATTTGAATTTATATGGTAGCAAATTCTCAGAACTAATGCCCTTTAGTTAGGGAGCCCGCATATGTTCCATTTACACTTTTGTGTACAAAAGGTTTGACCCCCTAAAGTTGGTACCAATAATGGAACATTCTGAAAAACCGATTTCTTAAGTTGCGCATTCCTGGGGTTTAGGGGCTGCTGAACCCCAAAAAGTGCCAAAAATCACTTCTATTTACACTTCCGCGTACATCGATGAATTTTGGTTTGATGATACTCCTAAGTGTACTCATTAAGAAAACACAACTTAAGAAAGGGATTTTCCTGGGGTTTTCAGATAAGAAAGGGGGTCCCATGCTGAACCCCAAAACGTGATTTTTCACTTTTTTTTACACTTTCGCGTACATCCATAATATTTGGTCTCAAAGTACTTTGATATATACTAATTATAAAAACACAACTTAAGAAGCAACTTTTCCTGGGGTTTTAAGATAAGAAGGGCGTCATCGGGTCACCCCTCAAAACGTAAAAAATAACTTTTATTTACATGATTGCAATCGTCCAACGTGTGTATATATATGTGCGTACACCCCTGGAACGTTGCACTATTACAACCAATACATCCCTAAATCGATACGATCAACTTAAGAAATATATATTCATGTCGTTTTCTGATAAGAACGAGACTTGTTACCCCCCCCCCCCCCCCCCCCCACAACCCGATCCATTTTCTAGAACTATAAGTGAGCCAGTTTTATGAAAATATTATTGCGGGAAAATCTAGTAAAATGTACACAAATGTATATATCTTCGTGAAGCTAAGACATAATGACACCTTTTTGGGCCAAAATTGAAACTCACCATCCAAGATGGCCACCAAAATGGCTGCCGGAAGTTGAAAATATGACATTTTTTCACAAATATCTTCTAGATCAATTCATGCTGTTTGGAACTGGTTGAGTAATGCAACTTTATTTTGTGTTTTTTATATTAACTGATCATTGGAGCAATTAAATATACAATTATTGGGGTCCTAACCCCATCCAATCCCTCAAATAATTGATTGTACAGAATGCCGTATAAAATTTCACCAAAAAAAATCACAATTGGGATTCTAGTCATATTTCAACAAGATATGAACAGAACTTTGTAATGTGAGTGAGGCATATCATTACCTATGCATATTCCAAATCACTGGAACCAAACTTCTTACTTTGGCTCAAAATGGCTGCCAATATGGCCGCCAAAATATGGAAAATGGTAAATATTACACCAGCGTGTCCTGCAATCGCTTACAAGTTGTGTTGATGTATAAAATTGGCCATTCTGCATTCTATACATTGAATGCTAACATGTCTGATGCACCATGGTTAATTGTTCTATTTTCACCACTGACATCGTCAAAAATATTGGACTTTTCTCTAAAAAAACTTGACATAAATATTGGCAAAAATTCAGTTTTCAGGTTTGAACCATTTTTTCAGGTAAAATATAACTATCTTTGGATTGAAAGGTATTTATTGTTTTGGTCTATCTTAAATGTGTCACACTACGGTGTTTATAGACCAAATTTCTCAAAGCTCAAGATGGCTTCCAAAATGGCAACCAAATTTGTAAAATGCTAATTTTTTTACATATATCCCGAACATTCTCTGCATTATCCGAAAAGATAGCAAATTGTGACTCACTTGGTTATTATACGTGTTAGTTAATTAACTGACAACTACATGTTCTATTCCCAGTTGTCCCAGTTCCGTATGGGGCATGACAAATTCATTTTAAAGTATGTAATTTGCCGAGAACCTCTTTTTTTATTTTGGCCATATTTATTGAAAGGAAATGGGCAGAACTTTGAGACAGAACTGAGATGGACCATAATCTTTGGCTATTCTGGTCCATTATGATAAAAAAATGTCTACAGGATACAGTGTGGATGCCAAGATCGTAGCCAGGGAGTTACTCTGTGATCATATGTGAGGTGAATAGGTATACATGGAGTTATTGTATGTCATGACTGATGTGAGTAGGTATACAATGAGTGACTATATGGCTATAAGTGGGTTGTCCATGGTAAGATGCATCTAGGTATACAGGGAGAGGTCATGGTCAGGTGTGAGGTGAATCGGTATGCATGGAGTGACTGTATGGTGTATGATTGTGTATATCCAGTACGGGTGCATCCGGTGTGCCTGTGTGGTCATTGGTGTGGTGTATGGATATATCTACATGGTCATCTATGTGTTGATTATGTATATATGGAGTGACTGTAAGGTCGTGTGTGGGATGTACATGTGTTGTCTGTATGATCATGGATGGGGTGTGTGGATAAATAGGTAGTGATTTTATGGTTACGGGTAATGTGTAATGGGTAAGGTATACATGGAATGACTGTACAGTCATGATTGAATATGAATACCTGGAGTAAGCTGGTGGACATTATCGAGCGTGTGGGTACATAGTGAGTGTCCTTGTGGTAACGGGTGGGATGTATATTTATATATATCGTGGATGTATTATCATTGGTGGGTGTATAGGTCTTAGCTGTATTATCATGGATGGCGTGTATGATTATACAGTGAATTGCTGAATTGTCATGTGTGAGGTGTATATGCAAGTATGGATTGTTTGAGTGGTCGTATGTGCGGGTTTTTTGTATATCTGGAAGGGCTGAATGGCCATTAGTGAGCGTTACATGTATACCTGGAGTGAATCTATGGTCTATGATGGGCTGCCTACGTATATCAAGTGGTTATATGACTATGTGTGTCGAATAGGTATACATGTAGTGACTGTATGGTTAATGGTGAGATGAGTACATGTAGGTATACAAGTAGTGACTGTATGATCATAAATGTAATGAACATATATACATGGGTGACAGGCGTATTAGTATACATGTACCTGGTGTTCCTGTTTGGTGACTCGTGTCGGTATCGTCATGTGTAGGTTATACCAGTACACATACGTGTTGCTTTATTGTCATGGGCGAGGGATATGTGTATATAGCGAGTGGCTATATAGCCATGGATGAGGTGCATATGCATACATGGAGTGACTATACTGACATGGCTGGGGTGTATTAGTATATCGTGAGTGGCTATTCGGCTATGGTGTGACAAATAGGAATACAGGGATTGATTGACATGGCCACTGTTGGGGTGAATATGAATACAAAGATTGACCATGATCGTGTATGAATGTTTTGATTAGGTACACACGGGGTGACTATATATCGCCATAGGTCAGGTGAAGGAGTATACCAGGTAACATGGGTGAGGGTATGTTTATGAAGCGAGTGGCTATATGGCCATTGGTGATGTGCATATGTATACCGGAATGACTTTATGGTCATTGTTTGTGGTGTTGATGTATATATTGATTGTCCATTTGACCATGCGTTTGGAGAATATGTATACAGGGGATGACCTTATGGCAAATGGTGAGATGAATGGGTATACATGGAGTGACTATATGGTTATGGGTCATGTTTAGGAGTATACCCGGTGTGCCTGCATTGTGACGCGTGGCTGTATGGTCATCCGTGGTCATGGGTCAGGTGTACGTGTATACAGTGGGTAACTATATTGTTATGTCTGTGGTGTTTATGTATATATGTAATGGCTGTGTGTTAATGTGTGGCTATCGCTTTCCACGATATGACATGACCTGTCTATTGATTAACATATCCTTGAGTTATTGTGGAAAGCGATAGCCACTCAAAGTACACATGTACAACCCACCCATTACCCCAGTCACTCCACATGTACATAAACACCACACAAATGACAACATAGTCACCCACTTTATACACGTACATGTACTAGTACACCTGATCATACAGCCATACTTGGTTATACCCGTACATACCACAAATGACGATACAGCCACGAGTCACCATGCATGAACACCTACACCCGACCATATAGTCACTCTATGTATACATATTCACTACATTCACGATCATACAGTCACTCAATGTATACATATTCACCTCACATGTACCATACAGCCACTACATGTATACCTATTCGCCATAACCATGACCATGGAGTAAATTCAGGTTTACATATGCACATCACCAATGATGAGCCCTTCCAGATAAACCAATATCCCGCACATACGACCACTCATAAGTTCCCATACTTGCCATACTCATACACGCCATCCATGATAATAAATCTACTCCCCATACACCACCAATGATAACACATCCACAACATATATAAATATACGCCCCACCGTTACCAACAGGGCACTCCCTATATACCCCACACACCATTCATGACCATACAATAACTCCCTGTATACCTATTATCCTCATCTATGGTCATAACTCCCTGGCTACCATATTGGCTTCCACCCTGTATCCAGTTGATAACTTTTTATCATAATGGGGCCAGAATACCCACATATCATGGTTCGTCTCAGTTCAGTCTCAAAGTTCTGCCCATTTCCTTTCAATAATATGGTTCTCCGCAAAATTCCATACTGCAACTTTAAAATGAATTTGTCATGCCCCATACGGAACTGGGACAAACATAATAGAACATAGTTGTCAGTTAATTACATTGTAACTAACCACGTACAATAACCAAGTGAGTCACAATTTGCCACTTTTTTCGGATAACGCAGAGAATAATGTTCGGGATATGTTGACTTTTAACTTTTTACAAATTTGGTTTGCCATTTTTGGAAGCCATCTTGAGCAATTTAGTCTATAAACACCGTAGTGTGACACATTTAAGATAGACCAAAACAATAAACACCTTTCAATCCAAAGATAGTTACATTTTACTTGAACAAATGGTCGAACCCCGAAAAGTTAATTCTTGCCGATATTTATGTCCAATATTTCTGGTAAATGTCAGTGGTGACAATAGTAAAAATGATCCATGGTGCATCAGACATGTTAGTATGCAATGTATAGAAAACAGATTAGCCAATTGTGTACATCAACCACAACTTGTAAGCGACTGCAGGACACCCTGGGGCAATATTTACCATTTTCCATATTTTAGCGGCCATTTTCGCAGCCATTTTGAGCCAAGGTAAGATTTATGGTTCCACAGATTTGGAATATTCATAGGTAATGATATGCCTCACTTACATTACAATGTTCTTTTCATTTCTTGTTGAAATGTGACTAGAATCCCAATTGTGATTTTTTTGTAAAATTTTGTACTACGTTCTGTAAAATCGAATTTTTGAGGGATCGGAAGGGGTTAGGACCCCAATAATTGCATATTTAATTGCTCCAATGATCAGTTAATATAAAAAACACAAAATAAAGTTGCATTACTCAATCAGTTCCAAACAGCATGAATTTTGGCGGCCATCTTCGATGGTGAGTTTCAATTTTGGCCCAAAAAAAGTGTCATTATGTCTTAGCTTCACGAAAATATATACATTTGTATACATTTTACTAGATTTTCCCGCTATAATTTTCATAAAACTTGCTCACTTATAGTTCTAGAAAATGGATCGGGTTGTGGGGGGGGGGGGGGGGGTAACAAGTCTCGTTCTTATCAGAAAACGACATGAATATATATTTCTTAAGTTGATCGTATCGATTTAGGGATGTATTGGTTGTAATAGTGCAACGTTCCAGGGGTGTACGCACATATACACACGTTGGACGATTGCAATCATGTAAATAAAAGTTATTTTTTTACGTTTTGAGGGGTGACCCGATGACGCCCTTCTTATCTTAAAACCCCAGGAAAAGTTGCTTCTTAAGTTGTGTTTTTATAATTAGTATATATCAAAGTACTTTGAGACCAAATATTATGGATGTACGCGAAAGTGTAAAAAAAAAGTGAAAAATCACGTTTTGGGGTTCAGCATGGGACCCCCTTTCTTATCTGAAAACCCCAGGAAAATCCCTTTCTTAAGTTGTGTTTTCTTAATGAGTACACTTAGAAGTATCATCAAACCAAAATTCATCGATGTACGTGGAAGTGTAAATAGAAGTGATTTTTGGCACTTTTTGGGGTTCAGCAGCCCCTAAACCCCAGGAATGCGCAACTTAAGAAATCGGTTTTTCAGAATGTTCCATTATTGGTACCAACTTTAGGGGGTCAAACCTTTTGTACGCAAAAGTGTAAATGGAACATATGCGGGCTCCCTAACTACTTCATTTCCGACGTGCGGGAGTTATACTTACCATCTTAATAGTCTCTTTTTTGGCATCTATTTACTACAAATTAAATCTCTATTTGAGATTTAATTTCATGGATAGAAAAATCGATTAATCGTCGATTATAGGCACCGATTAATCGATTTTGAAAATCCAAAATCGCGGAAAGCCTAGAGAAGATATAATTGTTCAAGTGACTTAATTCGGTCACCATATGTCGAGATTGTGAAATTGGAACGGCAAAAACTCATTCGAACGACATGGAGATGGCCTGGTAGATGGCTATATATAACTTTGTTGGATATCGGCGAATTGAACAATCTTATAAATGCTAGTGAATCTCCTCTCGCCATCCATGACCCAAATGACCCCAAATGTGATTTAATTCATCATATAATTGGAGAAGAACGTGCATGAATTTGGTGGAATCAGTATTGGTAGAATTTGTATCAACTTTTGTGCAACTCCCCTCATGCATGACTTGAACAGTGCCACTTTTGTCAAATTTAAACCACGTCTATTTAGATTCATGCATGCATTATATAATGGAGATGATTATCGGCAACTAAACAAATTCTTATCATAGTTATTACCCCCCCCCCCCCCATCTCTCACCCAAACGGCACCAATTTCGCGTCTTTAGATCACATGTTTATATTCCTCGTATCACAGAGAAGAAGAATATATCAAATGGGTCGAAATCTGTGCTAAAATAGCCCCTCCCCTGACACCAACAACGTCACTTTAGAGAATTTTAGCCCGCACTCGTAAAAAGTTACCTCTGTTAGACCGCCTTGGTGCCATCTCGATTGTACCCTTAAAGTTATATATATAGAACACAGACAGATATTCGCAATTATTTGATTCATTGTATCATTTGAGAAGAATGTGTATGAGTTTGATGGTAATTGGCACTAAACATATTTTTTTGGTTTTTGGTGACCCTCCCGTCCCTATTTCTGACTCAAGCGGCGCCACTTTTGACACCATTAAACCACACACTTAGACTCATTATAGAGATGAATAAAAAAAATTACAATTTATGAAAATTGGCGAGTTACTATACAAATTATTATCAAATTTAGGGCCACGATTGCATATCTCTCACCCAAAAGGCACAATTTAAACCACACGATTAGATTATTCGTATCACGGAGAAGAATATGTATCAAGCAGGTGGAAATCGGCGCTAAACATATTGTTTATCAATGTTTGTGTCCCTCCCACCCTCTAGGCACCCCTGATTCGAATGGCCCCACTTTTGACATCTTTAAACCACACAATTATACTTCTGATATCATGGAGATTATTATTTGTAAGTTTGGTGCTAATCCACGACTAAACAAATTTGTATCAAATTTAGTGCCCACCCCACCCCCATCTCTCACCAAAGCAGCATCAATATGACGTCTTTAAAATCACACGATTAGATTCCTCATATCGTGGATAAGAATATGTATCAATTTGGTGGAAATTGGCGCTAAAAATATTGTGTATCAATTTTGGTGGTGCCCTTTTGACAGCTTTAAGCCATGCCATTAGACACCTCATACCATGGGGATGAATTTGTATAAGTTTCCTGGCAATCGGCGACTAAACCGATTCTTATCAGATCTAGTACTCACCCACCGGCCCCCACCCAACATCTCATCCCAACGATACCAATTTGGAGTCTTTAAATCACACAATAATCCGATTAAGCACCCCTCAATTACTATTTATTTGGCTTCGGTGTAATAAATATTTGATTTGATTCGAGTCGAGGAACTGACCTATCAAAGCTCAGAGTGATCAGATATTGATTTTTTAAATCTATTATTTTTCACCGCCTGGAATATTTGGTGGCCAAGTAAAATAGCAATAAGAAGACTGTCTCAGACAAAATAACGGATGAAGATGGATAAAATCAAGTGGCTTTTTTGTGTCAAATATTTGACAAACTGGCAAAATTTTATTGCACAAAATGTTGATAATTTTAACAGGCTTTGGGTAATTTTTTACTATACTATAGTGGACTGTGGTTAGCATTATTTTTGGGCAATTAATCGATTCTGATAACTGAAGCGGCATTTCAAAAAAAATTGTTGTTGGAATCTGATGGTATGGGGACCATCAAATCAGATTGAGTACCTTTAGTATGGGATAACTGCTCATCAATGATGCTTTGGTATAGAAAGTGTTAAGTTGCATCATCTGACTCATCTGTACGTCAATGTCGGATGTTCGCATCTACAGTTGGTTAGAAAACATCCACACGCTGGCTACTTTTCCTGGTATTTTTTGCAACATATCTCTCTCTCACATATATAATGGTGCTACTCAAATTGTTATTGTATTTCGTGGTAGTACAATTCAAAATGGCTAAAGGGCATATTTTGCCACGCCCCAGCGTTTTATTGTTAATTAATATTATTTAATAATTCGTCTTTTTTTTTTCTTATCTTCATTTTCATTTTCTTTCATCGACGGTATATTTTGTACAGCCATATATCCTCGTGCCATTCATTTTTACCTGTATCTGTAAATAATGATGTATATAATAATCTCTCACCTGATGGAGGCAATAAAGAATATTTTCCAACTTTCCAGATATCAACATAAGGCCTCTACCTAACAACTGTGGAGGAACACATCCGCTTGAAGAGAATTCTTTGCTAAATAAAGTTGTGACAACCATTGGATACACAGACCCTAATGTCGGCCAAACCCACACGTTCACCGTGATAGGCTCAACAGATCCATTCAATATTAACAGCGCGAGTGAGTAGCCAAATGCACATATAAACAGGAACAGGACCGTCTGACCCAAAGACCACACAACCTTATCGGTCCGGGACAACCCGACCTGATCGACCCGAAATGGCCCATATCTGGAGTTTCACATATATAAGATTATTCATAACTCGAACAATATTTACCTTGACCTTGTAAGCCAGTGCATTCTTTCATATATGCGAGTCTCACATAGCGAGCCTCGCATATATAAGATAATTCTTAAAATATTTAACATGACCTTGTAAGCAAGTGCATTCTTTTATATATGCGAGTCTCACATAGGAAACATCGCAGATATAAGATAATTCATTGGCCTAAAAATATTTACCTTGACCTTGTAAGCCAGTGCATTCTTTTATATATGCGAGTCTCACATACTAGGGAGCCTCGCATATGTAAGATAATTCATTGGCCTAACAATATTTACATTGACCTTGTAAGCCAGTGCATTCTCTAATATTTGCGAGGCTCACTATGTGAGACTTGGCATATGTAAGAGAATGCACTGGTGCAGGATCCTTCATGAAAGGGTTAACAGAAAATGATGAGATAGAAAATAGCTATGTATTCAATGGAGATTTTAATGGTTAGCTATTGACTTTCTAAAGAACAAGTTTCATCATAATTATTTTTACCTTTGGTTGGTTGCAAAAAAAAGTCAAAACATCACTCATGATAAAGAGCGTTTGTGTTGTTGTTGTCCATTAACAGTGTGAATATTAGATATATTATATAGAGATGAAATGTGTTTAGATGAGCCCATATACCATCCTTTACCTCCCAAAGTCAGCTGGCAGCCATCTTGGATTTTACTATTTTGCATGACTATATCCTTTGGCACGGGTTACAAGTCGTACATTTGGTCGGATCATCATGAAATTTGTCATGGATGTTAACATTGGCATTTAGATGGGAGTAAGTCATTTTTGTCCTTTTTGGCGTCATTCGTCCATTAAACATGTTCGTCTGATCATCATGAAATTTGATGTGGATGTTAATATTGACAGGAACAAGTCATTTTGGGATCATTCGGCCATAAAACATTGGTCGCTGGAGCCATCTATGATTTTACTCTTTACATGATTAAATCCTTTGGGACGGGCTACATGTCCTACCTTTGGTCGGACCATGAAATTTGTCCTGGTTGTTAACATTGACATGTAGATGGAAACGAGTCATTTTGGGGTCATTCAGCCATAAAACATGCCGCTGGCAGCCATCTAGGATTTTATTTCATTAATAAGTCCTTATCTGGTATGACATATAGAAATAGCCTTTTCCGAACTATTTCAAACCCAATGGAATGGAACTCACTTGTCTACATTATTTAATAAAGATAATAAAGGTTTGAAACAAGTGGACATGGGTTCAGCAATATAATTGTTATAGTCCGATACCAATGGTAGTTGCCTGTTAAACAGTTCACCTAACAATATATCAAACACCTACATCACATATTCTCTTCACGGATGGGGTTCCAGAAAACAGACACAAATTACAAGTGTTAAATGTTGATTTCAACAAGATTCAATGGATAAAAACTTGTTCCAATGCGCTAGATTTCCCGAGAATCAGAAACTGAAAGTAAGATATTTATAGGAATTCTGCCGGCAGTGTCCCAGATAACTGGTCGCCCATGATGATGTCCATTTAAGAACATAATAGACCGATTGTTCTAAGGCTTCTCATCGTTTCTGTTCATTCCAATCTATGTTTTGTTGCTCATAGCGGCGGCTGACATTGAAATTTATTCTTATAATCTGAATTGGATATCTGAAGTTCTAAACACGAGGTAATCAATTGAGTTCTGCATCTAGCGATCACACCAATCACGCACTGTGTAGACAATTTACATAGTGTCGATACAGATTACAAATATATGTGGCGTTTGATCGATGCACATAATTTGCATAATGCACGTCTATTCTGAACGACATACATTCAAAATTACCTACATTGGCTAACATGGCAAACTTGTGCTTCAATTTTTGTGAGTTTAGGTCATTTGGCATGTGTTATTTAGACGCAAAAAACAAGACTACACCAAAGTAACACCGATTCGAAAATATCCGATATCGACATTGAATCGAATATTCGCACGTCCCGAAGATAGGCTTTCAGTATTTGTATATAGTGGGAGCAGCAAAATAAAAAAAATTAACTTGTATATACGTTATACATGTAAATGAACATTCATGGAAGATTCATGAGACCATACCATCGGACCGCAGTGTACAGCTCAGCGACAGAATCTGTTAAATCAGAGATATTTCTATATGTCATACCAGGTAAGGACTAATTAAATAAAATTCATATGGTTGGTCTCATGCTGCTTTCGAACGCCATGGGATTCAACTGAGGAAGCGGTGGCGCTTCGGTCGAGTATACGGTTGGTTTAAAAACTTCGATCCAGAAGCGGAACTAACGAAGGCGAATTGCGGAAATAGGTCGGAAAAGGCTATTTCTATATGTCATACCAGGTAGATATAATAAATTCATAACATTTTTACTTGTGTCCAAATCTATGAATTTTACACTTTACATGACTGAATCATTTGGCAATGGGCTACAAATCTTACCTTTGCTCTTATCATCCTGAAATTTGTCATGGATGTTAAAATTGACATGTAGATGGGAACAAGTCATTTTTGGGGTTATTCGGCCATAAAACATGGCTGCCGGCAGTCATCTTGCATTTTACTCTTTGCATAACTAAATCGTTGGACACAACCTACAGACCACATCCCTCACATGATCATCACCAAATTTCATATGAATTATCGGGGTGCGCTCTAGATGGGAGCCATCAAAGTTTTCGAAATTTTCAAATTTTTAAATGTGAATCCATCTGCACACCCTGCAGTCAACATTTATTGGAGAATTGTATTGAAACTTTACAGACTTGTTCAGGATCACCTATAGTCAGGAGTTATAAACCAATTTCAATAATTCTTTTGCAACAGATTCACTCTTTTGGGGAAAACAAACTCGATTATCACCATCTTCTGATGAGCACCCCTTGTATTCTGCTTAAAATGTTAAAATACTCATGAATTATCTGGTATAATAAATTGAGAAGGAAATGAAGAACTAAGACAATAAGCAAGCTCTCCCTGTTGTCTGTGTATTTAGGTACTGTACTACAGTAATGTCCTAAATAATCAATTCCTTAACCCTTTGAGTGCCAGGGGCCGATCTCATCGGCCCTAAACCTACAAAATAAGTCTGTTAAAGAATATAAGAATAAATTATTAAAATTGTAAAAATATGTAAAAAAAAAAAAAAAAAAAAAAATTGTTAGGCCAATGCATTCTCTTATATATGCGAGGCGACCTATGGTCGACTCGCATATATAAGAGAATGCATTGGCACAGGGTATATGGGTTGATACAAAAATCGACCTGGCACTCAAAGGGTTAACCACAGCAGAATTATTGGTAACTTTTCAGGATTAACTCGGAAATATGGCTTGTTGCCATTCATCTGAAAATTCTCAACAAGCCATATTTCCGACTAAATCCTGAAAAGTTACCCATAATTCTGCTGTTGTTTGTTAAGGAGTCGATTATTTAGGGCATTACTGTATCACAATAATTGCAATATTTTTTTACTGGGCCAGAAACTCCATAGTTTATAAATTACACCCGACTCTTTTCCAATTTAATGGTTCAGATCATGACCTATAAAACTATTTAATGTCTAACTTGTTCAATACATTTTCGCCCTGTTTTGCACTCTCATTTCGATTGGCTACGATTATAGGAGCCGGAGTGTCTACAAATATGTATCGATTGGCTACGATTATTGGAGCCGGAGTGTGTAGAAATATGTAAACGAGTGACCTTTTAAAAATATATTGTCAAGTTTGTTGTATATTTATTTACCGAACAATCAAAATTCTTATAAGGGATAATCTATGATATATTTTCAACATAATTATGTCTGTTTGTCCCCTATCAAAATTGAGGTCCAGTTGTATCTAGAGGGCTCCAAATTGGTCTAACAGGGGGTATTTTGTGGCAATATTTATAAAGTTGCCCAATATAATTAGTAACAACAGTCGGGAATTTGATGTAAGTACTGGCACCTGGGATCGGGGATTGGGTGCCAAAAACAAATATCGTTGGAGTCGGAGATTGGATTGGGTCATTATATTTTATTTGGAGTTTTGATGGAGTTTTTTTTATGGGGGGGGGGGGGGGGGGTATGATTATGCAGTTTTGGCTGGATAATGATGGAGTTGGTTATAGCCTGCGACGGGCGAAAAATGGGAGCTATTACCAAGTTTGATCTGGGCTGATGGACATCTGGATGTGCCATTCTGAGCAATATGTGACCCGCCATATCAAATCCAGTCGTAAGTCGGGATTTTTTTTACCCTGTGCCAATGCATTCTCTTATATATGCGAGTCGACCATAGGTCGCCTCGCATATATAAGAGAATGCATTGGCCTAACAATTTTTTACAATTTTAATAATTTTTTCTTGTACTCTTTAACAATTTTATAATTTCACCCATACAGAGCCCCAGACAAACATGAGCAGACGACACTCTGTCTCTATATATGTGTGGGGCTCCCTGCAGGGTAATGGATGTTTTTTATTTTATGTCCTAAAAAATTGTAAGAAACATTTATTTTAAAAAAATGATAAAAAATTGTTAGGCCAATGCATTCTCTTATATATGCGAGGCGACCAATGGTCGACTCGCATATATAAGAGAATGCATTGGCACAGGGTAAAAAAAAATCCCGACTTACGACTGGATTTGATATGGCGGGTCACATATGGCCACCCTATATGAAGGAATTCTGATGCAAAATTGAAATTTCAAAGTTTTTAGACGTTTGATCAAAATGTCAGTATAAAGCAATGGAAATATTTTACTGAGCCAGTGCATCTATCCATGCATTCTGATATGTTGTATATAATTTTGAGACATTCAGAGTCACGAGTCGGGAGTTGACATGGGGAAGGGCACTATATAGCAAATTATATATATTTGTTTCAGAAATTTATGTGGGAATATCTATTTGGCTATCTGTATTCAAAGGGATTTTGCGGGAAATCTAATCATTCGGTTTGCGAAGTTGCAAGAGTTACATTTTTAACCCTTTACCCAACAAACCGACCAAAACCGGCCAAATAAAGCTTCAACAGCCTAAAATATCTTCGGTATGTCTCAATAGAACCATACAAATATGGATATCATTGGAACCGGCTCCTTGACCACATTGTGATAGTTACAGTTATGCCCTGTGCCAATGCATTCTCTTATGTATGTATGGTCGACTCGCATATATAAGAGAATGCATTGGCCTAAAAAAAATCTTTTTTTTAACACTTTTTACCATTTTTTCTTACATTCTTTAACAATTTTATAATTTTTAATGTGTTAAGCCAATGCATTCTCTTATATATGCGAGGCGGCCTATGGTCGACTCGCATATATAAGAGAATGCATTGGCACAGGGCCCTTCTTTTGGGTAAAGGGTTAAAGTCAGTGATTGGGATCTGTGGGGAGGCACCCATATTTTAGATCTCCAAAGAAAAGTTTTGCTGTCAATTGCCATAAAACTTACTTCTATATAGGGGTCGTCTGATTAAATATAATATATAATAAAATATTCACTTGATTTTTTTGCTATTTTAATCGTATGTCACTCCTATAATTATTCTAATGGATTACACATAGGCCAACTTCATTCTGTAGAATATGCCTATAGTATATATGTTACACTCATTAGGCCAAAAACAATATATACCTATATTTCTGGTGACATGCAAGAAAAAAATAGTGGCGGGGGGGGGGGGGGGGGGGGGGGGGGGGGAGCTTTTATTTAGTTTTATTTTTTCATTTTATTTTCAACTTTACTCAAAATAAATATGAATACACCCCCTCCCTGACTGCTTCACCTTGTTTGTAATGTACTATAAAATAATAATACTAAGTACATAATATTAGAATATAGTGTAATGTATTGATTTATTGAAGGAAATGAAATTTGGCTGTGACCTAATTGTTGTGTGGTATAATTTCTGGTTTAACACAGGGACCAGCCGAGAGGGCGACGTGGGCGACTTCTTCGCCCTAGCGCCGTCCGCTTCGCCTTATTTTTGCAGTCGGGCGAAGTTTAAGTCGCCCTGAAAATTCCAAAGTTCACTGACGAAAATCGGCAAAATGTCCCAAATAATTTATGATAATTTACAACTGTCAACTGTGATTGCACACAATACTCCACTATCAGGGTGTATCAGGGTGTTATAAAACAATTAACACCTGTATTGCTCCAATCTGGAAGCATGTTGACAACGGAGTCTGATTACTGGCAGCTGTGAAAACATCGTCAGGCCTCAAGTGTTAATCTGGTTGTTGTTATTTTTAGATTACCGTGATTACCACACCTTGCAATGAAAATTACAACTCACACCTCTCACAATGTGTCAATTCATCACTCCATCTATGGAGTTTGGTTAAAGAAATTTAAAAACAAATTCTTTGTGAAGCATATTAAAATTTCAAACGGGATTACTAACAGAGCGCAGTAAAAGTGTTCATGATTTCGTTTCGTTTCGGTTTGATAAATATTGTTGGCATTTTTAAAAACCCGAAAAATATGAAATAAAATCCTGTCATTCTCCCACAATTACGATATAAAATGCTGCTATCCTCTCACAATTATGTTTGGCTATTATTAATAGTTATTAGGGTCATGAAGTGAACATAATGACTCCATATTTCAACCATTGTTTCATAAGTTTAATTGACATATTTCATCTCTCCTATTTTCGTTCTATGGCGACTCCTGTCGTAGTACTGATCAATTTAAATTTTGTAGACTCACTTCGCCCTATAGAACGGCCACTTCGCCTTATTTTTATAGTAGGGCGAAGTCATTTCGCCCTGAAAATCGGGTCTAGGCTGGTCCCTGGTTTAACAATACACGCAATATGTCCGTTTTACACGGAAATGAATCGGTTTACACAGAAAATCAAAACGGATGTGTACTAATTTTGCAAAATCAATAAAATGAAAATGGTCAGGGTCGCCGGAATAGGGGCGGGCGGGTCACCAGAAACACATGTCGTTTTTATTTTGGCATTATGGCTAACTTTCAGTTTATATCCATGCAGGTATCGCTGGGTTTACATGTTCATCTTGGTTGATTCAATGTTGCTATTTGATTTATTCGTGAATACGATGCAAAGCGAGGATGGTGTTAATGGCGATAGACTCTAGCGGTTAAAGATGAAGCAACATCACCGAGTTGTTTGTTTTGGCGTTATAGATTCATGACATGATCTATGCTCATACATGTATATCACTCACTGTATTTTTTTTTTGTGTAGCTGGTGAAGTGTACCTGACTAATCCATCAGTGTGGAACTACGAAACTCAGGTTACACCTGTCACAGTGAATGTCAACATCAATGATGGAATCCATGACAACAATGTGGCCTGCTCAATAACTATCACAAGCTCCAATGTCAACGAAGTTCCACAGATGACATGCAGTAACCCCATCGTCACAAAAGACGAGGAACTGGTACATTATAATAATGCTACGTCAGGCGACAGGGGTGGGTGAGGGACCTGTTTCGCCCCACAATCATGGCCAAAATGTTCATGCTTGACACCGAGTATTTAATTTGAAATGTATTGTTTTAGGCCAAAGACCAAAAGATGAAAGTTATTTCTATTTGCCATCAAATATTTTACTGGAAATTTCCAACAATAAGCAGTGTTAGGGTGGACAGTTCCGGAAGTCTGTTGGAAAATTTGAAGGCTTCAAACACAAGTTGGACAGTTTCAACCAAGGTGGATGCAAATAGAATTTCATGGACTTTGAAATTTTAGTGTGGTTCGGGGTGGGGTGGAGGAGCAGTTAGAAGTTGGACACCTCCTCTCCCAACATATACATGTACCTTATATCCACGCCCCTGGGTTGAGTGCCCAAGGCTGGCAGAAATTCTTCATAGATGGCTACCCATGACCAGTTACTGCACACTATTGATTGATAAATTTTGGATTTACCCAATATGTGTCTTTTATCTTCATCTTCCTGAATTTTTGCGAAAACCCTGTGCCAATGCATTCTCTTACATATGCGAGTTGACAATAGGTCACCTCTTATATAAGAGAATGCATCGGCCTAACAAATTTTGTATTATTTTTATCATTGTTAAAAAATGTAAGAACAAATGTATAAAAAATTGTTAAAGAATGGAAGAAAAAATTATAAAAAAAGATAAAATTGTTTGTAAGAAAGAATGTAAGAAAAATCGATAATAATGATAAAATTGTTAAAGAATATAAGAAAAAATTTATCAAAATTGTTATAGAATGTAAGAAAAAAATATTAAAAATTGTTAAAGAATGTCAGAAAAATGATAAAAATTGTTAAAGAATGTAACAAAAATTGATAAAAAAAATAATAAAAAAAATTGTTAGACCAATGCATTCTCTTATATATGCGAATGCATTGGCATAGGGTCTTTAATGTTGTGCCAGCGCAGCTCTCATCATGAAAGGGTTAAGGGGAAAATGCGTGTTTTGCTTAAATCCAGCCAAAAATGTTAAGAGATTTTCAACAAGGTATTGATCTCTGGATCTAACAGGCAAAAAATCTTTAATTTCACATATCTTTGCTGTATATAGAATCTGATCAATTTTTAAAAGACAACAAAAACAATGGATTTTAATACATTTGAGAGGTTGAAAATATTATTTTCTTGTTTGTCCCTTTCGGTTTCTAAAACTGCCAGAATAATTAATAATTTAACACAACACTCCAATCACCTAATAACTTATTGTCTATTAGACCAATTAAGTCTTCTCTGTCCACAACAGCTTGGGATATCGGTTAAGATAATGCTGTTTTTGGACCCAGTCGTTGCTCTTCTTCTTCTGCTCTTCTTCTTCTTCTCTTCTTCTTCTTCTTCACATTACAGCTCGCTGTCATTTACTGACAATTATGAGCCAGTCCAGGTGCTACCATGGCCAAGTAACTTTATAACCCTGTGGTGACTCCAGTTGCGTTCTTTGACGTGCACACACAGAGGCGTGACACGGGTCAGCCATTAATATCCGCACCCGATTGGACAGCGTACTGCACCACAACAACATACCTGGACAAATGTTGTAATGGGGGAAGTCGGCATTTTTGCATTCCGATCTTTATTCAGTGATCTCGAATGAGACTTTTCAGCCTTACAAACTTGGTATCTGACCGAGTTCTGATTTTTGTCAGCATATATACCCTGACCAGGTTGCAACCCCCGTCCGCTAGCACAAGAGACCAGTACGCTAGCTACCTCTCGGCTACCAACTTCTATAAGGGACGTTCATTCAACAGATGTACTACATGTAAACATGGAGCCTGGACATTCATGTAACCCCTGAAAGCTATTGATTGCCTGACATGTCCGCGATTAATCTTTCTTCAAAATGATATATTGCATCTACCATCATAGAACAAGGTATAGATAGGATAGAGGCTCCTCTGATATACACATGTTTGATATATCATGCTTGGAAAAGGCTGGCATCTGTGGTCATATTCGCAAAGATTCCATTTGACATAATCCGATGACATACAAGCAATATAGCTCCCGCCCATGATTCTGAGAATAACGTCCATTGAAGAAGAGCAACCGGTCCGGACTCAGTCAAAAAAACAGCATCATCCCAACCGATATCCTAAGCACAATGATTCTGTCCTACTGCCTTGGTCATAAAGGCGATTAATCAACTTTATCAGATTAGCGTGAATGGGGGATATAAACGTCATATATTGGGAGCCACTCTAGTTTTTTATGTGTGATAATTATTAGTACATTATTTTAGAACATTCAGTTCAGAATGCATTCTGAGTCCAAATATTCTAACCTTCGGTAATTATCCCTTACATGATGATGACAGATCACAAACAAAGGTGATACAAGGATACACCAGCAATGTCTACAATAGAACAAACAGGTTTTGCTTGTGTATTCATGTATACAGTATAACCCAAGGCCCTGGATACACATAAGAAATGAACGGCGGTTTCAATGTGGTCATGGGATTTTGACCGCGAGAAAAATTCAGAAAATTGCATGGGGAGTTTGCTGAATTTTTATCGCTATCAAAACCCATGACCACGTTGAATCCGCCGTTTATTATTTATATTTATATACTTAAATTCATTATCAACTAGGATTGTCTGTCTTTCCCATTATTTATTCAACTGTACATGAACGCATGGAGTTCAGTTCAGATAGTTTGAATACTCGCTCTTTGGAAGACCAAACATTTTAAGAATCCGTTTACGGAGAGCGGAAAAAAACGCAATTTCACAGTAAAGTGTACACATATGACAAAATGTCTTGTTTAGCTTGTAATGAATGTAGACATGTTGATTTCAAGATTGATAACATCTGAAACTAACATTTAAGTTTCGAAATTGACAACACACCGTTCTACCATAATGAAATATTTGTGAGGTCGACTGAGTAGCGCGGTTATTTGAACACGTTGTACTTCTCATGGCAAAAAGTGTCAAGATGTGGGTTGTGTGACCTGATTGATGTGTAATCAGAAGAGATGAGTTTTAAGTGAAGGGTAACAACACTGATTATAGACCAAAACAAATTTCTTGCCATAAACCTATGAACGACATTGAAAGTGACATCAGGTTACGTTCATAAGTTTATGAACACATTGACTCAGGGGGGGGGGGGGAGTGTCTACCGTAACGCTATGGGGAAATCGGAAACGACGTTGGGTGTATGTAAATATATGTTTATAATAAACAAGCTTCATACATCTCCCCGTGTATGTGCATTGCTTGTGTACTGGAATATATGTATCTCTCGGATACACAAGTGTATAACACGCTTCATGCGTCTTGCCAAATCATTTTTATATTTAAAAAAGTCGTATTATGTAATCAGTCTGGCCGTCTGTCCATCCGTCCGTCCGTCTAGCCGTTCGTCGAGCCGTCCGTAGAGCCGTCCGTCGCATTTTAACATTTTTGGTTTCCGACCGATAACTCAAGTTTGTATTATTTGATCTGAACCAAAGTTGGTATGTCAATTTCCCAGCTAAAAACAAAGATCAAGTTCGAATATGGGTTTCGTCCAATTATTTTTACATGAGTTACGGCCCTTTTTCGACTTAGAATTTGACCAATTTCATAACATTTCGGTTTCTGACCGATAACTCCAGTTTTGATTATTTGATCTGAACCAAAGTTGGTATGTGTATTTCCCAGCTAAAACTACAGGCCAAGTTTGAATATAGGTTCTGTCTAATTATTTTTACATGAGTTACGCGGCCATTTTACGACTTAGAATTTGACCGCATTTTGGCATTGAAATGTAAGCTCAAAGTATTATTTTATTTTGCGGTATTACAATTCGAAATGGCTAAAGGGCGTATTTTGCCACGCCCTAGCGATGCTCTTGTTCTTTTTATACGCCCATTTAAAAAAACGGTTGTATTATGTAAATGGGTTGTCCGTCCGTCCGTCATCCGTCCGCTTTTGGTTTTCAGATGATAACTTTAGATTGAATCAGGTGAACTGAACCAAATTTGGTATGGTAGTTTACCACCCCAAAATACAGATCAAGTTAGAATATGGGTTTTGTCCGTAAGATTTTGATTGAGTTATGCCCCTTTTTATACGCCCTTTTGAAAAAAAGGTATTATGGAAATGGGTTGTCCGTCCGTCCTCTGTCCGTCCGCTTTTGGTTTCCAGATGATAACTTTAGATTGAATCAGGTGAACTGAACCAAATTTGGTATGGTAGTTTACCACCCCAAAATACAGATCAAGTTAGAATATGGGTTTTGTCCGTAAGATTTTGATTGAGTTATGCCCCTTTTTATACGCCCTTTTGAAAAAAAGGTATTATGGAAATGGGTTGTCCGTCCGTCCTCTGTCCGTCCGTCCGTATTTGGTTTCCGGATGATAACTTTAGATTGAATTGAGTGAACTGAACCAAATTTGGTATGTTAGTTTACCATCCCCGAATACAGATCAAGTTCGAATATGGTTTTGACTGAGTTATGCCCCTTTTTGTCAGCCGACCCAACGGGTTCGGAGGACTATTATAATCAGCCTGTGCGTCCGTGCGTGCGTGCGTCCGAGGTTTCCGGGCGATAACTTTAGTTAGAGTGAACCAAATTAAATTAAATTTGGTATGTGGGTTTACTAGCAGAAAAGACAGGTCAAGTTCGTATTCTGGTTCCGTCCGCCAATTTTCACTAGAGTTATGCCCCCTTTTCGACTTAGAATTTGACCGTCTGTTAACATTTTTGGTTTCCGACCGATAACTCCAGTTTGGATTATTTGATCTGAACCAAAGTTGGTATGTGTCTTTCTCCCAGCAAAACACAGGTCAAGTTCGAATTCGGGTTCCGCCCGCCAATTTTCACC
Organism: Siphonodentalium dalli; assembly: GCA_032622095.1. Classification (NCBI taxonomy): domain Eukaryota; kingdom Metazoa; phylum Mollusca; class Scaphopoda; order Gadilida; family Siphonodentaliidae; genus Siphonodentalium; species Siphonodentalium dalli. Next base: position 108,217,170 of record CP136068.1, read on the forward strand.
AGAGTTATGTCCCTTTTTTACTTAGAATTTTTGCCAATTTGAGGTTTCCAGATGATAACTTTAGTAAATGTGTACTGAATGAAATTAAATTTGGTATGTAGGTTTACTAGCACTAAAGACAGGTTTTTATGTGCAAACAACGGTTGTATCAAGCCAACACTTAGAGGTGGACATGAGGTCTACCGACCTTTTTTCGACTTAGATTTGACCTGATATGCGGTTTGCAGATGATAACTTTAGATTGAATCGAGTGAACTGAACCAAGTTTCAAATATGCAAAATATGTAAAAAAAATTAGAAGCAAAAATATGTATTTGATTTGGTTACCATATCTTTACTTTTATTAGCTGATTGTGTAATAATTTTAGTGAAAGAATAAATGTGATAAATATTTGTGTCTCATTTTCCAGGTAAATTTCTTGTTTCTGTTATCCATTTGCCACATACAATGTTTTTCTCTTCATTTCTGTTTTACAGTAATGCCCTAAATAATCGACTCACTGAGAGATTTCCAATGAATGGCAACAAGACATATTTCCGACTAAATCCTGAAAAGTTACCCATAATTCTGCTGTGGTTAAGGAGTCGATTATTTAGGGCATTACTGTACATATGGAACACATGTGTGCTGTTAGTTGTAAATTTTTTATAACTGGAAATGTTTTTTCCAGTTGATGTTGCCTGATTCTTGACAAAATAATTTTAAATTTATGCTCACACAAAAATATCTTCTTTTAGGCTACGGGCTCTACTATATATGATACTATTGTAACTACAGATGAAGATAACAACCGTGATGGTGACACTCTAACCTACAGTATAATCAGCGGAGATCCCAATGGTAAATTAACCTTTTCTTTCCAGTTATAATAGTATATGTTAGAATGATCTATCATTCATTTGGAGGAGTGTCGAGGAAAAATGAGCAGACGACAGACATACCAAAACTTCAGTTCAAGTTTGTTATTACCACTTGATTTTAGAGTTATCCATCTTCATCCACAAGACGTCCGTTTGACCACATATTTCTCTGCCACTTATTACTGCGGATCTCGAGAAATAGCAAACTTCAAAAATCGATATCTGATCACTCTGAGCTTTGATGGGTGGGCTCCTCCACTCGAATAAAATATTTTAACCCCCCCCCCCCCCCCCCCAAGCCAAAGAAATAGTTATTTAGGAGCACCTGATCAGATTGAGTACCTTTAAGGTATGTTTTGCTAAAGTTTAATTTGAGAGGGGAGGGTATTGAGTCATGCCAAGAACGCGATGAGGTCAACTAATCCCCCTTCTCTTTAAAGTCGCCGTTGGCCAATGTCAAATTACGGGTCATGCAGACCCACGTTTTGCCAGAATTTCCCTGTATTTTAAAATGGATTTTCTCAAAGTCTGTCAGGAATTTCTTCGTAAAATTTGGTACAGGCGATTATTGTGACACATTGTTTAAGAACCATTGACCATTGATTATTATAACCTAATTTACTTTCCTTTTATGGAATTAACAGTATTTAAAATTCACTGTTTTCAGGTGCCAAGAACTTCTGTAAAATAGATTTTTTTCAAAAGTGAAGTTCATATATCCATTACATCATATCTGAAGATTTTGAGAGGAGACTTAATTATTCTTGATTCATGAAATTTAATAATTATTTTATTTATTACACGATAGCGTTATTGAAAAATAATGTTTGGGTTTGTTGGAGTGCCCCCTAAATGCCAGGACTGCATGTCTAACTGAAGAATTGGGTGTTCTGTGATGGTTCGTGTGTAATACTAAATCGAGAGCATCCAACCTTTGTACGAGAATGTGTAATTGAAACCCTCTGTCAGCGTTTACTCTGTCATAGGGCAAATTGACAAAACAAATTTTCATTTGGCCAAACTTTTTTTAACCCAAAACGGAAATCTAATTTAAAAAAAAATTGATTTTGTAAAGGAAGCAACATGAGAATAAACTTCATACTATGACTCTCTGCTAATTGATTAGATGATACAGCTTAATGGGTAACAAAAGCACCCATGGCGGTGCACTATCAAACAATGGGCCAACAAATGCAATAAAACAGTAATGAGGATTAACCCTTTACCCAACAAACTGGCCAAAAATGCCCAAATAAAGCTTCAACAGCCTAAAATATCTTCGGTCTGTCTCAATAGAACCATACACATATGGATATCATTGGAACCGGCTCATTGACCACATTATGATGGTTACAGTTATGCCCTGTGCCAATGCATTCTCTTATATATGCGAGTCGACCATAGGTCGCCTCGCATATATAAGAGAATGCATTGGCCTAAAAAAAATATTTTTTTAATACTGTTTACCATTTTTTCTTACATTCTTTAACAATTTTAGAATTTTTTCTTACATTTTTTAACAATTTTTATAATATTTTTCTACATTCTTTGACAATTTTATCATTTTTAATATGTGTTAAGCCAATGCATTCTCTTATATATGCGAGGCGACCTATGGTCGACTCGCATATATAAGAGAATGCATTGGCACAGGGCCGTTCTGTTGGGTAAAGGGTTAACACTAATGAATCCTTTGTCTGTCATATATAGGCTGAATTGTGGATAGTCAAGTATATTGTCAAGTAACAATGATGGGATCAAAGAAGTCTAGACACAGTATTTGAAGATGTGGACATAATGACATAGAATGTTAGATGTTAAATAAAACAAAAATATTCATTAATTGTGAGACCAGAAAATGAGGATTTTATTTGGCCAAAGTTTTTTTTAATTTGGCCAAAAAAATAATCAGAATTGGCCAAAAAAATGGGATTTTTTTTTTTCGACCCTGCTTGAACACTACTACAGTAACTTTTCAGGATTTAGTTGGAAATATGGCTTGTTGCCATTCATTGGAAAGCTCTCGGCGACTAAATCATGAAAAGTTACCCATAATTATGCTGTGGTTAAGAAGTCGATTAATTAGAGCATTACTGTCTTCTGGGCTCTTGCCCTAATTATTTGCTTGTTTCAGGTTATTACCAAATAAGTGTAGCGGGTGTAATAACGCAACTAGGAAGGTGTGATATCGACACAACGTGCCCGACGCCACATATCATCACCGTCCAAGCTGAGGATGCAGCCGGCGCCATTGACACCTGTGCTATTACCATAAACATCAATGACATCAATGACAATGCTTGTGTTTTCTCCACGGCAACGAATTACAGTATCACGGTTGACAACAGCACCGCGCTGTTAACTGACCAATTAGACTTCATCGTCACAGATGCCGACAGCGGGATGAATGCAGATCTTAACTATTACATCGTGGGGACCATCGGCAGAGGCCAGGTATATTTCAAGCTTGTGGGAACCAAATTACAACTGAAGAAAAAATTGGAATATGCTGATGGATCGAATTATGATATAACTGTTTGTGCTGAGGATCGCGGGTCACCCTCATTGTATTGTTGTCAGGTTATTAATGTGGACTATCCGGAAGTAATAATCGTAACAACAGCGGCACCAGTCTATCATCCTACCCTTCTCCAGACACCAGGTGGCATCGTAGTATTTTCTCTGCTGCTCTCCATAGGACTGGCACTACTCTGTGTTTCAGTATGGGCTATCTACAGAGCGCTGAACTATTACGGGTAAGTTCCAGTTATATATATTGGGTTTATATGGTTTTGATGTGAACTACATATATCTTGTAAAGCGTCCATCTATTACAGTTTTAGGTTATGCAGTAGGGTTTAAATTTCTTTTACTTTAAACATATTTTAAAGGGGTTTTAAATTTAAATTTAAATTTTCAATAAATTCCCGGTGATAACAACGATCTAATATCGATAATATATATAAATCTAAGTAATTTGAGTCGAAGATGTATTCTGTAAGCGTTCAGGTTAATAGGTTATCTTAAAATCAAAGTTAATAATTTGATATAAATTTAATTTATTTCTGGAGCCATAAATTAAATTACGAATTTCCGCGTACAAGACGTAATCAAAATAATTCACGGATAGTAGATTGGGCAACGCATGGCACACATGATCGCGTAAACTCAAGCACTCACTGACTAGTGACTATACAATGACTTAAATGAGTATATGGGACTAGTATGCATATACTATAACATTTATTTGATACATTTGCTTGAAAACTGCCCAAAAATTACTCGACAACGACAATTTGTATTTTCTCATTCCGGCTAATCGTCCATCCGTGACATTACTTTGTACTCGACATACTTTCAAATAATGGAAATCTGGTTACCTCATTCTATGACTCAGAGACTATAGAAACCAACAACAACATTTGAGTACAGTATCCCTTTAATGTATATCAGTTATATACATGTGGATTGGGACACACATTTTGTCAATTTAGTGACATCCCTCTCCCCCAAAGGTGTAACATAACATTTAAACAAGGCAGGGTTATACGGTAGGGTTTCGATATGATCTAGTAGATCAACATGTATATGTAAAACACTGAACTAGTACAGGTGAATTTAGGGTTATGTGTTAGGGTTTCGATATGATCTAGTAGCTCTACATGTATATGTAAAACACTGAACTTGTACAGGTGAATTTAGGGTTATGTGTTAGGGTTTCGATATGATCTAGTAGCTCTACATGTATCCAATGATATATTACAGGTGAGTATATAACTACATGTATCCAATGATATATTACAGGTGAGTATATAACTACATGTATCCAATGATATATTACAGGTGAGTAACTACATGTATCTGTAAAGTGCTGATGTATTTCATATTTAGTCCTAAGATAATAAAGTTTGGTACATTTAATCACAAAGTGGAATTCATCACCAATAGCGTCTTCACAGAGATTACATGGTCTATCCTTCATCCATCCTTGATTCCTCGTTTCGACCTCCCTGTTTTGACTGGGAGGCGGCCATTACCAGTCCGGAGTCCCTTCTGATAACTAGCCATGTTAAAATGAATCTTGGGATATGCATCAAGTTTTGGGTGTTCTTTAATGTTACTATAAAATTATCCTCAAGAAGATCTAGTCATCTCAGCATGCCGTTTCTGAATGTGTTGGAAGAACTATAATCAGATGACAGGCAGACAAATAAATACAAGTGCAGAAGTATTCCTATTGATTTGTGGGAAATGTTCAGATAATTAGTTCAATAAAAAGACATATGAACATTTCCTGAGGGAACTCTTTGTAGCGATTTGCAGTTTTATGGTAGTGGTTAGCGCGCGTTTTTGTCAGCTGATATTTGCCACCACTATATAGCAGTTTAAATTTGTAACATTTGGGCGATAATACAGTACTGCCCTAAATAATTGAATCCTTAACCAGAGCAGAATTATGGGTAATTTTTCAGGATTTAGTCGGAAATATGGCTTGTTGCCATTCATTGGAAAGCTCTCAGTGAGAGCTTTCCGATGAATGGCAACAAGCCATATTTCCGACTAAATCCTGAAAAATTACCCATAATTCTGCTCTTGTTAAGGAGTCGATTATTTAGGGCATTACTGTAGCACATACATGTACATGAACTGCCACATAGACTATGAATATCACTAGAAAATATTATGTCATGTATTACACCATCTGCTCTATGCATATGGTCATCGGTGTATTGAGTAAAACCATAACCGAAACCAAAACCTGGTTTTTCTACAAAAACCATACCAAAACCGAAATGAAATTTCAAGACCGCGCATCACTAACTCTTATTCATTTATAATAAAGAAAGGGTGAACTAAAAAGTAGGAGTCACCCCTCTCTGATGACCGTTATTCAGGACCATGGGGGAAATGGTGATATCCTAGCTATGTGTATAACCAGGGTTCGCTTTGCCAAATTTGGCTAATCACTTTTTAATACCTCAAGAAAGTTGATAAATATAGGTCAATCAATACCATTTATTTCATGAAACTCTTACAATATAATTGTATTAGTGGTGTTTTGTAAGGTTTAGGAAATGCTAACACATATCAAGATGCAGCTAATCTGATAGCATGGTGGTGTTTATACATGTATAGCTAATCATCTATTGATGTCAGGGACCAGCCTTGGGGGCGAAATGGTCTGTGTGGCCGCAAGTCGCCCTGAAATGACGTCAGGGAGAAGTGGATGTCTCCCTATAAAAAAAAAAATCTCCCTGAAGAATTGGTGACTGGATGATCTACTGCTCAGCATAACACTTCCAGTTTATCCTCACCCATGTAGAAAAGCTATTGTGGACAATAATAACAGCTAAAACAATCAGTTCTAATCAATAGTTACTAGCGACAAATAGTCGCACTAACGCTCCACTTCTCCCAGGTAAGCCCCCACTTCTCCTTATTTTTCCAAGAGGGAGAAGTCACTTCTCCCTATATTTTGACCCTAGGCTGGTCCCTGATTGATGTGCCCTTTTAATGAAGCAACCCTTCTAAAATGTTAGTGTTCAGTTATTGTATGACCCACCACAATAGAGAGGCAAGTATAATTTATAACTAACTGCTTTCCTATCGATATCAAAAGTCGTTCAAATGGCGAATATAAGACCCAATGTTGCGGAAACTGATACTATCAGTGCTTGCTTGCATGTGGCAATTTCTAAAAGAATTTGGGAAAAAATATGTTCATTTGGCAAAATATTTGGCAAAAGTAAAAAAAATTCCAGCACGAGCCCATTGTAGAACACATATCTTTCTGGTGTTACATGCTCATGAGGAACTTTAACACCTATAAATATTACAGTGTTGTAAAACACTATATGCGAGTCTGCATGTAGTTCTTGCATGTGTGTAAACGTTTGCACGATGTGCGTTTAACTGGATGCAACAGCAAGCCTTGAAATAGCGTGTCTGTCATTTGCAGAATGAGGTCCCCAGAGGGTGAATTTAGGGCTAGCATCACCAAATTCACCCTCTGGGGACCTCATTCTGCTTACACCTCAGCAGAATGAAGTTCCCAGAGGGTGAATTTGGTGATGCTAGCCCGCTATGCGGGGTAGCATCACTAAATTCACCCTCTGGGGACCTCATTCTGCAAATGACAGACACACTATTTCAAGGCTTGTACCAGTCGACGTAAACATCTCAATTTATATGATATACTGATTCAAAATTTATGTCGACTGGGCTTGTACCTGGATGCAACAGTCACCTGATTCTTATGGATTGTTAATTTCAGATACAACGTGAAATTTCCGGGGGCTGGACGGAACAAATCATTCAATCCACAAAAGGCTAAAGCCGGCAGAAAGGTGATCTCCAAAAGGTATTCAGCTATGATATTTACAGGCATAATTAATGCCAATCTTGCTGTGAATAATTCTCCCCAATATACATGTATATTTTTCTGTTGAGTCACGATGAACTTCAAAGAGTCACAATTTTGGTGGTTCATTTATTGTGATTTGTCGTCGTTATCAGCCGCTAGGCAAGATATGACATTGCTGGTTAATTAGCGGAGACAAGACCATGCATGTGGTCATAAGCCTAGCCTTGAAATAGTGTCTGTCATTTGCAGAATGAGGTCCCCAGAGGGTGAATTTAGAGACACATCCCGCACTACAGGCATCGGCCAGTTATGGAGTCTGCTGATGTGGCTATAACGCTGACTTAAAAAATAAAATAAAATTCATATAAACATCGCATGAAAAATGTGGTATAACCGCGAACGCGAGGTGTTGTGGTCGGCCATGGTATAACTAATCATGGTTGATAGCATGAATGCAGTTGAGTAATGCGGTAATACTGGTGGTCAACCTCGTTAAAGATGGTCGATTAATTAGAGCATATATAGCTGTAGACATGGACCGATGCGTCATGTTGTTATCGAAACATGAATGACTATGAGAACCTTGTAGACCCCGAAGCCACAACAAATAGTATTTGCGGCTGGCTCAACCAATTTTGTGGCTGGTTAGCTAGCTAAGCCGGCTCAGTCGCGACGTTCGTGGCTGACAAAATATGGCGGCTCAGCCGGCTGAGACGTATATCATTCAGCGTATTTTCGTTTCCGAAATGTTCCTTATCCCCAGTTATATGGAGTACCCCGTTTGTTTTAGCGTTTGTGGTAAACCTGTAGAATTCCAGACCACGCATGCTCTTTTGGTGTTGGGCTTTATGGTGAAAATACTCGGAAGGACTGGCATGGATGTACTATGTATATAGTTTCCCATCTAACTGGTATAAGTTACATTGGGACTTATGTAGACTTCAGACTGCTATCATCACTGGCACCTTGAGATATATGCATGCATCATTGAATGATGAATCCGATAGTAATGATATAATATTTCAAATTATTTTCTATTCTCTCATACATGCATGTTATGTGCATATATTGACAAATGTAAGCGATGTCTGAGACTGAGTCGTCTCGAAACAAACAATGTATACTTTAACCCATGCATTGGAATAGTCTATTCCACATTGAGAGGCCTGGGTGTTCTGATAATATAACAACCATGCCGTGTCGATGCGAGTATGCTAATATTATAGGCAATGCGGTTTAGTTCTTTGCAATTAAGTTGATTAACAGCCCAGTTGTGCTTGACATATAAGCCCATGCACACAGGTCAGCCATTTTACAATTCCGGTGGCGGAGATTTTTTCATGTGGCTGGCGTTAGAGATAATATGGCTGGCGACATCTTGTGGCCAATATGGCTGGCGGCGGCATGCGATGGCGGCTTCGGGCTCTAGAACCTTGTCATCAAGTCATTACCCAGTTATTACAGAGTTTGGTGTAATTGCCTTGAATGTTTCAATGCAACTATCTGTGAATGTTACTGATATGATTATGATACACATACATACATACAGGCCTTAATATTCCCCACAACTCACAGCGTTTACCGATGTCCCCAAATTATAGAAATGTCCCCAAATTAGAGGGCACATTTGACAAAATGTCACCGCAAAATCACCATTTTTATGACCTGTTTGTGTGTGTATATTGCTTCATTTGACCACAACAAATCAACTTTCTAACTTTTTTTCAGGTTCACATATACATGTAGTTAGATTAAATTAAATTTTAATTGGAAATACCCATGATCAGTGTGTTGGTGAACTGCTTGGTGAACTTTCAAGCACCATACATCTATAAAATGGCTTTGTTGATGTCAAATGATCCAATATTCCCAATATTCAATAAATTGTGACCTACAAAACTTGAAAATATAAGGGTACATGTACATGTAACATAACTTGCTGAATGCTGATATAAGCCCAAGTTGCCAGGAAATGATATGGGGGCCATTGGTTCATTTCTTTCACCTTTCATATGCTTCAGAACAACCAGACAGCCCCCATTTTAGGTTTACTTTAAAAAAAATTCTCCCCGGGGAAACCCCCATACCCCCAATAGTCACAAGGGGGTCCCCCCCTCACTCAAACCTATCACCTCTGTCCCCCAAAATGTCCCCAAATTAGCCTAATCTAAAGGCCTGATACATACACATGTGATGAGCATAGACTGGATATTTTCATGCCTGTGACTGGACAATTTCATACCAAAACAAATGTTTTAGGCCTTAAATGAGAGGCCCAATTTGTAGGTTTATGATGTCTGATTTATAATGTTTACTTTAATTACACAGAAATTCAGCCGATTATTTCAGACATTCAGATGCTTTTTACTCCATGTGCAGGAAAAAGTATACTACGTACCTCAATTAGGTACCCCATAGTACCAGTAGAGGTTCCTGGACAGGCAGTCAACATAGTACTTAGATATATTTCATACTCCAGAGTACACAGACAGGTACTTCAGAGTAGCTGGACAGGCACTCTGCAGAGTACATAGATAGGTACTCCAAAATACCAACAGTTTGGTACTCCACAGGGGTCAAGTATAGTACCTACAGTAATGCTCTAAGTAATCGACTCCTTAACCACAGCAGAATTATGGGTAAGAGAGAGCTTTCCGATGAATGGCAACAAGCCATATTTCCGACTAAATCCTGAAAAGTTACCCATAATTCTGCTGTGGTTAAGAAGTCGATTACTTAGAGCATTACTGTACGTATGTACTCCCAGGTATCTGGGATTTTAAAAGTGATAACAAATTGTGGAAACCTAGAATTCTAAAAAAAATTGTACACCGGATCTGACTGCTAACTGATTAACGACGGTTGCTAAACTAAATTCAGAACACTATTGTTCTGAAGTTGTGGGATATGTGACGTACCTATTTCTTTTCTAATTAAGGAATCACAATTAAATTTATTTATCACAACAAATATCGCAGTGATGTTAGGATTGTTAACACTTGGACCAAACAGCAACCTTGACCATACAATTAACATAATCTGTTAACCCTTTGAGTGCCAGGTCGATTTTTGTATCAACCCATATACCTTGTGCCAATGCATTCTCTTATATATGCAAGTCGACCATAGGTCGCCTCGCATATATAAGAGAATGCATTGGCCTAACAATATATATATATATTTTTATTTTTTTTATACAATTTTTTACAATTTTAAATATTTATTCTTATATTCTTTAACAGACTTATTTTGTAGGTTTAGGGCCGATGAGATCGGCCCCTGGCACTCAAAGGGTTAATCCAATCATCAACATAGCAGCGTTTGAAAGCTATTGACACTTTTAAATACGCAGATCCCTATTTATAAATATGATCAGATACACACACAACGAAATCATGCAGGTCACCTTTATATTCACCAATATATTTTCATAATTTAACCCTTTCATGATGTTCATGATGGGACCTGTGCTGGTGTAACATTAAAGACACTCTGCCAGTGCATTCTCTGATATATGCGAAACTCCCATAGGGAGCCTCTCATATATTAGAGAATGCACTGGCTTACAACGTAAATATTGTTAGGCCAATGTATTCTTTTATATATGCGAGGCTCCCTATGGGAGACTTGCATATATGAGGGAATGCATTGGCACATGTTTGCGCAAAATTTCAAGAAGCTTCAGTTATGGAAGGGTTAAAGGTACTCAATCCGATTCGATGGTCCCATATTTATCAAATAATTTGAAATTTCACCTTATTATCAACACAAAGCCTCTTGATTTTAGAGTTATCCATCTTCATCCGCAATTTGGTTCGAGACTGTTGACTTGTAAACTTTTTACTGGGCCACTAATAAGTCTCGAGGGTGAATTAACCCTTTACCCAACAGAATGAGCCCTGTGCCAATGCATTGGCTTAACACATATTAGAAATGATAAAATTGTCAAAGAATGTAGAAAAATATTATAAAAATTGTTAAAAAATGTAAGGAAAAATTATAAAATTGTTTTTTTAGGCCAATGCATTCTCTTATATATGCGAGGCGACCTCTATATGGTCGACTCGCATATATAAGAGAATGCATTAGCACAGGGCATAACTGTAACCATCACAATGTGGTCAATGAACCGGTTCCAATGATATCCATATTTGTATGGTGTTATTGAGACAGACCGAAGATATTTTAGGCTGTTGCAGCTTTATTTGGGCATTTTTGGCCGTTTTTGGCCGTTTTGTTGAGTAAAAGGTTAAGGTTATTAGTCGCAGTCGATCACTCTTCCAGAATAGCTATAGGCCTGAGAATAAAGTGCTAGTCATTTGCAGAACAAGGTCCCCAGAGGATAAAATTAGTGACACTATCCCGCATAGTGGGCTAGCATCACCAAATTCACCCACTGGGGACCTCATTCTGCTTAGGCCTCATCTTTTCTGGAAATTGTTTTGTTATCAAATTTCAAAAGAAACTTCTTCACATAGATTCTTTTTCTTTTTTAGTTTAGTTTCTCTTTATCCCCAAATTGCAGACAACACATTCCCAATGTGTGTTCATCACAATGTTCACCATTTGAGAACTTCAATCTAAGTCAATGTCTCCCATAGCAGTTGAGGCCATGCAGAATGTCAGTCCTCAGAGGATGAATTTACTGATGCTAGCCCGCTATGTGGGATAGCATCACTAAATTCACCCTCTGGGGACCTCATTCTGCAAATGACAGGAACACTAAAGCCAGGTATGGCCCCACACATTGCTGTCAGCCTGGTTGCTTTGAATTTACTGAAGTTGGGAGGGGGGGGCGATTAACAGGTGTTTGTTCACTAGACTTTATATATATCTTTATTTGTCCTCGATATCATGAAGTCCAGGGCTTGATTTAACTGGATTCGCATCACGATTTGCGCTGCGATTTCAAATTTCTGTTATCAATTTACAATGAAAAAACATGTATTGGCAGGGAATGCTATACAAAATCTACCCAGTGCTGCAAAATGCTATACAAATTTAAAACATTAAATCGACCACTGAATACCTCAATTAAGATATAAGAAATATTCTTGTTAAGAATAAGTTTGTGAGTTATATCCGAAAGGTTTGGAGATAATTTTAAGATAACACCTTATACCGGTATATGTGTGTTATAGAATTTGTCATCTGATTTTTCGGTTATGACTACATAAACTTGATCGAGACAAGAGTTATTCCTTAAGTAACATAGATGTGAATATATTGTAACATCACTTTTATTTTTTTTAACACAGGGACCCAGTGAGGCCAATTGATAATAAATCATCGTTTCCCCCAAGACAACTCGAGCCAGCTATTCAGAAAACACCAGCCGCATCGAAAGGATATCAGGGCTTCTGGTCTATGAGTAAGTAAATCAAACATAAGCCTCCATAAATCTAATATGTCCACATATGTATTTTATCAAACCACAATTTTTACCCTGTGCCAATGCATTCTCTTATATATGCGAGTCGACCATAGGTTGCCTCGTATATATAAGAGAATGCATTGGCCTAACAATTTTTTATCATTTTTTAAAAATAAATGTTTCTTACAATTTTTAGGACATAAAATAAAAAAACATCCATTACCCTACAGGGAGCCCCACACATATATAGAAGCATATAGAAGAGTGTCGTCTGCTCATGTTTGTATGGGGCTCTGTATGGGTGAAATTATAAAATTGTTAAAGAATACAAGAAAAAATTATTAAAATTGTAAAAAATTGTTAGGCCAATGCATTCTCTTATATATGCGAGGCGACCTATGGTCGACTCGCATATATAAGAGAATGCATTGGCACAGGGTAAAATTGGAGGTTTGGCATCAGCCATACATAAAGCGAAATAAAAAATATGATTTGAGTCTCAGACACCACCGCATTGAAATAAATGGCCCGCATGCATTTGACGTTATTTGTTTATTTTTTATGTTTATGAATTGAGTCATATTGTTGTATCGCCAATTAGAAGTGAATCATTTGACTCTGAATTGGGTATCACTTGTCTCGGGTCTCACTGGACTCGGAATTTAGGTATCACTTTTGCACTGCGTACTGTTTTTCATTCTGGACAACCTGCAGATCACGTTTTCTGCGACAGCCGGGAAAAACTGAGTAAAGTGTTTTTATTTGCAAAGTGATACCCTAATTGGTCAAATGATACCCAAAATGGCCGAGTCATTTTCTGCAGGTCTTTTGACTCAAAATGGTATCAAATGGCTCGGCCATCTTGGGTATCAGTTGACCAATTAGGGTTTCACTTGACTCGGGTATCACTTGACTGTAAGCCGAAAATTCTTATGACAAATATGTTTGATGCCGTTTTGCTTTTCTCCTTATTTGAATTTCTCAATGGCCTTTTGGTCAACTTGACAGTGCATTTCTCTGCCTTGGATTCTGTCATTCTATAGTGTGCTACAGTAATGCCCTAAGTAATCGAACCCTTAACCACAGCAGAATTATGGGTAACTTTTCAGGATTTAGTTGGAAATATGGCTTGTTGCCAGTCATCGGAAAGCTCTCACTGAGAGCTTTCCGATGAATGGCAACAAGCCATATTTCCGACTAAATCCTGAAAAGTTACCCATAATTCTGCTGTGGTTAAGGGGTCAATTACTTAGGGAATTACTATAGGTGTGGACTCATTACACTGGCAGTGTGTTACCTGGTCAGACACCAACTTACCTATATATTGGTTACACCAAAACAACAATAACTGGTCTTGCTTTATTATTTTCAGATGACAATGAATTCAATCCGAATGCCAAGCCAGCTCTGACAGGTTCTGTGGATTAGATAATCCATACTCCATATAAACATTGGAACACAGTGCCTGATAGTAAGTTTCTTCTAAGATAATGATACATAATCTGAATTAACCCTTTCAGTCCTAATTTACGGTCTGTACAATCGGCCCTAAAAAAATATTAAAAAAAATTATTAAAATTGTAAAATATAATATCAAAGGATGAAAAATTGTTAGGCCAATGCATTCTCTTATATATGCGAGGCGACCTATGGTCGACTCGCATATATAAGAGAATGCATTGGCACAGGGTATATGGGTTGATACAAAAATCGGACCTGGCACTCAAAGGGTTAACGCTCCTAAATGACTATTTCTTTGGCTTTGGGGGTTAAAAATATTTTATTATATGGTCAACAGTAGATTATAGAAGAAAATCGCTAACAGATAATAATCGTTATCCACCGCTAGCCGCGAAGATATAGAAAATTATACTTTCATTGTAGCTTTGACGTTACGGACGTCCATGACGTAACTGCATGCATATCTTGCATAACTATCATCGAATTGTAAAATGTAAACCATATATAGTAGAATTAGTATAATTCTATAATGAAGTACTACATTTGAATGTGACCCGGTTATAATGGGTATTATTTAATGAATGGCCACGGATGCATGGGAGTATAATTTCATCGTGGTGCATTTTCACATACAAGAGTGATAAATGACAGCAATCAGCTATTTCGTGGCTCGAATCAAGGTTAAATGAAGCTGGGTTGTCTTTACAAATGATCAATTTATATGCACAGCACGCGTATAATAAAAAGAAAATCTAGTGTTTTAGAGTGAATACCGAAAATTATCTCATTCGTGAATGCGACAAATGTTTATTTTCAACTCGTGGCAAGCCACTCGCGAAAAATAGACATTTGTCTCGGGTCACTCGTGAGATAATTTTCGGTATCCACTCAAAGACACTAGATATCCTCTATTTATTCGACCCATCAAAGCTCAGAGTTAATTGGTGGGAAATGTTAGATAATAAGTCCAACAAACAGTCATTTATGGAACTTATTAACCCTTTCAGTGCCAGGGATCGATCTCATCGGCCCTAATTTACGGTCTGTAAAATCGGCCCTTTTTTGGGTATGCTTAAGCATGCTATAGCGAATTTAAAAACAAACTGGATAAAACCTTAGGGGAATGTTATAACTCAAAACTATCACCAAGTATTCATAGTAATAATTTTGATGCCCATGAAAAACGTAAGATTCCTTGGCACTAAACCTACAAAATAAGTCTGTTAAAGAATACAAGAAAAAATTATCAAAATTGTAAAAAAAATGTAAAAAATAATAACATATGATGAAAAATTGTTAGGCCAATGCATTCTCTTATATATGCGAGGTGACCTATGGTCGACTCGCATATATAAGAGAATGCATTGGCACAGTGTATATGGGTTGATACAAAAATTGGACCTGGCACTGAAAGGGTTAACTGAACATATATTGGTCGTTATTATCTGAACATTTCCTAAAAGGCACTGCCCGCAGCCTTCCTTCCAGAATTTCTTGAAGTGATTTCTCTTAGAATCACACCATTTTCGGTCACATTCGATATTTCATAGGTCTTGGTTCCTTTCTGGGTATCGGCTTCTGCTTTTCCCGGCCAAAGTTAATTGTAATTAACTATAGCCTTCATTCTTCTGGTTACAGTTCACAGATGTGAGCCTGAATTTAGTGTGTCTGTCATTTGCAGAATGAGGTTCCCAGAGGGCGAATTTAGTGATGCTATCCCGCATAGCGGGCTAGCATCATCAAATTCACCCTCTGAGGGTGGCCTGCATGGCCTCATTTTGTATGAGAGACATAGACTCAGATTGGAGTTCACAAATGGTGAATATTGTGATGTACACCCATTGGGAACCTCAATTATGCGTCGTCTGCCAATTTGGGGATATAGAGAAATTGAAGTTTCTATAGAAATTTGATAATAAAGAAACTTTCCCGAGACAGATGAGGCCTAAGCAGATTGAGGTCCCCAGAGGGTGAATTTAGTGAAGCTAACCCGCTATGCGGGACAGCATCACTAAATTCACCCTCTCGGAACCTCATTCTGCAAGTGACAGGCACACCAAACTCAGGATTGCAGATGTGAACTCGCTGGTCGTTTGTATATTAGCTTGAAAGTTCACAGATGTGAACTATTTCTTCATTGATTTTAAGTATCTTAACCAGATCATTATTGTGAGTAAGAACACCATTATAATCAGTAATTATATTTAAAAAATGATCTTGGGACACATGCATATTGGTATATGAGAGAGGTCACTTCTCCCTGGGACAAAAATAGGGAGAAGTGGTACATTTTAGGGAAAGGATTTCCCCCAAGTAGCCCTCTAGGCTGGTCTTTGCCTATTAGCGTGTATACTGTTCGGTAATTTCTTGATAGCCGTGGTCCCATGGACATTTTATTTATAGATAATTGTTTTTTCCAGTTTAAAAGTTGAACTGCGCGACCAGTATAGGCCGAAAAAATAATTTATATATTTTTTTTGAGTCCGGTAAAAAGTGTAGTTTGGAATTTCAATTTCGTTTATTGTCCTTTACATTATTATGCCAATAATGTTGATTTTTGGTTTGTGACAAGCTATGTCAATTACCAATAAAATCAATTTAAAAGATAATTTGTAAGTCTTATATTTCAACTTTTATAGATATTTTTCGTTCTGCAGCCCATTGATGGTTGTGGTCGGAGACGGTTCGTAAATTAGGTGCTGGTTGTTATTGTTATTTTAACGGAATTCTGAGTTGGTCAATCGCGAACCCAATATATTTTATATTCTATAATTACAATCATGGTTATATAATATATGATCTTGAGCGCGTTACCATTTCTGACTATGGTTTTCTTGTTCTCAATGTCTTTCAGAATGTGGTGTGACAGCTGGTTGGAGATGTATTACTTTCGGTTTCACGGGTATAAGCAGTGAGGTCATCACAAGAAAAAGCTGGCGCCACGAAAATCGATATGTGCAAAGGAACTGTATATGATTATAATTGTATAGGATTATATTTGTGTTTATGATGAAATTCTTCATGAATTTATGTTTATGGTGAAAGGCCCTGTTAATGGGGGCATGTTATATCTCACTTAAACGCAGGTGAGTCACTGAGATTAATGCACATTGTTTAAATAATTTTATTAATGTGGTGTAACAATGATCAATTTTAGCATGGACTTTTTTTCTAAAACTAAATCTTTCACAAATGCTGCAATTTTAGTAAAGTCTATTCCATTGAGAAATAGTATTTATTCATTGAACCTTTGAAAGATGAACTTGCATCTTTTAACTTGTCGATTCATTAAGCAGCTAGAGTACTTTAAATAGTGCAAACACTGGACTACTTTCTGTGTTTGTGATTTTCGTAACACATCTTATGTCTTCCAAAACAGTGCTTGGTCTTCATGGAAAATTGTTTCGTACCTAATAGCATTTATTTAATCAAAGAAAGAAATGAGTGTAAAAATATTTTTTTTTATAATTTATTAATTTTATTTTTACATTTTTTATCTTCAAAAAATTAAGTAAAGTCTATATAAATATGACTTAAACAATAAGCGAGATAAGATACATGAGTGTAAAGAGATAACATATCAGCGCTTAGTTTCCGTGATATTATAAGAATTCAACAACAGTATATTTAACCAAATATTCTTGCAAGTCGAAAGTATTCAATAACTAAATGTATTCAATAGCCGCATTGTTTGACAGTATCAGGTATTGGCAAGGAGTGTCTACAAAAAAGCTGTTATTTTTTTATTGCCAAAGAAAAATCTAAACTAAAAATAAGCACCGTTCTCTCATTTGACACATTTCGGTAGGTAAATTCAGAAAAGAAAATTGTGCAACCAGTTTCAGTGACCTGTCTGCTTGACATGTTTTGTTAAATATTCCTGATTGTGTCTGAAATGTTTAGGCAAAAACTAAATATTTTTTGAGTCTCAGACACAGCTGCATTGAAATAAATGGATGCATTGGACATTTTATTTTGATTATTGGCATCATGACCAAAAAAAAAATATAAATTATTTTTTCATAATTATTTTGGTATGATTTTACCAACATGTCCATACATTTTGAGCATTAGTTGCAACATACATGAACTCTTAACATATCTCTGTGTTATGTGTGAAGAGTGACTATCATGTTTTCATATACATGTAGTGACATAGAACATTAAGTAGGTGACTACATTGAAGAAAATGATTAACTGATCATCATAGTCTGATGTACTGATTGTAACTCCATAACAATTGAAAGGAACTGGAGGAAATTTAAGATCACATTTTATAATGGAGAGGTGTCAATTTATAGACAAAGGAAGCTATCATAATCCATGCTTACGATGTACACAAAAAAAATAAAAAATAAAAATCAAGTCCTTCCTCCCTCATTGATTCATAAAAAAATTTGTCTGAGACTCAAATAATTAATTATTTTTGGCCTTAAGCGACAATCTTGTTTGCTGCTAGTTTCTAACTGGATTGCAAAAACATTTTATATTATGGTTCGACAATTGCAGAACAGCTGTTCTGCATGCAGCATCTATGTATCCAGCCTATGTTAAAGCCACATGGCAGTTTGCATGCCACAATACACCTAATAATATTCACTTTTGAATTTTTGCCGGGATCGAAATTGGTTGATAAATACTCAAACTACCTTTCTCTGAGCATCATATGTCCCAGAAAGACGCATTGAAGTCATAAAAAATACAACCATGAACACAATGTATGGGTCCCAAACAAAAAAAACGCCATTTGCACGGCATGGAATAGAAATGAGCGTTCCGTGTTATTCTATTCCTGATATGGTAGATATAAAGAGCATTTTTTTCACTTCTGTGAGAAACATTAAAAACTCCTGGAAAATGGTTGTGACCATGGAAAGTATTTGTCAGAGCAGATGAAGCCGGTATATCAATATTTTGTGTATTATTCAACCTATTTCATACCTCCTTCAAAGTTCCACAGACAGAATTTGTAAGCCTGAATGAGCCATATCCATTTAACTAAAGTATTTTCCTACCTCCACACATTGAGTTTATGTCATTTAGCCAACATCTTATGAACGTACATTGGGTATAGAATTATATGTGTGCTATTAACTACTGCTATTTAGGTGTAGAATCAGTAATAGACAGACTCAGCTACTTGTAATGCCCTAATTAATCGACTCCTTAACCACAGTAGAATTATGGGTAATGTTTCAGGATTTAGTCGGAAATATGGCTTGTTGGCATTCATCGGAAAGCTCTCAGTGAGAGCTTTCCGATGAATGGCAACAAGCCATATTTCTGTCTAAATCCTGAAAAGTTACCCAAAATTCTGCTGTGGTTAAGGAGTCGATTACTTAGGGCATTACTGTAGGTGCATCTATTGTGCAGCGAAACCTACATGTTTATTGATTCCGACCCAACTTGTAGCAAAACGTGAAGGGATAGTGTCGCAAGCTATCCACACTGTGATAATCTAAATGCTCAATTGGCTTCAATCTACAGTAATGCTCTAAATAATCGACTCCCTTAACCACAGCATATTAATTATGGGTAACTTTTCAGGATTTAGTAAGGAAATATGGCTTGTTGCTTTCCGATGAATGGCAACAAGCCTTATTTCTAAATCCTGAAAAGTTACCCATAATTCTGCTGTGGTTAAGGAGTCGATTATTTAGAGCATTTATACTGTAGTAACATATTTTTTCTCAGTTAAATCATACAGGTAACTGTTTTTTTTGAAAATTATCTCCTCTGATCGAGTAACCATCTACTTGGACTGGACTTTTAACAGAATGCGGATGAGGCTAAGAATGCCATTTTTCAAGCACCTCCATCGACCCAGGCCTCCACAAAATAATTCCTTGTTTAACATCATGACTCTGCCATTCGTCTTTTTATTTTTATATATCAGTCTTTTTATCTTTAGATAGCAGGAATTACTGAACAGAATTTTAGTTGGAAAATAATCATTCACAAGTAACAGTTAGTATACAGGTATCGTTATGAATATCACGTTTATAGATGTACTCATGGTTCCTTCTAATGCCAATATAAAAAAAATTGCTAGATTTATATCCCCTCCCGACAGCTCCCGACCCTATTTTTAGTCCCCTCAATTTTTAGATATCCTTTTTTTCTCGTGCCTTGGTCATCAAATTATATTTCAATGACACAATAGCCAGTATATTTTGATCAAATTGGACAATGTAAATCCGCTTGTATTACATGTATATAAGGTATGATACTGTTTTAATATCAGTTCTGTTTATGACCATTTACAAATATTTTAGGAAGAATCAAATATAAAACATAAAATTCGACCTCCCGCACCATTTTTCTGAAAAAGTTGGATGTAAATCTAGCAATTTATTTATATTGGCCTAATAGATGACCCCAACCACAAAACAAACTCAATTTTATTTCCGCATATCGTCGGTGGCTTCTAAAAGGTCGTACTTGCAATTTTGGCACAAAACTTTTTTTTGCATTTTTTGGATTCTATGGATTTGATTACATAAGTTCATCAGATAACTTGTCAATATTTCAAGTATAAATGCCATTTTTCGATGTTAATCAATGTTTTTCAGGGAAATTTGTCACGTTGTTCTAAAATGTTGTATCAGGGTTCCTGTGAAAAAATTTCATTAATTCAGAAATGTAATAATTTTTATCTTCGAAACCATTCCTGTTAGGATAATTCTGATTGGATTGTTTTGAAGAATAATAACCAGAGGGTGCATCCTCATTATCCTGATTCCTGAGTGACGGAGATTAACAAAACCGTAGAAATCGTCAAAACTAAAATGTTGTATAGACAAGATTTCTAATTTTTACTCCTGAAGTGTCTTACAACAACATCAAATCATGTTTTCTCATCAATAAGAAGATGAAAGTGCATCTATTATAACAACCGTGATATAAATTAAGTGCTATTGCGCAAAGTTATTGGCATATACCAATTATAGCTCCAGAGATAAATAGTTTTTTGTGTCTCATGAACAATTTGATTTTCCTGGGCTGTGACCTTGTAGAAGACCATCGACGATATGGCTTACATCCACATAGTTATCTCAGAAAAAATATGCTATGGATGTGAATAATGAACTCATGAATAATGAAATTATTAAATTTTGGGTAACTTGAAACGGATTACGTATGCTGCCAAACTTGTATTCATTGGCATCGAGCTAATGTTCAGAGGGTTGGAACTTACATGAAACGGCACGCTTCAAACTGGTCAATGATTCACATGATCACCAGACATTCCGGTTGTGTTGAAAATCTTTTAGATCTATCGGAGTTCATATAGCATCAAACTCATAGCAAGAGCGATAACCCAAATGCATATAGTTGCCTTATACCATTACACACATGTATACCAGATGATATATAACAAGAAACCCAGGGCTGAGATTCATATATATCACATGGTGCTGCGAAATCCAATGATATTTCTATAGCATATTTCGTGATTCACCTAACTCTATGGCCATGTGCCAGTGTCCCTGTTCTATATTTAGTATATGGTCTTGGTAACCTGTCGTTCGAGAACATTGAACAACACAGAATCGAATTCACCTTACATGCAAATGGACGTCATGCTAGCTGAATTCAGAAATATATTCCGGAACATTTCCGGGAGGTTTAAGTTATTTTCCTGATTTCCTCTAAACCTACCGACAATATTAAAATACAAAGCCGACATCTACTAGAGATATTCATGGATAAGTCCTCGAAATTTTATTTCAAATATATTGAAGACGATATACAAAGGGTTAGGTTCCATGGGTACATCTTTAACAGCTTGTAAACGAAAGAGAGCAATTCTACTCAGCTTTAAAATATAACCACTGCATGCATGTATAATTCATTGAAATTCAGGAGGCTCTAACTTGGGTATATTTTTGTTATGTTTAAATTTTCTATTTTTATCAAATAAAATGCATGTGAAATTATTTTCTATATATAGTGTATCCATCCCAGCTCAAACATACATTTATCCGATTGGGATCAATGAATTGGGCAGGGGCACATCCCTTGTCAAATGATCCTGTTAATATGCTATGATGCGGTTTGGTCCTGCTGAATTGCTATGATGCTGTTAGGACACACTGATGCTGTTAACAAAAAGTACCGTTATATTTTTTAATTTGTCTTTTTCACGGTTTAATCCGAACATATCAAGGAAAAGCCATTATGCGTATAAAACATTGAAAAGCATATTTATTGCGAAATGTTTTTAATACTGGTTGTATTAGATGTTGAAAATCGACTATAAACAATATGTGTATTCACATTGTTTTAGAAACACCAGCATTGGCATTATTATATTTGTTCAAAAATATATATGTTCTTGAATGTTTCATACACACACAGCTTTTTTCTCAAATCGCTCTGATTAGAAAATGACAACTTTAGAAAAGACAACGGTGCTTTTTCGTAACGGCATCAGTTTGCCCCACCAGCATCATAACAATTGAGCAGAACCACCAGCATCATAGCATATAAGCAGGACCACTTGACCAGGGTTGGAGAACCAGGGCAGGGGACCAGCGCTTGCTGGGTGGGAACCGTCCCTGAGATCTTCCCCTCCAACAATGTGGGTATGTAAGGATTGCACTAGAAGACTGAGCAGAAAGAAAATATAGTATGTAATGTGATAGGATGAATTTTTAATGATATTACATACCACCATTAGATAATATTTGAACTTTAGTGCATTTAGAAATGATAATATGGTGTTCTTAAAACTCGAAATAAAGCGTGATGCTTTGAAATCTTCTGCTCCGTCTTTAGAGCTTTGAGCATTCAGCCCGGTAATTATACAGTGGGATAACTAATATACATGTAGCTCTGTGTAAATGCAAATTATACCATCACTCAAGAAACTATCACAATTGAGATGATAATTGAGAACGCTCTTTATTATCTATCAATGTTCTGCGACTAGTACTCACGAGGTCCAAATAAGCATACGGTGCAGAATTATTAAGATTATACATGTATATGTGGACAATCATGTTAAATCCAATAATAGTACAGGTGGAATAACAGTATAGGGTGGCAATTTCTAACATGGAAGCAAGTCTATCTGAAATGTTAAGGTCAATCATATGTAAATCTCAAATTCTGCACTTTTTGTCATATAGGAGAGTATATACCAAATAGACTTCCAGCATCTTAATTATTTATACTACCTATCTTTGCTTGGCTCTGCATCAGTCTTTAGTATAACCGGTATGCACTGGGAGCATCCAAGCCATATTGGGATTAGCGCTCCAAAAACACACCTAATAATATTCGCTTTTGAATTGCTCGCGGCATCGAACTATAGGCTGAAGCTCAACTTGGTGATGGGCTAAATGTTACAGTTAATGGAGTGATTGGGAATGCAGAAAGTTGGTATATCTACCTGTATGTAATACTAAACACCCAATGGATTTAGTAATACAAAAAGTTAATTCCAAGATGGCCGGCGCTGGCAGTCATGTTCTTAA
Organism: Siphonodentalium dalli; assembly: GCA_032622095.1. NCBI lineage: Eukaryota > Metazoa > Mollusca > Scaphopoda > Gadilida > Siphonodentaliidae > Siphonodentalium > Siphonodentalium dalli. The sequence continues at coordinate 108,240,712 of CP136068.1, forward strand.
CCGAATTCTTGGGGGGGGGGAATGGTAAGCTCCCATCTAGAGCTCACTCCGAAGATCCATATGAAGTTTGGTGACGATCGGATGAGAGATGTAACTTCTACATGTAGGGTGTGCTGAAGGATTTCGTCCTACAAGAAACAAAATCCAACTCAGTGTTAAAAAAATGTATTAAAATTAATGCTATGGATGGATAGAAATGGAATATAGAGGTGATTGCGGTATTAATTGAAAAAGGAATCCCATTTACTTAGTTAAAGCCACATGGCAGTTTGCGTGCCAAAATACACCTAAAAATATTCACTTTTGAATTTTTGCCGGGATCGAAATTGGTTGATAAATACTCAAACTACTTTTCTCTGAGCATCATATGTCCCAGAAAGACGCATTGAAGTCATAAACAATACAACCATGAACACAATGTATGGGTCCCAAACATAAAAACGCCATTTGCACAGCATGGAATAGAAATGAGCGTTCCGTGTTATTCTATTCCGGATATGGTAGATATAAAGAGCATTTTTTTCACTTCTGTGAGAAACAATGAAAACCGCTGGAAAATGGTTGTGACCATGGAAAGTATTTGTCAGAGCAGATGAAGCCGGTATATCAATATTTTGTGTATTATTCAACCTATTTCATACCTCCTTCAAAGTTCCAGACATAATTTGTAAACCAGAATGAGCCATAATCATTTAACCAAAGTATTTTCCTACCTCCACGCATTGAGTTTATGTCATTTAGCCAACATCTTATGAACGTACATTGGGTATAGAATTATATGTGTGCTATTAACTACTGCTATTTAGGTGTAGAATCAGTAATAGACAGACTCAGCTACTTGTAATGCCCTAATTAATCGACTCCTTAACCACAGCATAATTATGGGTAATGTTTCAGGATTTAGTCGGAAATATGGCTTGTTGCCATTCATCGGAAAGCTCTCAGTGAGAGCTTTCCGATGAATGGCAACAAGCCAAAAGTTACCCATAATTCTGCTGTGGTTAAGGAGTCCATTACTTGGGGCATTACTGTAGGTGCATCTATTGTGCAGTGAAATCTACATGTTTATAGATTCCGACCCAACTTGTAGCAAAACGTGAAGGGATATATAGTGTCGCAAGCTATCGATCCACACTGTGATAATCTAAATGCTCAATTGGCTTCAATCTACAGTAATGCTCTAAATAATCGACTCCCTTAACCACAGCATATTAATTATGGGTAACTTTTCAGGATTTAGTAAGGAAATATGGCTTGTTGCCATTCATCGGAAAGCTCTCACCGAGAGCTTTCCGATGAATCGCAAGAAGCCATATTTCCGACTAAATCCTGAAAAGTTACCCATAATTCTGCTGTGGTTAAGGAGTCGATTATTTAGAGCATCACTGTAGTAACATATTTCTTCTCAGTTAAATCACACAGGTAACTGTTCATTGAAAATTATCTCCTCTGATCGAGTAACCAATGTTGTTACGTTTGTGCCATATTAGAGAAAATCGTACCCCCCCCCCCCCCCCCCCCCCCACAAAGAACAAGCAAGAATTGTGAATATTTATTGGTTCACCAAGCATCACTTTGTGAAGACAAGACCATCTGAATTGTACGTGTGCCATCCACTTGGACTTTTAACAGAATGCGGATGAGGCTAAGAATGCCATTTTTCAAGCACCTCCATCGACCCAGGCCTCCACAAAATAATTCCTTGTTTAACATCATGACTCTGCCATTCGTCTTTTTATTTTTATATATCAGTCTTTTTATCTTTATATATCAGGAATTACTGAACAGAATTTTAGTTGGAAAATAATCATTCACAAGTAACAGTTAGTATACAGGTATCGTTATGAATATCACGTTTATAGATGTACTCATGGTTCCTTCTGGTGCCAATATAAAAAAAATTGCTAGATTTATATCCCCTCCCGACCCTATTTCTAGTCCCCTCAATTTTTAGATATCCTTTTTTTGCTCGTGCCTTGGCCATCAAATTATATTTCAATGACACAATAGCCAGTATATTTTGATCAAATTGGACAATCTAAATCCGCTTGTATTACATGTATATAAGATATGATACTGTTTTAATATCAGTTCTGTTTATGACCATTTACAAATATTTTAGGAAGAATCAAATATAAAACATAAAATTCGACCTCCCGCACCATTTTTCTGAAAAAGTTGGATGTAAATCTAGCAATTTATTTATATTGGCCTAATAGATGACCCCAACCACAAAACAAACTCAATTTTATTTCCGCATATCGTCGGTGGCTTCTAATAGGTCGTACTTGCAATTTTGGCACAAAAATTTTTATTGCATTTTTTGGAATCTATGGATTTGATTACATAAGTTCATCAGATAACTTGTCAATATTTCAAGTATAAATGGCATTTTTCGATGTTAATGTTTTTCAGGGAAATTTGTGTTCTAAAATGTTGTATCAGGGTTCCTGTGAAAAATGTTCATTAATTCAGAAATGTAATAATTTTTATCTTCGAAACCATTCCTGTTAATTCTGATTGGATTGTTTTTAAGAAGAATATCTGGAGTGCGTATCCTCCTTATACTGATTCCTGAGTGACAGAGATTAAAGGTACTCAATCCGATTAAGCACCCCTCAATTATTATTTATTTGGCTTCAGGGGTAAAAAATATTTGATTCCAGTCGAGGACCCCATCCATCAAAGTTCAGTGTGATCAGATATCGATTTTTTAATTCTATTATTTTTCACCACCTGCAATATTTAGTGGCCCAGTAAAAGTCGATGAGAAGACCAAATAGCGGATTAAGATGAATAACTCTAAAATCAAGTTGCTTTTTTTGTGTCAGATATTTGAAAACAAAATGTTGATAAATAAAAGATTTTGGTAAATTGTATACTATAGTGGACTGATTAGCATTATTTTTGGGCAATTGATCGATTTTGATAACTGAAGCGGCATTTCAAAAACAAATTTGTTATTGAAATCTGATCATATGGGGACCATCGAATCGGATTGAGTACCTTTAACGAAACCGTAGAAATCGTCAAAACTAAAATGTTGTATAGACAAGATTTCTACTTTTTACTCCTGAAGTGTCTTACAACAACATCAAATCATGTTTTCTCATCAATAAGAAGATGAAAGTGCATATATTATAACAACTGTGATATAAATTAAGTGATATTGTGCAAAGTTATTGGCATATTCCAATTATAGTTCCAGAGATAAATAGTTTTTTGTGTCTCATCATGAACAATTTGATTTTCCTGGGCTGTGACCTTGTAGAAGACCATCGACGATATGGCTTACATCCACATAGTTATCTCAGAAAAAATATGCTATGGATGTGAATAATGAACTCATGAATAATGAAATTATTAAATTTTGGGTAACTTGAAACGGATTACGTAAGCTGCCAAACTTGTATTCATTGGTATCGAGCTAATGTGCAGAGGGTTGGAACTTACATGAAACGGCACGCTTCAAACTGGTCAATGACTCACATGATCACCAGCCATTCCGGTTGTGTTGAAAATCTTTTAGATCTATCAGAGTTCATAGCATCAAACTCATAGCAAGAGCGATAACCCAAATGCCTATAGTTGCATTATACCATTACACACATGTATACCAGATGATATATAACAAGAAACCCAGGGCTGAGATTCATATATATCACATGGTGCTGCGAAATCCAATGATATTTCTATAGCATATTTCGTGATTCACCTAACTCTATGGCCATGTGCCAGTGTCCCTGTTCTATATTTAGTATATGGTCTTGGTAACCTGTCGTTCGAGAACATTGAAGAACACGGAATCGAATACACCTTACATGCAAATGGACGTCATGCTAGCTGAATTCAGAAATATATTCCAGAACATTTACGGGAGGTTTAGTTATTTTCCGGACAACTATAATTACTTTCCTCTAAACCTACCGACAATTTTAAAATACAAAAGTGAACATTTATTTATCGCCGATATCTACTAGAGATATTCATGGATAAGTCCTCGAAAGTTTATTTCAAATATATTGAAGACGATATACAAAGGGTTAGGTTCCATGGGTACATCTTTAAGAACTTGTAAACGAAAGAGAGCAATTCTACTCAGCTTTAAAATATAACCACTGCATGCATGTATAATTCATTGAAATTCAGGAGGCTCTAACTTGGGTATATTTTTGTTATATTTTAATTTTCTATTTTTATCAAATAAAATGCATGTGAAATTATTTTCTATATATAGTGTATCCATCCCAGCTCAAACATACATTTATCCGATAGGGTTCAATGATTGGGCAGGGCACATCCCTGGTCAAGGGATCTTGCTAATGTATTATGATACTGTTGGATTCCCGAATTGCTATGATGCTGTTGTGGCAAACTGATACTGTTAACAAAAAGTGCCGTTATATTTTTTAATTTGTCTCATTCGCGGTGTTCCGATAATCTGAACATATCAAGGAAAATCTACTCTCCCACGAGGAGGCAATAAAGATATATACAGATTCGGACCAAACACAAGTTTTGCATAATTCCATTTGCACCCCCTTGCACCTCAGTGCTCTCAGGCCTAATATCCTATATATTCATAAACCATGGTTCTAAATTCCCGGTATGAAAACATTAAGATATTTTAACCTGAAAAATTGCATAAATCCTAACATCTAGTGGTCTAACTCCAGACAAATGCACACGGACAAGAGACCAGGACACATCGGGCTGACCATGGTTGTTCCGCCCGGTGTGAGAAAATTTTGAAAATTATACAAGAAAATCGCAAATCCTATAGCATCTAGACTGGCCTCAACTGAAGTTTTCCTATAGTGTTGGAAATTTCAAACATAATACTCCCCATCAGGTTGGAAAATTCTCCAACTGATGACCATTTCAGTCCACAAGTTTGACCAAATGTAGTAAAATATTGTTTTGTTATTTAACTTCTTGTCAGTTTTTTATTGGCCACGGTGACAATGACACACCGGGCCGACCATGGTTCAGCCCGGTGTGCGAAAATTTTGAAATCTGAACAAGAAAATCGCAAAATCCTACCATCTAGACTAGCATCAAGCCTTCCTAGAACTGGAAATTTCAAACCTGACATCCCCACTTAGGTTGGAAAATTTCCAACTGATGACAATTCCAATGACAATACTGACCAAATGTATGACAATATTGTTTTCTTAAATTAACTAGCAGTTTTTGACTGGCCACGGGGGAGGGACCAGGACACAAGCTTTCCAAGTGTTGGAAATTTCCAACCTGTCACCCCCCTAAGGTTGGAAAAATTCCAACTGATGACAATTTCATTCCAAACTTTTGACAAAAAATAGGAAAATATGCAAAATATTGGTCCAAAAACAATTAATTCCCCCCAATAAATTGTTTGAAAATCAAACTACAAGAACATTTTCAACCTATTGTTGGTGTGAAATTTCCAACTAATGTTTTGGCAGGTATGAAATTTCCAACTGTTGAAAATTTTGACCCAAGTTGGGGGGGGGGGGACACCCCCCCCCCCAAACCCCCCCTGTCGCCACGTCTCTGTACGTGCGGCTAAAAAAAGCCAAAATCATCACGAAATGGAGTTGGGGGAGGGGGTTGTATTTTGTTTGACTAAATTTGGTAGTTTTAAAGTTCCGAGAGCTGATATATCGGACGGATCCGCATTGTTACCCAATTCCTTTCTGTAGTATACCATGACATTTCTGGTGAGTGTGTAGGTACAAAACAGGGCAGGGGCAGCGGATCGCGTTATGTGTAGGCCCATTATTGTTAAAAATAACATCACCATCGAATACAGAAGGAATAGGTATTGATCTTTCTTGATATAAATAATGAATGGTGCACAGAAAATAAATAATAAAAGATAAATCCCCCCCCCCCACCCGCCCCAATTTTCTAAGAAAATCAGATGATAATCTGAATATTTATTTTGTATGGCCTTAAAGACATATTATGTACTTGTTCGGGTACGTGAAACTGATAAGTTAGCAGGCGCTATGCCAACTGAAGTAATATTACATTCTACTAACATCGCCGAAAATTTGAAGCAAATCGGCCGTACAATTCCATAGAAAACAATTGTAAATATTTACTGCTCGAATCGGGATGCATCTATCGGCGATAAACTAACGAAAACGATTTTCCCATCGAGAGTCACTGCATTTAATTAATATGTAAGAATGACGGTGTGTGCTGTGAATTTTGATACACTATTTGTAAAAAATACTACTTTGAACAAGATTATTCTCCATTTCTGTTTGATCACAATACCGGAGTGTTTCACATCACTTTAACGTTGTACAGAGGCCTGTTTTAGAACAGTCATACATGTGTCCAGCAGGGATAATACTCATTCGTCCTCTTCTGTTATTTTCATAAATGCCGAATAATTTCAGTCAATTTGTAAAATGACTGGAATTTTACGTCAAATTGTAAGGTGACTGATTTTACATATTGAATGTAACATATATACCTGATTAAAGGTACTCAATCCGATCAGACGCTCCTAAATTACTATTTCTTTGGCTTCGGTGGTAAAACATATTTGATTCGAGTCGAGGAACCCACCATCAAAACCAGAGTGATCAGATATCGATTTTTGAAGTTTGCTATTAAATTTTCTCGAGATGTGTAATAATATGTGGCCCAGAAACAGGTGGTCAAACAGATGGTCCCGGACAAAATTGCGGATGAAGATGGATAACTCTAAAATCAAGTGGTAATGCGGTTAAATTTCGTGATACTTTAGTGATAATACGGACATATTTTGTTGAACAAAATGTTGATAAATAACACGTTTTGGGAAAATTTATACCATAGTTGACAGTGGTTAGCATTATTTTGTTGCAAATAAATCGATTCTGATAACTATTTTGAAGAAATGTTGTCATATCTTGGTGGTATGGGGACCGTCTGATCGGATTGAGTACCTTTAAAATGAGAAATTTCCCCACATTCTGTTTACGTGATGGCAGTGTTCAGACCAGCCTATATATACCAGGGGACTGAACTCTGCTTTGAAGTTTGATTGATGTCCAGCGAATACACGCGTGCATACACACTCTACCCAACCTATTGGCGGTATCGATCTCAGTGCATTTTTGGAGGATTCTCGACAGGGGCATTGGGGTAGTGGTGGAAGGGGGCACATAGAGGCTCAAGCCATTTACCCGTACCGAATAGGTTATATCTTATCCCTTTCATGACGGGAGCTGCGCTATTGCAGCCGGATGTCCAGTGTCTATATATCATAGTATTCATTGTAATGAGGGCACACTGGTGCAGCATTATACATCCCATGCCAGTGCATTCTCTTATATATGCGAGTCTCCCATATATATAAGAGAATGCATTGGCACAGGGTTTTCACAAAATTTCAGGAAGCTCCAGTCATGGAAGGGTTATACATTTGGAAAAAACTGCCCCTCATAACTTTGAGCACCCTTTGAAGCTTAGTGCTTCGCTGCGTAACTCTCGGTGTTTCACACAATTTAGCCTCTGCGTCCATGCAAGTTGGACAATATATACTATATCCAGTTTGTATAGTTACATGCCATGTGACTTGTGTTATGATAAGTACTATGAGGACATTCAATAGAGTGTTCAATCGTTTTGTTCGGTTTTCCATGCTAGAGTTATATTCATCTTCGTTTACTTTGATCTCAATGAAATTTTACATTCAATCGTTTTGTTTGGGTTTTCATTCTAGAGTTGTTTATCTGTGTTGATATGGGTATGTTGGTTATTTGGTCATTCCGATGCCTGTTCATGTCATAACTTTAACATAATTTAATGAATGTTCACCACTGAGAGGACATTCAATAGCGTGTACTAATCATTTTGTTCCGTTTTCCATGCTAGAGTTATTCATCTTTGTTTACTTTGATCTCAATGAAAATTTACATTCAATCGTTTTGTTTGGGTTTTTCATTCTAGAGTTGTTTATCTTTGTTTATCTGGACATGTTGGTTATTTGGTCATTCCGATGCCTGTTCGTGTCATAACTTGAACAGTACTGTAGTGCTCGAATCTCAATGGAATTTGGTATGAAAATGTTCACCACTAAGAGGACATGCGCATGCGTCGTGCTACTAACACGTCTCGATCTTCTCTCGTCTTTTTTCTCCAAAAACACGAAGTTCAAAGACTGATCGGAGCTTATATTGTGATGATTTTCTGAATCAGCATTTAAGTTCCAAACTGAGCCAAGTAGGGCTCCAAAAGGTCAAAATCTTGACTTTTTGGAGACTTTCTTCATTTCATTCATTCTTGTGTATTTTCACATGTCCTTGACCTTTCCCGCCAAACAGGAAGTTCAGTTAAATCTTCGTAGAAGGACATGTTTGCAGGTAGTTTTCTTGTTTTACAGGTAGGATTGGCACTCCTCAGCCTGGCAAACAATTCAAAATTGTCAGAAACCCTCCCCACATACCAGTTAATGTCTCAAACTTGGAGAAATGGCATCCAGCAAATGACACTTGGTACTCTTCTCAAACTGAGAAAAGCCCCACTTGGTCTGCGGGCCATGCTCCAATCCAAAACAAGAAGAAGGAAACTTCTTGCCTACCTTGGTCTCCTCCTCATTACCATTTCTTCTGATGTAGAAACCATTGCAACCCTGGCCCAGGATCAATTAATGGTCCTACACTTGAACAAAATTCAAGTACCTGTACCGACATAGACTACCCTTGTGGTAGCTGCAGCTTAGAAGTAAGTGATGAACAACCTGCACTTGAATGCGATGGATGCTCCCAGTGGTACCACATCGAGTGTCAAAATGTTAGTACCAACACCTACAAAACTTTCCAAAACATGAACTGTTCTTTCTCCTGGTCATGTGTAGTCTGTGACGAGGTAAATTTCTCAACGTCCTCATCGTCGCTTGATCCATTTGTCTCCCACAATAGCTTTTCTGCGCTGAGCGACAACGAATCAGAAACAACCAATTTTGAAACTGATACATTGCCTATGGTTGATAACTTGATATGCTACAACGAAAAACAACCGCTAGAAAACCAAAACTCAACCGCAGGTCAAACACTTTGAAACTCTTGAATGTAAATTTCCGATCAGTTGTAAATAAGAAAGAGCAACTCCACACCATCTTAGACTCTCACAAACCAGACATCTTAGTGGGAACCGAAACCTGGCTCAAACCAAAAATATCAGATAGTGAAATCCTCCCAAAGTCTCTCGGATATACACTATTTAGGAAGGATAGGCTAGGGAAAAAAGGGTGGCGGTGTCATGATTATTGTCAAGGACACATTAATAGCAACAGAACAACCACAGTTCATGGAAAATATGGAATGTGAACTCCTGTGGATCAAGCTACACATTAGAGCATGTAAGTCACTGCATGTTGGTGGATACTATACCGGCCTGAGGAAGGTGATCGTGATAGCCTGGACCATTTCCAGCTATCTCTGGGAAAAGTCATGCAAAGAAATGCTCATATCTGGATTGCAGGTGACTTTAACTTACCCAGCTTCCACTGGAGTAAAGAACACATCCCAACTGTTAAACCAGGCTGTCCATATCCCCAGATATACAGAGACTTCCAGGATATTCTTGGGGATTTCTCGCTCACACAAATTGTTACTGATAACACAAGGGATACTTGATCTCATCTTAACTAACAATCTCGAACTAATCAATAGCACAAGCACATATTCCGGCATATCAGATCATGAGTTTGTCTCCTTAGTTGCAAATTTAAACCCAGTCAGGAACAAACAAAAACCCAGGATTATTCACCTCTGTAATAAAGCAGACTGGGAAAACTTCAGGCTTTTTACTGCAACATAACTTTGTTCCATATATCCAAGTCATAGCAAATCTGTTGAAGACATTTGGACAACATTGAAAACAACATTAGAGAAAGGCATCTCAAAATTTGTCCCCACAAAAATTATCACACCAAGGAGATCACTACCATGGATCACATCAGGGATAAAAAGACTTATACATAGGCGCGACAGAGCATACCGACAAATGAAAAAGACCTCAAATAACCATCTAAAACAGAAACACCGAAGTCTTAAAATGCTGGTCAAAAAGAAACTGAAACTGGCACATGAATCCTATGTTGAAAACATCCTTGAAATTGACAAAAATATCCATGAAGACCACAATGAAAGAAATTACAAGTCAGTCACCAAAAAGCTGTTCTCTTACATTAAAAGCACACAACAACAATCTCAAACAATAAACTCCATCAATGACCCAACCACTGGCACTCTGAAAAACTCAAATGCCGAAATAGCCCAGGTGCTAAACAATCAATTTCAGTCAGTCTTTTCCCAACTAAACCCCCTTACACTGTCACAACATTGCCTGACGACCTTACGGAATAATACACCTGATAACTATATCCAGTCAAATAGTCATGACTATCCGACCATCAAGGAAATTAAAGTAAACGAATCTGGTGTCCTTAAACAACTATCTGACCTCAAAACCAACAAAGCTGCCGGACCAGATAACCTTAATCCTGCCATTCTGACACAAATGCATTACGAAATAGCTCGATCCAGCCCTCACAATACTCATCCAGAAACCCTTGACACTGGGACATTACCAAATCACGGGACAAAAGGCAATGTAGTTCCAATATTTAAAAAGGGAGATAAAACCGACCCCTCAAACTACAGGCCAATCACCTTAACATGTATCATGTGTAAGATTGCAGAGCATATAATTGCATCTCATATAAGTACACACTTCAAAACCCATAACATCCTGGATGACTTACAACATGGCTTTCGTGAACGCCGGTCCTGCAAAACACCATTAGTACAACTTATTGACAACCTTGTTGGAAACCTTTTTGCAGGACACCAAACTGACTTAATACTATCAGATTTTAGCAAAGCTTTTGATAAAGTCAACCACATAAAGCTACTCTACAAATTAAATGAACACGGCATCAGAGGCCCAATCTTAAACTGGATTAGATCCTTCCTATATGGCCGCAGACAAGTAGTTGTCCTGGAAGGGGAAACCTCAGCTTCAGTCCCTGTCACATCAGGGGTGCCCCAGGTTTCTGTCCTGGTCCCCCTACTGTTTCTACTGTATATTAATGACCTCCATGACGAATTAATATCACAAACCAGACTTTTTGCAGATGACACAGCCACATATATAACCATCAAAAGCCCCTCAGCTCACAACACTCTACAAACCGATCTAATTAAATTGGAGGAATGGGAAAGAAAATGGGATATGTCGTTCAATCCGGGAAAATGCCAAGTATTAACAGTGGCTCGCAAGAAAAACCCAGTTTACCATCAATACATCTTGCATGGGCAAATCTTGCAACATAACAGCACAGCCCGCTATCTCGGGGTTGACCTAACCACAAACATATCATTCAACGAACATATAAATAAAATAACATCAAGTGCAAACCAAACTCTTGGATTGCTGAAAAGAAATATAAAAACCAAAAATGAAGTTATTCGTAAAATAGCATATCAAGCTGTGGTACGGCCTAAATTAGAATATGCAGCAAGCGCATGGTCACCTTACACAGCCACAAATATCATAGAAATTGAAAAAGTTCAGAACAGTGCTGTACGGTGGATAAAAAATCAATATTCAAGATATGCAAGTGTTTCGGCTATGACTTCTGATCTAAATTTAAAATCACTGGAGGCCAGAAGAAATATATCACGGCTGTGTCTCTTCCAAAAAACCATCCAAAACCATGTGGAAATTCAAATTCCAACATATCTTGAAAAGCCCACAAGAAAAACTCGATTCCACCATCAGGAAACATTCAGACGCATTCATACAGGCCCAAATAACTTCAGATATTCCTTCTTCCCTGCCACTGCAATTCTCTGGAATAACCTAAACCCTGACCTGGTCACACTCTCAGACCCTGACATGTTCAGAAAGGGTGTGTACCAGCATATCAAATAATTGGCTCAAATTATCATTCTTTTAACCTAGTGTTTTAAACTGTTTTTATCTCTCTTCTGTAACATAAAACCTATAAACCTTATTCTCCTATCTCACTGTCATCTCCTTTCTGAACAAACGCTACCTCTATTCTGCACAGATGCGCACTGGATATAATACCCGATAAGGGGGTCTCCAGTAACGATAGATAGATAGATAGATATTCAATAGCGTGTATATCAATCGTTTTGTTTAAGTTTTTCGATCTATAGTTATTCATCTGTGTGTATCTGAAAATGCTGATATTTGGTGATTGACTATTTGGAGTAACAGGAACAGAACGAGGAACAGGAACAACTTCTGAGTAACATAATGACTATTTGGAGTAACGGGAATGAGGATCAGAGATATAAACTTAATTTTCTCGCATTTTACGCTATAACACAATACATATTATACATCATTCGAAAGCACGGCCTCTCCCCTTCATGAATGCAACATTTAAACACTACTTTTGAGAACTATAGGAGTATAATTGGCAAGGAACGTCGAGTGGTAAATCGGAAATTAGCAAAATATAAATTTTTCCAAGTAACAGGAATGAGGAATAGAGATATACACTTAAAGGTGGATTATCTCTTTGTAAACATGTATTATATAGTTACCGGGGTATAAAATATTAGTCCTGAATCGAAGACTCCTGTCCGGAAATGCTTCTATCGATTAATATTCATTTTATTTCGAATATTTTCTGGTCTAAAAAGGTGTGGTTGTTTAGCTAACGAGCAATAGTGGTTACTGTTAACAGAGACCAGAAATTTTATTGTGTAATTTTGTTACAAATAATGGTTAATTATATATACTCATTGTCGCTTATAACCATAAGCGAACAGAGAAACATACTGCCTTTGTTAAGCAAACAAAATATCGAACAAAATTTGTGTAAATTTTGAACCTTAAGTTTGAAAAGTCCCACTAAAACCAAAGAACAATATTTCGAAACGATGCGATTCGGTTATCCGATTATTTTATGAACACAAAAGTCTAAACGCACGTGTACGACATTGCCACAACTTGTCAAACACAAGAGTTCTAATTGCTGCAAAAATCGTCAACAAAACTACAGCTCTGATTTTCCATTATTAATGCCACCGGTGTATACTGTTGTACAAATTTTAGAAATCTGTGGTCCTATGGGGATTTTATAAAAAGATAATTGTTTTTTTTCCGGTTATTTTGGGACGCGTTAAAGTTGTACTGCGACCCCGAGTCCGGTAAAAGCTATAGTTGGAATGTCCAAGTTCGTGAAAGTTCTATTGACTATGCCGATGATTTGAGAAGCTTTATTGTTTTAGGCTATTGTAGAAAGTCTAATCTGGTCGTGTCAAATTTAGCTATAGCAATGGGATATATCGCAGGACAACACATTTCGGTTTTTCGTGGGGTGTGTATTCGCTGGATGTCTTATAGTTGCAGTATGTAACTATTATGACCGCGTTAATTGCGTTCGATGTTTAGGTATGAACAATGGCTGGGCCATGCACACTTGAAGATTTTATGGCGGGAACACAATTTTTGATCCGCATTTAGAAGCTTTCTGATTTGGTGAATGAAACCTGCAGTAATAAGCCGTAGTTTTTTGTAACAATTTGAATGCCTTAGTTAGTTATTTTAACGGAATTATGAGGCGGTGCATGCATGTAACCAATATATTTTATATTATAATTTATATTTAAGGCTAACCGTTAGATATCTCGATTTTTTCGTTACGCTTTAACATAGGTATTGGGGAAAAAAACTTATGATCATATAATAAATACTGAACAGGAGGTGGCAGTTCTGCACCGCGTAGTTAATCACCAACGCGTGTAAATTATCAACAGTATGGTACACCATTGGAGGTCAATTATTAATTTTCATCCGTTTCAAATGACCGACTCCTGCCTTTTTTGTCCCCTGAAATTTTCGGATGACTATATTTGTAATCAGCCGCGTCCGTCCGTTTTCTCCTGACATAAATATATAATTACGTCCCCCACCAATGGACCTATCCGTAGGTACCGCCCCAATTTCAATTATAGCCAATGAGCCGATAGCTTAATCGCCGAAGCGACATGCGCCTGCCTAGTGATATGAAAGACACCACAAGCGGCTCCTTAACAACCATTGTAAGTCATAGGAAATTTACGAACACGAGAGCAAAATATGTGTTAAAAAGCAACAATGGTGTTGAAATGTACATGGGGAACATGTCCGGTTGACGAACGATATATTTATACACATGTTTTAGTTCGGTTTCCTAAATAAAAAAGTAATAAGACATCTTTTACGCTGGATTAAACAATGCCAACGACCACACTCGGATCCTAATGTTATTTAAATTCCAATATTAATATAACAGATTTCAAACTAAAACGTGGAAATAGTAGTCCCGATCGATGATGCGTTATGAATATTAATTGTGCCGCGAGTATTTGTTTTATGTGAAGTGTTTTTCGTTATAAATGTATACATGTGTTGCTGTTATAACACCGTGGTAATATTGAGTTCAAATGTCTGCTATTCACACTAACCTGTAGGATCTCCTGCGAACGTTTTACTGAATCCATTTGAGAATCTAAAGCTTAATTCCTCCACAATAATGCGACAATGTACGTGTAAATGAGAATCAACAAATGTTTTCCATGAGAATTACACGAAATTTCACACATTGTACGTGCTTCGCGGTGTATACACGCAACCTTCACCGAACGAGTTCACTTTGTGCCATTGTTGCCATATGTATATGGCAACATGTAACTGACTCCATGATAGTCGGCGTTTTCTTTAATGTACTTTAGTGACGGCAAAATAGGATAATCTTTGCATCCGGTTTGATGTCACCGGGGCTCATGCAGGACGCTCGATGTATATGGGAAACTGATATCGTTATATTTATTTCGACAAAAGAGGGATTATAGATTAATTACCACATGTACACCTCCGTTCTGGTTCTATTTTTGTTTAAATCTAACGAGTGTCACTTTTACAAGATGCATATATACACACATAGGTATCTTGAAAATCGTGAAACTCAGAAAGAAGCTATATTATCGTGTTATATACATGGCGTTTAGCAACACAGTCCGTTCTCGATCATCGGAAGCCATTTTAGTAATGAATATGTAGCGAGATTGAGATGGCTTGTGGTGCTTAGTAACAGTAACCATGTAGCCTATTGGTGGGCGGTACGAACGGATAGGTCCATTGTATGGACAGACGCTGCTGATGACAATTACATGTATAATCGCAATCTCTATCAGAGGGCACCAGCCATACTTCTTTTCTGACTCTGTCACCGGCCGGGTACTGGTCTGCGATGTTCACCTCATTAATTAAACACCATGTTAATGACAGTTCCGAGTGACGTCAGATACGTCATGGGTTAACATAACTTATTATCTGACCTGGAAATAGATAACGTTTTCCCAGCGACGTTCAACGTCACACTGTCTTGTCTAAATCAAAGCCCGTTTCATTTAATATAACAAAACAGTTATCGCATTGTTTCTTGGTTGACAGCCATTGAAAGTCAAAATTCACCTCGGTTTGGTGAATGTTGACTTCCTCGGGTTGATCATTCCTCGTGTCAACCAAAAACAATACGATAATTGTAGAATATCAGAACTAGTATTTTGATATATCAGGTTAGTTAATCTGATATATAAAATCAGTATTATGATATATCAGGTTACTTAATCTGATATATAATACTAGCTGAAACAGGCTTCCATCGGGAGCCTTTATTCAGCGTCGGAGGTAGGGGGGCGCACATTTTGATCGTTTAAACAATTTGATTTAGATTGAGATTTTTTCTCAAATTAGCTAACATTATTATTATTATTATTTTTTTTAATAATATTTTTTTTTTTTTTAAGCAAAATATTGAAAAACTGACCCGGTAAAACCTCCACCAGGATACCCCGAGCTGGTTGAAATCGGACCAGCATTCTGGGAGAAAAATGCGCACAGACTGACGGACGGACGGACAGACATATCCTACTCTTTTTAGCTCACCTGAGACGAAGTCTCCGGTGGAGCTATAGTCATCACTCGTCGTCCGTCCATCCGTCCATAAAATAACACCATTACCGTCCGTCAACAATTCTTTAAACATCTTCTTCGGAACCATAAGACCGAATGGGTTCATATTTGGTGTGGATGTTCCATAGGTGACTCACATTCAGATTTGTTCAAATGAGGTCACTGTGTGAAATAGTTGCGAAAGCAGGTCCATAACTCTATTTCTCCATAGTAATTCTTAGAATGACTTCTTCTCAAGAACCATTGGGTCGATTTAGCTTATATGTGGTATGCTAGGTCCTTGGTTGACTGGGATTCAGATTTGTTCAAATGGGGTCATTGGGTCGAATAGGGACAGAGCCAGGGTCACAACTCTTAAAAATAAAGAGTTATATTAAACCCCTTGCTATATTTAAAAACAAAAACAAAACCAAAGAAATGGATTTGAATTTTTATTTTTATTTTAATAATTTTAATTGAGATTAATTTCTTGCTCAATTTAAAAAAAGAATTTAAACTTTTAAATTAAAACAAAAAATAACACCATTACCGTATAACATCCACCAGGATGACTCAACCAAATTTGGTTTAAATCAGTCTAAAATCAAGAACATGCAAACAGCAGATATTTAGAGCTCTATGAGACACGAGGAAGGTGCCTGAGATCACAGAATGTTTACTTAACACCATATAGAAGTCACATTCATTATAAAGTAATAAATGACTGGCAGTGTTAACCAAATCTGATTGGAGTGACAGCTCCTTTGATTAATAGCATAAAAATATCTGCCCGTTAGAGTGTTTGTATATAAATTACCTATGGCTTATGATAACAAATCCCAAGGCCAATTGTGAATGGTGAATCTGACAGTTAGGCCAGTAAAACTAAATACCTGATTTCTCAGGCAATTACATATGGGAAACTGGATGAGAAAGTAGGCATCTTTCTTAGCTTACCTGAGATGAAGAATTGAGTCATATTTTGTGTGGATTGTCCCTATGTAGCTGGGATTCAGTTCTGTTCAAATGGGGGTCACACGGTCAACACAGTGGAATAGCTAGGGACGTACCTCTTTCCATCCATAATAATTCTTAAAACATCTTCTCAAGAATCATCAGGGCTATTTACCGGTAGCTTATAATTGGTATGGAAGGTCCTTGGGTGACAGGGGTACATATGTGTTAAAATTAGGTCACCGGGTCAAATAAGGGCGGAGCCAGGGACATAACTTGTCCATCCATTGTAATTCTTAAAATGTCTTCCTATCAAGAATCATCAGGCGTATTCAGCTTATATTGGTATGGGTGACTAGACTAGGATTCAGATTTGATTCAGAATTGGATCACTGGGTCAAATAGGGTCGGAGACAGGGACATAATTCTTTCCTTCAATAGTTTTTCTTAAAACATCTTCTCAAGAACCATTTGGCATATTTAGCATACATTTTGGCATAGAGTCCTTGGGTGACTGGGATTCAGATTTGTTCAAATGTGTTCACCAGGTCAAATAGGGGTGCGACCAGGGACATAACTCTTCCCCATAGTAATTCTTAAAATGGCTCTTCCTCAAGACCATCAGGCCTATGTAGCTTATATGCAGTAACTAGTATGGAGGGTCCTTGTGTTACTTGGGACTGGGTTACAGATTTGTTAAAACGGGTTCGACCAATCAAGGAATGGCATTTGGTGTATATGGCCTATGGAGAGTTGGGATCCAATTTTTTTTGAATGGGGTCCACCATTAAAAAAGGGGGGCATGTCAGGTTGGAACTTTGCAACAGTTAGGAAAGCTTGAGGTATCAGTTGTAAAATTCAACATGTGCAAAGGAATTGTACGAACTTGGGAGTGTGTTTGCTTCAGTCGGGAGGGAGCAGACTATGAACTATGTGGGGTGGCGGGGGGATCAGGACCAAATTTCAAGGTGGACACCCACTGCTCAACGGAGACTATATAGGCTACATCCCTCTTAGGACTACTTGTTTTAAGTGATTTTGACAAGTACTAACTCTTATGGTCTTCCGAGTCCCAGTCTTCTCAGTCTTTACAGTCTGGTGAGCGTCTCCACAGTCATTGACTGTCTTGTACATATATAAATTATATTAGATTGTGGGATAGTTGGGCTTTCCAGTGATCGTCTGTTGCGCGTTCTGGTATTAAGTGGCCGTCCACTCAGACCCAACAGCTGGTTCACATCAACACAGTGGCTATATGACAGGGATGTGGTATGTGGGAGAGACGGTCCACCTTATTCAGTCACGGGATAGCTAGACTCTCCAGTCATTGTCTGTCGTACGTTCTGGTCTATCACCACACACACTCAGGCCCCAGCTGGTTCATTAATGACGGGTGGTGTTTGGGGGGGGGGGGGTGACAAGTCCATGCAGTGATATTCGCCCGTATTGTGTCTCAATCAATCATCCATTTCGCGTTCTTCTACAACATTATGATGTCGGTTGGACTTTCGTTCTTCATATACCACTGATCGTGCTATCGGTTCGAAAACGTTTGCGTTATATAGTTGTCATAATTTTGTAGCAGAACGCGAATGGGGTGAGTGCTGGAGACACAAGCTGTTACAATATCACTGAAGCATCAATATTTTGAGAGTTTAAATGGAATGTATCGGAGTGTATGATTAAAGATCAAGTTGTAGACAGAACGTTCAAACTGAATGATTATCTGGCGACGTTTGACTGACCAATGGCTAGCCTTCACCAGTAACACAGTATAATCTCGATTGGTCCATCCGTAATATGATATAATCAGATTAAGTAATCCGATATATCATGTAATCTGATATATCTGATTAATAACTGAAGAGGAGGTGTCGGTTCTGTGCCGCCGTAATTAAAGGTACTCAATCCGACCAGAGTGTCCTCATATCAGCAAGAAACAACAACAACAACATTTCTGCAAAATACGCATTAGTTATCAGAATCGATTAATTGCAACAAAATAATGCTAACCACTGTCAACTATGGTATCAAATTTCCCAAAACGTGTTATTTATCAACATTTTGTTCAACGAAATATTATCACTAAGTATTCACGAAATTTGGCCGTATTACCACTTGTTTTTAGAGTTATCCATCTTCATCCGCAATTTTGACAGAGTCCATCCTTTTGACGGCGTGACATCGCATAGGGCCACCACGTTGCCTCCGCGACGCCAGTCCGAGACCAATGCACGGCGATCAACATGCCTCGATCCGCGGCGAGTCGACAGCGGCTAGCCTCCCGGAGACGCCAGCAAAGAACGCTTCGCAAAACGGCGTTACGATCCAGAGCTACGCACGCCCCGCTTCTTTCTGGGCCACAAACAATTGTATAACAAACTTCAAAAATCGATATCTGATCACTCTGAGCTTTGATGGGTGGGTTCCTCGACTCGAATCAAATATGTTTTACCCCGAAAGCCAAAGAAATAGTAGTTTAGAGGTATTTAATAGGATTGAGTACCTTTAACTAGTCATTTGAGTCGTAGTTAATTCTAAATTAGGGCATCGACGGCAAAGTCAAACAACATCAGTTACTTACTGTCTGATCGCATTTGCCTTCTCACATACTTACGCATGTGCAAATAGACGAAATAGTCCAAATGTCACATATTTGTTTTATGACTAAGAACAATATATATAGTGTTTGCTCTAAAGGAATAATGTCGGGTGTATTATATTGCCCCCCCCCCGTGGAAAGCACAACCACGCGTCACGTGATGGAATGTACTTCTAACACTAAGCGTGCGTACATCAGTACTCCGTGTCCTGTATATAATACAAATAATGAATATTGGACAGTGTTGAAAAGAGCATTCACTCATTGGTGATAAATAATTGAAATGAAAAGAGCTCTCGATGTAGGCCAAGCAATTAAACACTAAACATATATAGCGTCGTTGACGGGGTTTGTTGTATAGAACAATCGATCACCGCGAACTAAAATCGATATATATACCATATATTGACAAATTAAATCCCCCAGTCTGATCCTACCGAGTTATTATATTGGTCATTAAATCCAAACCAACAAGATCACGGCCGGTCGAACAGGCGCAAACCAAGGTATACGCATATACATCAAGACAAACCCCAATCACACAACCTTCAATCGATTAAAGGGCGACCCCACGTGGCTGAGTAAACCTGTCGTTGTACATATATTTCGTTTGCATTGTAATGATTTAGAGTGTCTGTTGAGTGTACCCGAATTCACGGCTCATTGACAGACTGTGTACCTGTAATCCTTAGATATATACGTAAATATAACGCGTTAAATCTTCCGCAAAATGTCATTCGTATTCTTAATATGTATATAGGCATGATGTCCGTGTAGTGGCTGTGTAGTGTCGGACACATGGTTATACATTTGTAACACTATGGAATATTGCGGCGCTTCCAATTCACACATTATATAAGGACAAGGTTTGATACGTGTTCCATTATGTGATCTATACTGGTTCCGATGTAGACACCACAAACTGGCCAACTCGTTGTGATAACTTCATGGTTGTATACCCAATGACGCGACATATACGAGGATTCATACATATACATGTGCTGCGGATGTTAACTTCGCGTTACCATGGATACAGTTGTATAAAATGCGCAACCTATTGCGTTTTCTGGTACGCCAAACGAGATGACAACTTTAGACACTGAGAGTGAAACGGATAACGAATCTTCTAACTACAACACCACCAAACGAACCAAGAACATGCGGTTAGTTCCCGTTACACCGGCAGATGGAGCTGGCAGCGATAGTAATTTCAGCAATGTGAGCGACGATGACTTCCCGAAGCCACACATTTTGGCGAGAGGAAGTAACTTTTCTGCTGAATCAGACGAGCTAAACCACTACGATAAGCGAAGCGAGAAGAAAGCGCGATTGAAGCGCAGGTTCCAGAAGAAGGTCACTACATCTGACGAAGACATACTATCCTCAATAAAAGAAATCCCATCAACCAGTTCTAGGGCGGTGAGTAGTATCAAACACTACATGTATATTCATGAATACAATTCTCTGCGGCAGTGTATGACATATACCGGTAGGCAATATATCATGTATTTTATACTCCCAATTGTTGATACTGCATGTGTTGACTGTGTTCGTCTGTTTGTCTGTCTGGGGCTCTGGGCATATATCTCAACCTTGGGTTATCTGAACTGAATGAAATTGGTATGGAGGTTTGCCATCATGATTACTTTTAACACTTTCATGACTGGAGCATGTTGGTTGACATAAGATACGAGAAAGATTATTTCGCTAATATCTCGTTATTTCGATAAAGTTATATTTCAGAATTTTGATATCAATATTTATTATATACTTGCCCATGAATTATAAGGTTTTAGCAGTGAGATATAAGTGATATCCCACTAGTGAGATATAAGTGATATCCCACTGGTGAAATTTCTGATGTATTGACATTCATTGGGGGCCATAGGCAAGTAATTAAAGTATATAATAAACAGAATATCCACACTTTTTCAGTAGATATGGGTTAAATCTCATTCGTGATGACAAAACATTTGAATTTCCACTCGTGGCTAAAGCCACTCGTGGAAATTCAATGTTTTGTCATCACTCATGAGATATAACCCATATCCACTGAAAAAGTGTGGATATCCTCTATCTATTTTTCTCTCGATATAATGCCATATACAATCTAAGACAAGACATGTATCTCGTTATTTCGAGAAAAAATATCTCGTTTCTTTTCTCGACATAAACATCTCATTACCTCGTCACGAATACCTAGTTATATCTCGAGATTATATCTAGTTATCGCGAGATGCTATCTCGTTATCTCGAGGTTATATCTCGTTATCGCGAGATGCTATCTTGTTATCGAGAGATATTATCTCGTTATTTTGACATCAATTTCTCTTCAGTTCGAGATAATATATTGAGGTTCTCCAATGAGTTATGTTGGGATATAAGATTTTATGAAACGAGTTTCATAAAATCTTATATCCCAACATAACGAGTTGAATATCTTGAACATCACATACAAAAACTAGATTTTTATGCCTTTAAAAAAAAATCATAATCTTTAAAATAAGCTGAGAAATGCATGTAAAATGAATACATGCACGGCGTTGGCTGAGACGCTTCACAACCGTATACATATAGTCGCCCAATTTTCCTCTTTGTTGTTGTGCCCATTTTCGCTAGTGCAACTAAGTTGGACAATAGTTGCAATTTAATGAACAAAGCAATCATTTTGCAATGTCTGATATTGGTGTCAAGTGCGGCTTTTCTAAATAGTATTAATCCGCGGTGAAGTATCATGGGAAGCACGCGGCGATTACAAACTAGTGAAAGATAAGAAAATATCTAATTGATTTTCCAATGATATTATAGCAACCACAAAACGCTGCAGGTGCGTTGTTGCTTTTAGGTTTAGGCGTGCATGACGTCATTAATTTCAACTATACCATGAAGCAGAATTTCGACGTGATCTGCTGCGGCACATGGAATAGGATGAAAAAAATCACGTGACTTCTGGTCAGGTATTGCTCTCGAATTGGGGGGGGGGGGGGCAATTGATCATCCAACGAAATTCTTAACGCACGGAATCGGCGATCGACCAATGGGATGAATATGGAATTGACAACTTCATCGTTTCCGAAGAATTCTATGCGATTTAGGCCTATAAATTAGTTTCATTTCAACCAATTTCGTTGGTTGGCTGAACGAAAAACAGCGAAGACGTCACAACTTTGTCCGTGACGTCATTTGGATTTGTGGGCCAGAATCCAGACACGATCGCACTTGTTATGTGGTCTCCACTGGGAACACTGTTTTCACATCACTAAAATAGACATAATTAGATACCCAGTCACGATTCTAACCGATCGGTAATAATACTCGCGTAGCATGTGTAATGTGGGGCACAATGAGACACATAAGCACATTAGACCCCACCATGCCACTAATAACGATGGAAGGGCACAAATTATTAAACTAAAAGTTAAATAAATATTTCTAGTATACATAGTATTACTCACATTTGCCTAGGAAGCACCAATTTCTGAACACCATTACTCCCCGTCGACCTACCCAATCCGTCGCATTATGCCCCATACACGGGGTACAATGAGACACATTTGACATTACAACATCAGCATATACCGAACTTAATAAATGCAAGACCAACTGCAGTTTCTTTTCGTTTGTGGATTGAACGAATGTATAAGCGTTATTTAAAGTCATAGCAGCAGACCAATGAGACATTTTATTGATTTATATGGCGGGTAAAAATAGCACCATAAAGTTTTGATTTCAGGAAAATGGCCGGGGTAGGGTTAACAATAATTATTCATCTATATCATGTTTTAATTTTTGGGAATGATCGAATATGTTTTTTTAATTTATTTTCTTTTGAACTAAGGTTACGATAAGAATTATTTTTCCAGGTTTGATTTGCGATATGCCTGATCATAAATTTATCTCGTACTGGTTGTACCCGAGTGTCGCATTATGCCCCCACAACCAGACAACCTGTCTTTCTCCCAATATGAGTGAATGTGAATAACCGGTGTACATAGAACTGATCAACTTACTATATAACTCGTCTTACTTTACCAAAAATACGCATATAGCTTTGGTGGTAGTGGTAAGATGTTCTCGTTTTTACATGTACAAGACCTACCGAAAGTTATAAACCATTCAAAAATGGGGTCACCAAATGTGGGTACCCCTACTCCGGCATTTCGCATGTGAGATTAAACAGTCATAATGATGTCGGTCCAATTGGGATGTCCACTTCTATGATTGGTCTTACTAAAAATTATAAATATGCGATTCAACTTCAGTCATGGAAAAATCATATGGCCTGATAACGACCGCCTGTCGCATTATGCCCCGCGTCGCATTGTGCCCCACATTACCCACATTATATATACAACGACAAGACACAAGTGACTCGATGTTATTCAGGAAAACAGTTCAATGAAACATGAAACAGATAATTATTTTTTGGAAAATATTATTCAAAAATGCATTGTAATAGCGGGACGTTGTTACGATGGCAACACTCGGTTGATCATAATTGTAGTTGCTTCTGTATTAAATAAAAGAACACTGAACATTAATATTACGAAGTGGCTAAAGAACGGTATACCGCTCTTTAGTACTGAGTGCTAAAGAACGGTATACCGCTCTTTAGTGATGAGGGCTAAAGAGCGGTACGGATTATAACGTTATGTGTTGGCGCAATGCGCAAAATATCTTGGCAACGCACGTGCCGTTCATCCAACATGGACCGCTCTTTAGCACCGAGGGCTAAAGAGCAGTAGACCGTTCTTTAGCACCAAACGCTAAAGAGTGGTATACCGTTCATTGGCGTATCAGGTTCATATAGCTAAAGCGCGGTATACCGCTCTTTAGCGTTTGTCACTAAAGAGCAGTATACCGTTCTTTAGCACCAAACGATAAAGATCGGTATACCGTTAATTAGCGTATCAGGCACATATAGCTAAAGCGCGGTATACCGCTCTTTATCGTTTGGTACTAAAGAGCGGTATACCGTTCTTTAGCCACGGCCTTAAAGGTACGGTTGGCCTTGGCGGTGGGTATCCTGTGAAAATATTTCCACCCGTCAAAAACCGCCACAAACAGAAAGAACAACAAAATGTTGACAGACTTTGTCCGTATACAAATAAGAAATATCGCATAAACAGTATGTTATTGTCATATTTTTTACCATTGTTATGTAAACAAAAGCATAAAAAGTTACTTTTCTGGTGTTTGTTTATATTATGATGGTAAACATAAAGAGCGTTCTTTGTGGGTGAATTCCTTATATGGAATTAATAAAGAGCGTTTATGCCATTTGTGTGTGTTTAGCCAGCAGCATTGTGTTGTCTTATGTAACACAATCAGGCTCTTGCTTAGGTAAAATATAGTAAATCTTTATGATAACATGTTGTTTACGCGATGGTCATGGTATATATGAACGAAACTGTATGCGTTTTAACGTTTTTCTGTTTACGGTGATTTGAACAAATATGAATATTTTCGACAACTAAGGCCTCACGTGCCTTTAATATTAGCCAGTTTTACTTTTAGCCATGCATAATATAACCCGAATTAACGCTCCCAAATGACTATTTCTTTGGCTTCGGGGGTGAAAAATATTTGATTCGAGTCGAGGAACCCACCCATCAGAGGTCAGATTGATCAGATATCGATTTTTGAAATTTGTTATTTCTCCAAAAGTGTAATTATTTGTGGCCCAGAAACGAGTTATCAATTGATTGTCTCGGACAAAATTGCGGATGAAGATGGATAACTCGAAAATCAAGTGGTAATACCAGGTAATACGGCCAAATTTCGTGATAGGCAAGTGATAATACGGCCATATTTCGTTGAACAACATGTTGATAAATAACTTTTGGGAAATCTTATACCATAATTGATAGCGGTTAGCATTATTTTGTGGTAATTAATTGATTCTGATAACAAATGTTGTTGTTGTTGTAACTTGATAATATTGGGATCGTCTGATCGGATTGAGTACCTTTAATAATATTGTGCCATTGTCGATGAAAATCACCTGACTCACGTGTCCATTTTTACCTACACGTACATGTACACGATGATTGCTGATAGAAGTTTTGTGTTCATCGTGTAGCAACGAGGAATAACCCAATATTCTAGTAATCGAAAGAGCTATCAACGTTATGAGGGCAGTGTGGAAAACGGACATTTATTGAACACAATATCTGTGGTCGCAGTGTGGACAGCTTGTCCTCATCACCGACTGTTTGTTTACATGTTTTGCTCAAGTTTGGGCCGACATCTATAAACGTGCGCCGTAACATTGGGAGACTTTTATTCGGAAAGTGTGTCTCCATAGCAACACCACAGTAACATACATTAGAAGTTACGCGTACACGTATACGTGTGGCTAAATCTGGTTATTATAGTTTTATTAGATTATTTTTGCCTGGATGGGTCTTAGTTTTCGTGTTAAGGTCATGCAGTCTTCATTGAAATGACATTGTGATATATGCGGCGACAAGCAACGGGATTTAGTAAGTGGCTTATCCACAAAACCAGTTAGGATACCGAGTTCAAAGGAATACTAATTCATGTTGTATATTGTAAGTTAAACCAATGAACAGGAAATTCATTTTTCTGAACATGATTTTTCACTCACACACAATAACTCGCGGTGGCGTGTAACAAGTTCAAAATCTCCAGCGGGTAATATATATAGGAGATATAGCACAGCAGCAATGTTATATGTTATGCCTCCGAAACATGTCGAGCATTGCCCTTTGAACATGCTTGGGACTATACAACACACTAGGCGGCCATTCGAGCTTCCTTTTTTAGGTAGCTTCGGTGGCCGTGTGGTATTGACGTCTGACATTGAGTCGCAAAATCTCCAGCGGGTAATATATATAGGAGATATAGCACAGCAGCAATGTTATATTTTATGCCTCCGAAACATGCCGAGCATTGCCCTTTGAACATGCTTGGGACTATACAACACACCAGGCGACCATTCGAGCTTCCTTTTTTTGTGGTAGCTTCGGTGGCCGTGTGGTATTGACGTCTGACTTTGAGTCGCAAGGCGCGCTCGCCGTCATGGGCCGGGGTTCTAATCCCACCCAATCCCCCCAAAAATTGCACTGTCTCAAAAATTTAATTTCCAGCGGGTAATATCGTAGAGATTTTTGTGTATATGTCAGCTGGTTCTAACCTTTTATTAGCGCGCGCCGCGTGTATACTGTTCTGCAAATTATTGAAAGCTGTGGTCCGATGGGCATTTTATTTATAGATAATTGTTTTTTTCCGGTTTAAAAATCGAACTGCGCGACAGGAGGCCGAGTCCGGTAAAAGGTGTAGTTGGGAATTTCAATTTCGTTTATTGTCCTTTACATTATTAAGTCAATAATGTTGATGTTTGGTTTGTGACAAGCTATGTCAATTACCAATAAAAGATATTTAAAAGATAATTTGTAAGTCTTATATTTCAACTTTTATAGATATGTTTCGTTCTGCAGCCACTGATGGTTGTGGTCGGAGACGGCCGAGTCGGCCACCGGTTCGTTAATTAGGTGCTGGTTGTTATTGTTATTTTAACGGAATTCTGAGTTGGTCATTCGCGAAACCAATATATTTTATATTCTATAATTACAAGCATGGGTATATAATATATGATCTTGAGCGCGTTACGATTTCTGACTATGGTTTTCTTGTATTATATTACCATTGGGTCCGGTCATTATACACTGAATGTCACTTCTGATATTGTTATATACGATTGTACACATAAACCGTAAATTCACCGACATACATGCATAAGCTATATATATGTGGTTATACACTCACGCATGATACATAGGGGGGGGGGGGGGGGGGCAGGTACTAGTTATAACACCAGCATGATATGTCGTTGATAAGTTGGCGTTCATGTATATGCCAGGTGATTTAAAATTTATATTGCCTTTGAGTTCCGTTGATTGTAAACTGAAGGTCACTTCTGATATTTTATCTATACGATTGTACACATAAGCCGTAAATTCACTGACCTAAGCTATTTGAATTCATTTATTGAAGTACCATGGAGTGTGTAAGAGCAAACATGCCTATTGGCAGCATTCAATGTCAGTGTCCCGTTACGCGCGCGGTGTCGATGTTTATATTACATCGGTCATTTGTGTTACCTCTTATTATATGGTAAACTTGATTGGATCAAGTTCGATGGGATGATTGCATGGTGGTATTTGAAATACCACTCAGGTGCCCAGGAACGTAGGTTCTTTAGGGTACGTTCATACACTTGCGTATTTGAATGGTATGTTTAGCAGGCATTTCGTCATAGAAAACCACATGCATGCATGGTTCCAGAATATGAACGAAAATTTGCAAAGCGAACGACGCGGGAAGTAAAATGTCTGTAATTTCAATTTGTAACAGTGCTATACTGGCATTTGCATTCAAATACCTGTATGACTGATTCTTACGAGATAATTGCATGCTTTTACAGGTAAATTATTGTAGCATCGCTAAGTGGAACTACAAAAATTACTTCGCACGTACATGTAGTAGTTAGCTGTGGTACAGATGCATTTTATATGCTTGTTTCCGTTCATAGCTAGCTGTGGTACAGATGCATTTTATATGCTTGTTTCCGTTCATATGCTGGCACCATATAGTTTTCTACGACGAAATGGCTGCAAACCATACCGTGCAAACTTGCCAGTGTATGAACGTACCATTATGCCTAAACAGAAACAGTGATGTTTTCGGTAACCCACCCGCCCCTAATTCAGACCCGTGCATCCCTATACCAATTATATTGCCCTCCTTAATATTTTTTAAATGAACTGATCACTAAGCTCTAATTAAAAATGCATAATCCGAATTAACACTCGCAAATTACTATTTCCTTGGCTTCGGGGGCAAAATATATTTTATTCGAGTCGAGGAACCCACCCATCAAAGCTCAAAGTGATCAGATATCGATTTTTGAAATATATTATTTTTCACCATCGATAATTTTAAGTGGCCTAGTAAACAGTCGACGAGAAGACTTTCTCTGACAAAATTGCGGATGAAGATGGATAACTCTAAAATCAAGTGGCTTTTTGTGTCAGATATTTGACAAACCGGCAAAATTTCGCTGAACATGATGTTGATAAATAATAGGTTTTGGGCAGTTTTATACTACAATTGACTGTGGTTAGCATTATTTTTGGGCAATTACTCGATTCTGATAACTGAAGCGGCATTTCAAAAACTGCTGCTGTTGTTGTTGTTTTTTTTGGAATCTGATGATATGGGGACCATATAATCGAAAAGGCTGTGTCCCCTTGCCCTTTAATGCGTCTCCTGGACAAGCGGCATATATGAGCAAACGCCGGTCCCGGTCTCGCAATATATTTTACTATATAACAAAGATGTCGTTGCCAAAGTATAATTGCGGATTCTGCATTTTCGAAACTGCACCACTTTCTAATTATATTTATCGTAATACTGTACATTGTAAAACCTAATTTTTTTAAATCAACGGTAAATAACCGTCAACTGGAACGATGGCGTATGAGTAATGTATGAAAACTCATTGTTTTCTATTACTATCCAATTAAACAGTGGTCCATACATACATGTCATATTGTTTGAGCTTTTATCTATATATCAGGCACCACCCAGACTCTTTCAAACGCCTTAGATTTATCACAAAAGACAGAGCAACGTTGACCTACTTTGATCGTCGGCCCAAAATGCGATGCGTTACCGGTACAAGCTTCATGTTAAAGCCTGAGAATTAAGAGGGCATTCAAAGACGGATTATCTCTTCATATAACAATTCTGAAATAGTTTCGTGAGTACAAAATAATAAAAATGAATTGAAGATCCCTGTCCGGAAACGCTTCTATCAATTAATATTGATTTTTGTTTCGAATATTTTATTATAAAATGAGATTATTAAATGGGACACTTTATTGTTCTATTTTTGTTTAGAAAAAGACCATTGAGGTGATACGATATAGCGATAGAGATCATTAGGGTGTTCCCATGGCTAGGCACTGAATTGCTTTATTCTCTGATCCAATTAAATAACATGAATGGATATTGAGAAAACGAAATTATATACATAAGATGGACAGAATAACGAAAAGTATTTATATACAAAATATACAGTGACCTCCCAACGTCTTCATCGTCACCTCTATCTTCATCTTCATCAACATCATCATCATTATCATCGTCGTACTCGTCGTCGTTGTCGACATCACCATGCATCGTCGTCATTATCATTGGAACATCATCATCATGATCATCATCGACATAATCATCATTAGCGTTCCATCATCATCGTCATCATCATAAGCTTCATCATCATCATTGTCGTCGTCAAATGTTAAATGTCCCAGATGGATCGTTTGTATTGTTTTATTCCATAGTTATGAGCGATAATTAGTCTAATTAACGTTTATTTGTGACAAATTTACACAATACAATTTCTGGTCTCTGTTAACAGTAACCACTATTGTTCGTTAGCTAAACAACCACACGTTTTTAGACCAGAAGATATTCGAAATATAATCAATATTAATCGATAGAAGCATTTCCGGACAGGGGTCTTCGATTCATATCTAATATTTTATACCCCGGTAACTATATAACACGTGTTTACAAAGAGATATATGGGTGCAACTAGTACAGCCCTACCTGAATACTCGTGCGCATACAAAGAACCTACGTTTGACAAAAGAAAACATACTGACCAAGTGCTGAAAACATAATCTCACAAGGACGAGATTTATATCAACTCTCTGTACTCGCGCGAGATCATGAATCGATGGACTCCACAACTTCAGGGAGAAAGGGCGAGATTTATATCAACTCTCTGTACCCGATATCACGAAGGGATGGACTCCACACCTTCAGTGGGAATTCCGTGTAAAGCTTTGATTTAAGTTATCGAAACTGATTAATAAAAAAACTCATGCATTTGATCGCCCAAGATTTCATTACCGTTGGGTAGCTCAGTGCAAAATTGAATGTAGTCATCATCTTGGAGTCTGTAAGAGAGGTCATGGTAAATCACGTGCTAATTACAGTAAATTGAATTAAATTTAATGAGGAACCTCATTGGCAGAGAGACTTGGTTTGTAATGGGGGTTGTATCATTAAACAACATAATGGTTATTTTATTTCAGTTTGATGCCGTTTAATCTTGTTAATCTAATGTTTCTGTGCATGACCTTAATATCACTCCCCACGGCCTATAATGACGACATTCTATCAGACGCATGTGCAATTTCGTTATGATGTGCTAAACAACAAGATGGTATACTTTGTGAAATTATTGATTACTGTGAA
Organism: Siphonodentalium dalli; assembly: GCA_032622095.1. Lineage (NCBI taxonomy): Eukaryota > Metazoa > Mollusca > Scaphopoda > Gadilida > Siphonodentaliidae > Siphonodentalium > Siphonodentalium dalli. The sequence goes on from CP136068.1 coordinate 108,271,523, forward strand.
ATTTTCGCTTAGTGAAATAGTTTTATATCCACTGGTAATTTCTGTAATATCTGCAATAAGCGCAATTTGATGAGGTTCCGATGACAGTGATAAGTAAAACAATAATATAGAAGTTCATGTAATCAAGACAACCGTCGGTCGCTTGTATCCAGAGTCCGAAATACAGGGGTCTCCAATATTAGTTTCTATAAACAATGGCATGAGCATCAGCTCGGTAATAAAATTCGTGAGGACTTTAATGTGCATGGTAGAATGAATATAGTAACGGAACCACGCCACCCCTACTGTTTATATGAGGTGGTTTAGCTTGGCAAGCCCACGCTGACCACATGTGTTCAGAAGCAGTACAAAATCTTCGGGGATATATCACCTTTTGTTGACCATGTCGTTACGTTGAGGATTATTTTTGGCGGCCTCTAAAATCAAGTGGCTTTTGTGTGTTAGATATTTGAAAATCCGGTCAAATTTCGTTGAAAAAATGTTGATAAATAGCACCCTTTTGGGCAATTTTATGCTATAGTTGACTGTGGTTTTCATTATTTTTGGGCAATTAATCGATTTTGATAACTGAAGCGGCATTTAAAAAAAAGAAAGTTTGTTGTTGGAACTGATGATATGGGAACCAATGAATCGGATTGAGTACCTTTGACGTTGTATAGATGGCTGTTTTAATACATTCATGTACATGTAACCTGGTGTATAGTTGGGGAGCCCGCATATGTTCTATTTACACTTTTGCGTACAAAAGGTTTGACCCCCTAAAGTTGGTACCAATAATGGAACATTCCGAAAAACCGATTTCTTAAGTTGCGCATTCCTGGGGTTTAGGGGCCGCTGAACCCCAAAAAGTGCAAAAAATCACTTCTATTTACACTTCCGCGTACATCGATGAATTTTGGTTTGATGATACTCCTAAGTGTACTGATTAAGAAAACACAACTTAAGAAAGGGATTTTCCTGGGGTTTTTAGATAAGAAAGGGGGTCCCATGCTGAACCCCAAAACGTGATTTTTCACTTTTTTTTACACTTTCGCGTACATCCATAATTTTTGGTCTCAAAGTACTTTGATATATACTAATTATAAAAACACAACTTAAGAAGCAACTTTTCCTGGGGTTTTAAGATAAGAAGGGGGTTATCGGGTCAACCCTCAAAACGTAAAAAATCACTTTTATTTACATGATTGCATTCGTCCAACGTGTGTGCATGTGCGTACACCCCTGGAACGTTGCACTATTACAACCAATACATCCCTAAATCGATACGATCAACTTAAGAAATATAAATTCATGTCGTTTTCTGATAAGAACGAGACTTGTTACCCCCCCCCCCCCACAACCCGATCCATTTTCTAGAACTATAAGTGAGCCAGTTTTATGAATATTATAGCGGGAAAATCTAGTAAAATGTATACAAATGTATATATTGTCGTGAAGCTAAGACATATTGACACTTTTTTGGGCCAAAATTGAAACTCACCATCAAAGATGGCCGCCAAAATGGCCACCGGAAGTTGAAAATATGATATATTTTCACAAATATCTTCTAGATCAATTCATTCTGTTTGGAACTGGTTGAGTAATGCAACTTTATTTTGTGTTTTGTATATTAACTGATCATTGGAGCAATTAAATATGCAATTATTGGGGTCCTAACCCCTTCCGATCCCTCAAAAATTCGATTGTACAGAATGCGGTATAAAATTTTACAAACAATCACAATTGGGATTCTAGTCATATTTCAACAAGAAATGAACAGAACTTTGTAATGTAAGTGAGGCATATCATTACCTATGAATATTCCAAATCACTGGAACCAAAATTCTTACTTTATATGGCCGCCAAAATATGGAAAATGGTAAATATTACACCAACGTGTCATGCAATCGCTTACAAGTTGTGTTCATGTATAAAATTGGCTATTCTGCATTCTATACATTGAATACTAACATGTCTGATGCACCATGGTTAATTGTTACTATTTTCACCACTGACATCGTCAAAAATATTGGACTTTTCTCTCACAAACGTGACATAAATATTGGCAAAAATTCAGTTTTCAGGTTTGGACCATTTTTTCAGGTAAAATATAACTATCTTTGAATTGAAAGGTGTTTATTGTTTTGGTCTATCTTAAATGTGTCACACTACGGTGTTTACAGACCAAATTTCTCAAGATGGCTTCCAAAATGGCAACCAAATTTGTAAAATGCTAAATGTTTACATATATCCCGAACATTCTCTACACTGATTATCCGAAAAGGTAGCAAATTGTGACTCACTTGGTTATTATACGTGTTAGTTAATTAACTGACAACTACATGTTCTATTCCCAGTTGTGCCAGTTCCGTATGGGGCATGACAAATTCATTTTAAAGTATGTAATTTTTCCGAGAACCTCTTTTGTGATTTTGACCATATTTATTGAAAGGAAATGGGCAGAACTTTGAGACAGAACTGAGATGGACCATAATCTTTGGCTATTCTGGTCCATTATGATAAAAAAAAATGTCAACAGGATACAGTGTGGATGCCAAGATCGTAGCCAGGGAGTTACTCTGTGATCATATGTTAGGTGAATAGGTATACAGGGAGTTATTGTATGTCATGACTGATGTGAGTAGGTACACAATGAGTGACTATATGGTTATGAGTGGGTTGTCCATGGTAAGATGCATCTAGGTATACAGGGGGAGGTCATGGTCAGGTGTGGGGTGAATCGGTATGCATGTAGTGACTGCATGGTGTATGCTTGTGTATATCCAGTACGGGTGCACCCGGTGTGCCTGTATGGTCATTGGTGTGGTGTGTGGATATAGCTACATGGTCATCTATGTGTTGACTATGTATATATGGAGTGACTGTAAGGTCATGGTGGGATGTACATGTGTTGTCTGTATGATCATGGATGGGGTGTGTGGATAAATAGGTAGTGATTTTATGGTTACAGGTAATGTGTATAGGTATACATGGAATGACTGTACGGTCATGATTGAATATGAATACCTGGAGTAAGCTGTGTGGACTTTATCGAGCGTGTGGGTACATAGGGAGTGTCCTTGTGGTAACGGTGGGATGTATATTTATATATATCGTGGATGTATTATCATTGGTGGGTGTATAGGGCTTAGCTGTATTATCATGGATGGTGTGTATGATTATACAGTGAATTGCTGAATTGTCATGTGTGAGGTGTATATGCAAGTATGGATTGTTTGAGTGGTCGTATGTGCGGGTTTGTTTTGTATATCTGGAAGGGCTGAATGGCCATTAGTGAGGTTTACATGTATACGTGGAGTAAATCTATGGTCTAGGGTGGGCTGCATATGTATATCGAGTGGTTATATGACTATGTGTGTCGAATAGGCATACAGGTAGTGACTGTATGGTTAATGGTGATATGAGTACATGTAGGTATACTAGTAGTGACTGTATGAGCATACATGTAATGAACATCTATACAGGGGGTGACAGGCGTATGCGTATACATGTACCTGGTGTTCCTGTTTGGTGACCCGTGTCGGTATCGTCACGTGTAGGTTATACCAGTACACACACGTGTTGCTTTGTTGTCATGGGCGAGGGATATGTGTATATAGCGAGTGGCTATATGGCCATGGATGAGGTGCATATGCACACATGGAGTGACTATACTGACATGGCTGGGTGTATTAGTATATCTTGAGTGGCTATTCGGCTATGGTGTGATAAATAGGGATACAGGGATTGTCATGGCCAATGTTGAGGTGAATATGTATACAAGGATTGACCATGATCGTGTATGAATGTTTTGAATAGGTACACACGGGGTGATCATATGGCCATAGGTCAGGTGAAGGAGTATACCAGGTAACATGGGTGAGGGTATGTGTATGAAGCGAGTGGCTATATGGCCATTGGTGATGTGCATATGTATACCGGAGTGACGTTATGGTCATTGTTGTGGTGTTGATGTATATATTGATTGACTATTTGACCATGCGTTTGGAGAATATGTATACAGGGGATGACCTTATGGCCAATGGTGAGACGAATGGGTATACAAGGAGTGACTATATGGTTATGGGTCATGTTTAGGAGTATACCCGGTGTGCCTGCATTGTGACGCGTGGCTGAATGGTCATCCGTGGTCATGGGTCAGGTGTACATGTATACAGTGGGTCACTCTATTGTTATGTCCGTGGTGTTTATGTATATATGTAATGGCTGTGTGATAATGGGTGGCTATCGCTTTCCACGATATGACATGACCCCTCTATTGGTTAACATATCCTTGAGTTATTGTGGAAAGCGATAGCCACCCAAGGTACACATGTACAACCCACCCATTACCCCAGTCACCCCATATGCACATAAACACCACACAAATGACAACATAGTCACCCACTTTATACACGTACTAGTACACCTGATCATACAGCCATACTTGGTTATACCCGTACATACCACAAATGACGATACAGCCACGAGTCACCATGCATGAACACCAGGTATACACCTACACCCGACACATGACCATATAGTCACTCTATGTATACATATTCACTACATTCACGATCATACAGTCACTCATTGTATACATATTCACCTCACCATGGACCATACAGCCACTACATGTATACCTATTCGCCATACCCATGACCATAGAGTCAATCCAGGTATACATATGCACATCACCAATGGTGAGCCCATCCAGATATACCAAAATCCGCACATACGACCACTCATAAGTTCCATACTTGCCATACTCATACACGCCATCCATGATAATAAATCTACTCCCCATACACCACCAATGATAACACATCCACAACATATATATAAATATACGTCCCATCGTTACCAACAGGGCACTCCCTATATACCCACACATCATTCATGACCATACAATAACTCCCTGTATTATCTATTACCTATTATCCTCATCTATGATCATATAGTAACTCCCTGGCTGCCATCTTGGCTTCCACCCTGTATCCAGTTGATATATTTGTATCATAATGGGCCAGAATACCCAATATATGGTTCATCTCAGTTCCGTCTCAAAGTTCTGCCCATTTCCTCTCAATAATATGGCCAGAATCACAAAAGAGGTTCTCCGCAAAATTCCATACTGCAACTTTAAAATGTATTTGTCATGCCCCATACGGAACTGGGACAAGCATAATAGAACGTAGTTGTCAGTTAATTTGCATTGTAACTAACACGTACAATAACCAAGTGAATCACAATTTGCCACCTTTTTCGGATAACGCAGAGAATAATGTTCGGGATATGTTAACTTTTAACTTTTTACAAAATTGGTTGCCATTTTCGAAGCCATCTTGAGCAATTTAGTCTATAAACACCGTAGTGTGACACATTTAAGATAGACCAAAACAATAAACACCTTTCAATCCAAAGATAGTTACATTTTGCTTGAACAAATGGTCGAACTCTGAAAAGTGAATTTTTGCCGATATTTATGTCAAGTTTGTGAGAGAATAATCCAACTGGTGATGTCAGTGGTGACAATTGTAAAAATGATCCATGGTGCATCAGACATGTTAGTATGCAATGTGTAGAAAACAGATTAGCCAATTGTGTACATCAAGCACAACTTGTAAGCGATTGCAGGACACCCTGGGGCAATATTTACCATTTTCCATATTTTGGCGGCCATTTTCGCAGCCATTTAGAGCCAAGGTAAGATTTATGGTTCCAGAGATTTGGATATTCATAGGTAATGATATGCCTCACTTACATTACAATGTTCTTTTCATTTCTTGTTGAAATATGACTAGAATCCCAATTGTGATTTTTTGTAAAATTTTGTACTGCGTTCTGTAACATCGAATGTTTGAGGGATCGGAAGGGGTTAGAACCCCAATAATTGCATATTTAATTGCTCCAATGATCAGTTAATATACAAAACACAAAATAAAGTTGCATTACTCAACCAGTTCCAAACAGCATGAATTGATCTAGAAGATATTTGTGAAAAAATGTCATATTTTTAACTTCCGGCGGCCATTTTGGCGGCCATCTTGGATGGTGAGTTTCAATTTTGGCCCAAAAAAGTGTCAATATGTCTTAGCTTCACGAAAATATATACATTTGTATACATTGTACCAGATTTTCCCGCTATAATTTTCATAAAACTGGCTCATTTATAGTTCTAGAAAATGGATCGGGTTGTGGGGGGGGGGGGGGGGGGGGTTTACAAGTCTCGTTCTTATCAGAAAACTACATGAATATATATTTCTTAAGTTGATCGTATCGATTTAGGGATGTATTGGTTGTAATAGTGCAACGTTCCAGTGGCGTGCACACATACACACACGTTGGACGAATGCAATCATGTAAATAAAAGTGATTTTTTACGTTTTGAAGGGTAACCCGATGACCCCCTTCTTATCTTAAAACCCCAGGAAAAGTTGCTTCTTAAGTTGTGTTTTTATAATTAGTATATATCAAAGTACTTTGAAACCAAAAATTATGGATGTACGCGAAAGTGTAAAAAAAAGTGAAAAATCACGTTTTGGGGTTCAGCATGGGACCCCCTTTCTTATCTGAAAACCCCAGGAAAATCCCTTTCTTAAGTTGTGTTTTCTTAATCAGTACACTTAGGAGTATCATCAAACCAAAATTCATCGATGTACGCGGAAGTGTAAATAGAAGTGATTTTTGGCACTTTTTGGGGTTCAGCGGCCCCTAAACCCCAGGAATGCGCAACTAAGAAATCAGGTTTTCAGAATGTTCCATTATTGGTACCAACTTTAGGGGGTCAAACCTTTTGTACGCAAAAGTGTAAATAGAACATATGCGGGCTCCCTAACTAGTAGGTGTCCAGCATGGCTAATACTCACCCATCTCCTTCTGTTGTCTTCATAAACGATATATTGCATTTAAATAATGTAACACTAAACAGGATATCAAGCGGATTATTATCATTTCCTAGTTTTGTGGCGTTTATTAAAGTGATGTGAAACACTCCGGTTGGTGATCAAATAGAAAGGAAGGATAATCTTGCTCAAAGTAGTTATTTTTACAAATCTTAAATCCAAACTGACAACACACCGCCATTGAGATATATTAATTAAAGTCAGTGACTCTCGATGGCGAAATCGTTTTCGTTACTTTATCGCCGATAGTTGCGTACCGAATCGTGAAGTAAATATTTACAATTGAGCCTAGTTCAGATGATATTTTCTATGGAGCGGTATGGTAGATTTTCTTGATATTTTCGGCGATGTAGTAGAATGCTACATTCCTCCAGTTGGAATACTGTCAGAATACTAACTTAACAGTTTAACGCAATCGAACAAGTCCATAATATGTCTTTAATTTGTTGAATGAATGAGTTTATTGCTAGCCACGAATTGACATGGAACATGCAAACATATATACATATATACAAAATCACCAAAATATATCGATGCGCAGTAGGGAACATCAGTATAAATACACATGTATCTAATATACATTCAAGATATATATACTGGTAACTCAACACCGCTACTCACAATTGTGAGCAGATCTTGATCATGCACCGTCCATACTTCACACCCACATCGAAATTCAAAGGAAAATAAATTGAGTCCCTCTGTGCAAACAAAAGGATGTGGTTAAAGAGGCGCAATTGGGTAAGGTGTATAGTCATATTAAAACAACCTTTTACTTAATTCTCTGAATGCTTTATTCAAGAAAATCGACACGGTTGTCAGAAGGCTCACATTCTGTGTGGAGAGAAGTCTGTGAAATTTCCCCCTGTCTGGGATCTCCCAATGATATTTCGGGATATATTGTCTACGCAATTCATTGAAATAACTACACATAATCATAAGGTGATATTCGTCGCCCAGGCCAGGTTGACAAAGGGGACATACTCTTTGTTCTTTCTGTATCTTTTTCCATCGGCCACTTTCTATGGCTAATCGGTGATTAGAAGTTCTTATCTTCGTGAGAGATTCACTCAAATGTGATGGTAGTTCGATCAGGTATACGTTTTCATTTCGAACGTGGGAGTTATAAAGTTATACCAATTACCCCTGGATGTTGACATCATGTTACCATACCATTCTTGGTGAAACTGGTCGATCAAGATCTGCTTTAATTGTGTGCTGTCATGTTTGTGCAACCATTTGGAATTAGAACCAGTGTTTTGCAATATACTTTGTATGGATCTGACCCATCTAAGTTTGTGTTCATAACTGCTGTCGTTTTGATATAACGTGTAAGTAATATGGTACATATTTTTGGCCAATTCAGAACCCTCGTCAGATAATAATTTTGACCAGTAAGAAATAGCTCGACATTTTGCCTCTATTATAAGAGGATGCCTTCCTAACTCTCCATAAACCATGAAATTTGGCGTACTAGATTTCATGTCGAGTAAAATTTTGCAGAACTTGATATGCACGGCTTCAACCGTTTTCATTGACCATATTTCACTGCTGTATAATAAAATTGGTAGAACCATAGCATCAAACAGCTGTAGCATGAGGTCTACTGGGAACTTCATATTTCTTGTTTTGTTCAAGAGGGCATACATTGCTTTGGTCGCTAGTCTGCTGGTTTTTTTGACTGCCCTACAAAATCTGCCATTGTAAAATAATTCTACACCTAGGTACACGAATTCCTTTACAATATCTGTATGTATACCGTTACATACAAACACGGGTAAGCACTTGGGTTGTCTTTTACAAAATATCACAACTTTAGTTTTCTGCGTGTTTACTTGAAGAATCCAAGCGATTGCATAATCATGAAACGCTGAAAGTGCTCTGTGCATTGAAGATTCGAACTCGTCTTCAGTCAACAGAATGGTATCATCAGCATAAAATAAACATAGAAGGCCTATATAATACTTTAGATTTGTATAGAATAATTCATCAAGGTATTTCAAATTGCCTATGGCACAATAATTAATAAATTCCTGTAAATCGTTGATATATAACGAAAATAAAAACGGTGACATTAATTCACCCTGGAAAAGACCAATATGGCTCTCGAAATAATCTGATTTGGTCATGCCAATCTTAACACAAGTTTTTATTTGGCTATACAATACTTTAATCACTCTGAAAATTTTCCCATTGATACCATTTCTGATCATTTTCAAAAACAGTCCATCGCGCCAAACTGTATCGGCCGCTTTTCTAAAGTCAAAAAATGTGCAATATAATTGTTTTCCACTTGCGAGGTATATTTCCATCAAAATGTTTAGTATGAACATATTATCGGTTGTAGAATATTTCCTCCTAAAACCACTCTGGTTATTACCAATGAGTTTAAATTTTTCAGAGAATATGGTCAGTCTATTGTTCAGTATTGAAGTGAATAGTTTTGCCAGGCAACTCAAAAGGGTAATACCTCTGTATGATTCCGGATCAAGTCTCTCACCCTTTTTCTTGTAAATCGGATGTATGCTTCCAATAACCCAGTCCTCTGGGAAATAGCCCGTGTCAGTTCATTATATAACACAGAGAAGGTTTGTCAGTTCATTATATAACACAGAGAAGGTTTGTCAGTTCATTATATAACACAGAGAAGGTTTGTCAGTTCATTATATAACACAGAGAAGGTTTGTCAGTTCATTATATAACACAGAGAAGGTTTGTCAGTTCATTATATAACACAGAGAAGGTTTGTCAGTTCATTATATAACACAGAGAAGGTTTGTCAGTTCATTATATAACACAGAGAAGGTTTGTCAGTTCATTATATAACACAGAGAAGGTTTGTCAGTTCATTATATAACACAGAGAAGGTTTGTCAGTTCATTATATAACACAGAGAAGGTTTGTCAGTTCATTATATAACACAGAGAAGGTTTGTCAGTTCATTATATAACACAGAGAAGGTTTGTCAGTTCATTATATAACACAGAGAAGGTTTGTCAGTTCATTATATAACACAGAGAAGGTTTGTCAGTTCATTATATAACACAGAGAAGGTTTGTCAGTTCATTATATAACACAGAGAAGGTTTGTCAGTTCATTATATAACACAGAGAAGGTTTGTCAGTTCATTATAAAGCCGTCCTTGTTTTCGTCGTTATCGTCAACAACATATTCTATTTATTACTTTGACGACGACAGCGGTGATAATGATGACCACGACGACGACAACGATGATAATGACGACTACGACGACAACGACATCGATGATGATGATGATGATGATGACCACGACGACAATACTGATGAAGATGATGACTAAGACAACGGCAGCGATGATGATGACACGACGACGACAGCGACGATGGTTATTACAAATATATATCAAATTGAAGAAATAGAAATACACGTCAATCATCTCGTCCTCCGATGACTTGATATATTCATTATACAGTTGGTCTATAGACTCTATACCGGGTGCTTTATTATTTTTCAGTCTGGATATAGCTGCTCTTATCTCGCCCCTTGTAATTTCAGCGTTAAGGTCACTACCATCCGACTCCTCGTATATATCGTTAAATTCATTGTCGAGGTTAACATTGTCATTATTTCCTTCGTTAATGATATCACTATGCTGTAATAGATCCGCAATGATATCCCCATCAATATAATGGTAGTATGGTGTTCGAGCCGATAAAACTTGAATGCATGCCACCAATCAGCGGTACGATAACACACAATAATATATAGCTGCGGTGTTTTATCCGAAGTTGCAGTGTTATCATGAAACTCTATATTATCAGTGCATGACATTTACACCATTGTTTCCGATGAGCTATCTAGTTATGGTTACAATGGTGTAAATAAGGTTCCGAGTGACATCTAGCGGATGCGGGAGGAATATATAGGAGAGAATAAAATAGACACTGGGCCCTGATTGGTCAATAGCCTTGTGTGCTTTTCACATAAAAAAATCATCACACCTCTTCCCTATGATTTCCCATAGGTTAAATAACCATTGGCACAGGAATTAACCCTTTGTAGTGAAGTTTGAATTTTTTGGTGTGGTCTAAAATATGACTGTATTTTTTTATGCGGTTCTGACACTAGTTACGAAAACATAAGATTTAAAGGCGAATTCCCTGCTAGACAGACATGATTTTTTTGTGTAAAAAGTTTCCCAAAATGTCAATTTTTCAGATTTAAAGAAAATTTTGGACCCAACATTTATATTGCCAACACTATACGCTAAAACGTTAGCACTGAGGCCTATGGAAAACATTTACACCAGTGTAACCTTATGTGGAATACTATTGGGGTCCGGGAATATTTTATCAGGGTATGTTTGATATACACTGTATATTGTGTATATAATGCATTATGTTCCTCTTCTCCACCCTCTGTGTATATACTTTCCATTTTTCGATATCATTGTAATATTTTGATCAGAGAATAAAGCATTCAGAAATATCCGACAGGCGATCGGTGCATTATTGTTAAAGGTACCCAGTCCGATCAGAGGATCCCCATATCATCAAGATACAACAACAACAACAACAACATTTCTTCAAAAGACACTTTTGTTATCAGAATCGATTAATTGCAACAAAATCATGCTAACCACTGTTAACTATGGTATAAAAATTCCATTATTTATCAACATTTTGTTCAACGAAATATGACCGTTTTATCACTTGAGTATTCATGAAGTTTTGCCGTATTACCACTTGTTTTTAGTCTTATCCATCTTCATCCGCAATTTTGACCGAGAATATCCGTTTGATGGCGTGTTTCTGGGCCACAAACAATTGAAATAACAAACTTCAAACATCGATATCTGATCACTCTGAGCTTTGGCGGGTGGGTTCCTCGACTCGAACCAAATATTTTTTTTACCCCAGAAGCCAACGAAATAGTAATTTAGGAGCGTTAAATCGGATTGAGTGCCTCTAAGTATATTTTTTCTACAAAAATAACCCACATGCGTTGGAATTGTCGTGCTTTTATGTGAGCGAGTTTCCGCATACAAACGAAAGCATGGGATCACGGGGTGATTGTTGATTTAGATATTGATCATTTTATGCAGAATCGTTGCAGTGTGGAAAATAATCGTTTAACCCTTTGAGTGCCAGGTCCGATTTTTGTATCAACCCATATACCCTGTGCCAATGCATTCTCTTATATATGCGAGTCGACCATAGGTCGCCTCGCATATATAAGAGAATGCATTGGCCTAACAATTTTTCATCATTTGTTATTATTTTTTACAATTTTTTACAATTTTAATAATTTTTTCTTATATTCTTTAACAGACTTATTTTGTAGGTTTAGTGCCAGGGAATCTCACGTTTTTCATGGGCATCAAAATTATTACTATGAATACTTGGTGATAGCTTTGAGTTATAACATGCCCCTAAGGCTTTATCCAGTTCGCTATAGCATGCTTAAGCATACCCAAAAAAAATCGTTGCAGTGTGGAAAATAATCGTTTAAAGACATATTATTTACTTATTCGGGTGCGTGAAATTGATATGTTAGTATTAAGGCGATATGACAACTGCAGGAATTTAGCATTCTGAAACATTGCCGAAAATCTGAAAGAAATCTACAATACCACTCCATAGAAAACATCGTCTGAACTACTTTTAATTCTAAATATTTACTTCTCGTTTCGGGACGCAACTATCAGCGTTAAACTAACTAATTTCACAACCGAGAGACACTGCATTTAATTAATATATACGTATAGGAATGTCGGCGTGTGATGTCAAGATGGATATACTATTTGTAAAAATTAACTACTTTGAGCAAGATTGTTCTCCATTTCTATTTGATCACCTCACCAAAATGTTTCACATCACTTTAAATAAGTTTACAAGCAACATTATAGCATTATACATGCAAGATAACGGTCGCTGTACAATAATATATGAAGGGTGGGGTAATATAGACATCAAGATCTAATATGAAAATATAAGACAGTCTAAGCAAAGTTTAATTTCCACACACGCACACACGCACGCACGCACGAACGCACAAGCATATATACGTAGCAAACTAATTAATGACAACATAGCAGGTTAAATAAAGAACACCACAAACTCGGATGCATTTGCTAACATGAACTATAGGGTAGCAACATGTACCTTGTTAAAGACATATTATGGACTTGTTCAAGTGCGATAAACTTATAAGTTAGTACTCAGGTGCTATACCAACCTGGGGAATGTATCATTCGACTAAGATCACCGTAAATTTCAAATGAATCGACCATATGTGACCCGCCATATCAAATCCAGTCGGAAGTCGGGATTTTTTTTACCCTGTGCCAATGCATTCTCTTATATATGCGAGTCGACCATAGGTCGCCTCGCATATATAAGAGAATGCATTGGCTAACAATTTTTTACAATTTTAATAATTTGTTCTTGTATTCTTTAACAATTTTATAATTTCACCCATACAGAGCCCCAGACAAACATGAGCAGACGACACTCTTCTAGGTGCTTCTATATATGTGTGGGGCTCCCTGCAGGGTAATGGATGTTTTTTTATTTTATGTCCTAAAAATTGTAAGAAACATTTATTTAAAAAACATGATAAAAAATTGTTAGGCCAATGCATTCTCTTATATATGCGAGGCGACCTATGGTCGACTCGCATATATAAGATAATGCATTGGCACAGGGTAAAAAAATCCCGACTTCCGACTGGATTTGATATGGCGGGTCACATATACCACTCCATAGAAAACATCGTCTGAACTATACGCCCAATTGTAAATATTTACACCTTAATTCGGGACGCAAAAATCGGCGATAAACTAACGCAAACGGTACCGGAGTGTTTCATATCACTGTAATGGTTGGAACAGCATCGGTGGTTAGTTATTATGTATATATAGTTTTTATAGCCGTCACTCCACAAGGTGAGGAGTAAGAATGGAAGCGGTTAAACGGGAAACAGCAATATGCGTCTTCGCTCTGGTTACCGCACGAGCTTTTGTAGGAGCATCGGTGGCTCAGTCGGTTAGGGGTACAACTACTCCAACCCTTCTCGCCCTTTAGGACTGGCGATGAGGGGTCAAATCCAGATGTTTCTACCATGGACTGTGTAACTCGAAATCGTTATCTGATGGAGTTGACAATTACTCGCCGCTGGCCGGTGGTTTGCCGAACATTGTCGACGAGTTTATCAGCCATTGAAATTAGTGTTAGATTAGCCGTAAGTGTGCGGATTTCCTCCACCACTACAACACTGGTAATGTCGTGATATGGCCTTATTTGATGAAACAACATTAAACCCCAATGAATCAACGGAGCTTTAGTACAAACATCTATTTGCACGGTGAAGGTCGCTATTGCGGGTTAATCGCATGGTGCCCAGCGGGCCACCCGCAGCACTAGACATTTAACAAGAATATCAATATTGTTTAGCAGATTATAGTTATGGACTGTATTATAGTGTCGGTCATGACACCAAGAACCAACCATGAATAAAACATGAAGTAACCACCCATGCAGTGACGTCTCTTGTGCAACGCGATCTCCGGGTATGCGCTGATAAGAAATAGATTAGATTTGCACAAGCAAACACGCATTGTTTTCCGGGAGACCATGGCAAAAACCGATCAATAATCCATTCGGGATTTAAAGCATGGCCAGTTTTTACAAGTTATATTCATAAATCAGAACTATGGACTTATCCGTGTTAAATCCTTTAATATAATCGCCGTGACGTAAATCTATTTATGCGCGGAAATCCGATTTTCCATGACGGACATGCGCATGCTGGTAATGTGTTTGTGTGGAGAGAACCGAAGGAGAATTTTCTGACACACAAAGGGTTATGTTTCAGTGAGAATTCTCTATCCACCATTAATTATTCACAAATGGGAGTGCATCCTAGATATACTCCGTGACCACTTTCAACTAAGTTGATTGGGACTTTCGTGCTGTTCGCGTGGACTGGGAGTGTATGTTTAACAGCATCGACGAACGTTGAATTTACGGACGCGATACAGCAAATATCAAACCAGTACGGCGTTTTTCATGTGTATACTCCGAGTGCAATCTATAGTTGTATACATGTAAGTTTAATTTATATTATTCCCATGCGTCATATTAATTTTAAAAGTGGCGACGGGTGTGAAAAATAAAAAAAATAAATAAAAAAAATCATAAAATAAAAAAAATGTTTAAATAAATATTTTTTAAACAAATATTGCGACCCGTGGTGGGTCGCAGCACGTTGATGCTTCAAACCCCCACGCTCGGTTTCCCGTAAAAGAGTAATTAGATGGTCTATCACCACATAGGCATGTATATACATTACATAATTACTGGTTGGTCTATTTACTAATTCGAAAAATATCAAGCCTTATCTTTGGCCTAAAGTTGTTGGAAAGATGATATAATTCTGAAATTCAAGAAATTGTTGGCTCCCGATTTGGCACCAAACTAGTTAAAATTGTCAACTTGCCAGGCAATGAGAAAATGATAAAATACTTGCCATTACCATAATTTATATGTTTATATGCCACAATCATCGCGGAAATCATCAAACGCATCCATCAACGTTGTGTTGAAAAGGGGTACATCAGATCATAATCAGAACGCTCTTTATTATCGACAGCTTTTAGGAACAACGTTATGGTCTCTCTTTATCAGAGACGATTGTTGAAATACACTCTGAAACGGTGTGATCAAATTATCCCAGTTTACATGCAAGAATGCGTCTTGGCTGTAGTGATTTAAAAGCACATAAGTTTGAGCGATTCCTGACTGATGATCCAAAATGTATTTGTGGGAATATAAATGAAGATACAGAACATTATTTTATGTACTGTCTGCTATATGTACTGGAGCGATTCGAACTCTTTAATGCATTGGGATTATTGGAAGTTGATAGTAAAACTCGTCTATTACTCTATGGAGATAATCGCTTGAGTATCACTATAAATTCAGAAATTGTAAAAGCAGTTCATATTTATGTTGAAGCAACATCCAGATTCAAAAATGCATAACTATTGTGCTTCATATAAAAAAATTGATATAGTTAAGAATTAAACTATTAATCTTTCATTTTCGTTTGGTGAGGGACGCAATTAGATAACGTTATATAAAGCATAATCCTATATAGATTTTCTGGTGTCAAAAAGATATATTTGACCAATTACCCAAACCGATGCACATATCCTCAAATTGATTACAATTTAGAAAGTTATTGAATATCTAGCTTGAGTAGCTTCTTAACACCCCAAGGACTCCTGAATCAACTGTACAGTATCACCATATGCACTTAATTTTGTTTTCCTTTTTGTTTTGTTAATCACGTGAATCTTCTTTGTAATTTATATTTTGTTGAGTCGGACTTATATAGGTCTTCGTACCTGTTGTCTGGCTCATTGCATATTTTATTTGCAATAAACCTATTTATACAACAAAATGGTATATCCTTATCAGAGACGATTGTTGGTATTTGTCCCCTCGCCTGACAACAATTCAAAACTTGTTAAAATATCTTCAATATCTGATCACCAAAGTCTCATATTAAACCTTGCATGGGGTTTCGTGACGAGAGCTGCGCTGATGCAGCTTTAAAGATCTTTTTTTTTTTTTTTAATTGGGTTGTTTTGGGGTAGCTAGCGCCGGGATTGTCGAAAGGGCCGAAGGGACCTTTCCTTAATCCCTCATGTTTTTGCTTTTATTAGAAATACGAGGGGGGGGGGGGGAGGATAGCATTTTTCTGTTTGGATTAGGGTTTCTTTTTTCTCTTCTTCTTAGAGTTAGGCTTTTCTGTCGAAGATTGTGGAGATTTCAGTTGTTGTTGTTGGTGTTGTGTGTGTTGTTGGATGATATCTGCAATTCTTTGTTCTTGTTCTTTTAGAATTCGTTCTTGTTCTCTTTTTGGCTTTTGTTCTTCTCTCAGGCGTTCTTCATCTTTTTCTCTCCATTTCTTTTCTTGTTCTTCTTTCCAATCTTCGAAAAGGTTGTTGTTGGTGCTGGTGGAGCTGGGGGACACCGGGATGTGCTGGTAATCCGGTGTCCGAGGTGTAAAACTGTCCAGTTCCACGTCGAAGCTGGCGGCAGGAACATCTGGGGTGGTATCCACGTCCCTGTCTCCGCAAGCCTCGACGACAGCAGGGACCTCCGGCAGATCTACGGAATCCCTGCTATCTGGTATTATGTCGTCAGTCTCCATGCAGGTCGAGTCGTCTGGGCGTCTCTCAGACAACTTCGACCCGCCGGCTTTGACTCTAGACGGCTGAACCACACGGGGAGGGGCGACTGGCCGATCTACAGTCACCCCCTTCTGCTTCTTCCATTTAGCCCGTCTGGCAGCGTCCCTTCTTTTCTGTGAGGGTGTCTTTCTCTTAGGAGGCCCCTTCTTCGTTGTACAGCGGGTCTTGGCGTTCCTGTTCGCAGCAGAAGATTTCTGGGTGCCAGCATCTTCTGTCCGGAATTCTACACATAGAACCAGAGAGCCCCTGTTAGCTTGGAGAGACCAACTAACAGCGTCCACTAACCGGCTTCTCTGTATAGCAGCCAACGCGGCATCAGGGATTAGCTCCATAATCCGTCCTGAGCCTAATCCAAAACCATCTCAGTCTGGCGTCCCCACGAGGGCAGTTACAACCGGAGTCGCGACCGCACAACTCACTCGTGTAGACGCTCTGACAACAAGGAACTAATTGAGCCAAATAAAATCTGACTTGTTCGCTCCACTTGCTGCCAGAGCTAAAAATCATCATAAAGATCATGTGCCAGTGTATTCTCTTATATATGCGAGTCTCACATAGGAAGCCTCGCATATATCAGATAATGCACTGGCTTACAAGGTCAAGGTAATATTGTTGGGTCAATTATTCTCTCATATATATATATGCCAGGCTCACAATGGGAAACTCGCATATACAAGGGAATGCATTGGCACAAATTTCATAAAGCTCCAGTCATGGGAGGGTTTATGCGGATTTAATTATATTGTGGTATCGAAATAGTACACATTCTAGATTAGATTAAACATATTATATTGAGATAATCATATCGCAAAGTGATCGGAGCACAAGCATTGCGAGATGGACATAAGTAATAATGAAATGTGCACGCAAAACATTATCAATGAGTTGCCTGCATGGTCTTATTTTGAAACCACAAACTTCAGCCCAAAATGTTCTCGACGGGGAAGTCGTATGGGATTGCCTTAATGGTTTCATGGAGATCCGATAGCGGGAACCATTAGCAGAACCCAACAGCATCATAACAAATTTGCATGACCACTTTACCAGGGGTGGGCGGTATTGAGTTACGGAAATAAATAAACACATTCGGTATTAAAAGTCGGTCAACAAACACTATTACATTGAGTTGACAAACACCCATTCATGGACGTCCGAAAAATTATCGCTTGTCTCGCATCATTAAACGCGAATCAGGCATGAATACACGCGCACCCACAGCAAATCGATAATTATCAAACCATTGATAGCGGTGCGTTGGTGGTAGTTAACGGTTGCTGTCACATGTCAACAGAATCGATTATGGCGACGAGTTTCCCCAGAGTCATATGATTCTTCCGGGAAAAACAAATCAACAGGTCGTGTTGATAGTTGACGTTCTCTTATCTGGAATAAAACCCTTGTTGTTCAATAATTTAATTCCAGATTATGTCAACGTAATCTGGAAGAAGGAATAATCTCGGAATAAGGTCGGTAATTACATAAAATTACTATCTACCGGTTTTATATATAATGTGAAAAAATTGCCACAATCACACGTGGTACAATTTTCAAGCTGATCCAATTTTTCGTACATGAGTGAGAGAAACGGTTTATATTTTACCATAAATCAGGAATGTAAAAGACTGTAATGTAATACCGTATACAATGATATAATATATATGTTGATGTTTCTTTAAATTCCGCATATAAGTATTAGATATCGTCGGCCTCTTCCAAGAAAGCTTAGTATATATATTCCGGGGTATCAAATACCAGATATGAATCGATGACACCTGTCTGGAATTTTTTTTATCAATTAATAACAATTTTATTTAGAATGTCTTATCACATCCGCGGGAGTGTTTTTGGCTATTTTTAGAACTTAACTCCGCGCGAAATTGTTCGGAGCATAGCAGAAGCTTACCACGTAAGAAGGAGAAATCTATCCTTTTTAGCACCTCAATCATGGCAAATTTCATTTAAAATTACAGTTTTCACTATGATCTTAAGATCGAAATAAACAACTCCATTATGCTACCAAATAAATTACCGAAAACCTTTCGATATATTTTATTCACAAAATAGTTATTTGTAGCCTTGACATCGGGATTTATAAGAATTATGTTGTTATCGGAGGGCAGTGAAACACCCAACTGGATGAGGGTATTGATAATAATTGTTATTCACGAAAATTACCACAACCAGTGGTATATACATGTAGTGCTACATTGCTACACTGACCCGCCTGCCCGCTGCGTTCAAATACAAACATATTTATATAAAGAATTTGCTTAACCAGCCACCGCAGCACCGCGACCCCGATAAGCACCCACCCACCAACCCAGCCCGGGCGATCGACGGCGTAGAGTTTGTACGGTGAACAATTTCCTGCGTACATGACGATCGCGTGATATTTCACTTGCTACCCCCTCCCCAAAAATCGTGCACTACAACGAGTACTTGTATATGGTATAAATTGAAGAAATTGGCACCCGATCTGCAACCGGAGGGGCCCACCCAGCTCGCACCCCTGCAGTGAATGATTGGGGAATAAATATTTGGGTACAAATGTTATCCAAGTCCTTATAAAAAGTACCACGATATACAAGCATGGTAATACCACAGTATACCACGGTATACCACAGTAAACCGTGGTACATAAACAGAAACACTTGGTATAATTTATACAATGTTTTACCCAATAATAAAATATAAAAGTTTCCCATGTTTGCCACTTAATTTTCGAGTCGCCGATTATTGTTTTTATAGTGACTTGATATACGGTTTTAATAACAATCTATGTCATAAAATATGATTAAAACAGGGGGGGTGGAAAAAAGTTTTTTCCGGGCACGTATGCTGGGGTGGGTGGGTGGTCGATAGGACCAACAAATGTTTTTCCCCGCAACTCAAAAATATTTTTCCTGCAAGTCTTTTTGACTGTTTTTGCAATGAGTTTGGCTTAAAACACATATATATGCCAATATTAACATAAATGACAAATTTCATGATGATCAGACAAACAGTATAGCCTGTAGCCCATGCTAATGGATTGAATTTTGAAATCCAAGATGGCTGATGGCAGCCATGTTTTTTTTGACCGAATGACCCCAAAATGACTTGTTCCTATTTACATGTCAATGTTAACATCCATGACTAATAGTATGCACAGAAATTCATATACAGCTGTTTACTGTGAATTTCCCCACGAAAATCTCTGTTTTAGTGTTAAAAGGGGGGTGGGTGTCAAAAAATGGTCGGAAAAAAATGCCAAAAACGGAAAAAAATTTGGAAGCGTGGGTCGGTGGGTCCCAACAAGGGTCGAAAGTAAAAAATCAGCATACGACCCCCCCCCCGATTAAAATACTATAATTCATCACTATTTGAAACATCTGTGTCTCAGAAGATGCACACAGAGAAATAGAAAACTGTTGAAATCATAGAATTACTTCCCCCTTTGGATCCGAGAATGCAACCGAATTCAAACTTTTTCAACGGAAGGGGAATAACTCTATCTTTAATATATAGAGTTAATCCTCCTGCATTAAAAATAATACTGATTTTTAGTGCAATCTGGATGACAAAACGCGTTGGCAACTCAACAAAAACAACATATTACACCGGATAAGTTGATAACACAATGTGTTGGAGCTTCCTCTTTCAAATGTTATATAATATGGCATATATTTTATATAATGTAATCTGGGGGTTCGAAAATTAAGTGGGCCTTTAAGAGCAATCTAAATTGGCTTGATCAGAAAAAGGTTGTATATATTAACCAAAAACTATATATGTTGTCTTTACTTCTTTGTCTGATATGTATCACGGTTTATGTTATTTTGTAAGGAACCCAGTTCAAGGCAAGTTTGGAGTTTGGGGTGATACCCGAGAAGATTTGAAAGGGCTGTCAGCCCTCTCCTACAACCCACTTTTGGATGCTCTAATTGCGATGAAGAGCGTTTGTTGGGTTTGTGAGTTTGTAAGTAGATTACTATCTGCCCATGCACAGTAGGTGTTTGCCTACTGTGCATGGGGTGGATGCCACCGCAGCAGGAATCAAAGCCCCCCCCCCCATTCAGAACCTGGACCGGTGACGAAGACTTACCTTGTTTGCTTTTATGAGTTTTGTGTGTTCATATATACATATATTATTTTGAGTTATGAATGGTTGTAATTTAGTGTCATATTTTGTGCTTGCATGGACTCCAGTTGCCTTAATATGTTGTATTCCGGGCTTGTACTACGGGCTCAACGCTAGGAAGATGGTGCGCTGCCAGCCGGTTCACTTAAGGTCGGTCGGGGCTCCTCAACTCTTGATTGTGCAATGGCCGCCTTTCACTCCTGTGCGAGTGTCAGAACATGGTTGTTTATTGTGATCGCGGACTGAAGAAACCAGTTCAAAAGTATGGCTCTGTCTTATAAACACACCATTAACACGTAAGGGACAAATTGATTTCTTCTTCGTCTGTTTTCTTTCTCGCACCGGCATCTCGGTTGTTGATTAATGACAGCCGATGACCGATCAGATAGGCGTGAGACTGATAACGCATGTATATATTTAAGAAGCGCTAATTAAACTATCCAATTAACACATGCATGTGTTCAATGGCTTCTTGTTTTCCACATGCTTTGACAAGCAACGCCAATACTCGCTTATAACCCACATAATTATGGAGAGATTTATTATCATCGATATTTTTGAAAAAGTCACATCAGAATTTAAAAATGAGTCGTGCAAATCAAGAGTCAACATTATACGCGGTGCGGTTTCAACGAGACGGGAAGTATCAGTCGGTTACAGCTGCTAGAATACCCTCGGATGGTGTTCCAACTATTGGGCAGTCCTATCAGGTAAGATTGACATTAAACTCCCCCATGACAAATTCGGACCTCCAGATAACATACTGCGCTTGTAAAACTGAGAATGAAACATTTTTGTAACCGACATGTGCAAGACTAAAAATTAGGCTTAATCTTCATTTCTGATGTCTACAACATATGGTTACACTCCAACTTTCTCTAGGAAAGTCTCGAAGCTAACTTCACAGTTCGCTGCTTGCTAGGAAGATTGTTCTTTGACATTCGCCGCGAATAGGCTATGTCACAACAAGCGCTCTTTATCGTAAAAGATCTTCGAATTGTCGATAACCGAGCAATTATTTAACACTCAACTGCAACACCTTTTCCGACCTTCAGAATGGATTTATATTGAATTACATGCATAACCTCGCTCTCTATTAATATTTAATAGTGTTAAATGATAATAAAGAACTGGGTTGAAACGGCGACAAATTCCACAAAACAGTCTAGTATTATGGATAACTACAGTGAACATATATAGCTTTTATCCGGTTCATTCCATGAGTCAGTGGTAATTAACTGCATATTGAACATGATTTAGGAACACACTTATAGTTTGTGCTATTATTTCAGGTCCGTTGGTCGAATAGAAAAACCGAGGAAGCTGAAGTATTGTATTCAGGTCCCCGCCGTGAGGTCCAGGCATTCATCGAAGCGAAAACTCTACAGAGCGACTCCGATGAATTATCATCGCCTTTATCGAGTCCATCTCCGCGTGGATTTCATACGATAGACATCGCAACTATTGAGGTATGTATCATTTTTTCTTTACGTCTCAGCACACAGTTTGTATTCGCCATGGCCCGGCCGCACAATTATTAAAAACATTTATAACAGTTCCAGAGATTTTTTGGAATGAGATATTCCCATGCTATGTCCAGTTTGGTTTTAAAGGTCAGTTAAACACATTTAAGTTTACGCCTAATTATATGCGAGATATCTTGGTCGCCATTACAATTGAAATACAAATTACCAAAAAAATGCATATAAACCGTTTCTTCAACTGGCACAATTCATATCCATGTTATTGCTATTATAACACGATCTTATGTCTGCTGTTTTAAAGAGAGCGTAATCAACTTGACGGACATTTAATATATAAACTTATTTATATTATTTACATCATTATTGCGATATTACGGAGACACCCTTTATTCAAACAAAGTTCTTATCCCAAAAATATATAAGTAAATAGTTTCACAAATCGACAACGGTGGTCTAAGTATAGTATATTATCGTTGCAGACGAACGCCACATGGATCACAAGTGGCAGGAACGACAATAACGAAAACACGGATAGTGAAGCTTCTAGTAGCGATGATGGTGGCAATTCCACCGGAACTCCACCGGAACTCCATCCAACGACAAGTGCACCGGAACCCCATCCAACTACAAGTGCACCGGGACTCCCACCGTTGTAGGTTGTGTTCACCAACTGGAGCTCGAAGAATTGAAAGAGAAATATGCGGATTTAGACATCATTATGGAAGAAATGCGTCGAGCGGCTAGACCAGTTTAACGTAACCGAAATCTGCATGCTGTGAAACTGAGGAAGTTCGTTGACATTCGTTTGTAGCACAATTTGACCTTGATCTTGGATGTCCATTTATATATAAACTGATGCTTTTTTTCCACAGATGTATTGACTATTATCATTATTGTTATGTTTCCACTGTACATTAAAATATTCATTGAACGCATATATTGTAACTTGTTGTTATTGGACTCTCTCTCCCAGTCATGTGAAATCATTCAGCTGAACGTGAAAACCACTTGCATCGGTTTGCAACTCACATTCATTCCCAGATAATGGCGAATGAGCGTCAGGAATATTTCAGTCAATTACTTGTGGGGTTATATTGTCCTGTCGCTGGCCAAAGATGTGATGACAGAAGTGCGGTTTCCAGGGAGATCAATTTACTCTTAGCACTATCATTTTGTGAAGAAATTTTCGGCAATATGTTGTGAAAGTTCTTTTTCAAACCAAGATTTTGTGTAAAATATGTCTAGAAGGTTTTGTATCTGTTAGAAGGTTTGAGGTGTCAATTGCATATACATTTCGAAAGGAAGGAGTATAAGCGATGTTTCCCTTGGGAATGTTTGTCGAGTACGATTCAGTTGGAAATAACCACATACCCACTAGCTTACTGTCGACGAACTTATAAGCAATATATCATGCCCTATTACAGAAAAGAGAGAGCAAATCACAAGAAGAAGACATGGATAGTGAAAACAGAACCCGGTGGCAGGCTATTAAATCAGCTTCGACAGAGGTTTGTTATAGACCAATATTTACAATCATAAATGCATTCGCCCTGTGAAACTCGAATGCAGGACACTGGTTGGTTAAAATCGCGTCATGTGACGTCGTTCGCAGCCATCAACTTGTTTCTATATATTTAATCAACGTCGTTTTTCGGTGGTTCTATAAGTGTCAGTGGACAAACAACACAATGTATACACCATCGAAGTGAAATTGTGTTGTGTCTGTTGTTCGTTCACAGGCACATGTATACGTTAATATATATTTCCATCGAAAACGACGTTGATTGCTTATCATTACAAAAGAAACTTTATTTTAAACTATCTAGTGTGAATCCATCTGAGGCATCGAATTAGGAAAAAAACTAGATTTTCCGTTGGAGGATCTTTGAATCTGGTTTACTGACCGAAAATGAATTGGTCGAAATTGACACCAACCGAACTAACAAACAGAAAAGAAATAAACTTCAACTTCAATTTCGGACTAAACTGCCCCTACTCATGAACTTATCCATAACAATAATTCTTGTTTGGCTGCTATATATGTAGACATTTAAAATTATGCGAACACATCTTAATGATTATCAACACAACCAGATGGAGTGGGGTATCGATTTGGTTATCCCTGACGGGTTAACCATCTTTGCGGTTATGACTACCGACGTAAACGAAATATGCCCTGGCCACATTTAATGTCCCCGTGATCAATGCCATCTAATTTTATTGCTAATAACACAGCAACATGTTAATGTTGTTATATAAGAAGTGACCTGCATATCGATTGGGGTCATTTAACATGTATTTAGACGGGCAGAGTAATTAAACGAAGTGTGTGAATCCCGAACGGATTCACACAAACTGTGTAATTACTCGGCCGGTTAAAACCAATGTCCCCAAATCGATCTGCAAGTCATTACCTGTCATTACTGTGTGAATGTAGAGGGGTGTGATTAATATAAGGTAACACATATATATTATGAATAAACTATGCCTGTTCATCAGTCCTTTGATTATAGTCCGATTCATTTGCTTTCGTAGTAATGATATGTTGTTATGGAAGCTCTTCCGAAAATTGGTCAGATAAGAACCTGTGGCTCGAATTGTGAGCGTGCAATATAGAGCATTACAAACACATGGATGCTATATACGTACGAGTACTGTATGGCGGTAATGACAAACTTGCAGTAAAGTCTTCACATGGAACAGTAATACGCTGGTATTTGCGAAAAATATGAATGAAAATCTTCATTGTCATCCGTTAGCGCAAACAACACTGTCAGTATTAAGTATTAAAATATCGTATACTATATATATATATATATATCGTTTTGAATACCATATGCACGTAATGGCTTTTCCTCGATTAATTCATATGCTACTTTTTCTTTGCCATACCAACATGATAGTGCTCAATTCGACAGGAGTCCCATTGTTCGTGCTGATCGGGTGTTTTTTTTTTACCATTTCCGACGGCTAGATGAGTCCATTTGTTCTTGAAGTATATTTCTTGATGTGGCTCATCCATTGTAACGTGATAGATCAGGTCGCGCGCTACTCTCTCGGCAGATCTAAAGCATGCTTTTCAATAAAATCGAAAGTACTAATTATATAGAGAGTAATCTACATTGTATTGGTTTCGAGAACTAAATAATTCACTAGAGTCGAGAGACGTCGGTAAGAAACGAGTGAATTATTTAACACAATTCTCGGAACTAATTGATTACTCTATCTATTACACTTCTGCATCAATTTGGTTCACCAAATATGACTAAAACACCCATAATTAATGTATGAAAGTCTCGATGTGGAGAAAGATCAACCATCGAAAATTCAGTTTAGATCAGTAAGCGACGTAACGTCAATGGCGTCAAGAGAAATGACATAATTCACTAGTGACATTGCCGATTTTAATTAACGATGTTTTCAATGGAAATCGCACATATGAGAGTAATTAATTGTAATATTTACCTTCATACACGTGCATTATAGCGCGGTGGAACTTGAATGGAGGACGCTGGTTGGTTGAGATCGCGTCACGTGACGTTGGGCGCGAGCATCAAATTGTTACCATATTGTACACATGGGAAGAACCTTCCTTTTAAAAGATCGTTGCAAATGTGCGCCAATGGGAATGTTTTTTAAATATGCTAGTTTAGTGTAAATATAAGGAATCGATATTGATTTTGATGCGTTACAAGGAGTATGAATGCAAGTTGGTCTGACATGTTCCGACCAACTTGCACCCATACTCCATGCAACGCATCATAACCAGCACCCAATTTAAAAATATATCTAAACAGAACATTCAATAGATCACTTCTTATAAAACATAATTTTGCTAACGATTTATTTAACGATTTAGAAAGGTGTAGTAAACTCCAAGCTATAACATGTACTGTATGTAAAATAGTCTCGCACCAGCGCAATTTGCCTGCATGTGATTTGTGAACCTTCTAAACTTTCGCTTGTCGTTGATTATAGTTAGTTCGTGACCTGACTGTCTTGTTGACATTATCTTTGAAATCGTAGTAGAATTTGTTGTCCTTCCTCTCCAAATAACATTTATTACCGATTTAAAGTTATTTATGGTATTTGCCGAAACACATTTCATTCGACAGGCCATACAATGTATTTATACTTCTCGCCACAAATCTCAACCTCCTTCT
This sequence comes from Siphonodentalium dalli, assembly GCA_032622095.1. NCBI lineage: Eukaryota > Metazoa > Mollusca > Scaphopoda > Gadilida > Siphonodentaliidae > Siphonodentalium > Siphonodentalium dalli. Next base: position 108,298,414 of record CP136068.1, read on the forward strand.
TTGGATATCCATAGGCCAAAGAAGATGGTCGCAAGCTATATAAATTGATGAAACAGAAGCTGAGGATAGGTAGAAACCGTAAGCAAACTGAGGTGAAAACAATCCATATACTCCCAGAAGACGAGGATGTTCAGTGGGCTCGACGATCGGCGAACAGTGCGTCCAGTAGAACCAGTGTGGCCACGAGCAGCTCGACTGAAAGTCGAAACAGCGACCTACAAACTGTACATGATATGGAAGACGAGTTCAGTCTCAGTGGACTGTCGTGAAACACAGCCAATCACTCAATTCATGGTGCTAATTCAGGTAAGTTTACAGGGAAAATTGATAATCGCTATAAATGCAGGATGTCACTAATCTTGGCTTCAGTGATTATGTTACAGAATACATGACAGCTCGGAGAATATCCATTACCCTGAACACACGCATGGGATATATCTAAACAAAATAATAATAAAATATAAAAAAAAAAAAAACAGAAAAAAAAGAAGAAAAAAAACAATTACCTTACTCGTATTTAAATTCGCACAGTACTATTTTTCGCGCACCGTCGTTGCGCGAATTTCAAACTGAGCGTTATATATTATGAATCTAAAATTTAAAATATACCACAGGGAAAACAAGAGAGTTATGTTTTGACGAATTTTAAAAATTCAAAACCTTTACTCATTGCCAAGCGACGTACACATCATGGTAAAGTCGACGATGGTTGAAATGCTTGTAAGAAATGCACATATTCTAGATTGCGTGTGCATGAATGCACCCCCATTCGCCACCCTGGAGTGACAGCGTGGCCATACAGTTTGAGTTAGCTATGTCACCACAAGCCGCAACCAGTGTTGATTTTTCTGAAGTCAGTTGCCTTCGCGGTTGTGGTTTTCTGTTATCGAGTTCATTGCACTGATGTCCATTCCATAACGATTTCAATATCAGAGTCTTTATTTGGAGCTTATAAACTTCCATCATCGCAACAAATTGATGATGCAGTCTGACGCAGTTATGTTTTATACAATGTCATCAGATTCAAGACTATTACGAAAATATGTTTGTCAGTTTTGAATTCGCGCAGATAGGTGCGCGAATTTAAAGTGCGCGAATTCAAAACTGAGTAAAAAATAGTACTGCGCGAATTTAAATACGAGTAAGGTACAGACACCGAAATTGTTAAATATCGTAACATGCCCATGTGCGTGTGACACAAGCATCGCCACTACAAAGCAACGCATGCACGAAAACTTACTATATATTTATGTGTGTCTTGTATTGCATAAATTGATAGTGTTCTGTGGTTCTGTTGCACACACCGTGTTTGCGCATGTGGGTGTGGCACATATTTTCATGCATATTTAGTTATTTACATACTTAACATTTGTACATATTATGTAGATGGAGGTGAATCAAAGTAAACAGTAACAACACATATTACAAACAGTTCAATTCATCTCTTTTCAGTCATTCAAACGTCACTCATTACGTCACGCTGCTTCCTCGTCCTTCACGCATCATCAGAAAGGTTGACGCCAGAACACATTGGCATCTTCTGGTTATTGTCTCACTGCAATCGATTTGTGATAAATAATGTGCAGACTATTTCAATCATGACGGTGACGTGGTGCTCTGGAGGGAAATAAAGACACAATACTACACCTGGAGCTCATTGCATTTCGCCTTCTTGTCACCATTCCGAGACGTGGACGATTTAAAGGGTTATGTGAAGGTTGTTGAGGAATTTGACTATAATGTAACTGTTGGCGTGGTGTTTGCTCAACATGGAGGACTACTTCGAACACTAGCTGAACACCGAATTGGTTCTGTAAGCTATGCTAAACGGCATTGTTGACGACCTAAAGACGTCAATTTCGTGGTGACAGTAACGGGATGCTGATATTACAAGAATGTGGCGACAGGTGTATATATGTGTGGGGGTGTGTGCGGCTGTGGGGGGTCTCGCCCTATCTTTTGCAAAAAAAAATTCCACATTTGGAAAATTCATGCCCGGGAAGTCAATATATATTGAGAATGTGCCGATACTTCGAGTTAGCAACCAATATGTGGTGCAAATATTCTGTTTTATACCAAGATTATAATATTTTCAGTCAATATTTCAGACTGGACTGACAATCAGTTGGAAACTTTCCGACCATATTGGCGTTAGGGTGGACATTTGAGATATCAATTTGAAAATTCCAACTCAAGTGCATGGGTGGCGATTGAAGTTACACAGAGTTAGGTATTTTGATTTACAATTGAGGGGAGTCAGTTGGAAATTCCGAACACGCAAACAAACACCTTCTATCCACGTCCCTGTTTATCGAAGTAATTTGTTGACGTCATTTAGGTGGCATAGAGTTGATTAATTTCTACATTGATGGCAGGCTCCACGCAGAGTTCAGTCCCCTACGCAGGACTTACCGCTGCCCGCACCAGCACCGCACCAGTCAGAATAAGTGGTATATTGAGGCACGCCTTTATTGCGGTATTGATCGCGCTTAATTTCGAAAAAGGCGCGATTATAGCGCAATACCAAAAATCGGTCGCGCTTATTATTGCGATATTGAGCACAGAATATTTCGATATTAAGCACACATTGTCGCAATATTGAGCGCGACCCGATAGTGTTATATTTATATTAGATAAATACTGTGCATATAGTGTATATATAGCGTACATATAGCATTTACAGCTATAATTATATACAAATCTAAAACATTGTCTCTATTTATTCAATAGAAAATATAGCAAAAGAAATAATTTGCTTCAAATGTCACAATTTTGATGAGCGTAAGATGTCGCAACATTAAGCCCGCGATATCGCAACACTAAGCGCGAAATATTGCGATATTAAGCTCAAAATATTGCAATAATATTGCAAGCGGCGCGCTTATAAGAGTTTCCACTCGCAATATTATTGCGATATTGAGTTCGAAAATAGCGCTCTTTATATACCACTTCTTTTGACTGGTACTGTAATGTGAATAAATGTCACATTTATTTAATTTGATACTTTAGTGGGTTACAATTAATTTTGCATTATTCTGAGAAACTGAACTGTCCATATTTATTTGAAAATTATCTAGATCAAGCCAGAATGAATTGTAACTGACAAAACTCCTCAATACAAAATGTTAGATTTAATTAAGAAAATACACATGCCGGCAGGGGTAAGACATAGCGTAGCGAGGGGACTGAACTCTGTTTTAAAGCTGGCATTGATGGTCATGAAATAACTTTCAGAAAATTAATCTTCCAGAATTGACCCCTGTCCTGCTAATGTGCTATGACGCCAATGGGTCATGTGAAATTGCCGTGGTGATGTTAGGGGAAACTGAGGCTGTTAGGAAAAAGTACCGATATTTGTTCTAAAGTTCTCATGTTAACGAATCTGAACATATCCAGCATGCATCAAGCATTCAAAAAACATGTATATTGCGAAATGTTTTAACACTGCTTGTATTAGTTGTTGCAAATGACTATAAACTAGATGGCTATTCACGTCGTATTGCAAAGAACAGCGCAGCCATTATTCATCTTTTCCCCAAAATATATGTTCTTGATTGTTTCATACAGACACTGGCTTTTTCCCAAAATCGCTCGGATTAGCCAAACACTGCGAAAATAACAAGTTTGGAAAAAATAACGGTACTTTTTTGTAACGACATCAGTTTGCCATATCAGCATCATAGCAATTCAGCATGACCACCATACTCATCATAGCAAATTAGCATGACCACTTGACCATGAATATAATTGAAGCTACACCAAGCTACACCATCATATTTATGGATTCACCAAGATGCTGAATTACTCATTATCTGAACATTTCCCACCAAATAATATGAATCCTTCGGCACTTATTATCTGTTCTTATGTCTGTCGTCTGTGTATATTTCTTTAACAACCCTCGAGATTAATAATAGACTGTTCTGATATTTGCTGTTATAACTGATGGAAGAATCCAACTAGTTTATTCATCAAATGGTTACGAACACGTCGTGGTTTGACAGGTCTCTGGATCTTGGGTGTATGGTATTTTATAAATGTGATATCAAATAAAGTATTTAATTTATAACAAATGCTTGTATTTGTGTCTCACAATTGCCTATAAACCGTATACAGTAAATATATCGCATATCTGCGTTTGATGGACTCTGGGACCCTGTCCGTCGAGAACAAAACGTCAATGTCACATGCAGGCTGCAATCGATTCAACCCGGTTCAGTTTTGTAACCAGAAAATATGAACACAATTCCATGTGATTGTGCCAAAATAATGGATTTAGTAACTTGTTGAATAATTCTTGAGAAAGAGAACACGACATTCGAAAACAGCGTATATTTTGTTATCGGACAATATAACGCCGAACCGGACATCAAAAGAGGATCCGGATTGTACCGATTGCAGCCACAGGCCCCTGGGGAAAATAGCAAATATACCAATATATACTATACCAGTAACAAGGTTCACAAGTCCGATTTTGGGAAAAAAACTCACCATATATCACATTGCTCATAGATTATCAATATCGTTCAAATCAGTCACAATGTATATCAGTATATCTTATTGGTCATGAAATTTCCTTTCTTTTGATGTATAATTCCATAATATCAAACGAAGGGAAGTTGAGACATCGTATAGTGTCACTATGTCATAGTGTATGTCATAGGGCATAACAGTCTCGTTCGTTTGGTATATAACTTGACGAAGTCTATTTAAGTGAAGTCGACATGTCGCACGGGGAATTAGCCAGTTCGTCAATTGTGATCGTAATAATTGAATTGGTATATCCGTATATAATCACTACTTACCGGACAGGGAAACTGACGCCGCTTTTCGTCGGTAGGTTGATTTAAAATAACACACATGCCCAATGTTTCCGTTTGTGTCAATAAGTTCCAATAATGACAATTAATTGTTTCTGCTTCATTTGTATTTTAATTCTGCCGACGAAGAGATGCCAACAATCGAAAGTATATGATTTGCACCAATCACATTACAAGAATCACTGAACTAAACGGTTTCGAAATTGTTAACGTTTCAGCCAAATTCACTGAATTGAAGCCTGCAATGCCACTCCAATGATGTCTACCCAGCTAGATTGACACTAGCTGATCATGAAAATGCAAGAAAAATCATAGGTCATGTGTTTACTTTTAAAAATAATTCCCAAAGTGTACGACAGGGCTATCCCGTAGCCAAATTCTACTTGAACAAAACCCAGAACTACAGCAGCGAGCTCCCGATCACAAAGTCCACCCCCTAACCTGTTTAAAATGTTTAGATATACTTGTCACATGTATTAGATGAAGGCCATTCCTCGGTTACATTCTACGGTGCACTCGCTCCCCGACACTGAAACAGGCCAATCCTAGATATCCGTGACATCCTCCGGAAAGTCATTAAGTTATATACACTGTGGTCCTTAATGGTATATACAATTACAGAATGTCGCTGTCGTACATATTAGATACTAGCAGGGTTACCCGGCGTTGCCCAGGTTAATGCGATGTGAAACCATCTGCATGCTGTGTATATTTGTTGGGAATAGAGAATACTCTTGCCCAAAGTGTATTTTCATAAATTGTATATTCAAATAGCATCACAAAACATGATTATTACAGCCATGGAATATAAGTAGTGGCTCACCTTGTCAATTGTCATTTTGTTTATCGCGATTAATTCGTTCCACCAATAATGAAGTATTTATTTATTTACAACTGCGTATACTTCAGACGTTATAATATGATACATGAACATCATAAACACATTAGTTCGCAAAAATAAAAGACGACAATTGGGTTTTACATATTGAGATGTATCAATCTAGTGGGTTGGACTAAGATCTTGAGGACACCTGGCTATCATATCTCCACGAAGATACAGATGTTTCAAATATATTTCCAGGTGCTCCTCTGTTCGTGGTGCTATATATTGGCTATATATTATCAGTTTAAAAGAAATGTTGCTGCGCATGTATATCAGCTGCATGTGCCAGGTACAGAGCGAGATTTTGAGTTGTTTATGTCAGTCGATGAGTCTGTTATAAAACCCTTGTCAGATTTCAGTATTGGAGGATCCTGAAAAGTCATGTGCTACTGACTGCGTTTTCTTTTATATCAGAAGAAACTATATTTGACTGCACACCGTGACCACTATTTTTGAACAGGCCTTCCATATCTCTTCACGAATTGTAACTTTTTTTGTGGAAACTGTATTGAATGCAACAGACTCAATTGTGTTATAATATATATTCAATCCTCTGACGGTTCGAGGTATCTCAGTTTGCACGAATATATGTATCTCTTAAATATAATGATAAATATACGTTTAATGCTTCTTCTATGTATCTCTTTTTGCTAGCCCATTGTGTGAATGCCCTGATTGCCATCCCCATATAAATATGACAGTTGAGAAGATATAATTGTTCAAGTGACTTAAGTGGGTCACCATTTGTCGAGATTGTGAAATATGAACGCCCAAAACTCCTTAAAATGATATGGAGATGGCCTGGGTGACTATATATAACTTATAGGTGGATATCGGCGAATAGCAATCTTATCAATGATAGTGCATATCCTCTTGCCATCCGTGACTCAAACGACACCAAATGTGATTTAACTCATCGTATATCATTAGATAAAAACGTGTATGAATTTGGTGGAAATTAGTGCCAAATATATTTGTATCAGCTTTTGCCACTTTTGACATATTTAAACCACGCCCATTAGACTCATGGATACACGATTCACTGGAGATGATTATAATATTATATAGGTTTGGTGGTAATCAGCAACTAAACAAATTCTGAGAATAGTTTTGACCCCACATCTCTCACCCAAACGACAGAAAGTTTGGCGTCTTTAAATCACACGATGATATTCCTCGTATCATAGAGAAGAATAATATATCAATTTGGTGGAAATCTGGGCTAAAAATAGTTTATTAAACGCCATATCGCGGAGGTGATTATGTATGCGTTTGGTGGAAATCGGCGACAAAACTATTTCACCATATTTTTTTAATTTTGCCGACCTCCCCCTTTTCTTCCACTGACACAAACAGCGTCACTTTACAAAATTTAAACCCACACCATTATCTTCCTTGTAAAAAGTTACCCCTCTTAGAACGCCTTGGTGCCATCTCTATTGTACCACGTGAAGTTATATATAGAACGCACACAGACAGACAGAAAGACAGACAGTCTCGTATCATTTGAGAAGAACGTGTCTGAATTAGATGGTAGTTGGTACTAAAATATTTTGTATCAGTTTTGATGACCCTCCCGTCCCTATTTCGGACTCATTAGAGCTTAGAGATGCATATATATGAAATTGGTGAAAATTGACGAGTATACAATTTCGTATCAAATTTAAGGTCCCCATATCTCTCACCCATAGGGCACAAATTTGGTGTATCTAAACCACACGATAAGATACCTCGTATCACGGAGAAGAAAATGTATCAATCTGGTGGAAATCGGCGCTAAACATATTGATATCATATTTTGTGTCCCTCTCATCTCTATACACCACTAACTCGAATGGCCCCACTTGTGACATCCTTAAACCACACAATTACACTCCTGATATCAAGGAGATGATTATTTATAAGTTTGGTGATAATCGGCGACTAAACAATTGTATTATCAAATTTGGTGCCCACCTCCGCTCCCCATCTCTCACCCAAACAGCACCACTATGGCGTCTTTAAATCATACGATTAGATTCCTCGTATCATGGATAAGAACGTGTATCAATTTGGTGGAAATTGGCGCTAATAAAATTGTGCATCAATTTTGGTGCCCCTCTCCATTTCAATCCACCCCTGACTCGAATGAGACCACATTTTACAGATTTAAGCCACAACAATTTGGCGTTGTTAAATCGCACAATTAGATTCCTTGTATCATGAAGAAGAATATATTTCAATTTGGTGGAAATCGGCGCTAAAATTAGTTTTATCAATTTTGGTGCCCCTCTCCCCTTCCGATCATCCCTGACTCGAACGACGCCACTTTTGACATATTTAAACAACACCGTTAGATTCTTCATATCATGGGGATGATTATATGTAAGTTTCGTGGCAATCGGCGACAAAACTAAAATCTGCCCCTCCCCCTTTTCTGTCCCTGACAACAACGGCGTCACTTTAGAAAATTCTAATCCCGACCATTATCTTTCTCGTGAAAAGTTACCCATAGTAGACCCCTTTGGTATAATCTAGATGGTCCCCTGTGAATTTCTATAGAACACAGACAGACAGACAGACAGACAGACAGACAGACAGACATTCGCAAATATAGATATAGATACGCACTCTGCCTTTTCTACTGCAGCGCATGGTGTTCGCTTAGACGAACGTGTTCCATTGGAATGAGCCTCTGTCAAACACAGTTGAAGCAACTTCTTCATGATTGACTTCAAGAGGAAACCGTTTGGTGATTGGTCTGTTTGTAACGCCATTTTTGGTTCGTAATGTTACAGATCTGACTTTAACATCGATACCCACGTAAAGACCAGTAACTACTGCTAGTTTCCATTTTAAACGAGAACATTCGTCGTGTATTTGAACAATATCACAAATGTTAACGTTATCGCCACTTCCAGACTTCACTGAGTTATGATGTTCGCGAATAGATAACAAGTATTCGCGTTGCCATCGTGTCCAAAGACTGTGTAACATGAGGGCAATGTTATTCGATCTGCGAACATACACGGAACTGTTATCAGAATCATCATAGTAATTTGGGTCAACAGCATTGTCCTGATCAACGGTGGGATGAGGAAGCCACATGCATGCACTTTGATGGCGTCACTGGCTGTGGATCGTCAACGCTCGAAGACACGACAGTTAGGCCTGTCATTAATCGCTGCTTCGACTTCCATAAATATAGTTATCAATTCATCTAGCTGAACCTTTCTGACTCCAAACACCCTCTTCAAGGAAGTTGTTGTCAATCCAATGAGTTTGAATGTTTATTTGCAGATTTATACAATACATCAGTGGTACATATATGTATACAAATTTACATGTGTAGGGGTGGCATGGCCAATGTAGGCCGCCGTCCTGTCACCCTGTAATAAAACGTTATATGTATAATTAAGATGGCGTTCATAGGTGAATAATGAGTATTTACAACAATGGTGAGCGCTGAAGGGTTTATCAATGAGAAACCTTCTTACAAAACAGGACAGTTTTACATTCGAATATGTGTTTAATGTTAGGGCTTTTGAATGATTGTGTTATTGATGGATTGAATCAACTTGATGAACTATTCTGCTCAAAACTTGGAGTATATGTAAAAATGTCATGTATATTGTATGCCGATGATACGATACTAATTAATGTCCGAGAATGAACAGGCATGCAACGTGCACTCCAGGCTTTCGCTGATTATGCCGACGCTTGGAAACTTGAAGTGAACACTAAAGAAAACTAAAAGTGGTTATCTTCTGCAAAACAATGCAGATAAAACTCCCAAAGTTTAAATATAAAGATTTTATATTAGATATAGCCAAAGAATTCACATATTTGGGAGTAAAATTATTTTATAACGGAAGATTCTGCCGAGCAATAAAGGCGAACCGTAACCTAGCATTAAGGGCGATGTATGCACTTCCCAATAAAGTAAGATCGCTGAATCTACCCGTAGACTTAATGTTAACATTGTTTGATTATAAGATAGCCCCGATTTTATTATACGGGAGTGAAGTACCCCGAATTGCATGGTGTATGGATAATTTGGAAGACACCCTATTGAAATAGAGATTTTTTAATGTCGAGCAATATCGTATTGGTCGAGGCTAGTCTCCGAGCACGGTTCAAGCCTCGCCAAGAAATTATACAAATTAGCTCACGCTGTATCTGACTCTTCGGATTCAGGCATGAAATGGGTGGAACATATCCAATCCTGCCTTGAAGAATCCAGTCTAATCGATAAGTGGGAAGACAACTCGCCCTTGTCCAAGGGGAATATCAGAGAATTGAAACAACGACTAATAACACAATTTGAGTCTGAATGGAGGCATGATATCAGTTTAGTCTAGTCGTAATTCTCAGAAAGACATTTCTAGAAGCATTTCCGCGGAAAAGTGTGAAACCAACTTTTTTACCATAATTCGAAGGTGCCGAACACGAATAGACTGCATGTCGCCCGATTGGATGAACATAGGGTTCAATAAAAAGCTTTTTAAATCTTCGTGTTTTCTTCGTTGGGGGGGGGGGGGGGGTTGTTGATACGGCGCATCGTACAGCGTAATATGAAATCACGTAACTGGCCTTGAACTTACTCAAACTTATATACTCCTCGCGGAACGTTCAAAGCCGCGTTGTATCGTGATACTATCATCACAGTAATAATTCTGAAACATTAACATCATAGTAATCAGGTACCTACGGTAAGACATTGCTGTTTTTGTATATTTATCGACGATTCTCGTAAGAATTCTCTTATAGTCCGGGAGCCAACAGGGGTACCCTTGCACCCCCGGGACTTAACATCACCCCACTCATTTTGTTCTTTATTATGTCCTTGAACTTTTAAGCAATGTTAACAAGAAAAAAATGTGGCCGTATAGACTCCAGACATGAATGCGTCCATCCTGGCCGCCGTTTTTCAGATCAGACCCTAAGTCAGTTTTATGCAAATTATAGCGGGGAAATCTATTAAAATGTATACAAATGTATATATTTTCGTGAAGCTAAGACATATTGACACTTTTTTTACTCAAAACTGAAACTCACCCTCGAAGATGGCCGCCAAAATGGCCGCCGGAAGTTGAAAATATGACGTTTTTTTCACAAATATGTTTTAGATCAGTGCATGTTGTTTGGAACTGGTTGAGTAATATGACTTTATTTTGTGTTTTGTATATTAACTGATCATTGGAGCGGCGTGTATGAGTACGGTATACAGTGAGTTGCTGAATTGTCATGTGTGAGGTGTATATATGCAAACATGGAAGGTATAAATGGTCATGTGTGTGGGTATTGGTATATCTGGAAGGGCTCACCATTGGTGAGGTGTATATGTATACCTGGATTGACCCTATGGTCATGGGTATGGCGAATAGGTATACATGTAGTGGCTATATGGTCCATAGTGAGATGAATATGTATACACTGACTGAATGTATGATCGTGAATGTGATGAATATGAATACATATAGTGACTATATGGTCATGAGCCAGGTGTAGGAGTTCATGTATGGTGAATCGTGGCTGTATCGTCATTTGTGGTATGTACGGGTATAACCATGTATGGCTGTATGGTCAGGCGTACGTGTATAAAGTGGGTGACTATATTGTCATTTGTGTGGTATTTGTGTACATATGGAGTGACTGAGGTAATGGGTTGGTTGTACATGTGTATCTTGGGTGGCTATCGCTTTCCACAATAACTCAAGGATATGTTAATCAATAGAGAGGTCATGTCAGAGAGTTCTCCATCTTGATGGTGTTTATGTATATGGGGGAAACATTAAACGTGGAAAGCGATAGCCACCCATTATCACACAGTCGTTCCATATATACACAAACACCACAGATATAACAATATAGTGACCCAATGTATACACGTACAACTGACCCATGACAACGGATGACCATACAGCCATGAGTCACAATGGATGCACTCGGGTATACTCCTAAACATGACCCATAACCATATAGTCACTCCGTGTATACCCATGCATTCATCTCACCATTGGCTATACGGTAATCCCCCATATACCTATTCTCCACACACATGGTCAAATAGACATTCAATATATACATCAACACCACAACAATGACCATAGAGTCACTACAGGTATACATACCTCACCAATCGCCACATAGCCACTCGCCTCATACACATACCCTCACCCATGCCACCTGGTATACTCCTTCACCTGACCTATGGCCATATAGTCACCTCGTGTGTACATATTCAATACATTCATACATGATCATGGTCAATCCTTGTATACACATTCACCTCTCCATTGGCCATGTCACTCCCTGTATCCCAATATGTCACACCATAGCCGAATAGCGACACAAGATATACTAAAACACCACAACCATGTCAGGAAAGTCACTCCATGTATGCATATGCACCTCATCCATGGCCATATAACCACTCGCTATTTACACATACCCCTCGCCCATGACCATATAACAACACGTGTGTATACCCGTATATCCTACACATGACCATACCGCCACGAGTCACCAAGCAGGAATACCAGGTATACTCATACACCTGACACATGACCAGTTAGTCACCCCTGTTATATCTATATGTATAGATACTCATTACATTTACGATCATACAGTCACTCCCTGCATACCTACATGTACTCATCTCACCATTGACCATACAGTCACGACATGTATACCTATTCGACACACATAGTCATATAACCACTCGATATATACATATGCAGCCCACCCTAGACCATAGAGTCACTCCAGGTATACATATACACCTCACCAACGGCCATTCAGCCCTTCCAGATATACTTCCAGATATGCACACACGACCACTCATACCTTCTATACTTGCATATACACCTCACACATGGCAATTCAGCAACTCGCTGTATAATCGTACACGCCATCCATGATCATTCAGCTAATCCCTATACACCCACCAATGATAATACATTCACGAGATATATAAATATCTACCACAAGGACACTCCATATATACCCACACGCTCGATAATGTCCACCAGCTTACTTACTCCAGGTATGCATATACACTTCAAGCATGACCGTACAGTCATGCCATGTATACCTATACACATTACCTGTAACCATAAAATAACTCCCTATTTATCCACACACCCCATCCATGATCATACAGACAACAAATGTACATCCCACCCGTGACCTTACAGTCACTCCATATATACATAATCAACACATAGATGACCATGTAGCTATATCCATACACCACATCAATGCCCATACAGGCACATCGGGTTAACCCGTACTGGATAGACACAACCATACACCATACAGTCACTCCATTCATACCGATTCACCTCACACATGACCGTGACCTCTCCCTGTATACATATGCATCTTACTATGGACAACCCACACTTAACCATATAGTCACTCCTTGTATACCTATTCACACCATTCATGACATACAATAACTCCCTGTATACCTATTCACCTCACCTATGATCATAGAGTAACTCCCTGACTACCATCTTGGCATCCACGCTGTATCCAGTTGATATTTTTAGTTATCATAATGGACCAGAATAGCCACAGATTATGGTTCATCTCGGTTCCGTCTCAATGCTCTGCCCATTTACTTTCAATAATATGGCCATAATCACAAAAGAGGTTCTTGGCAAAATTCCATACTTTAAAATGAATTTGTCATGCCCCATACGGAACTGGGACAACCAGAATATAACATATAGTTGTCAGTTAATTAACTAACACGTATAATAACCAAGTGAGTCACAATTTACTACCTTTTATGATAACACAGAGAATAATGTTCGGGATATATGTAAATAAAACTTTTTATAAATTTGGTTGCCATTTTGGAAGCCATCTTGAGCAATTTGATCTATAAATACCGTAGTGTGACACATTTAAGATAGACCAAAACAATAAACACGTTTGAATCCAAAGACAGTTACATTTTACTTGAGGAAATGGTCCATACCTGAAAAGTTAATTTTTGCCGATATTTATGTCAAGTTTTTGAGAGAAAAGTCCAATATTTTTGGTGGTGTCAGTGGTGACAATAGTAACAATTAACCATGGTGCATCAGACATGTTAGTATTCAATGTATAGGAGGCAGAATAGGAGGCCAATTTTATATATCAACCACAATTTGTAAGCGATTGCAGGACACGCTGGGGCAATATTTACCATTTTCCATATTTTGGCGGCCATTTTGGCACCCATTTTGAGCCAAAGTAAGAATTTTGGTTCCAATGAGTTGGAATATTCATAGGTAATGATATGCCTCACTTAGATTACAAAGTTCTGTTCATTTCTTGTTGAAATATGACTAGAATCCCAATTGTGATTTTTTGTGAAATTTTGTACCGCGTTTTTGAGGGAAGGGGCTAGGACACCAATAATTGCATATTTAATTGCTCCAATGATCAGTTAATATACAAAACACAAAATAAAGTGACATTACTCAACCAGTTCCAAACAGTATGAAGATATTTGTGAAAAAACGTCATATTTTCAACTTAATCCTGATTCACACAACTTTCAACCGGGTGTGATTTCATGAAGAGCGTTTACTTACTAAATAACATACTTATCCATATATGTATAGCAGATGATGAGATAGTTCTGACAGAAAGGTCTCGAGTGGTGATTCAAATAATAAAATATTCCCATGTTCATGATATTATATGAAAAACGAGTGTGAAATATGTCTCGATATTGACTTACTGTATTTTCGCGGCAATAAAAACAGTATGTGACTTTAAGTTGATTTTATGGGTGAAATATGGGTCACAGACAGCGACAGGCACCCTCATTGGATTCAGCATACTTGATTTTGCTAGAAAACTTAGTTTCATGCTTTTCCCCAAAAATGCCTCTAGTGTTCTAGTATTCCACAAATGTAGCTTTTCCGACCAGACTAGTTCATCGTCCAGGGAAATCTGTATAAATCGATAAAGCTAGATTTGAAAATTATCGGTTATCTACTGAAATTACACCGACATCTTGTAGAATACTTAATAAAAATAAGAACAGCAAATCATCGTCTGGCAATTGAGAGTGGTCGATGGAAAGACATCTCGCGGGAAAAGAGAACCTGCTCTGCATGTGGAGAAATCAGAAAGAAATTCATCCTTCAATATTACTGGGAATTTCCTAATCTTGACAAATTCAACGCTATTTTATCTATTGACAATATTGCTATCCTGCGGAGGGTTAGTATATTTGTGAAAACAGCTCTGCGAGATATATGATATAAGCCCCCCCCCCCTCGAAATTATAGAGAAGAATTATGCCTATATCATTGTGCATGTCACAATTCTACATATTACTTATCAATGAGCAGACAACAATGAAGTTTCACCTCATAATATTGTATTAATGTAATTGAATATATATACTATGGCATGTGACGACATATTGGACAATCTTATATGTGTATATATATGTGTGAATATGTGTATGTATACACATATATATATGGGTATGTATATGTGTACGTATATGTATGTATGTATATGTATGTATATATATGTATGTGTATATACATGTATATATGCATATGTATGTATATATGCTATTGTAAAGCATTTATGCATTTGACACCATGAAGTTCTTATATAAAAGAGAACAGATTTGGTCATTGAACTATTAAAAACAACTGTCTAAAACAGATATACAATAGCTTTCACGAATTAGGAATAAATATAAATAACTACAGTTTAATTAAATTCCACATCGTTATAGTAATCTTACGTAGTAAGTGTGTGGACTTGACATGTAAATATGTATATATGTTATCATCATCATCATCAATGTTTACTAATGTTCTTGTTCTGCGCGAATACGAAGCGTGATACCTAATAAACAATGAAAAGCTAAGTTAATGGCGTACGAGCATGAAAATATATGTATTATTAAATTGCCCATTGTAGGTGAGGGTACCAGGGTGACTCATACTTGTTGGGACATGCTAATAACAGTTCAGTAATTTTAGTACATAGTCGTAATATTGATTTTTGCTTTTCCTTTTTAGCTGATTGTATATTCGGCAATAATTCTTATATTTATCAATGTTTTGGTTGGTTGGAAGTTTTAATTTATTGATATATATCTTATGTTTTTCTATTGACGATTTTAATAGACCCCTTGTCATCCAAGGTTCGCGCTTAATATATTTATTTGGCAGTTTTTTGCTTGTTAAGGGAAATGCCTCCTTTTGAGCAAGTGAATAAATTTTAATGAACGAGTTATATGCGAGATTTACATCTCGGCATCTGAATACTTCTTCAAACGAGTAGCTGTTTAGTATACTTTTAAACTTTCTGACGTTGCTTTCTGACATTATCCGAATTGGTATTAGCGTTCAGTTATTTTCTGACGGCGTTTCGCCTGTACTAGTGGTCTCAATGTAAAACATTCCAAAGTGATCGGAAACGTCTGTTAGTATTGGTGAATTTGCAGTGTGATATGTTATTTGTGTATATGTGATCGATTAAAGTTGCTGAGAACTCCGTTACCCTCGTTGGTCTGGTTATTAATGGCATAAATCCTCGTTCGAACATTTTGCTAATGAATTCCCTGGGTTTGTTATGATTATTTGTGTGTAAAAATCAATTCTGTAATCACCTATAAGATATGCTTTAGAATTAGATTCGTTTATTTGTATGATAATGCTATCAAGTTTGTCCGAAAATTCCGAGATGTCAGCTAGTGGAGCACTATTTGGTCTGTATATGGAGCCGACGACATACGAATTATTCTTCCCTGGGTTTATTTCTACAAACAAAGTTTCGATTACTTGGGGGATAAATATCGATAGATCAGGGCGCAGTTTATATTTTAGATTGCTTTTTATGAAAGCCCGATGCCTCCGTGTCCATCGTCATCATCTGGTATAGATTTACATTCAAAGGGGTGGTACCCTTCTAATGTGAAAGTGTCTCTAATTTTAAAGACTTCGGAGAATGCGATAACATCGAATAAGTTTCCACATGACCGTGGCTTATTGTTGCAGAGAAGATCTACAAACGAGTTCCAGTTTGCAGTTTAGACCTAGAAAAGTCTTATTCTTCCCATTCGAGGGTATTTGTTCTCTTATTTTTGATGGAGCGTAATATTCTGAAGAACGATTAATTATGTCGTAAATTGTGCTTTCACCACAGTCATCTCCCTTATAAATAGATGCGAAATTGTAATTTTCACCATGGAGCATCACCAAGACTTATTCTATCGGTAACCATCGTGTTGAATTTAGAATTATATCGCTTGCCCCTGGTTTTTATTTTCCCAATAAGTTGAATCACACGGAAAAAACCACCATACCACTGAATATTCCTTTTCGACAGCTCGTTTGAATTATGTGGATCTGAAAACAATTATTTTAGATGCGTTGCTGCTCCTAAAAAGGTGCTGCCGTTGTCTGACATCATCTTCCTTGGAAGGCCTCGTCTGCTTACAAATCTTCTGAAACAATGAATGAGGAAGTCAACAGTTAAATCGTTCACAATTTCTAAATGTAACGCGCGTGTTGACGCACATGTGAATAAACATATATACACCTTTACGGAGCTAATCGAAATTTGAATTTGGATCGGTCGGATCTGACAACCACATAAACCTCGTAAAGTTTTTATCACACTCTGCTAATTTCAGTAAGTTTTCAGTTAGATCGGGTGGTTCTGATGAGTTCATCACTAAATGTTTCAGAATGGTAGAGTTCAATATGAATGTTGACGATTTTGGTCCGAAAAGTACCGCATTGAATCGATAGATATCGAAATTTGAATTTGGATCGGTGGGATCTGAAAACCACAAAAACCTCGTACAGTTTTTATCACACTGCTAATTTGACGTGAAGAAATGCCTTTTCACTGTCCGAAACAACACCATATTTTGCAAACGGAATCCCATAAGAATGGCACATATATCGTTCTGTAACGCTGGTCCCGATAACAAACAGTCTACAGTCATATACTATTCTCAATGGTGTTGTTGAAGATGATTTGATAGACAGGGTGATGTGGAATATAGTGGCAGCACCCATTCCCTCCAAAGTTAATTTAATCTGGGGGACTTTTTCGATGAATCCTTTCAAAACTTGGTCCTTCACGTTTAGATGTCCAGTAAAATTAACCCCTGTCACTTCAAATGGTTCACATTGGTTCACTCTGTCAGTAGGAAGACGAGGAGGCGCCGGTGCTCTGCATGGTTTACATATCACCTTTTTACATACAACACACGATTTAAGAATCCGCTTGCTGGTGGCTTGTCTGATGCGTGGGATCCAATATTTTTGACGAACAGATGAAACAGTTTGATTAACCCCAGAGTGTAATGTCAGCATATGATGATGTCTTATTATTAGCAGCACCCATTCTCTCCAAAGTTAATTTCATCTGGGGGACTTTTTCGATGAATCCTTGAATCAAACCTTGGTCATAGCCTGAGAGTTGATTTGGATCTTTTGCGAGGCCTCGGGCCGTGGACCTAGTTATATTTCTGACAACATAAAGGTTGGAAGGTAATGTTTTATGGTTGTCTGACCATGGAATTCTGGCGACATGGGACCCATTCTCAAACCATATGGAGTCACAATAAGAATTTAAAATTTCGTGATTACCTTTACTGTCGCTCGGTTGTTCGACGCCCATCGATTCCAATTTCCAACAGTTCTCAAGGCTGAAGTCGTCTTCTGAATATTCCGTGAAAATGCATAACATAGTCTATGTATAACGAACATGCACTGTTTGACCGAGGGGTCCCGCGAGCAACAACCATCAGTTAGACTTTACGGCTACGGGTTCACTTTCACCCTGTAGAATAATAAAATGACTTATTCCACGGTTGATCATATGTTTATAAATTAGTGTCCCATTGTGATGGTTACAGTTATGCCCTGTGCCAATGCATTCTCTTATATATGCGAGTCGACCATAGGTCGCCTCGCATATATAAGAGAATGCATTGGCCTAAAAAAAAATCTTGTTTAACACTTTTTACCATTTTTTCTTACATTCTTTAACAATTTTATAATTTTTTCTTACATTTTTTAACATTTTTAAAAATATTTATCTACATTCTTTGACAATTTTATCATTTTTAATATGTGTTAAGCCAATGCATTCTCTTATATATGCGAGGCGACCTATGGTCGACTCGCATATATAAGAGAATGCATTGGCACAGGGCCGTTCTGTTTGGGTAAAGGGTTAACATGGCTGCTTCTTGTTAGGATTCGGATTTGGTTCTGAAGTGAGTTCGTCTTCATCCGGGTATAATCGGGAATATGACGACATAATCGGTGCCCTCGATTCCTACTTCGGCAATGTCCGGAATAGGAGATCACTACACCACCCACGCTTTATAGAACACAGCCCTCGGTAGATTGGACCTCGCAGTATGGATGGTGTGCAGGAACACGGGTCCTAAATCTGGATACCGGTAGGAGACATAGAGGATATCCACACTTTTTCAGTGGATATGGGTTATATCTCATGAGTGATGACAAAACATTGAATTTCCACGAGTGGCTTTAGCCACGAGTGGAAATTCAAATGTTTTGTCATCACGAATGAGATTTAACCCATATCCACTGAAAAGTGTGGATATTCTGTTTATTATATACTTTAGTTACTTGCCTATGGCCCCCAATGAATGTCAATACATCAGAAATTTCACCAGTGGGATATCACTTATATCTCACTGCTAAAACCTTATAATTCATGGGCAAGTATATAATAAACCGTCATATCCGTGGTCGATGAGATTGATATTCGGCATATGAACCAGCTGGCTGCCATGTCAGGCGTACTCTTTGGTAACGTGTCTCATCAGTGTGGTCTCTTGGTATATGGTATGATCTGACCAGCATTATCAATTAGTCAATGGCTGATGAATGGCTCAATGGCTAACATCCGGATCAGAAACGCACGCTGTTGGTTTTATATATGAACTTCACAGGGTGTCATATCATATCGACCTCAACAACATATCGCATATCGGAAAATCAACACAACGCTTTATTGAAGCTAAATACTGCGATTGGCTTTGATTTCGTTGGCATAAATTTTCGTGGTTTGTCATCAAAAAACTTTTTCGTCGGTACATGAATTCGTGGATCAGATATAATTGTTATGCATATCAACAGGTCCTACAATAGCAGCTGCAAAAATTATGTGTGTACTATTGAGAAATTAGACCCCAGGGTATTCATGCGCTGAAAGCACATCACGCAATCATTACCATAATATCTACCAGCTTCATTTCAAACTTTTGCCAAGTAGGTATTTATTGTATTATGTAGTCTGTGGGTGGCCACTGATAACCAAATAGCATTGTAAAGAAACCATGCACTGATAATTGTTATACAAACTATCATAGCCGAGATCAGATGATGTAGCATTTTGTTTCGGTGAATGGATGATTACGTTTCATCTCGTCTTCTGTGTTTTTCTATACATAAATTTTACGGTTTAGAAAACAGATCTTAATGCATCTCGTATATTATATGGGATTTTTGTTCATTCAACGCAAGAGTCGATTATTTCGTTGGTTGTTGATTTAGTAGTTGAGCAAAACCACGAAATCAACGAATAACAGACCCCAACGAATTAAAAGGATTTTACAGTATGTATGAACTAGCAAAGCCTCAAAACATACGTGCAAACTTAACCTGGTTGTATATTGATGATTTTATGTACTGTGCTAGCATCATTTTATGGACTGACCAATGAAGGGTCAGAGCATTATCTGTAGATCTACCCGGTGCATTTGTTTAGGATATAAACAAGCACTAAGCATTATCTTAGATCTGCATGGTTCGTGATTTAATTTAGCATCGGTCTAATATCTGAAATATACCGGACACTTGATTCATGCATGATCTAATGAACTTGTTAATATGTATCTTAATCATGTCCAGTGAATCCTTTTCTTATATCAGTTGTTGAATACATGTGTATCGTAGTGGCAGGGTTGAGTCTATTGACTGCAATCATTATATTTTCCAAACCCAAAGAGGCATTGGATACCACTGCCAAATGTGTGGGATGTTTTATTCCCACCGGATCCCATGGCTACTGCTCTCATTCGTATGGTGCCCAAACCTCCTATGTGGCATTTGTGTCTGGTTTGAACAGACGTCAATGGTCGGGCTCTGATTCTCAGTTGATTGAGTTGTATTGCCTCGCTTATCTCCAGACGTCTCACATGTAGCTCTATCGCCTACAGAATGTTGTCTGGGCGATGACTCGGTTGC
Source organism: Siphonodentalium dalli (assembly GCA_032622095.1). Taxonomy (NCBI): domain Eukaryota; kingdom Metazoa; phylum Mollusca; class Scaphopoda; order Gadilida; family Siphonodentaliidae; genus Siphonodentalium; species Siphonodentalium dalli. Next base: position 108,319,368 of record CP136068.1, read on the forward strand.
TGCCAATGTATCGGGTGCGGTGATATCAGTGGTTGTTGACTCGTTTGGAGAATGGTGAAATGTATTATATATAATCGGCTGAGCATATGATGATGGTGAGCTGCCTGGGGTATGATTTACCTACTCAGAAACTGAAGCATACAGTCGACTCAATGATGCGTTATATTCGGGTTATGATACATGAAGTTTAGTTTCGCCTTGTGGTACATTTGTGACTGATGTTGCTCTGTCTTCAGATACTTCAATTTCCAGCATGAAACCTACGCTACCAATCACACCTAGCTCCGGTGATATGCTATTGTTGACTCTATTCCAGAACATCTACAGTAATATCGTCGATTCGTCTAGAAAGTTTGGTTAAATCCGGAGTGTCGGATTTCAAAACCACGTCCGATTCATTCATATATCGTGTAGTGTGTCCACACAGAGCTCTCCGTGTTATCAGTAATGTCTTTTGTTCCATTCTGCATGTGGTTCGAGGGACCAAATGTACGGGAATTCGTTATAGTCGACCACTGGCTTCGAAGCGATACATATCTATTTGACTAGAGACAAAGCAATACTGACATACACCACATACATTGAATTCAATTCTTTATTATCATGACATATAATACATATTTACATATAGAACAATGACATACGTTCGCTCACGATATGCTCTGCATGGTAGTTAATAACATGCGTCCAGTTCACACCGATAAGCGTTTAGGGTACGTTCATACGCTGGCAATATTGCACTGCAAACTGCAAAAATGCCAGCTGCAAAGGTTGTTTTGTTTTGTTTTGTTAGCTCGCATTTTTGCAGGCTACCGACTAGCTCGTGCTCCGTCGTGGCTGGCTGACGACAATCAACGACGATTTATGATAACGACGTCTGCCTCTTTGCCGGTGCCCACACAACGAGGCCACTAACAATAATTACAAGTATCCGTGTTGTCCTTTATTAGAATTGTGTATCGGGGAGTGTCATATTCATATACATGTATACGCAAGGAATCTCATGACGTGGTATAAAGAGTTCCGAAAGTTATACTTTTCAGAAATGTTGAGGCTAGGGGAAGAGGGCTGGCAAAATTGATACAAACAGTGTCGCCAACTTCACCAAAGATTTATATGATTTATGGAGACACGGACTCAGTATGTGTATTCGTTGTTTCAAATGTGCTTAATTCAATGAACTTGTACAATTTCTCATTTATTGTCGACATTGCCACGTATCGGTCTGAATGGCACATTGAGATGTCCAGATAGCACAATTAATTAATATATATATATATATATATATGAACATTTTGAAGTATTTTCATAAACCTATTTCAATCAAGGCAACATTTACCAACAGGGACGTGTGTCAGGGGTGGATCGCCAAAGTACAACAGTTGGACATTTCATGCATGGAATAACATTAGTTGAAAATTTCCGAGTAAATAGTGTGAATTTTGTGCTACATGATAATTTGATATACCAAACAGTATTATGTGTGATATTTGTTATTTTTAGACCGCATTTTTGTACTGAAATGTAGCAATCAGTTGAGAGTTATCAACCATATAGGTGGTGTTACGATGGAAAATTTCACATAGTTGGAAACTTTGATAATACAGATTCAGATTAAATAGCGTTTGTATGTTACAAGGGTGACTTCACATGCATCCAGTGGTAATTTTTTAGAGTAAATTGCCAATGATGGATGTTAGGTTAGGAATTTCCACCGACAGTTTGAAAGCTTGTGGTACCAGTTAAAACACACCAATACACGGCGGGTACCAATGGGATTTCTCGAAAGTCGGAAAATCGTCGGTTTTCTTCGTTGAGCTGAGTGTGGACCTATCATCTCTCTAGGTGACGTTGATAGTACTCATATATCAGCAGCATCCCATCGATGGAGCTGGCCGTGGCGATCTCACATTCCAACATATCAAGTGACATTATTTTGACTGGCCTAAGAATACCAACACGCACTGTGTTCTTTATATATTGCAACAGCTCAGCGATATCAGGAATCACGCAAAAAACCGCTGTCGGACATGATCACTACTAACGCTGATTTGTTGACAACTGGCAGAAATTAATCCGTTTTGGCAATTTTGCGGTGCAATATTGCCAGCGTATGAACGTACCCTTAGGCCAAGCCTAGATATCCATGACAATATGAGCGGAATCATTTATTGTTATGGGTGAACACATGTAATTATCCTACTTGTAAAGTTGACCGCCTACTATTGTGTAATCTAATTTAAGTACTATATATATAAACATGCATATGTATATGATATGAACAATGCTGGATGTGATATACAAATGTGTTTACAAAGTGTATATACGTTTTGCTTGTTTCACTGTTATGTGACTTTTGTAATAAATAAATAAATCAATCAATCAATCATTAAAGACATATTATCTTCTGGTGCGTGAAACTGATAAATTAGTACTCAGGCTCTATGCCATCTGTGGGAATGTAGCATTCTACTAACATCGCCAAAAATCTCAAATAAATCGACCATACAGCTCCATAGAAAACACCGTCTGAACTACGCTCAATTGTAAATATTTACATCTCGACTCGGGACGCCGCAACAATCTGCGATAAACTAACGCAAATGATTTCGCCATCGATACTCATTGCATTTAATACATATATAAGATTGACAGTGTGTGTTGTAAAATGGATTAATATTCATAAAAATAACTACTTTGAGTAAGATTATTCTCCATTTCTCCATTTATCACCCAACCGGAGTGTTTCACATCACTTTAAACATTCGTCGCGTACCTACATTCGAGAATAATTTATTCATGTCGAGCCATTCATAAGTTGAAGTTTAACTCTGTACAAGGCGAACAGTTGATTCACATCCATCCCCTCAAAAGTCACATTATATTACGTGAACGAGATCGCATTTATCTCCGTATAAATTGGGTAATTGATACAGCCTGATCCACCCGACAAGTCTCATATTTGCCACTGAAGTATGTATACATTCCCCGCTAATAAACACCATATGAGTTCAGTGAAAGTAGCTGTTGCAGGCGGCTAATACTATATGGATTTAAAACTGCTACTCGCTAGGTAAGTTTAATTATATTATGATTTCAGATAAATTTTCGGCAATTTTACATAATTAATATTTTGTACAACCTATGTTCTATGTAATTTAAAACAACAAACTATGATATATACTATTTAAACGGACATGGCTCATTCGAAACTCCAAATTGTTTTCTACGCAATTTGGACCGACGGATACGATAGGTCGATAAATAAACGAACTTTTGATATACCCGCTCATATGCTCTGAAACATTTTCTAGTGTCACAGCCATTTTTCAACCGTTTTCAACTTTTCTCCAGATGTCAGACAACCGCTCTTTATTGCTACCATATCAGGAATAGACTACCAGGGAACGTTCTTTTCTGGTTCATGTCATGAAAATGGCTGGTTTGGGACCCAAACACCGTATTCACAGTTGTATTTTCATTACCTCAATTCGACTTTTTTGGTTACATAATGCTCGTAGAAATGTAGTTCAGATATATATCGACCTATTTCGATACTGAGAAAAATTCAAAAGCGAATAATATTATTTTTATTTTGGACCGCAAACCGCCATGCGGCTTTAAACTCAAGTTTGTATGTTTGTCAGCGGCTATATTATCGGAGCAAAAAAAAAATGTGTTTGTAGAGGTATTTTTAAAGCATCACGTGTATTATATTTTACAATATATTTTAAGGTTAGGAACATTTCCATTTACTGCATAATTTCAACGATCAATGTGTTTGTAGGGGTATTTTTAAAGCATAGACGCTTTTCAGCTCAGTTGTCTTAAAATGGCACTAAGATTGATTTTATTATTTGGATACAGGCCACCAAAAGGTTTGAACATCAGAGCTGAAAATATGTACCTATGGGTAATTCTACTACAGGATTCTTAATAGATAGGTGCCATTCACATCACAGTTCTTAAAGGGCGTTAATAATTAGCCGAAAATGGTAGTTATCATTAAGGAGCTTCTATTATCTGTTTCCATGCAACTTTTTCACCCCCTCGTAACTGAAAACCTTATTAGATAGGTACCGTTGATATCAAGAAACTCAAAAGGGCACTAGGAATTAGTGATATCACTAAAATGGTATTTGATCTGGTTGACGATATTACTTATCAATAAAGAGCGCATATTATTTCTTCTACTTCTTCTTCATATTACGGCTTGCAGTCAATGTCAGATGTTAGTGAGTCACATTGAATTAAATTTGGTGCGCCATCAGGATTTGTGTTTTATTTTTGTAGGTTTTTTTGCTATAGGATAAAATCTGTTTAAAACTATTTACAATTGTTGGTGGTTTACAGAAGTTTGCGCCGCTTACGCCTCGCGGACAGTGACTGGATGATGTCTGCAGTCAGTTTAGATTTGAAGATTTTAGGGTCGGGTAGTAAGGTTAATGCTGCTGGTAATAGGTTAAATTCTGCTATGGTTCTGGGGAAGAAAGAATAGTAGTGGGCATCTATGTTGGAAGATATTGTGTGGATTGTTAGCGTCTGTTCATCATTGTATCTTGTAGTAGTTGTTTTAGGGATTAGGATTTTATTTGGGTATGCTAAAAGTTCCTTGTTAATTATTTTTGAGAATACAGTTAGTCTGGTTTGGGTTCTACGGCAGCGTAGAACCGCCACCTCCTCTTTTGTTACTAACTTGATTAAACAAGTTACTAACTTGTTTAATCAAGTTAGCTAACTTGTTTAATCAAGTTAGCTAACTTGATTAATCAAGTTAGTAACTTGATTAATCAAGTTAGCTAACTTGTTTAATCAAGTTACTGCTGCTGCATACCGGCCGGTTTGGGGGTAAAAGTACATTGTGGAAGTACATTGGAAGTACATTGTGGAAGTACATTGTAAGTACATTGTGGAAGTATGTTTTGGAAGTACATTGGAAGTGCATTAGTGGAAGTACATTGGAAGTACATTGGAAATATTTTGTAAACGTATATTGTAAAAGTACATTGTGGAAGTACATTGGAAGTACATTGGAAGTACATTGGAAGTACATTGTACAAGTATATTGTAAAGTACATTGTGGAAGTACATTGTAAGTATATTGTGGAAGTACATTGTGGAAGTACATTCGAAGTACATTGAAAGTACATTGGAAGTACATTGTGGAAGTACACTGGAAGTACATTGTAAAAGTATATTGTAAAAGTACATTGTGGCAGTACATTGTGGAAGTACATTGGAAGTACATTGGAAGTACATTGGAAGTACATTGGAAGTACATTGGAAGTACATTGTAAGTACATTGTAAGTACATTGGAAATATATTAGTGGAAGTATATTGGAAGTACGGGTAGATATTTCTACGGCCCTATTTTTGTGAAACACCAAGATAGAAGTATAGCTGAATAAAACGCACAGCGGCTGCCATCTTGTTACTATCAACACCGTGTAAATATTTTCAACAAGAAAATCAGAAATCAGTATGTTTCAACCAATAGAATAACCCGACATAAAATGGCTATTGGTGATTGGTCAGATGCTAACTTGATTAAACAAGTTAGCTAACTTGATTAAACAAGTTAGCTAACTGGATTAAACAAGTTAGTAAATTGATTAAACAAGTTAGCTAACTTGATTAAACAAGTTAGTAACTTGATTAAACTAGTTAGCTAACTTGATTAAACAAGTTAGCTAACTTGATTAAACAAGTTAGTAACTTGATTAAACAAGTTAGCTAAATGGATTAAACAAGTTAGTAACTTGATTAAACAAGTTAGCTAACTTGATTAAACAAGTTAGCTAACTTGATTAAACAAGTTAGTAACTTGTTTAATCAAGTTAGTAACAAAAGAGGAGGTGGCGGTTCTACGCTGCCGTAGGGTTCGGCGCACTTAAAGTTTTTGCAATTTTATTTCACTGAGCATGTTGGTTATTGAGCTGGTGTAATGGTAGCAATTGAATATATATCTGGCTGCTCTTCTTTGGACCGATTCTAACATGCTGATTTGGTCTTCGTTGTGTGGTTCCCAGATGGTGGTTGAGTATTCCCTTATAGGTTTTATAAGTGCTGAGTATGCTCTTCCTTTGATAGTGCGGTTTAGAATTTTAGCTTTGGATGCGGTGTGTTTTACGTGTTCATCCCATCTCAGGTCACTTTGGATGGTAATGCCTAGGTACTTGACAGATGGTATTTTCTCAAGTGAGTGGCCATTCAGGAGGTATTTAGCGTCAAATGGGGTTTGTTTTCTCGCTACATTTAACAAGTTACATTTACTGGGATGGAAAGCCATGAGCCAGTCACTCTCCCGTTTAGCTGAATTGTCGATGTCAGTTTGCAGTTTGGTAAGGTCGTTAAAAGTTCCTTGTTAATTATTTTTGAGAATACAGTTAGTCTGGCTTGGGTTCGGCGCTCTTCAAGTTTTTTGCAATTTTATTTCACTGAGCATGTTGGTTACTGAGCTGGTGTAATGGTAGCAACTGAACATATGCAGGAACATTGTTGCTCACAAAAACATACTGATGATCTTAATTGAAAGGTCCACCAAGCTCATTTGTTTATCAATGTGTACCATAATTAGTTATATACAAACACATATATCGATGTCGTATTCAAATGTTATTATTACTTATCTTCGGCAACATCGGGGGTACATGGATATTTAATACCTGGATGTCGATTGTGAACCTCGAGGCGGAGCCGAGGTGTTCAAAAAGAAACATCCAGGTATTACATATCCATGTACCCCACGATGTTGCCGCAGATTGCGATTTTGTCCCCACAACAATAACCATGTCTCCTTAATTTAAGTGTGTTTTCATAGATTATCCGATTAATTCACACCAATAAGAATAATTCAGTAGCTGACATAAGGATCAGGCGTCAGGTGACGTCAAATTCGGCGTGCGAGAGCAACGTCATGATTTGTGGAAACTGCCAGTTCAAGGGTCATTCATATACCCCCGATGTTTCACGTGCTCATACACCCCGATGTTTGGCGTACGTCCTCTTATACCCCGCTGTCAATGGTGACGGGGGGACACGGTGATTTAAATGTGGCGTCAGATTGCTAGTTACAACCGGATGTGGGGACAAGATGTCTTAATCACAAAACAGCAAACTAAATCGGTTATATTACACGTTTTCACACACAAATTTAGATAATACAAATCAAAGTTTTGTATCCAATGCTTCAAATTATTAGTGTTTCAATGCGAGTCCACGAAAGTCAACTGGCCTTATCTTTATATCTAACATGTATACCCTCAACAAATAATCATAGTTTTACATGTTTTGCTATGATTTCTGGCCTCATATCTGTCTACACGTTGTGCGTTATATTTTACAATATAATTTAAAGTTAGGAACATTTATCTAGCAAAAATAACACTCCAAAACGAATAATTTCTATAAATTAACATTCCATTTACTGCATCATTTCAACAAAAAATTTACACAGACCGTATTCTTCGGCTACGTTCATACCACAGTAAAATAGCCTGGCATTATTTTTCACGCATTTCGGTATAGAACGCTACAATGTCACAGAAACCGAATACAAAATGCTTATACAATGCTTTTGTATGCAGCTAACTATACATAAATATGTACTTTCACTGCTATGCCTGTCAATAGTATGTAATTATCTCGCAGAATCAATCACACAGTAATATTAAGCCAGTGTGTTAGTTGCATCCTTAGGGGTACGTTCATACACCGGCAAGTTTGCACTGTGCGGTTTGCAGGCATTTTGTCATAGAAAACGATATGGTGCCAGAATATGAACGGAAACAGGCACATACAGTGCATCTGTGCCACAGCTAACTACGTGCGAACTTGCGAAGTAAAATATCTGTAGTTGCACTAGTAACGATGCTACGGCAGCGTAGAACCGCCACCTCCTCTTTTGTTACTAACTTGATTAAACAAGTTACTAACTTGTTTAATCAAGTTAGCTAACTTGTTTAATCAAGTTACTAACTTGTTTAATCAAGTTAGCTAACTTGATTAATCAAGTTACTAACTTGATTAATCCAGTTAGTAACTTGTTTAATCAAGTTAGCTAACTTGTTTAATCAAGTTAGCTAACTTGTTTAAACAAGTTACTAACTTGTTTAATCCAGTTACTAACTTGTTTAATCCAGTTAGCTAACTTGTTTAATCCAGTTAGCTAACTTGTTTAATCAAGTTAGCTAACTTAATTAATCAAGTTAGCTAACTTGTTTAATCAAGTTACTAACTTGTTTAATCAAGTTAGCTAACTGGATTAATCAAGTTACTAACTTGATTAATCCAGTTAGTAACTTGTTTAATCAAGTTAGCTAACTTGTTTAATCAAGTTAGCTAACTTGATTAATCAAGTTACTGCTGCTGCATACCGGCCGGTTTGGGGGGGGGGGGTAAAAGTACATTGTGGAAGTACATTGGAAGTACAATGGAAGTACATTGGAAGTACATTGTAAAAGTATATTGTAAAGTACATTGTGGAAGTACATTAGTGGAAGTACATTGGAAGTACATTGTAAAGTACATTGTGGAAGTACATTGTAAGTACATTGTGGAAGTACATTATGTAAATACATTGGAAGTACATTGGAATTACATTAGTGGAAGTACATTGGAAGTACATTGAAAGTACATTGTGGAAGTACATCGTGGAAGTACATTAGTGGAAGTACATTGGAAGTACATTGTACAAGTATATTGTAAAAGTACATTGTGGAAGTACATTGGAAGTACATAGTGGAAGTACATTGGAAGTACATTTAAAGTATACTGTGGAAGTACACTGTAAGTACATTGTAAAAGTATATTGTAAAAGTACATTGTGGAAGTACATTGGAAGTACATTGTGGAAGTACATTGTAAGTACATTGTAAGTACATTGGAAATATATTAGTGGAAGTACATTGTAAGTACATTGGACGTACGGGTAGATATTTCTACGGCCCTATTTTTGTGAAAAACCAAGAGAGAAGTACAGCTGAATAAAACGCACAGCGGCTGCCATCTTGTTACTATCAACACCGTATAAATATTTTCAACAAGAAAATCAGAAATCAGTATGTTTCAACCAATAGAATAACCCGACGTTAAAATGGCTATTGGTGATTGGTCAGATGCTAACTTGATTAAACAAGTTAGCTAACTTGATTAAACAAGTTAGCTAACTGGATTAAACAAGTTAGTAACTTGATTAAACAAGTTAGCTAACTTGATTAAACAAGTTAGCTAACTTGATTAAACAAGTTAGTAACTTGATTAAACAAGTTAGCTAAATGGATTAAACAAGTTAGCTAACTTGATTAAACAAGTTAGCTAACTTGATTAAACAAGTTAGCTAAATGGATTAAACAAGTTAGTAACTTGATTAAACAAGTTAGTTAACTTGATTAAACAAGTTAGCTAACTTGATTAAACAAGTTAGTAACTTGTTTAATCAAGTTAGTAACAAAAGAGGAGGTGGCGGTTCTACGCTGCCGTACGATGCTACCGGAATTTGCCTGTAAATATCATACAATTATCTCGCAAGAATAAATCATACAGGTATTTGAAGGCAAATTCCAATAGCTCTGTTACTAGTGGAATTAGATAAATTTTACTTATCATGTCTTTCTCTTTGGTAAAGATGCATGTAATGTGCACGGTTCCGTTCATATTTTGGCACCATGTGGTTTTCTATGACGAAATGCCCGCAAAAACATACCGTACAAACTTGTCAGCGTATGAACGTACCCAAGTGTGAAATTTCTCATGTCGTTTGACTAGGTAAATATATATTTTTATATTCATGTTCCCGTTCATTATCTGTACATTTTTTTGTGAGAAAATGCCTGCTAAAGTGACGTGCAAACTTGTCATAGTGTTACTATATTAAATCGGCACGGGAATTTTTCTACCTAAAAAAATGAACGCATAATGTCATTTTGAGAGATTTTCAGAAGTACATCATAGATTTTATCACCAGAAAAATATAAATATATGCTCTTAATCCGAATATTACGGCAGCGTAGAACCGCCACCTCCTCTTTTGTTACTAACTTGATTAAACAAGTTACTAACTTGTTTAATCAAGTTAGCTAACTTGTTTAATCAAGTTAGCTAATTTGTTTAATCAAGTTAGCTAACTTGTTTAATCAAGTTACTAACTTGTTTAATCAAGTTAGCTAACTTGTTTAATCAAGTTACTAACTTGTTTAATCCAGTTAGCTAACTTGTTTAATCAAGTTAGCATCTGACCAATCACCAATAGCCATTTTATGTCGGGTTATTCTATTGGTTGAAACATACTGATTTCTGATTTTCTTGTTGAAAATATTTATACGGTGTTGATAGTAACAAGATGGCAGCCGATGTGCGTTTTATTCAGCTGTACTTCTATCTTGGTTTTTCACAAAAATAGGGCCGTAGAAATATCTACCCGTACTTCCAATGTACTTCCAATGTACTTCCACTAATATATTTCCAATGTACTTACAATGTACTTACATTGTACTTCCAATATACTTCGAATGTACTTCCACAATGTACTTCCAATGTACTTCCACAATGTACTTTTACAATATACTTTTACAATGTACTTCAAGTGTACTTCCACAATGTACTTCCAATGTACTTCCAATATACGTCCAATGTACTTCCACAATGTACTTCCACAATATACTTACAATGTACTTCCACAATATACTTTACAATATACGTGTACAATGTACTTCCAATGTACTTCCAATGTACTTCCAATGTACTTCCACAATGTACTTTTACAATATACTTGTACAATGTATTTCCAATGTACTTCCAATGTACTTTCACTAATGTACTTCCAGTGTACTTCCACAATGTACTTCCGATGTACTTCCACTAATGCACTTCCAATGTACTTCCAATGTACTTCCATATTATACTTCCACAATGTACTTACAATGTACTTCCACAATGTACTTCCAATGTACTTCGAATGTACATTTACCCCCAAACCGGCCGGTATGCAGCAGCAGTAACTTGATTTATCAAGTTAGCTAACTTGATTAAACACGTTAGCTAACTTGATTAAACAAGTTACTAACTGGATTAATCAAGTTAGCTAACTTGATTAAACAAGTTAGTAACTTGATTAAAAAAGTTAGCTAACTTGATTAAACAAGTTAGCTAACTTGATTAAACAAGTTAGTAACTTGATTAAACAAGTTAGTAACTTGATTAAACAAGTTAGTAACTGGATTAAACAAGTTAGTAACTTGTTTAAACAAGTTAGCTAACTTGATTAAACAAGTTAGCTAACTTGATTAAACAAGTTAGCTAACTACGGCAGCGTAGAACCGCCACCTCCTCTTTTGTTACTAACTTGATTAAACAAGTTAATAACTTGATTAAACAAGTTAGTAACTTGTTTAATCAAGTTAGTAACAAAAGAGGAGGTGGCGGTTCTACGCTGCCGTAGAATATCGATCTGGTGACAAGGCTGTCTCAATATACAACATAGCCCGTATTTACTGTTTGTAATATGTAACATATATGCCAAATTGTAATACGACCTTGCCTAAACCTACATACAAGACTCGTCCTGATTGGTCAGTAGCCTGTATTCCCACGGAGACACGACCGTCGTTGATATCTCAGGCACCAGACAACAAATGTTAGACACATGGGGGTCGCGACTGTGTGGATTTATGACGTCATCAAGATGTCCGCCGTCCAAATTTCACAGTATGCACTGAGTCAATTTGATTAATATCTACTTGTGAAATTATGATAGAAATTTGAATATCTCACAACCGATGTGAAACTAATACACCATACTTCCACTTGGCAGAAAAAGTGGCCACCATAAACCAAGATGGCCGCCAAAATGGTGACCGAAATTCGGAAAATTAATAATTTTTCACACTTTCCTTTGAATCATTAACCGATGTTTGAAATTGTAACTAGTAGCGACCTAAATTTGAATAAATTCTAGTATCCAACCATTTCTGCAACATATATGTCATATTTTGGATCTCATTCCGGCCAGCTATTTATAAAATGTGATTTAAAAAATGTGCTATGAAAGTTAACCAAAATTCAAGTCTGTGATTCTAGTCAAGTGTTGAGCAGAAAATAACTGAATTTGGTGAAGATAATGTAAAACTGTTTTAAATATGTGAATTGCCATATAATTACACTGCAAATAGTGCATTTTCGTTTAAAAAGTGTTGGGGAAAAGTGAATATATGTGAATGTGTGCTCCCTGTTCGCGGAAATCTATTTGTAAATTTGGTGAACCATATAGCTGTTCATACCCGAGAATTTAAAAGAATGATACCACTAAAATTAGATCAAATCATCATGGCAACCACAAACTATTGCAGATTGGGCACTGAGTGAGAAAGAATATTTAACACAGAAAAAGTAAAAATATTTCTACGGCAGTGATAAAATTGCACCAAGCTTCCTTTGGAAAGAACAAAATTGATAAACAAAACAAAGATGACTGTCAAAATGGCGACCGAAATATAGAAATGTGTTGAGTTGTCACATATGCCCCTTACATCATTTTCGGTTATATGTAAACTTATGTTATATGTAGGACTTGTCTTTTTTTTCATCAGCTATGACATCTATTACTTTTTAAAACATATTATGCTGTAATTTGTGTTTAATTGTTGTCCATACTCCGAAAAATGCGAATTAAATAATGCGCTATGTAATTTTACAAAAAAGCTTGCTTCTCGAGGTTCTAGATTAACCTTGGACAGAAATAGGCATACTGAAATAAACAAAAGTGTACACAGGTTTAAATATGGTTAGTGCCATTCAATTAAACTCGACATTGATCTATTTGACCCAAGATGGTCGCCAGAATAGTTGCCAAAACTCAAAGTTATAAAATTTGACAAATGTTTATATTCTCAAACGGCATTAACAAAGGAGGTCTATATATTCGCACAAACTAAATTATATACTATCATGTTAAGGCATATTGTGACTATGTTTGACAAAAATAGTTTGTTTATAACCGAGAATATATCAGAATGGATTCTTAGAAACCTAACATGAAATTGCCCAATATAATTTAAACGATCCTGCCCGTTTTTTGGGGAAGGAACTCAAACCGGATATATACTGACTGTATCATTATAAGAGCATAATGAGTACTCGAACGCAAAGGAATCCGTGCAGTCATAATACAGAGAGAAATCCAACTTTACTGCTATATTATTTCGTTTGGGGCAGATCTGCTTTATTCGCCCGGCCACAAAAATTATCAAAAACAATATCACACCTTGACTTCATCGAAGTCGAAGTCTGCATTGCTATCAAACTGCCACCGGGAAATATAATAGCTCAATTTAGAATTACACATGCGTTACATATTTTAGTGAAAACCTTATATCGTATATAATTATGAAACAGTTGTGTCTAATAAGATACATTAAGGGGAGGTGGCATTTTTCAGTTTCTTGTTTCGGTATATCTGTGTGTTTCATCACCCTAAATTCGTTTGAATAGTTGAGACATTGTCACACTTCACAAGGCGTGAGTCAGCACATGTAAAACGACTTTGTTACTTCGTCCAATAGATGGTGACATTGATGATAGTATATCTACCACCAACTCACCCCAGCAAATACAGTTGAATTACAAACACCTCTCGCAGGCTAACATCCGAGCTCACCAGAAAACTCTCTGACTGCATATAAGATATGTCATAGAATGTTTGCTTCGGTTGTGGCACGGAGAGTCTATATACAGATGTATTAAATAAATTTAAATACGGCCACTACCTCATAGCAGTTACATTGCAGATCCATTTTGCTGTAGTTTAACAGAACTGTGCACATAACTGAGTGAATGCTGGTCAGTTTATTTTAGAATATAACAAAAACATCAGTATCGTGCAAAAATAACCTAAAGTTTGTCATTCTCCATGTCGAGTGTTCCAAGTGACAGTAACGGCTCCTCAACTTCATCCTGGTTGTCAACGAAAAATATCGTGAAAAGCAAAATGCGTATGCATATTGCCTGGATATGTAGTTAGGAAATACCCCACCGAAAGACCAGAAGCTCATCTTTGGTCCATGCCATATGATGAGGCAGCGAAGCAAATGGATATAGTGACGGGTCATCAAGACCATTTAATAGAACATTTGTTAAGAGTTCTTGCAAGCGTCCATGGGGACTTTCATTAGCATTATACAGCAACTGTTAGTTCACAGAAAGTAAAGATCTTAGAATCCCAGAAACCCCGCAATCTGGTACGAACTCATTTAGTTGTCCATCGAACACATGTAGTTTATATAATTGTCTGGCAAATCGTACAACCATAATAGTCGGATCCACAAGAAGGCCAATTACAAGCTGAAAATATAGATACTGCGCAAAAGTTGGAACTAGATAACAATGCTATGCTTGAATTGAGAGAAGATTGTGGATTTTTTTTAGCTATTTGAAGAGTCCATAACTGAAATTGACTTCAACTGTTGCCCAGGAATGTATAAGATTTTCAACGTTTAACGACCTGTGTTTTCTGCAGACCTGAATTCATTGCAGTGGGATATCAAACGTTCCTGTATAAAACATTTGGAAGGAATACCACAAACTATCCGCCCAATAATAATACATGTACCTCGACATGTCGGTGAGTTCAATTGCCTCTACAGCCAAGTCGAACTGTGCATTGATGCGGGAAAATGTATCCTATTAGTTTTATCTGGGACGCTGCCGATAACCAATAAAATTACAGAAGTGCAGGCATTTAAACAAACTTTGGAGTGGAGTGTTTCCTGTGTGACTTTTGATGAGACCGTATAACGCAAGTATGGAAGAATTTAGATAATACATGTGACAAATATGAAACGGGTGTATCTAATATAAACTCTATGCATGCATCAGTTCTGCACAGGAAGATGGGGATCATGCACGGAACGAACTTTTATGTGAATGATGTCCAGAGAACTATCTCCTCTGTGGAACTCATATATACCAATTGAACTCATTATATGAGGCTATCTTCCTATCCAAGCTCTATCGATCAAAATCAGCCACGCTTTCGCAAATCTTGGGTGTGGAGTCAGTGAGTTGACCTATGAGCTGTCCAGTGCTCCACAACAGTTTCTCTTTTGGTAATAACCTGAACATAATTTATCTGTAATCGCTATATATCGCATGTAATAAGCAGAGGTCTGGTTGAAATCCGCCAACTCGATTCTTCTTCGCAGAAGACACATAGGTCCGAATCGGCATCTCTGGTTTAGACTAGGTTTTATTCTAGACCAGGTTTAACTCCAGTTTAAACTAGGTTTTAGTAGGATTTAAACTTGGTTTTACGGTAGTTAAACTATGTTTTATGGGAGTGAAACTGGGTTTTAGTGTAGTTAAACCCAGTTTTGTGATAAACTCAGTTTAAGTCTGTGGAATTCGATCTCAATTGAAACTAGGTTTTATTGACGTGATCAAGATATGGTAATATTACTACTTGTTTGTGGTGAATTGGCTATATAATCATCAGTATAAGCTTAGGTATATATGATTTATACGTACCATACTTCTCTTCTCGAAAATATACCATTAAATATACTTTGAAAAAACATCAAAGTTAAACCACCCTACCCCAGGTTTTACTAAAACCTAGTTTTTTGGGTTTAATTATTCGGCCGATTTTTTCCGCCCAGTATTGATGTTGTTTCTTCGCGTATATGGGAGTGTTTATTTTGAATTGGGGGAGGCGTTTATGCGCGGGCGTTTGTCACTCAATGTACATGCAGAAGAGTCTTAGTGGAATTCGGGGAGGCGATGTCGGTACTTATGAGATAAATTCTAACAAAATATGTGCCAGTGTGATGGATGAATTCTTGCTATATATTATGTCTGTTTGCAATTCGCTCGTTCGGATGTCGGTTTGGCGGCTGAGAGCATGGCGGGATCGGACTGATCAGATTGACACGTTAGACACGAACATGACTTTTGAAACTGATTCCTTATTCACAAAAAGGTCTCTTTCGGTCAATTTGACGCATGTGTTGGTGGCCCATCAGAGACACCCCAGCCTCCACCCGGGGGAGGGTAACGGCCACCCTGAGGGGGGGGGGGTGGAGTATGGACTATTTTGGAGAACTGTAAGGATTTCGGCCAATTTGTTGGTATGGGTGGGTGGCTCGCCCCAAATAACCCATAGAAACACCCCACCCCTCACATCCGGGGGGCGGGGGTACCACCGAGGGGGTGAATGTGGGATATGGACCATTTTCGAAACTGGTAAGGATTTCGGCCAATTGACGGCATGGATGGATGGCCCGCTCAAATGTCCCATAGAAACAGCCCACCCCTGAACGCTGGGGGAACCACCCCCCGGAGGTGAAAATGGGGTATGGACCATTTTCGAGAACGGTAAGGATTTCGGTCAATTTGACGTCAGCAGTGTGGGTAGCCCGCTCCAACTACCCCCTAGAAACACCTTCACCCGGGGGTACCACCCGAGGGGTGAAATGGGGTATGGACCATTTTCGAGAACGGTGGGTGGCACATCCCAAATGCCCCACATAGAAACACCCCAACCCCCACCCGGACCCCATTTTCACTCGCTCGGGTAGAACCACCCGCGGTGAGGGTGGGGCTGTTTATATGGACTATATTTGAGGGCGGGCCGCCCATCAATGACGTCATGTTGGCCGAAATCCTTACCGTTCTCGATAACGGTCCATACCCCATTCCGACACCCGGTGAGGGGTGGGGGTGTTTCTATGGGGTATTTGGGGCGGGCCACCTACACATGCCGTAATATTGACCAACAGAGGCATGTTTTTGCGAATAATGAATAAAATGCTCCATACCCCATTTTCACCCCAGCAGGGTGGTACCCTCCAGGGATGAGGGTAGGGTGTCTATAGGGGATATTTGGAGCGGGCCACATGCTCTGTCATGTGTGAGTTTTCGTTTGAAATGAACAAACCATGGTCGTGGCGTGGTTGCACGTGATTAGTATTAACGTATTACAACAATCATATAAACAAGAGTAAGAGCAGTATTCTTCATGAAAGTTTTAACAAATATATCCTCATATATCATTAATACATAACTCACAAGTCGGAATTCTGAACTTATATTCCTTGTCTACAATTTGTTTATTCTCGTCACTCAAAATTACATGGGTATTGAGACAGTAGTAAATTGTATTCCAAAACATATACTCAAACAATATCGTCGTCATGTAGCACACTATGAAACTGAAGGCACGCAATGCGCACGATCTACATTCTTACACAAGTGTGTGTAATAAAATGTACACATTATGTGTAGAACGGCACTTGGTCAATGTATTTGTATGTAAAACTACATATTGCTATGTGTATTAACCAGGTTTACACATTTGATGTGTAATCGTTTCTACACATTAGTTATAATTGTGCTCCCACCCTGTAATACGCGATTATTATTAGTTGATGAATGCATTGTCTCATGTTTACCACAACGTCTTTTGGAATGAACTAGCCTCGTTATATTCTTTATCATTTCCCCTGATTATACCAAAATATAATTCACCAGCCAATGGAGCAGATTATACGGTCCATGATTTTAGTTCTTCACAAGGAATAAACTGAATATAGTAATCTAAGGTGGAATTTCAGTCACGAAAAATAACAAAAATAAATGGTTTAATTATTTGGTCTTAGAGACATACAGTCATACAGACACACATGGCATACATGCATACATACATACATACAGTCATACAGACACACACAGTCATACAGACACACATGCGCCATACAGACACACATGCGTTGTACTTCGATTATTAGCCTCTCGCTAAAGTCCTCCATTATCGCGGCGACAAATCAGTGTGCCGTCATCAAATAGAAAAATAACGGTCGTATAAACACCTATTTGAGAGCCGTCCAATTATCTCGCTGGTTTGCAACAAAGCGACAATTCGACGAAGCATAAAATCACTGCTATAATCGCCTCGTGGTCAGCGAGTCGGTCGCTTGCGGTGTGAACATAAAAATCGCGCGCTTTGAACTGCTACGGACGTTAGAAAACGGCCGTTATAATCGCTCGCTCGCGCCCGGTGTGGAACAACCATTATTTATGAAGTTTACCCGGGCTTGAAACTTAAATTGAAAATCAATGTTTTTATTTTTTACTTCGGAATCACTAACTTATATTAATCATATAATGATTTATGATCTTATATACCAAACTAACTTGAAGACAATTCATGGCCTCTTACTACATTTAGATTTTGGGATGCATTTGACTCTGTATCATGGAAATTCATGCACAATTGTCTTGACTTTTTCAACTTTAGATAATCGGTAAAAATGGATCTCAACATTTTATACGAATATTAATCCTTCTTTATTCATAAATGGACATATATTACAACGTTTCGCGAAATGTCGAGGATGTCGACAGGGCAATCCTATATCTCCTTACATGTTTTTTATTTGCGCGGAAATCCTAGCTCTCATGATTAGAAATAATAAAAAATCAAAGGAATAACCCTCTATAGTTTTGAATTTAAGTTAACGCAGTACGCAGACGACACGACACTTATTCTAGATAGTACCGAAAGTAGTCATAGGGAGTCATTTTCCACCCTAAATGCCTTCACTGAAATATCTGGACTCAAGCTCAATGCGAGTAAGTGTCAGGCGTCGTGGATTGGATCCATGGTGGGGCGGCAAGAAAATATATTTCCGGACCTTCATCTCGCTTTTTCAGACTCATTTAATCTTCTTGGAATCAACTTTAATACCACTTTAAACAAAATGTCGAATAATTTTGAAAAAAGGCTTTATTTTAGAATTTGGCAAATGTTAGCTATCCCTGATAGTACAATTTCCTGCAACATTAAGTCTTATTTAATTATACTACATGCCCAAGGGTATCTTCAAAGAGTGGATCTTAATTGTAATTTCGAGTATAAATTAAGTCAATCCGGGTATCTGCGAAATTTATAATATTGGAATCATCTTATCGCAGTTTTAAAAACCGACAAAACCTTAAGAAACTGTTCCGTATGTATCATAGCATGATCTGTTGCAGGGCTATCTCATTGCAAAACATATCCGTATTTATATGTTTGTCATATTCAATGGTGTATTTCGTAAATAAAGTTGTCAAATACTATCCTATATAGAGCCTAAGTATATGACTTTGTTTTCAGTAAATTTACATTTCTCAGGCTTTAGTTTCAAGTTGGCCTCACGGAACCTTTGAACAGTGGAGGTTAAGTGCTGAATACGCTGTGGAAAAGACTAAAATATCATCGACATAACCAAGGGCATTTACATAATTTACATAATTTACATAACTTTCCGAAGCATTAGTCAGCCAAAATAGCATTCGTTGCCACCGATAGATCCCGTTATATGTCACACAAGCGGATTGATGGGGAGTTTCAGGATGCACAGGAAATTCAGCAATGAAAAAATCCAGAAAAATAACTTGTATTGCCAATTTCAGTATTGCAACTGAATGGTGATTAGTATTCGCCATCAGGTAACAAGCATGAGTCAATCATAATTTTGCCAGAAATGTATACAATACAAAATGAGCAACAAATATAAACAAACCAGCAATCGCATCGTTTTATTGAAGGGGTGATGTCCATGGAAACGTGGCGACTGACACCGGTGGACAGCAGACGAAACAGAGCAACGATGTGTCAGGTATGTCAAGCCATATGTGTGTATGTCACAAATGTGTCTAGTAGAATCACAGACATGGTCTGACAAACGGAGCATTATTCCACCGATGGACCGACTATGAATTCATTAATCAGTAAACGTTGGTTGAGAATTTTTATTGATAGCGTGTATTGTTCATAAGCTAACAGTTAAAAGTATCTGTTCCACATAAAGCAATAAATATTTCAATTTCGCTTTCAGTCAAATTCTAGACTGTCATTTTTTCTGCTTGAAAACATCCGACCATACATATTTATTTAGTGGTTTAATTCTGACATATCAAAAGAAATATACTAAACCGACTTATCATCGAATCTGTGCACGACGTTTTATGTCGTCACATATGGTGGAAATTGATCTCATTCTATTGTTCATTATAAAGTAGAAAATTCCACGATTGTAACCTTCTTCGTTTGTGATGATACTGATATCTGATGATGCGTTACACATGTATTACGATATCGTGTAAATCGGGTAAATTGACAGTGACACACATTTCTATGTGAATCTATTTTAAGTTTCTGCTCACCTGTTTTATCGCTGCAGGAAGTAAGCCACCCAGTGATGATATCCAGACAATGGAAGAGATGATAGAAGCTCTTGGAGGGACAGGGAAATTCCAGGTCATGCTTACCGGGTTCACAGTCGGCACTGACCTAATCCAGGCCTTCTCTATAATGACAATCTCGTTCTCACTCGCAATTCCCGACTGGTGGTGTACTCCTAACAATGGCACCGTACAATTTATTGGCGATAACACAACACACCAGACATGCTATATCGAAAACTCCACGTGTGCTGGCCATAAATTTTCAGATGACATGGTCACCATTGTGAACCAAGTAAGTGTTATCAACGATTAATATCGATGTACAACTAAGACATGGTATCCTACCTCGTAGATATTCCCGGCGCGTGTCCAGGGTGTGAGGTTTAATTACATATGTGATCATGAATAAGAGTTGATTTCAAAGAATCAGGAAGGCATATATAGTTCTTATGTACACTCTTTATCCCTTTACCCAACAGAACGGCCCTGTGCCAATGCATTCTCTTATATATGCGAGTCGACCATAGGTCGCCTCGCATATATAAGAGAATGCATTGGCTTAACACATATTAAAAACGATAAAATTGTCAAAGAATGTAGAAAAATATTATAACAATTGTTAAAACATGTAAGAAAAAATTATAAAATTGTTAAATAATGTAAGAAAAAATGGTAAAAAGTGTTAAAAAAGAATGTTTTTTAGGCCAATGAATTCTCTTATATATGCGAGGCGACCAATGGTCGACTCGCATATATAAGAGAATGCATTGGCACAGGGCATAACTGTCACAATCACAATGTGGTCAATGAACCGGTTCCAATGATATCCATATTTGTATGGTGTTATTGAGACAGACCGAAGATATTTTAGGCTGTTGAAGCTTTATTTGGGCGTTTTTTGCCGTTTTGTT
The DNA here is from genome assembly GCA_032622095.1 of Siphonodentalium dalli. Taxonomy (NCBI): domain Eukaryota; kingdom Metazoa; phylum Mollusca; class Scaphopoda; order Gadilida; family Siphonodentaliidae; genus Siphonodentalium; species Siphonodentalium dalli. The sequence goes on from CP136068.1 coordinate 108,340,497, forward strand.
GGTTAAAGGGTTAAAACATGTTTTAACAATAGAACGTAATAACGGGTATAAGTCCATTATGGGCTCTTTTTCAGAATCAAATAAGTCCAATATGAATATATATGAATATTTTGGTCCATTGTACGGATGTTGAATTATTATGAACCACATCTAATGCAATTAACCTATGTGAACATTTACAGAGGTATGTTGAAACGGCAGTATACATGTATGCATACTGGGGATATCTGCATCATCTATATGTTGATTACAGATCAGTAGGTATATATAGGAACGCGAACCGCCATGAGGCTTTAGCAATTACTTGTAAATAAAACAAGAGCATATATGTTTATTATGAAGTGCATAATAATTAAACTAAACCACGTAAACGCATGCAGCGGTCTGTCGAAACGACGACCTCAATGTATATGTACCGGTGAGATCTGGAGCATCTCTGTTTGGTTTAATTAGTCACGTGTTCGCAATTAACCTGCAGTCAGTTGTTTATCAATAGGTAAACAGACTTGCGTCTTATTTATGAAGTTTACCCGGGCTTGAAACTTAAATTGAAAATCAATGTTTTTATTTTTTACTTCGGAATCACTAACTTATATTAATCATATAATGATTTATGATCTTATATACCAAACTAACTTGAAGACAAAAGAAAAACAAGAGAAATGGAACGAAGAACACGAACTCCTCAAACAATCATTAAATGACATTGAACAACAAGGACGGAAAGACAGTGTCCGAATCTTTGGAATTCCTGAAGCTAAAGATAGGGAGACACGTCACGATTGTGCAAATAAAGTGATGCATATTTTCAACGATAAATTAAAGCTAAATATGTTTCGTGGAGACATTTCAATAGCCCACCGAGTTGGGAAAAAACATACAAACAATCAAACCGAAATTATGGAGCTAAATGCAGATAGAAATGGGAACAATCAACAGGGTGCGAAATATAATAAACCTCGCCCCATCCTTGTAAAGTTCTATGCCAGAGAACCAAAACTTCTTGTTATTGAAGCCAGAAAGCAGCTGAAAAATACAGGCTACTCCATTATCGAGGATGCAACCTATACTAACTATCAGCTGCTGAGAACAGCATACAAATCTGATAACATTATGAACTTCTGGATAACCAATGGCAAACTGTATGCCAAGAAGATTAATGGTGACATTGTAAGATTTCAAACAGCATTGGACCTTGAGAACATAATCAAGGGTCAAACAGGTTAATTTGCAAATCTACAGGGGTTGTCTAATTTTGTTCATGAAAATATGAATTGTCATTAGGTTGGAAAGTCTCTAGTAATATAATAATGCTTCATGTAAACATTCCAAGTACATCATGTAAATATTCAGTCTATTTTAAAAATGATGATACTGGCATTCACACTACCAATTTCGAATGGGGGTTCCCAGGCTGATCTCAGGAGCAATAGCTGAATAATGGCATACAAGTACTGTCAGTCTGCATCATAAACAGCTTTTTCTCCAGGGATTTGCATGGGCATCCAAATTCGAGATTTACTACTCGACTCCTCCCTCTATAATCTCTGAATGGACTAACTTACTATTTCGCAAAGACATTTTCATAACAATTGAATCTGAGCAGACTTTTGAGAAATTTGTTGTATGACAAACAAGTCAAATTTAGAGCAGAAATAGGTATCAATCAAGTGTTAAAACTGTTGAGGTGTAACTTTACATGAAATTTGTTTTGTGTTCCATGCAAAACATCTAAATAAGAACTGTCAGAGGATGATGAACTTCATGTGCATTGTTATTGATTCATAAAAATGTACACTTTCTTTGTGCATCATGTAAATACTTGGGCTTTTTGTTGGGATAATTGTGTTTATTTATAATTAGCATGTACAATGACATATTTATCAATGTGGCTTTATATATATATATAACTCGCCTAACCAGGGTGTCACGTGACAGGCTATAATATGGATTGTCTTGCTGATCTCTGGAGCAAATGATGAAGAATGGGGTAATCTCAAAATACCATATCAAACTTTTGCTTCAGGGATCTGCATGGGAATGTGTACTCAGTACCTGCCACATGAACCCCCAATCGATTTTAATGGATTAAACTAATAATTATCTAATATATCACATTGGATAACGCAGATGACCAGATTATTGTGCAACTTATGTGAGAATGTTACCCAAAAATCATGCACATCTCGACCACACCGACAATAATGGTGTCAATGAAAGAGTATATATTTGAGTTGTCCAAAATTGCATACATGTGGACACATACTAAGACTGGTACATTAAAAATCTGAGTTGCCAGATACAGTTATAGACATATTATGTATAGATATTCATTACTTGTCAACTCAAAACTTTTCATTGACTGGCAATCTACAAGTTTCACTTTTCTTGTTTACATAGATGTTGAAATTACCTATATATGTGTATAGTCGGTTTGCCAAGCTCTTAATCAGTGTTAATATGAAAGACAAACTCACCACACATTGCAGAAAACTTAGTGTCCATTTGGAATAATCCTGATATATAAGATTAAATTCCATAGAAATTGCACTGATAATTTCCACATCCATTACGAAACAACACAGCGATATTATGGTCAACAAACAGACTAAACACGAGGATTACGTGCGCTCAGTGAAATTTCCTTTGAACTGCTTGGCCGCAAAATGGGTCAACTATCTTGGTCTGACATCACGTATTAGGGTCAATAGCATTACATGTCACGTGTTGTACATAGGAATTTCAGCAATTATCGATTTTTGGTGAGTTACAAAACAAGGCCGAGTTGTTTTTACACAATCGACATAGGTCTGTTCACTTGTTCGTTTGTCTATCTGTCTTCACATCGTTACTCATTTAATGTGCAAAAATATATTTGTGTACAAATACACAAATACAGAATAGGGAACATACTTATACGATGTACTAATTAAATGATTAACCGACTGCTTATATGTTGGCATGCCACACCAGGGTGGCCTCGGCACATCGAGGCACGATGATAACCGAACACCGGAATACAGAAATGATATTTGTATCGATCATCTTTATTATTATTATATGTATGTGTTTTTCTTTCAGCATGGTATGTAAGGAGAGTGTGAGTGCAAGTGACATTGGTTATTTTTTACACGTTTCGGTATACTCCTGTATAACTTCCACATTAAGATTTTGAGTTGAAGTCTTTTCCGCCCTTGGTGGTCGATCGGTCGGACGTCTGCGTACTAACGTCTGCTCATGTCTGTAAAAATTATTTCTTCAAACTGTCGAGGGCTGAACGAAACTACTAAGCGTCGCGATGTTTTTCGACACTTGAAAGATTTGAAACCGTCTATAGTATGTCTACAAGATACACATTTTACAAAAGATATGGAAAAAATTATTTCAGCCGAATGGGGCTCCAAAACAGAAATAGCATCTTTGAAATCAAATTCGCGTGGAGTAGAAATTCTGTTCAATACAAATTTAGATTTCCACATACACGAATCTCTGAAAGATACTGGCGGAAATTATATCATTTTGGATATCACCATTGAAAATGTGAGAATTAGTTTGGCTAATATTTATGGGCCAAATAACGATAACCCAGAATTTTACCATAACCTGCAAAAAGCAATTACTAAAATAGGCAATACTCAAATCGTAATATGTGGTGATTGGAATTTGGTTCAAAATCAAACGTCCGATACTTTTAACTATAAACATACAAACAGTCCACGCGCACAAGAGGCGGTGCATAGTCTTGTCGATAGGCTCGAACTAATTGATGTATGGATATCCAATAATAAAGAACTTAAGCGTTTCACTTGGAGAAGAAAGTCACCTATACAAATGGCGAGGCTGGACTATTTCCTCGTATCAAATGATATTTTAAGCCTAATTGGAGAGAAACCAAACATACTGCCGGGATATAGATCCGATCACTCGATTATAACATTATCACTAACATTAAATAATCACCAGAAGGGTCACGGTTTTTGGAAATTTAATCTTTCACTTCTACGAGACAAAACATATATCGATATGATGAATGAGCTCATTGAAACCAATAAGATTAGATACAACTACACTACAGACGAATTAGATAGTTCCCCTCATCATACTTGTAAATGTGATATCAGCAAAAGACTTTTTCTAGATTCACTTTTATTGGATATAAGAGGGGCTACCATTGCTTACTCTTCAAACAGAAAAAGAGATCGTAAATCAAAAGAAGAATCTCTACAGAAAGCTAAATATGATCTTACCGAATTGGTTGATAGGAATGGGTCGGACATTGAACAGAAGGTGAAACTTCTGGAAGAGATACAAAAAGTCGATAACGAGTTAATGGATATGAGAAAGGAAGCTACAATGGGTGCAATGATAAGATCTAGAGCAAAATGGATCGAGGATGGCGAAAAACCAACAAAATATTTCTTAAATTTGGAAAAGCGTAATTATATATCCAAAACCCTGACCAATCTGATAGACTCAAATGGGAAATTATTAACCTACCAAGATGACATTATTAAAGAAGCTCGTAACTTTTATCAAACTTTATACGCTTCAAAATGCACTACTCAATCCGAGACACATTTTGCCACTTTCGACAATAACGTTTTGAAACTAAATAAAGATATTTCAGATAGTATAGAAGGGCCAATCACCATACATGAACTGTCTGCAGTATTAAAACAAACAAAGAATGGTAAGACATGTGGATTGGATGGATTTCCGTATGAATTTTGGAAATTTTCCTGGCGAAAGCTTGGGCCTATTTTATGTGAATCTCTCAATGAGTCCTATAAATCAGGAGAGCTCTCCATTACACAAAAACAAGGAATTATAACTCTTCTCCCCAAAAAAGACAAAGACAGACATCTTCTAAAAAATTGGAGACCGATTACCTTATTGAACAGCTCATATAAGCTGGCATCTGCATGTATAGCTCAGCGGATGAAACAAGTTCTCCCCCATATCATTAACGAGGACCAAACGGGTTTCTTGAAGGGCCGATACATAGGAGACAATACACGACTGATTTATGATCTTATATACCAAACTAACTTGAAGAAAATTCCTGGCCTCTTACTATTTTTAGATTTTGAGAAAGCATTTGACTCTGTATCGTGGAAATTCATGCACAAATGTCTTGAATTTTTCAACTTTGGAGAAACGATAAAAAAATGGATTTCAATATTAACTCTTCCTTACTCATAAATGGGCACATATCACAATGTTTCACACTAGGTCGAGGCTGTCGGCAGGGCGATCCTATATCTCCGTACATTTTTTTGATTTGCGCAGAAATCCTAGCTCTCATGATTAGAAATAATAAAAAAATCAAAGGAATTACCCTCGATGGTTTTGAATTTAAGTTAACGCAGTACGCAGACGACACTTATTCTAGACGGTTCCGAAAGTAGTCTGAGTGAGGCTTATTCCACCCTAAATGCCTTTGCTAAAATATCGGGACTCAATCTCAATGCGAGTAAGTGTCAGGCGTCGTGGATTGGATCAATGGTGGGGCGGCAAGAAAATATATGTCCGGACCAGCATCTCACATTTGCTGACTCATTTAATCTTCTTGGAATCAACTTTAATACTACTTTAAACAAAATGTCGATTAATTTTGAAAATAAGCTGAATGAAATTAAACGATTAACAGAAACATGGAATCATCGACTACTTACCCCATTTGGTCGTATAACAGTTATAAACTCCATCATTATCCCCAAATTAACTCACCTATTCATCGCATTACCTAACCCCAACAACAATTTCATGACAAACTCGAAAAAATACTATTCAATTTTCTCTGGAATTCCAAGCGGGACCGAGTAAAAAGAAAACTCGTCTGTCAAGACCACTCTCACGGTGGAATGAAAATGGTAGATGTAAACAATTTCCTCATGTCAATGAAAATAACTTGGGTGAGACGATTGTTATTGAAAAGTTCAAAATGGACACCCCTAACCGACCTTCCTATCACCAAAGACCACCTATTTCTGACATACAACCATGCTTTTCTAAAAAACAAAGCTAATGTCGTGAACAATCCTTTCTGGCATGACGTACTACTGGCTTTTGCAAATATGTTAGAAAAAAATAAGAAACAAAATCGATTTCAGGCATGCACTATTTGGAACAACCCCGATATAAAACTGGAAGGACATACCATTAATTTTTTTTCATGGCGAAAAAAAGGAATTATATATGTAAATGACTTGTTTCAAAGAGGTGGCATATTACACACAGAACAATCTTTATTCGAATGTTATCATATACGTACAGATTTTCTGACAATGAACAGCATCCGCCAACAAATAATAGCTATGTCACAAAAGCTCAACCAACCCTTATTTCGTATTGAAAGCCCTTTCCTTCCAAGTAATTTTTTTATCCCATTGAACAATACTCATGGTGGACAGGACTTCTACAAAATTTTAAATTCAATGAATATCGTACCAAAATCCCATACAAAATGGCAGGCTGAATTTGAGGATAATGACATTCAATGGGAAAACTACAACCGGCTTGCTTTCACCACGACGCCTGACACGAAAATGTGGTGGTTACAATATAGAATTAATCATAGAATACTTTCCACAAAGAAATTTCTTAAAATGGTCAACCTAGAACAAAATGATTTATGTAATCGCTGCGGCACAACATCTGAAGATATATCCCATAATTTTTGGGACTGTCCGCTTGTAAAAAACTTTATAAATGATGTTACTATTTGGTGCAAATCAAATGGTATCGCCTTGTTAGCCACAAGAAAGATTGCAATTCTTGGATCCCTATCAATGGGCGGTAACTCTATGATGAATCTGTTTTGGCTACTGATAAAACAATACATATACACAACTAAATTTAATCCTGATATGTTATCACTAAAATCCTTTCTATCAGAACTACAATCTAGATATTTACAGGAGAAATTGTTGGCACAGTGCCAAATGAAATTACCCTCTTTTGAGAAAAACTGGTTTTTAATCATTGAAGCTCTTAACAAAACGCCAGAAGCAAACAAACCATGATGTATTAAAATATCGTTCCCACCAAAACCCAAGTTTACCTCTCCAACTCACAAGTATTGACCAGAGGAATAAGTGCCGAAAAACAGCCGAGTTGACCCACCAGAAAGGGAAAAAACTTATTTCAATATCAATCAAAATCCCATTATACTCAGCAAAGAGCTATATATACACAATTAATATCTTATAAGCATTGAACCTACCGATATTAGCTCTTTGACTAAACATATGTCTAACATAGCTTGCGGGACCCATACCAGAAACGTGTATAATTATAAACTTGTCGCGATGTGTGAAAGAGCATGTGAGCGAAAGGATGTATGCAAGTTACTGATAGACTGGGGATGAAAGAGTTTGTGTGTGATCTTTTTTTGCAAATCTTGTTACAATATTTATATACATTTAATCTTGATCAATAAAAACTTTAAAATAAAAAAATAAACTTGAAGACAATTCCTGGCCTCTTACTACATTTATATTTTGGGATGCATTTGACTCTGTATCATGGAAATTCATGCACAATTGTCTTGACTTTTTCATCTTTAGATAATCGGTAAAAATGGATCTCAATATTTTATACGAATATTAATCCTTCTTTATTCATAAATGGACACATATTACAACGTTTCGCGATATGTCGACAGGGCGATCCTATATCTCCTTACATGTTTTTTATTTGCGCGGAAATCCTAGCTCTCGTGATTAGAAATAATAAAAAATCAAAAGAATAACCCTCTATAGTTTTGAATTTAAGTTAACGCAGCACGCAGACGACACGACACTTATTCTAGATAGTACCGAAAGTAGTCATAGGGAGTCATTTTCCACCCTAAATGCCTTCACTGAAATATCTGGACTCAAGCTCAATGCGAGTAAGTGTCAGGCGTCGTGGATTGGATCCATGGTGGGGCGGCAAGAAAATATATTTCCGGACCTTCATCTCGCTTTTTCAGACTCATTTAATCTTCTTGGAATCAACTTTAATACCACTTTAAACAAAATGTCGAATAATTTTGAAAATAGGCTTTATTTTAGAATTTGGCAAATGTTAGCTATCCCTGATAGTACAATTTCCTGCAACATTAAGTCTTATTTCGACACTCCCGGTTTAAACGACTTTCGTTCGATATCGATAGGAAGCAGTTGGTTAATAATTATACTCGCATTTCTATTGTGGTTTATCATACAACAATAAACCAATCACCGAACAATAAATTGATAGAGGTTTGCTTTATCAGAAGGGCACACAATAAGATGATTAGCTATGTAAACACCACCACTAAATACGGATAATCCCTCCACCCATCGATAGGAATAGCTATCAGATTAACTGCACCTTAGTAGAGGTGTTCACATTTCATAAACCATATCAAACACAACTAATATAATTATATTGTAAGAGTTTCCTGAAATGAATGGTATTGATTGACCAATATTTGTCAACTGTCTTGAGATTAAAAAGTGACTTGCCAAAACTTTTGCCAAATGAAAATAGTTTTTTGCCAAATGTGAATTATTTTGCCATTGGCAAACTTGGCAAGTGGCAGCGCGAACCTTGAGTGGAATGAAAATGGAAGATGTAAAAAATGTCCCAATGTCAATGAAAATTACTTGGGTGAGACGATTGCTATTGAAAAGTTCAAATTGAACACCCCTAAACGACTTTCCTATCACCAAAGATCACCTATTTCTGACATACAACCATCTTTTATTAATATGCAAATATGTTATAAAAAAATAAGAAACAAACCTGATTTCAGGCGCGCACTATTTGGAACAACCCCGATATAAAACTTGACGGTCACTCCATTAATTTCATTTTATGGCGAAAAAGACGAATTATATATGTAAATGAGATGGAATATTACACACAGAACAATCCTTATTCGAATGTTATCATATACGTACATATTATTTAACAATGAACGGCATCTGGCAACAAATAATAGCTGTGGCACGAAAGCTCAACGAACCCTTATTTCGTATTGAGAGCCCTTTCCTTCCAAGTAACTTTGTCGTCCCATTGAACAATACTCACGGTGGACAGGACTTCTACAACATTTTAAATTCAATGAATATCGTACCAAAATCCAATACAAAATGGCAGGCTGAATTTAAGGATAATGACATTCAATGGGAAAACTACAACCGTCTTGTTTTCACCACGACGCCTGACACGAAACTGTGATGGCTACAATATAGAATTAATCATATAATATTTTCCACAAAGACATTTCTTAAAACGGTCAACTTGGAGCAAAATGATCTATGTAACCGCTGCGGCACAACATCTGATGATATATACACTATATTTTGGGACTGTTCACATGTAAACAAAACTTTATAAATGATATTACTGTTTAGTGCAGATCAAATGGTATCGCCTTGGTAGCCACAATAGAGATCACAATGTGATCCCTGTCGATGGGCGATAACTCTATGACTACTGATAAAACAATACATATATAAAACTTAATTTAATACTGATATTTTATAATTAAAGTCCGTTCTATCATAACTACAATATAGATATTTATAGGAAAATTGTTGGCAAAGGGCTATATATACAATTAATGTCTTATAAACATTGGATCAATTAGCTCTATGACTAAACCAATGCCTAACATAGCTTGCGGGACCCATACCAGAAGCGTGTATATTTACAGACATGTCACGATGAGTGCAAGAGCAGGTGAGTGAAATATGTGTGCGTGTATATATATGTTTATATATACATTTAATTTTGATCAATAAAAACTTTTAAAAAATAGTAATCATATAATTTCTATAAAACGTGAACAGTGTTATATTTTCAAATGATATTTATGTGTTTCAGTTCGACTTGGTGTGTGGTAACGAACAAGTGGCTTTCACGGTAGCTATAATACAGATGTTGGGCGTTTTTATCGGCGCCCTATTCGCAGGACAGACAGCGGAACTTATTGGGCGGAAGAGACTCATGGTCATATGGGTTTTTATCTTGGGTCTGTCTGATCTACTGTCGGGAGTCGCGCCAATGTGGGAACTATTTGCCGTATTCAGGTAATATACATATATTTAAAGGTGTGTAGCTACAACGGATGCCATGGATGCCAAATGGTGTAAAATACCGGGTGGAGAATTTATTTATCACTCACCTCTGTCCAGTCCAGGTATCAGGAGCCATGACATAAGTGTATTTCACCTGTGAACCTTAGAAATGAGCACTGCACCCCTTCCCTGCCAAGGGAATCATTATCAATTTAAAAAAAAAACGTTTATTGAGAATAGAGAATAACACAGGAAGAGACAAAATGCATGCACGCCATCATTATCTCAATCCAGGACAAGGGAGAGCGTAACTCTCCCATGCCCTGACCTACTTTCTCACTAGTCTTGTGACACATACTTATAAAATAGTTAAAGGCACATTTTTGTTCGGAAATTTGTTGCATACATCTCTCAACTTAAAAGAAAGACGAGGCAGCGATACTAGATATTACCTTGACATATTATTGTCCGAAATTGGGCTTTCTGTAACAACAGCAATGGTGATAAAGAACAATAAATTAATATTTTGTCTTCAGAAGAACTTTAAATTGATCTTACGAGACAGCTAAAATGGTCGATGGTGTGTAATATTTAAGGATTGCAAAATCAGAGTTCCAAACACTATGTGCAGCTTTAATTAATATACGTACTGAATTAATCATAAATAATATAATTAGTAGATTTTAACCATATTGAAACTGTATTTTAAATATTACAAATATTAGATCGACAGCAGTCGGGAAAATACACATTATTCTCGAAGTGAATTAAGTGATGGCAGAGGAGTAACTATAACACACAAAGTAGAGTCATATGGTTCTGTTTCCTGTGAATATGTTTGTTCTTAGGTATGTCATTATGTCATAGCACCGTGTGTTGTATCCCGAGATTCTCGTCCTTCACGGCCACGAATGGTTTGATTGAACTAAGAGATATAAATTAAGGCCACTTGACGCTCTACAATTTAAGGACACAATATCAGAGTCGACGCCATATTGCCGACCAGAGGTACGATCTCAACCTATTACTATATTACATATGTGTTACATCTGATAAAAAGAACACAAAGTATGTGACGTAGTACACTAGTCTTAAATCAGTAATTCATTGTGCGAAATGTGTCCAATTGCCCATATTGGAAAAAGCAGATATACAATTCTCATTTCCCAGAATAAATAACTGAGATTTCACGAATAGGTCTACGGCACTGACTGATTATGATATAGTAACTCGTATAATATACAGGTTTTTCGTTGGAGCCTCTCAAGGAAACCTTGCGACAGTGTTCTTCGTGTTGGCTACAGAAATGATGCGGATCCGTGACCGTTCCTTTACTGCTGCTGTACCGTTCTGGGTCATAGGTGAATCACTCTTCGCTCTGGCAGCATTCGCTTTTAGGGATTATAGATATATATGCTTCGCAGGAGCGGTACTCTCCCTGCCATTTCTATGTGGCTTGTTGTAAGTATATGTATAGTATTTGCCCACGACCTCTTTCTCTTTGCAAATGACACTAACTGTATGCCCTTTGTATACAGAGTATCTGAAAGAGCCACAGGGGGTGGGTAATGCGCACATCGGATGTGACGCTCTGGGTATGTCTTGGAATGCATAATTAGAATTGAAAACTGTTTTGTGCAATAAAATGGTGCCGACGTGACGGGGCAATGTTGCTTATCATGATGACAAAAACATCTTAATATATCAATAAATACCCATCTGTTACTCAACATGTTTATAAAATGCTTACAAAACCTTGTATTTTCCAACGTTTTATTTGTTGAACGCATGTGCCTGACCTTTGCATTTGCTTAACGAGCGGTTTTATTGACGGATTTTGCCATTTATCATCGGGTGAACCGATATCTCATTTTTTCAGTGAAAGTGTAGCGGGATTTGAAATCCAACGTGAATTATGATTTCGATATTTTATCAGTGAAATTTTTACCGTGTTTGGTGATGATGGCATACGGGGTCTTGCCTATAGCTGTATCATTATTTTTATATTTTACGGACGCTGAAAAACGTGAGTGTGCCTTTCACCTAGAGCTTTCGCAATCGAAATTGTGATAAATGTGTTTAAGATGACCGGTTTATCTTAATTTTTGGATAAATGTGCACTCTAGATTATATTTCCGAGGACTATGTTGAAGCAACGTGATAAATATATAAGAATATTGAGAAAGTGGTAACTTTTAATTTTAAACGATTAGTACTGAGGTAGATTCAACTCTACACAGAAGGTAAATGGACGTCAGATTTGTATTTAACTAAGTCGCCCTTAAAGTCATATTATGCATGTAACTTGTTCTGGTCCGCGAAACTGATAAGCTAGTATTCAGGCGCTACGCCAACTGCAGGAATGTAACATTCTACTAACATCGCCAAAAATATGAAGTCAATCGACCGTACCATTCCATAGAAAACATCGTCTGAACTGGGCTCAATTGTAAATATTTACTACTCGATTCGGGACGCATATATTGGCGATAAACTAACGAAAAATATTTCGCCACCGAGAGTCACTGCATTTAATTAATGTATAAGCATGATAGTGTGTGTTGTCCAGTTGGATATATTATTTGTAAAAATAACTACCTTGAACACGATTATTCTCCATTTCTATATGATTACCCTACGGGAGTGTTTCACACCACTCTAACACCACTTTAATCATCAACATAATCTGGGAGTGTGTGATATACGTACTTGTAATTATTAAAAGTTTATCAACCAGCTGTATATTATTTGTTCAAAACTACCCCCAAACGTTATATTACCGAAGGTAACGACGATACTACATGTTTATTAATGATATGTTCAAAACTACCCCCCCCCCACAAACGTTATATTACGGAAGGTAACGACGATAATACATGTTTATTAATGATATGTTCAAAACTACCCCCAATCGTTATATTACCGAAGGTAACGACGATTATACATGTTTATTAATGATATGTTCAAAACTACCCCCCCCAAACGTTATAATACGGAAGGTAACGACGATTATACATGTTTATTAATGATATGTTAAAAACTACCCCCCAAACGTTATATTACCGAAGGTAACGACGATTATACATGTTTATTAATGCTATGTTCAAAACTACCCACCAAACGTTATATTACCGAAGGTAACGACGATTATACATGTTTATTAATGATATGTTCAAAACTACCCCCCAAACGTTATATTACGGAAGGTAACGACGATTATACATGTTTATTAATGATATGTTCAAAACTACCCCCCAAACGTTATATTACCGAAGGTAACGACGATTATACATGTTTATTAATGATCTATTTGTCCAGAACTGCCTGTTATCGAACTTTATAAATATCGCATGAATTTGCCTTTAAATCGGGTAATGTATTTTTACGACATCACCAATCCGAGTAATATCATTTTACCAGATCACAAATCCGAGCAAAACGGTTTTACGACATGCTGTAAATCTACTTGGATGCTACATAACGTGTATATATGGATGTTTGTGACGTTTGTCATATGAAAGTGTTGTCAGTCAACATAACCCGGGAAGTGTGATATACATACTTGTATGTATTAAAAGTTTATCAATCAGTTGTATATTATTTGAGTTCAAGATTACCCCACAAACGTTATATTACCGAAAGTAACGACGGTTATAGATGTTTATTAATTATATATTTGTCAGAACTGCCTGTTAAAATTTTCGCTATGAATAATCAACATCTCTTTAAAGCTTTATGCGTTAGTCACTAAGTCACGATTAAACCCCTAAGGGACTTCACTATTGACATTCAGTGCCAAATTGCAGCTAATTGGATATTGTAAGAGTATAGGCCTACTATGTTGGGGCATACCATACACCCACATTATTCGCTGTATTGTGCTTTAAATGTATGTATTTTCATGCAAACACACTCAAGATCATTACTAAATATAATTATTCGCATATCTTCAGTATTAGATGCCATAGCATGGATCATAAACGATCGTTTGAGGCTGGTTTCTATGAAAAAAATTCACAGCAACGGTTGATAAGGAAACCACACAAGAACGCAGACACATCAGCAGTCAGATTACCATGCCTCACTGGTTCTTGGTACAATACACCATTCATCAATAGCTCTTACTACAAAAAATATCATTCTATATGTGGAAAAATTCAGGCTAGGACAGAAAGGCGCCTATACCATTGACCTTGACATTTTATACCTCTAACACATGAATAGAAAATTTCCAACAATCAGTGGACCAATCTCTACCATTTGATATGTTGGCATATGATATAAAAAATGATTAGCAAAATTGTTTTATGGTACTTGCCTCCTGACTATGTTATCGAACTATTTAATATTGCTTGAATTTGTCCTTAAACCGGGTAATATCATTTTACGACATCACTAATCCGAGTAATATGGTTTTACGACATGTTGTTAATCTACTTCGCTGCTACATAACGTGCAGATATGGATTTTTGTGACTGTGTCATATGAAAGAGTTGTCAGTTATTAAGAGGCTATCTAATTAATAAATAGGGGATCTACAACGAGTCCCCAGTTTATGGCTGACTTTACAAAACGAGTCCAGTAAATTAGGTCTGAAGGCTCGGTCCGGACATAATTTACTGGACGAGTTTTGTAAATTCCGCTATAAACTAGGGACGAGTTGTAGATTCTATTTATTACATGATCCAAATCCTCGACAAAACATTCGCAAATCAGCAATTGGGACGCGAAACTAACATCTGCTTCTATAAGGAATGCGATGACGTTCCACGTAATTATGCGTTGTTTGTCCGCGCAAGGAAATTGTCCCAGATAAATAAAGAATCTTTGGCGTATTTAATGGCATATATTTAATGACATAACTTTTCAAACTATTCATTCATTGTAGTTTGTTGGAAAATTATTGGAAGCCATAGTATTTTGAGACGTAGCTTACATAATGTAAACAGATCACAAACCGGAAGTCAAAGGTCACCTGGCACTATTTCCTGTTATTAAACGAACGTTTAATATCACAATTTATAGAATGGGTTTATTGAATGGAATAAGGATAGGATCATGTAATAAATAGAACATTATACATGGTTAGTTTGATATTATAGGCCTCGTATCAGCCATAGGTAACACCATATAAGTCCTTGACCGAATGTCGGGCCTAATATCAAACCAACGAAGTAACATCCTCTAAATATGAGACACGATACTATTGACTTAATTACCGAATTTTCGCATACTTCATGATTCAAGATCTCAAGATTTATTAAGATATTGTATGAAAAAGTCCCAACTGGAACATGGTTTGTATAGAAGGTTGTGCGTTAACAGTTGGTGGTCACCCCTTTGTAAAGCATTCCCGATAAGTATATATTTATGTTTGTGTACTTCTAGTTTTGTTCCAGAGAGTGTCCGCTGGCTCGTACTTCATGGCAAGACGCAAGAAGCGAGAAAGTCACTTGAGAGGATAGCGAAAATAAATGGTAGAACATGTCCAGACCCAACCAAATTATTCAATAGCATCATGGAGCACAACACTGTCGATGCATCGAAGAAATATACATACCGAGACCTGTTTCGATCGCAAACAGTGTTAAAAAACTTGACTATATCTCTTGGAATAAGGTGTGTTTATACCATATGAGCTTTGATATTCGTTAAGAAACACGTGCTCCTGAAGTAATTTTCGGAAACATGGCTTTTATTTATTGATTTATGTGTATGAAATACAAATTTGTTGTACATAAATTATACTGCATGAGCCGCTGGATGTGTACGATTATACCAAGAAAGCATATCATATCTACCATATGTATATACAAGTATTGCTCTTTCTGCTGTGGAAAGATTGAGTGTTGCACTAATCACTCGTGACATAATAATAGTTTAGCATACTGTATTGTGTTTTAGAGGGTTAGGGGCCTTCTAATTGGATATATGCGAAATTATATAAAATTGTTGGAAAAACAATTATTATGTAACCAACGGATTTACCGATAAAAGTACAATTAGCTCAATACTATACCAAAGTTTTGACGATGAACATTGGAAAAATGCCAAAGAACTGAAAAATATTCTGAAAATAATATTCAGACTAAAATATTTTAACTTACTATACGACCAGTGATGTGTTGACAAAACACGAACGTTACTGCTTAATAAGCAACAGTTTCAACACTCGACATTTCGTTATTGGAAAACTATGAATAATGAACATAAGAACAGAGGTTATCTATTTTTCTCCAGGCTCGTCTTAGTGGTGATGTTTTACTGACTTGTATTATATTTGCACGTGCACCTACTACGAGTACCTTGGGTCCCATTAAGGGTACGTTCATTCACTGGCAAGTTTGCACGGTATGGTTTGCAGGCATTTTGTCGTAGAAAACGATATGGTGCCATAATATGAACGGAAACAAGCACGTAAAATGCATCTGTACCACAGCTAACTACGTCCGAAGTAAAATCTCTGTAGTTCCACCTATAGCGATGCTACCGGAATTTACCTGTAAATATCATGCAATTATCTCGCAAGAATAAATCATACAGGAATTTTAAGGCAAATTCCAATAGCACTGTTACAAGTGAAATTAGATAAATGCTACTTCTCATGTATTTCGCTTTGATAGAGATGCATGTTGTGTGCACGGTTCCGTTCATATCCTGGCACCATGTGGTTTTCTTTGACGAAATGCCCACAAAACATACCGTGCAAACTTGCCAGCGTATGAACGTAGCCTAACAGGGTAATGTTTTATCTTTTCTTGAAATGTTATGCATGACCCACCAGTAGAGTAGTTTCAGCTACCTTATGGCGCTGTATTGTTCTCTTTGTTCGTACACACACACACATATATTATTGCAACACCCACAAACAGTAAAATCACCTCTCGTGATCCAGTTCGTTTACGCTACATTTAGATACGTCGGACAGTTGATTTAAACATGTTTTAACAGTATAGTAGGATACAACAACTGTGCGATTGGATGACAAGTTATTGAAACTTGAACGTTCCTCCGCTCACCGAAAGCAGAACATGTGTTACGTTAATAATTGAATACAAGCAATTTTGAATGGCGGGTTGAAGACATGAGATATTATTCTGAATTCTAAATATATCATTTAGTACTCATGGTCAACTTGACATACTGTAACCATCCGAGTGGTTTTTAGTGACCAATGTAGCTAACAAAGTCGAGGTATATAAAAGGAAGCCGAAACAAGTACCACATGCCATATATGTAATACAAATTCCAACAAGACGGCAGATTGAGACTCGTGATTAATATCTTATTTTTATTTCAGCTTTTCGATGGGGCTCGGGTGGTACGCCATCGCCTTCTCTATCCCAGCTCTCTCCGGTGATCTCTATGTTAACCTCGTACTTAGCGCAGCTCTTGCTCTTCCAGCGAATCCGCTGATATCCGTAATATTACACAAGTAAGTCAACTTAATATTGTATATTTATAGTTGTCCTCCATAACACGAAGAGTCGATATAGTAAATACAAGAAGGCTAACAAAAACAAATACAGACAACCCGCCATATGCACAGGATAATATGTATAAATGACTCATGGAGAAGTACGGCTGTGTCTGGAAACTACTTGCAAACCGGTATACGTTTAGACAACCATGTTTTATTTCTACTCGTACCACCGTGCAACTGCATATTATAGAACATCATTCTTCCCACAGCTCAAGAGTGAAATAAGCTGCCTTCTTTGTCATAGATTCGGAGAAAACATCAGTTTCAAAACCCACTTAAACATGATAGCCCAGCTCCAAAACCCTATTCAGTTATAGAACAGGCATTTGGCAGGTTAGTGTGCTCCATTGTAAACTCCGCAACTATTGTAGCGACTTAACCCTTTCAGTGCCAGGTCCGATTTGTGTATAAACTCATATACCCAGTGCCAATGCATTCTATTATATATGCGAGTCGACCATAGGTCGCCTCGCATATATAAGGGAATGCATTGACCTAACAATTTTTCATCATTTATTATTATTTTTTACAATTTTTTACAATTTTAATAATTTTTTCTTATATTCTTTAACAGACTTATTTTGTAGGTTTAGTGCCAGGGAACCTCACGTTTTTCATGGGCATCAAAATTATTACTATGAATACTTGGTGATAGTTTTGAGTTATAACATGCCCATAAGGTTTTATCCAGTTTGTTTTTAAATTCGCTATAGCATGCTTAAGCATACCGTAAATTAGGCCCGATGAGATCGGCCCCTGGCACTGAACGGGTTAAAGAGCGACATGCACAATAAACACATAGCAGATAGTCCTAAATATCAATATGGTTTCCAGAGGGAGGATGCTGGTCATTTATTCTTGCACTCCCCATTGCTTACTAACCAGCTGGAAGAATATTTTCCCACAAATTTGGAACGAATAACTTTGCACTCTCTTTTTCGTACACCCAATCAAGAAAACTCCCATAAATCACCCATACCATCATCCATTCGCCGACCTTTTCACTACCGGTTACATTATACTATATTGATTACTTTCTTCGATCATTATTCAAATACAATATCGTCATATATAATATCGATTATCGGTGGATCGAACTGTCGGTGTAACACGACACCAACTCTTCATAGTGTTGTTCTGTGAGCAATACAACTTATGTGTGTTGGGTGGGGGTGTATCAATATAACAACATATCTTGGTATCAGTTTGTCATACAATATAAGTATCTAGAGTTTTCTTCAGAAATTATCTTATTAAGAACCAGTTCTTCCCAGTTACAGGTAATTTCATTTGACTGCGATGACCCTTCGTGCAGATATCTGGAATGGAGTTCAATTAAAATTACTTTATGGATAAGCTATCAGGATTAAATTTTGTTCTGTATATAGATTAGAAGACAAACAGATTCGTCACAGAGTTATCTCCCATTGACTAGGGTCCGATGACAAAATTCTCTCTGGTTGCTGTTAAGTCAAATTAGTTTAATCGTCCATATTCATATCCTTCAAAAAGCTTCTAGCAAGTAAGCAATCCCAAACAATAGCGCTATGATGTCATGTAATGATTATATATTTTTGTAGATTATGGAGTCATTTTTTCATCGATTCACCAAAGGTAAAAGTATCAAGGAATTCGTGCATAGACCTCCACGATATAGAGTCAATATCTTTATTTAAACTCTAAAAGAGATAAGACGCCAGGAATTTGTTCAAATTATTTTTTGTATTTGATATCGTAAATTGGCCGTGTATTATCTCCTATGTATCGACCTTTTGAAAAACAGTTTGATTAATTGTATGACGGATGTCTACGCACCGATGCTAGTTTGTAGGAGCTGTTAAGTAAATTGATTGGTCTCCAGTTATCAGAAGTTGTGGGGTCTTTGTTATTGTTCGGGGAAAGTCTTATAATCCTTTGTTTTTTGTGTTCTGCATCTTCGAAATATTCAATGAGTTATTCACATAGGATATGGCCAATTTCCAGAATTCCTTTGGATATGCGTCCAAACAACAAGATTCCCCATTATGTGTTTGTTTTAGTGCTGCGGGTAGTTCAGTTATTGTGGTCGGGCCTTCTATTCTATTTATAACCTCATTGCTAAGTTTCGGCCATTTACTGTCAATTCGATCGAACCCTGCATTTGCCCCAGATATACAGTTTGAAGAGTATAAGTTATGGTAGAAGTTTCTAGCTCCTTTCATAATATCACAATGGTTTGTTAATTCTTTTCCAGCAGTTTAATCCAGCTTGGTCAACTTTTTATATATATATAATTACGTTTTTCAAATATTTCATTGGTTTTTCGATCCATTTGACCTAGATCTAACCATTGTCCCTGGTTTTTTACTTTCTCGTTTACACAAGCTCAACTGCCAGAATGTCTTATAACGGTTTGTCCATGTTTTCATTCGTTACATCTATTTCTACCAACCGGTTATGTAATATTCTGTATACATTTCTGCAATGCTTCTTCTTTCGAATTGCGTTCTTGCTTTCTTTCTGAAGAGTGTAAATGCAATATATAGTTGCGCTTCTTATGTCTAAGGTGAGTCAGCCAAGAACAAGTATTTTACTAATGTCATATTTGTAATTGCTGTAGGTTTCGGTTTTATATTCAGTGTCAATTGTAACGTAACTTGTTATATTCGATCAGATTATTAACCAGATCAATGTTTATCTTATCACATAGAAGGGAGACGTTGAATTTCTTAAAACTCTGATCTGTCTGGGGATCTTAATATCAATGACATTGTTGTATCAGAGTGATCGGATCTATAACCTGGTATTCAATATAGTAATTATGCTTAACATCACGTGAGACCAGCAAGGAGTCCAGTCTTGCCAAGAAAATACTGAGCAATTTCTCTGTGGAATCTCTGGCGATGACCATAGCCTAATAGATTGTTATTTCATAATATACAGTCCTATATTACTGCTACTAAACCATTGTGGTATCTTCAATTTTTTCGCCCATTACGACAACCTGATTGACAACAGTTTCTCACATACATGTATATATGTGTGTTTTGTATGTAAGCTACCCTTAACTCCCTCCTTACCACCTAAACGCTCGACATTTTAACACACAAGCTATGACATTGACAGAAAAATCTTGACACAGAAGCCACTCATACCACACCCTGTAAGAATATTCATATCTGTTTCTCTGCTTTGACACAAATTCATCATGTCATCTTTTTTAAATTATATGTTTCACCTTTTGTGCGTTGAGAGGGACGTCACTAAGTTGACAAAAATTGTGTCCCAATCCCCATTTATATAACTTATATACAGTAAAATATGTTTACAGTCAGTAAGGCTTGGTAAGTATCGATTCAGTGCGAACTCTAAAAGTGATAAGACGCCAGGAATTTGTTCAAATTATTTTTTGTATATGATATCGTAAATTGGCCGTGTATTATCTCCTATGTATCGACCTTTTGAAAAACAGTTTGATTAATTATATGACTGAGGTCTACGCACCGATGCTAGTTTGTATGAGCTGTTAAGTAAATTGATTGGTCTCCAGTTATTAGAAGTTGTGGGGTCTTTGTTATTGTTCGGGGAAAGTCGTATAATCCTTTGTTTTTTGTGTTCTGCATCTTCGAAATATTCAATGAGTTATTCACATAGGATATGGCCAATTTCCAGAACTCCTTTGGATATTCGTCCAAACAACAAGATTCCCCATTATTTGTTTGTTTTAGTGCTGCGGGTAGTTCAGTTATTGTGGTCGGGCCTTCTATTCTATTTACAACCTCATTGCTAAGTTTCGGCCATTTACTGTCAATTCGATCGAACCCTGCATTTGCCCCAGATGTACATTTTGAAAAGTATAATTTATGGTAGAAGTTTCTAGCTCCTTTCGTAATATCACAATGGTTTGTTAATTCTTTTCCAGCAGTTTAATCCAGCTTGGTCAACTTTTTATATATATATAATTACGTTTTTCAAATATTTCATTGGTTTCTCGATCCATTTGACCTAGATCTAACCATTATCCCTGGTTGCTTACTTCCTCGTTTACACAAGCTCAACTGCCAGAATGTCTTCTAACGGTTTGTCCATGTTTTCATTCGTTACATCTAATTCTACCAACCGGTTATGAAGATTCTTTATACCTTTCTGCAATGCTTCTTCTTTCGAATTGCGTTCTTGCTTTCTTTCTGAAGAGTGTACATGCAATATATAGTTGCGCTTCTTATGTCTAAGGTGAGTCAGCCAAGAACAAGTATTTTACTAATGTCACATTTGTAATTGCTGTATGTTTCGGTTTTATATTCAGTGTCAATTGTAACGTAACTTGTTATATTCGATAAGATTATTAACCATATCAATGTTTATCTTATCAAATAGAAGGGAGACGTCGAATTTCTTAAAACTCTGATATGTCTGGGGATCTTAATATCAATGACATTGTTGTATCAGAGTGATCGGATCTATAACCTGGTATTCAATATAGTAATTATGCTTAATATCACGTGAGACCAGCAGGGAGTCCAGTCTTGCCAAGAAAATACTGAGCAATTTCTCTGTGGAATTTCTGGCGGTGACCATAGCCTAAATAGATTGTTATTTCATAATACACAGTCCTACATCACTGCTACTAAACCATTGTGGTATCTGCAATGTTTTTTCGCCCATTACGACAATCTGATTGACAACACGGTTTCTCACATACATGTATATATGTATGTATTGTATGTGAGCTACCCTTAATTCCTTACCACTTAAACGCTCGACATTTTAACACATAAGCTATGACATTGGAAGAAAAAACTTGACACAGAAGCCACTCATACCACACCCTGTACAAATATTCATATCTGTTTCTCTGCTTAGATACACAAATTCATCATGTCATCTTTTTTAAATGTTATGTTTCACCTTTAATGCGAGGAGAGGGACGTCACTAAGTTCATACAACTTGTGTCCCAATCCCCATGTATATAACTTATATACAGTAAACTATGTTTAAAGTCAGTAAGGCTGGGTAAGTATCGATTCAGTGCGAATTACGTCTGTGTGCACTGTCGTGAAAACCCATCCATATAATAAATAATAAACAATTCAAATGTATACTTTTATTTGTGAATGTGATAATAGATTAAATAAATAACAGGTGATGTGACCTCAGATTATTTCTGACGCGGAACATGACATCGCAGGATCGCATGCTATCTTTTAGGGTTCTTTTGTTTGAACATGCACCCGTGTATCTCGTAGGTCAACGCACGGATTGCTTAGTTCCGAGTTTAACTCATTCATGAAAAAGTATGCTAGTTATGTTACGACCAGTTGGTGGCACGCGAGACATGGAGGCAAAAGGCGAAATGTCTTGCCCATACACCAGAACGTGCAGACGCTGACATAAGCTAATGGCAGACACAGAAACCTGCTGTAAATGCATGTTATTAACGCCGAAGGGATCACTCTCACCAAAAAAGTGCTGAAGGGTACACAGGTTTGCAAATATCGTTCTAAAAGACATTTAGTTTCCATGTGTGCCATGATTTCAGTAAGAGAAAAACATTTTATGTTCCAATGAAAATTAAAATAAACTCAAAACAAACTGATGATGGGCGCCAGACTTTCAGAAACACAGTTGAAATAACTGTATTAGTGCCAACCACAAACGCTGTGTACCCTTCAGCACATTTTCAAAAACCTGTGTACCCTTCAGAGAGTGACCCCTTCAGCGTTACTAACTTGTCTGTGTTATGAACGATATGGACAACACCATTACATTTGAGATAATTATGTTTTATATAAATGGTGTCATCATTCAATAAACCCTTTTTATACTAAATAATCAATGACGAGTAGTTATCCTTGTTGGACTTTTTATCTGAATATTTCCATACAATAAATATGACTACTTCTGTACTTGTATTATTATGTTGTCAGTTTGTTTGTCATGAAGACCCCATCCTGATGAATAACAGACCGTTATAAATGAATGGCATAATTCATTCAGTATACAAATGCTTAAAGGCACGTGCGGCCTTAATTGTCGAAAATATTCATATTTGTTCCAAACACCGTAAACAGAAAAACATTAAAACGCATACAGTTCCGTTCATATATACCATGACCATCGCGTAAACAGCATGTTATCATAAAGACCTACTATATTTTACCTAAGCAAGAGCCTGATTGTGTTACAGAAGACAGCACAATGCTACTGGCTAATCACACACAAATGGAATAAACGCTCTTTATTAGTTCCATATCAGGTATTCACCAACAAAGAACGCTCTTTATGTTTACCATCATAATATAAACAAACACCAGAAAAGTAACTTTTTATGCTTTTGTTTACATAACAATGGTCAAACATATGACCATAACAAACTGTTTATGCGATATTTCTTATTTGTATACGTACAAAGTCTATCTACATATTGATGTTCTTTCTGTTTGTGGCGGTTTTTGACGGGGGGATATATTTTCACAGGATACCCACCGCCAAGGCCAACCGTGTCTTTAAAGGGGTACTCTATGCCATTTTCGATTCCCGATAATAAAAAAACCATCTAATATCGATAATATATAGAACAATAAGTAATTGGAGTCGAAAATGTATTCTGTAAACGTTCAGGTTCATAGGTTATTTTAAAATCAAAGTTATTAAATTTATATAAATTTAATTTATGGCTGGAGCCATATATTATATTACAAATATTTCCATGTACAAGACTGAATAAATTCATTGACGGATAGTGGATTGGGCAAGGTATGGCACACATGACCATGTACAAAGACATTTTGACACGGGTCGTAATACACTCACTGACTAGTGACTATACAGAAACTTAAATGAGCATATGGGACCGTTATATGCATATAAAATAACTTTTATTTGATGCATTTGCTTGAAATCTGTACACAAATTACCCGACAACAATTTGTATTTTCGCATTCCGGCTAATCTGCCATCCGTGAAATTACTTCGTACTCAACAGACTTTCAAATAATGGAAATACGGTTACCTTATCCTACAACTCAGACTATAGAAACCAACAACATTTTAGTACAGTACCCCTTTAAGGTGTAATATACTACAGGGAAACGCGATATCCAGTATATACGGAAGGACGTGAGTTGTTCTTACTTATTTTATTTCAACTTTGTGTGTCTCACAAAACAATTAAGCATTCTCAATCTACTATCTTGTTTTCAAAAGCAATGTAAAATTGCAAGAATTGCTCCAGCAAATTTACGCATGCCTTTGTTTTCACAGACTTGGGCGGAGGGTCGCCATATCACTATGTTTTGCGGTCGCCTCGGTGTGCTGTATTGTCGTTGTGGTCATCAAGTCGGTAAATGTTGGAGGTAAGATACAAGCGACTATAATCATTTTCCTCCAGACAAGACCTAGCAATATGTCACAGTAATTGACACGTTGTATGAGCAACAGGCATATATAGGTAGATAACACATGATACAGAAAAGCCTGTTGAAATCATAAAACTAATCGCTCTATACGAAAACCAAATTACCTTTTTTATTCGGCATGGGACATTAGAGATCGTTAGTATTTTCATCATATGGTGCATATATACGACAATAGCATGGGTGTGGTATGAAATGTATGTTATACCAGCTCATTAGAAATATAATTTTCGCTCTGTACTTCAATATTTTATTGTTATATTGATCTTTAGCCGACGACATTATCATTCTGGAAAAATGTGTGTCAGTTTGAGACATATATGTTGTCATTTCGAGGAGAATTCCCGTTTCGTACGAATGTGATGAGGACATGGATTTATGGAACTTGAGAGTGATTGGTCAGCAATAGACAATATTTACTGATTTGATATTTTGCCAATGTTCACAAATCAAAACTGGTAAATTTTCTCAATAAAATGTCAATCTTCTCAAACAAAAAACAATTATATCAATTATAGTTTAGAAACCACTAGAGTTATATTACTCGAAATAGTGGAAAACGTTCAGCGGAAAAGCCGTCCTATTAGGAACTTGTACGTGTCTATGAAACTATTTTGTTTCACATATATCAATTAATTTATTATTCTAAATCACTCTAAACCATTCGGCGAGTATAGTCCGTTTCTTGATAAGCAGCTGCCAACAAAATGTGATCTCCAGAACATGTAATGGCCATTAAGGTGAGAAACTACTAGACCTGAAGATCTCAAAATTGTGCTAACGCCTAGAGTATATCTGCAATACCTTAAATACGCTAAAAGGTACTGTTTTATCGCATGCATGGCTAAGTAGCTTTTTGCCACGATTTTCCACATATTCAATGAAAATTCTTATATATACTACATGATATCGCTAACATAAAAACGGGTTTAGGGTTTGCATTATGACCATATTTAAACTAAACATTTGTAAATGCTACTTTATGATGTATACCTGTCCATTCAACATCGCCGATCTTAACAAAACAGACAGAAGAGGTTCACATGTAGCAAACAATCAATGATGCTTCTAAATTAGAACTAAGTTTAATTTTAGATTTTAATATCAATAATAGAAACAGAATTGCAAATAACATCACATCAATTATCTATGTAAATAATGATCACTACCTGGTATAGGATAACACAGGGTTGTGACTTATGATAGACAATAGAGCTCTAAACCCAAACCAAAATGGAGCCCAGGTTCGTATACTAAACATATTCTCAACTAATCTATTTATTTTATGCCACACTGGCACAAGGGATGTCGGATCTGATAGATCAAGATAGGGTTCAAGACACGAACAGCACACCGTATCCCTGGACTGGCAGGGTGTACGAACACCACATGGTCCGTGCACTGGAACGAACACCAAAACCGACTCCCGGGACTGACACGAACATCACACCGGCTCCCATGGACTGACAGGGTACACGAACACCACGCCGGCTCTCTGGACTGACAGGGTACATGAACACTACACCGGCTCCATGGACTGACAGGGTACATGAATACCACGCCGGCTCTCTGGACTGACAGGGTAAATGAACATCACACCGGCTCCATGGACTGACATGGTACATGAACACCATATCGACTCCCTGGGCTGACATCGTAAGCGAACAACACATCGACTTCCTGGACTGATATGGTGAACGAACGCCACACCGGCTATCTGAACTGTCATGATACACGAACACCACACACGGCTCTATGGACTAACATCATACACAAACAACACACCGCATCCCCGGACTGACATGGTACACGAATTGTAAACTGGCTCTCTAGACTGGCACGGTACACGGACACAATGACGGCTGAGACAGCTCCCGGGACTGACACGAACACCACACCGACTCTCTGAACCGACAGGGTACACGAAAACCACACACGGCTTCCTGTGTTGACATGGTACACGAACACCACACCGATTCCTTTGACTGACAGATTATACAAACACCACACTGACTTCCTGGACTGATATCGTAGAAACACCGGACGAAATCCAAACCGGCTCCATGACTGCATGACAGGTTACACGAAGACCACATCGGCTCCATGGACTGACAGGGTACACGGACACGAAACCGGTTCCATGGACTGACAGGGTACACGAACACCAAACCGGCTCCATGCACTGACAGGGTACACGGACACGAAATCGGTTCCATGGACTGACAGTGTACACGAACACCAATACCGGCTACATGCACTGACAGGGTACACGGACACGAAACCGGTTCCATGGACTGACAGGGTACACGACGAACACCAAACCGGCTCCATGCACTGACAGGGTACACAGACACGAAACCGGCTCCATGCACTGCCAGGGTACACGGACACGAATCCGGCTCCATGGACTGACAGCGTACACGAACACCACCCGGCTATCTTGACTGGCAGGAACAGACCAGTATAGAGAGGAGACCAGTAACCAAAATGGGATCATTAGCTCGTCGAAGGGTCAACACAACAGTAGAACGGCTGAATATTTTGTCATTATACTATGTTTCAGGCACGCGATAAAAGTATAAAGACATTTTATAAGTCCATACACATATTTATTATGCACATATTACTAGCTTTGTATTAGTTATGCAACCAATATATTAAAAATATATGTCTCCCCTAGAATAAGCTTGCTGATGAATGCCGCTTCTGATTTTTTCAGATGCTAATTGGCCAGAAAATTTAGTCGTTGCGTGTGCTGTTATTGCTAAAACATGCATCACAATGTTGTGGTATGGCTCTAATGTGTACCGAACAGAACTATTCCCTACAGCTGTCAGGTAAGTTCACGTTTTCCATCTATGTGTTGTCGCACATGCCCACCACTGATAATAATATATCAATAGAATACCCGTCCGTTTATGCAGCAATACATGTACTTCTTTAATTCAGTTAAACGGGGAGTAACTATTCTTACAGAAAACAACGCTTTTGTTAGAACATAATATAATTATTCGTGTTATTTAAAAAAGTTTGTAGCACATCTTTTCGAGGAACTGCGAGACACCGGCTATCTGTTAGGATGAATGTTTCCGCTGAGCTTGTGGTTGTGTGTGGACAAACTATAAGACGAATCTCTCGCGCTCGCCGCCATGGGTCGGGGTTCGAATTCCACCCAATCACAACAAAATTTGGACTGTCTCAAAAATTACATTTGCTTCTAAAATAGGCGCCTTGTGTGTTGTATAGTCCCAGATATGTTCAAAGAACAACGCTCGGCATGTTTCGGAGACGTATATATAACTTGCTAAGGCATGTGCCATATCTGCTATATACACACAATAGACCTTAGAATGTGCATGTAGTGTCCTAAGTGCGACGTCGGAATACAGCGGCCATTTGAGCTTCCTTTTTTTGGCGTCGCTTCGGTGGCCGTGTGGTATTGTCGTCGGACTTTGAGTCGCAAGGCGCGCTCGCCGTCATGGGCCGGGGTTCGAATCCCTCCAAATCCCCAAAAATATAAAACGACTGGCAACAGAAAGCAACCACATGCTATAGCTTATTCAGATTATACTACCATGATAATGAATTACAGTAATTTCAGATAAATCTGTATTTTAATGATATTATAGAACGCACATAAACAAACAGTCCTGGAGCGTTTCTAGACCTGATATACTGAAAATCATTGGATACCTTGCTATTTATTGAACTATAACCATTATGATAACTTACATTGAATTGACACAACTGGTCAAGCAAGGGGTGTGTTTAATATCTGGTCAAACAATATGGGTGGTTTTTAAATGCTTACCAGCCACTTAGTAAACGCAATGCATTCTTTTCAGGACTCTCGGAAATGGTATGTGTGAGACAGTAAGCAGAGTTGGTGCAATTTTAGGACCGGTGATAATTTTAGTGGTGAGTAAGGTGATTACTATCCAAGCACACGAAAACATTCAGCAGACCTTTACACACGAATACTTTAAAAGACATAACTGAGTTGCATATCGTCAAATTGAGAGGCAGTGTTGTCAATAAAGTAACAACAGCAGCATCACAATGCCGTTTTCAGTGCTTCATCCAATGAAATTTACATTATTCAGCCACAGTATCACATAAGACATACTAACTACTTGTCGTCAAAATATATAAAACGTTATTTCCAGCGTTATATGAATTTGATTTGTTAAGCTTTTAAATATATATTTTGTACATTTATCGACATACCTTTATCATTTCGCTTCTACCAACTTACTTAGAAATATTATGGAGCCACTCAAGTTCACCGGAAGTGACAGTATAACCGTATTAACATTATCTAAAGATCTCACACAGTTAATAGCTAGGTTTAGCCAGCGCACATGTACTTATACCATGTCACGTGCGTCACCACGGTATTACCATGGATAATGCTTTGGTGGAAAACGTCATATGTTTTCATGGTACCAAACCTACACGTTTATAGATATTTCTAAAGTGACGATGTTGTTGGCAGGGGCAGAAACTGGAGAGGGGAAGCAAAATGATTGTCGCCGATTTCCACCAAACTTATACATAATCCACCAAACTTATACATAATCATCTCCATCATATGAGGAATTAGATATATCAAAAGTGGCGCCGTTCGTGTCACTGGTGCACGAACGTGGAGAGGGTGCGAAATCGATAAAAACGTTTTTCCACCAAATTGATACACATTCTTCTCCATGTTCTACAAGGAACCTAATCGTGTGATATAAAGACGACAAATTGGTGCCATTTGGGTGGCAGATGTGGCGGGCGGGGAATGCACTACATTTATAAAATTAATAAGAATTTGTTTAGTCTTATACTTAATCGTCTCCATGATATCAGGAGTCTAATGGTGTGGCTTAAAGCTGTCAATTCGATGTCAGGGGTGCATTGAAGGGGAATATTCTACAAAATATTTAGCGCCGATTTCCACCTAACTGGTACTCGTTCTTCTATACATGATACGAGGAATATATTCGTGTGGTCTAAATACGCCAAATTGGTGCCGATTTGGGTGAGAGATGGGGGTGTATTAAATTTGATACGAATTTTGTTGGCATAGCTATGGTTGCGCTAAGTTCTCAAGTCACTGCGCGTGCCGATAATACACATGTGTCTTAATAAAAATATGAGTCCGGGTTTAGGGACTAATTATGTTATAAATAGTCATCATTATAATGAGTGTAATCATCTCTATGACATGGCGGCGTTCGAGTCAGGTGTGCACAGATGGGGGAAAGGGGCACTACAATTGATAAAAAAAAACTTTTTTTAGCGCAGATTTCCACCAAATTACCAAATTGATACATTTTCTTCTCCATGATACGAGGAATCTAATCGTATTCTAATCTCTCATGAATTTATACCACAATTAAGTCTGTCCCATTCAAGATATTTTCCACAAAAATATACAATTTGTCATGATAGATGGAAATGTATAGAAAGCTGTTCAACTATTGTGTGCACAGTCATATATAGTTTCTTCTGAGATAAAAGAAAACAGTCTATAGCACATTAAATTTTCAGGATCCTGCAATACTGGCACCTGATATGGGTACATATGCCTGATACAGATACATTCTTTCATTGTTTTAGAAGACTCGTAGCCTAACGTAAATAACTTTTAATCTCGTTGTCGAGCACATTTAGCTAACACATAGCAAAGCCAAACTGAGAAAATTAAACTAAGCCAAATTAGCCAGTACAGCAATATGAACAGAGAAGCACCTCGACATTTCTTTAAAACATGTGTACTTTCATGTATATATTATAACCAGGTGTCCTCAAAATCTTAGTCTAACCGACTAGATGGATCTATACATCTCTATGTAAAACCCAATTGTCGTCTTTTATTTTTGCGAACTAATGTGCTCATGCTGTTCATGTTTCCATGAACAACGACGAAAAAAACATCTGTAAAATTCAGTTGTTAAAAAGAGTATTACTACATTTGAGATGTCGCCCTACATAACGCATACACTAAACTCGTGCACAACGCATTCGATATACATGTATAATTATAGTTTCATGAATTACGTGTTTTTCAGGATCCCATTGGCGGTAGATTGAACTATGTAGTGACGGGCGTATTGACTTTCTGCTGTACATTTCTTGTTTGGCTGCTCCCAGAAACGAGGCGCGCACCGATGGAAGACACTCTTAAAAGGGTGTCTAAGGAATACAGATAAGAAACAATAAAAACATTGCATGCTCGTGGAAACTTTGGCCCATTGATCTGAAATAAATGACGGATAACTCGGATATAGGTCCGCATTGCATTACCGACAGCGAAGGCCACCCGACCACAGACTTTATAATACAAAGTTATTATATATGTACAGTGCTGTGTACAGTATCACTGTATGTGTTTTTCTTGTACGAGTCCAGGTTGTGGTGAAAAGTCATATTGGACGAGACAAGTCATATTGGACACTGCGTCTCGTCCAATATGACTTTTCACCACAGCCTGCACTCGTACAAGAAAAACACATACTGTACACAACATTGTATGATGACATTTTTCGTATCCATCTGTATGTTTATCCGAATTTTGGGAATAAAACTTTTGTGGTTATTTTTGGTATTTGTCGGCACTTGATTCTCTATAAAAGCCTGTAATGATCATCAGAAATCATGATTTGGAACAGTAAACACGAAAGTGAAAAATAACGCAATGCGGAAGTGAAACATCTGCTAAATCCACCAGAGTACGGCGAGCATCACAATCACAATCGAGTCCGATATGACTTGTTTATCGGGACTCCGTGACGTCACGAAGTAACTCGATTGCCAAATGAATCGGTGAAATTATCGGAAGTCCAATATGACCTTTTCCCGGATTATCATTTGACGGCTTTTGCCTATACTCAGAATTAGTGTTAGTTAAAGGGGTACTGTACACAGAGATAGGCAATTTTTTTTTTACTCCCATTGAAATAACTTTCAAGTTAGATCGTGTTCGTGTTATGAGTTTCGTATAAACCTAATTTAGCGAAGAAAATATTGATCTTGGAAAGAAAAATATTACGATTTCTAACTACGCGCCATGTTTTTGACCTTCACCGGAGAAGACGCAGGTCTCAGGAAGAACCGGAAGTTCATTGCTCACAGCTTCGATTGATGCATTCAATCTCTTCCGTCGAACAATCTCACTCCCTATAAAAGTACTTGACGCTTTATGACTCTTGTTTCTTTCTCCTTTTTTTCCGAATCGGTTACAACGGGCCTTCCTTTTGCAGGTAACATGTTTTGTTTGCAACTCAATAATGTTCGCGAACGGTCGTCAATAAAAGTCACGCAGCAGATGCGATTTCAAGAACGGTAACTCGTAATAGCATAATTCGCCATTTTATGACTCCAGCCATAAATGAATTTATATTAAATAATTAAATTTTACTTTTACGATAGCCTGTTAACCGGAACGTTTTGAGTAGACATCGTATACTCAAATTAGTTATTTTATAATATAATATTCATATTAGATCGCTATTGTCACCGGGAATTTATTGAAATTGGTGTACAGTACCCCTTTAAGGGATGGATAGCAATAATAATAATAATATATAACATTTATATAGCGCTTCGCCCCTACATCGAAGCCTTGGTACTCTATACGCAGGTTATATACATATACAACATTAGAATATATACAATCACACACAAGCAAATAAATGGACACGGAGCATGATGCAATATCACTATCTGCGGCTATGTGTGTGCGGGTAAATCTTGAAGAGGTGCGTCTTTAGTCGTTGTTTGAAGATGTCGAGATGAATGGAGTTCCTAACACTTGGTGCGGCATGTGTGAACATACGACGTTCAATTTACTTATAGTTACCGACGGGAACAGCCAGAATCTGTTTTTCCTTGGAACGTATGTTATCACGCCCTGGTACATACAACGTAAGAAGTTCCGAGATGTATGCTGGGGCAGAGGAATGAAAGTAACGATAGCAGAATTCAATTATGAGTTCCAATGGGAATCTTCCTGATACCATAAATCATATAATTGGGGCTTATTTGTTTCAAATTCAGGACATGTTTAAGAAATTTTTGTGGACATTTTCAAGGGTCTGGTTATCACCATAACTCCAGACCTCACAGCCGTACAATAATATTGGTAGCACTTGGGCATCAAATATATCAAATTGGTTGGCTATTGAGAGGCAATTTACTCTGGATTTTTTAATCACGGTGTACTTTGCATGAGTTCCCTGTGTTGCAAGTATATGTTTTAGTGTAAACATATTTTATTGTCTAAATCATGCACATGACTTAACAAGCTAATGGTACAAATATAACATAAAGACAATTTTATTAGAGAATGGGATTTGGCAGAAAGCATGATGCTTATATCAGCCATGTATCTTTAGCATTCACAGGTGGTGTCTTTATTGATTATTCATAATGTTCTTTTCCCAGTTAGATTTTGCTTTCATGTTCAATGTTTCTATCTTATTGGCTTTGTCAGCCATCTGGGGCATAGACTGTCAAACAGTAACTCATCATGAGTCACTGCTGGGCAGTCCATGTATCAGATGACCGGAATTGTTACATGTATGTGACCGACCCCATTATTTTCTAATAATCGTAGCTCAAAGTTCAAGTTTCGAAATCAAAACGACAAGAGAGTTGTGTCTTATAGTATTACGAGCAAAATATAATACATGTATACTGAAATATATGATATTTTTCCACTTTTCTAAGTTATACTGTATAATTGGTTACTTCGATGTCTGATTTTCACACGTTCACGTTGTTTCATAGAGGCAGAATGTTATATTTATTTATAAAGTTAGCGTCTTAGGAAAAGTTCAATTTGGAAATCGTTTAGATAAAATCTATATTCTCTTCCAATGATAGTTTGATGCTTCCATGTAGCAAGGTTTCTACTCCTGGTCTTGTTATTAATCCCCCAAAACACCTATCTCTTTCAACCAAATATATGCGACAATAAAAAAGAAAATGTTCTGATGTTTCATTGGCACCACAAATACATAACGGACTATCTCTCAGATGGTTGCTGAAAAGATCATAGTTTATATTACTGCATTCCAGTCTTAATCGGCAATGGTATATCTGACTTGCTCTCGTATATGCATATTCCAAGTATCTAGGACGCTCTTTGAGGTCACTATTCAAAAATGTTTTGAAGTCTGATAGTGTTTCCCATTTCCTCACTTCTGGTTTTAACTCGTTCCAAAGATTGATTTTGTGTGGAAGAAATGATTTCTGATAAGTAACAGAGTTGCAGAAAGGTACTCTAAGATCATCTGATCTCGTGTCATATCCACTAGTACTCGATATTTTATTCGGAACAGCATTGTATAGATAAGGGGAGTGAGTTTTTTCGTCATTTTAAAAAAGAGCATGAGTTTAGACTTTTCTCTCCGTTTTGATAATTTTTCCCACCCAACTTCTTGAAGAACTGTGCATTTATTAAAACTTCTTGTTCCACCGGTTACTATTCTAGCGGCTTCATACTGAATATATTCTAGTAAATCGGCTTCTTCGCCTGTACAATTGTCCCATACTGAGGAAGCATATTCCAAGACGGGACGAATATAGGATAAGTAAATTATTTCTAGAGTTCTTCTATCAAGGATAAATTTATACTTCCTCAGTATGTACAATCTTTTGGACGCTCGGTTTTCAATATCTTCTATATGGTCTTTCCATTTACCCTGTCGGTTGAATGTCAGACCCAAATGTTTATGTGTGTCTACCTCATTTAGTCTCTCGTTTGACATGTTTAGTACTGGTTGGTCAATAGGTATTTGTTTCCACGAAACAAGCAAGGATTCTGTTTTCAATGGGTTGAATTTAACTGCCCAGGTCTTTGACCAGTTGAATATTTTGTGTAGGTCTGAATTGATCAAATCTGCAACAATTGTGGGATCTTCTATAGCAATATAAAGGTGATGTATCATCCGCAAATAATCGTATATTACATGTAATTCCCTCGACTATGTCGTTTATATATACGAGAAATAGGAGAGGGCCGATTATTTATCCTTGGGGCACTCCTGTTGTAACGTCTTTCCATGGCGAATTAAAGTTAGAAATTGTTACTCTTTGTTGTCTACAATCAAGATCGTTTTCAAGTAGTTTTAAAAGCTTCCCAGTTATCCCCATTCTTTTAAGTTTAAAGATGAGACCCCTGTGCCAAACCTTATCGAACGCCTTGATTATAACGCAGAATACACCCCTTATTTCCCTCCCATCGTCAAGGTATTTTGATATATGATAGAATAGACATTTCTCGAAGACCTTAGACAGACAACTGAGTAAGGACACTGGTCGATAGTTGGATGGATCGCTGGGATCTCCATTTTCGAAAATTGGGCATACGTTTGCCTTTTTCCATTCTGAAGGAAAATACGATCGTTCAATGAAAACCCTGAAAGCAAATGCTAGTGGTTTAACTAGTGATATCGAACAATTTTTTAATACTTTGGGACTAATACCATCGTATCCGGTCGCTTTCGATGTCTTTGATTGAGTTTAAACTTTCGAGTACACGTTCATCAGATATTTCAATGTCGCTCAGGCGCTTATCCGTTAACAAATCAAAGATGGGTAACTCTAACTTATCTTCATCAGGTAAGGAGGAAATTTTACAAAAATAGTTATTTAATAAGTCTGCCTTTTCTTAAATTTCGGTTATTATAATCTGGTCAGTTTTTAAGGCTGGTATTGGTTTAGGTTCGGGTTTCATGAGGTTGTTTAATGTTTTCCACCAGAGTGAGGAATCTGGTGGAAAACATTAAACCACCTCATGACCAGGGATATAATTGAAGCTATACCAAGCTACATCATCATATTTATGGATTCACTAATTTAAGATGCTGAATTACTTATTATCTGAACATTTCCCACCAAATAATATGAATCCTTCGGCACTTATTATCTGTTCTTGTGTCTGTCGTCTGTGTATATTTCTTTAACACCCCTCGAGATGAATAATAGACTGTTCTGATATTTGCTGTTATAACTGATGGAAGAATCCAACTAGTTTATTCATCAAATGGTTACGAACACGTCGTGGTTTGACAGGTCTCTGGATCTTGGGTGTATGGTATTTTATAAATGTGATATCAAATAAAGTATTGAATTTATAACAAATGCTTGTATTTGTGTCTCACAATTGCCTATAAACCGTATACAGTAAATATATCGCATATATACGTTTGACGGACTCTGGGACCCTGTCCGTCGAGAGCAAAACGTCAATGTCACATGCAGGCTGCAATCGATTCAATCCTGTTCCGTTTTCGATGTCCGGTTCGACGTTTTGTAACCAGAAAATATGAACACAATTCCAAGTGATTGTGCCAAAATAATGGATTTAGTAACTTGTTGAATAATTCTTGAGAAAGAGAACAAGACATTCGGAAACAGCGTATCTTGTGTTATCGAATCGGACAATATAACGCCGAACCGGACATCAAAAGAGGAACCGGATTGTACCGATTGCAGCCACAGGCCCCTGGGGAAAAATAGCAAATATACCGGGGGGGGGGGGGGTGAACATTTTTTTTCCGGCACGTATGCCGGGGTGTGTGGGTGGTCAAAGCCACCAACAAGCAATTTTTTCCGCAAATAAAAAAAAAAATTCCTGCTTGTTTTTTTTAGTATTTTGGCAATGAGTTGGGCTTCAAAACCACTTTGAATGAGAGAAATAATGTAATTCTAACTGGTAAGCTGACTGCAGGCAGTTATCGTGTTGTATTTGTTGCAAATTTTGAAATCCAAGATGGCCGCTGGCAGCCATGTTTTTTTGGACGAATTACCTCAAAATGACTCATTCCTATTTACATGTCCATGTTAACATCCATGATAAATAGTATGCACATAAATTCATATACAGCTGTTTACAGTCAATTTCCCCCCGCAAATCTCTGTTTTAGTGTTAAAAGGGGGTGGGTGTCAACAAATGGTCGGAAAAAACTGCCGAAAACGGAATAAAATTTGGCGGTGGGGGTGGGTGGGTACAAAAAATGATCGAAAGGAAAAAAAATGCCATACGTGCCTGAAATTATTTTCAGACCCCCCCCCTGAATATACCAAAATATACTATACCGTGAACAAGGTTCACAAGTCCGATTTTGGGGGAAAAAAAACTCACCATCTATCACATTGCTCATAGATTATCAATATCGTTCAAATCAGTCACAATGTATATCAGTATATCTTATTGGTCATGAAATTTCCTTTCTTTTGATGTATAATTCCATAATATCAAACGAAGGGAAGTTGAGACATCGTATAGTTTTACTATGTCATAGTGTATGTCATAGGGCATAACAGTCTCGTTCGTTTGGTATATAACTTGACGAAGTCTATTTAAGTGAAGTCGACATGTCGCACGGGGAATTGGCCAGTTCGGCAATTGTGATCGTAATAATTGAATTGGTATATCCGTATATAATCACTACTTACCGGACAGGGAAACTGACGACCGCCTTTCGTCGCTAAGTTTTGCTAGTTTTCGATACGATATCTGGACTTCATTTGATACTATTGAATTATGTACACACAAAGAAAGGAAATTTCATGGCCAATAAGATTACATGGCAAATAAGTCGGTATCTTCAAACCACATCAGTAGATTCCTCGTATCATGTAAATGCTTGATATAAATTTAGAGGAAATTTGGTAACAAGCATGGTTTTATCAATTCTGGTGTACACAGCTCCCCACCTCCACATTCAGCGCCGGGAACTTATGTCATAAATTGCAGGAAAAAACCAAAAAGATGTCTTGCATAGAATTGAGTAATTGCCGTTTTGACTCTACCAAAATGAAAGTGTGAACGACACTGTAGCTCAACTTGGGGATGCTATTATTTTATGCTGAGCAAGCAATAAAACGATACAGGACAGTAAACTAGTTTCAGTAAAGCGCCTGTGTTGTGTAGATTAAATTATTTTCATTTCAAACATTTCACCAATAATTGTGGGCTGCAGGTGTGCCGATGGATTCACATGTGAAACCTGAGATGGCTGCTGGCGGCCATTTTTTTTCACGAATTTCGGGATAAAATGGATAGCTGCCACCCTGAAGAATCATATGACTTTTGGTGGCGATCAGATGAGGGATGTTGCAAGTAGTGTTTGCCGGTGGATTTACTCATAAAAACAGTAAAATCCAAGATGGCCGCTGGCAGCCATGCTTTTCAACGAATTTGATGGCTCGCATATATTGGTCATCAAGAAGAGCTATTTGAAATCTTATGACGATCGTATGAATGATGTGGTCATTTATGGTGTGCCAAAGGATTCATTCATGCAAAGAGTAGAATCCAAAATGACTGCCAACGAAATTTGGAAAAATCGGTAGCTCCCATCTAGATGTGATCCTGAACATGCCTGTAAAGTATTTTTCCGACAAATGCGGACTGCAACGTGTGCCAACGGATTCAAATTTGAAAAACAAAATAGCTGGCGGTGACGTTTTTAACGAATTTCGGAAAAAATCGACTGCTCCCATCTAGAGGACACCCTGAAGATCCATATGAAATCTGGTGATGATCGGTGACATCGGTCAAGGGATGTGGTCTGTAGTGCATACCAAATGATTTAGCCACGCAAAGAGTAAATTACAAGCTGACCGCCGGTCGCCATGTTTACGTCGAAAATCGTTCAAATTCGATATATCCCATCTGGAGGTAATTCTAAACATGCCTGTAGAAATGTTCAAATCATTTCTCAGATACTTGCGGCTGCAGGGTGTGCCGATATATTAAATATTGAAATCTAAGGTGGTTGCTGGCGGCCATGTTTTTAAAAGCATTTCAGAAATAATCTATGGATCCCATTTAGAGGTCACCCAAAAGATCTTCATTTGTATACGATGTTTGGTGACCGTCGGATGACGGATGTAGCCTGTATATGGTGTGTCGAAGTATTTAGTCATGAAAGAGTACAATCAAAGATGGCCGCTGGAAGCCATGTTTTTTAACGAATACCATCTAGCAGTCACCATGAAGATATGTCATCACGGTGTATAAACCGTACAAACATTAAATCGGAAGTTGTTTTCGAAAAGACGAAAAATGCTATTTTTAGAACGTAAATGTGACAGAAATATCACAACACCACAAAATCCAGGTTTCAGACGGACACACGGTTGCACCACATCTATTAACGTAATTATAAATTGTATATACACATTTGCCTATCGTAAGCGGGGGTCATCTGAGCGAATGCCTTTGATCACTTCAGAAACAAAATTATCGCAAAAATTCCCTCTTCAAATGTCATTTTAACACATATCCAGCATCTGTCGGAAACCCCACTATATTGCAACGGAAAGGCCGTTATGTGTGCAACATATATGGACATGCCCTTGGCTCGAGTGTATTCACAATTTAAAAGTAGAGAGTATTTATTTGGACACCCCACTCGTCAGTCTATGTACGCCTAGTTGTGTACGACGACAATACTAGTTGCGATGTTATACAGGAATCGTACAGTAATGATATGTTCCTTTCGACCCACTTAAACATAACTATGTCTTCGAAATGTCACGTCATTGAACTTATAGACTCTGCCTGTATCAAACAAGGTATTCCGATACTATTTAGTTACTTTTATTCGACTCCGCATGTAACAAAACTGTATTTGGGGGTTGAGGAAATATGCTGTATTCTGTGATGAAATTGTGTATAGGTCAGGGTGGGGTCTGCAATTGTTTTCCGAACACTAGGCGGGCGGTGGTTGGTTCTGCAGCCCTGCGTACACATTTTTCCTGGCCCTGTAAATTTTTTCCTAAAGTCATTTTTCCGCAAAATAATGGGACAGCAGGTTTTAAGAATGCTTCTATTATGTAATATGTATGTACTTAACCCTTGGTAGGGGGTTTGAATTCACCAGCAGTTAATACTGAGGAATGACACCAAGGGGTAATAAAAATGTCAGCTTGCTAAATGCTCAAGGATCTATCAATGCACATTGTCATGGAAAGGTTCATATTTAAATAGTTCTATAAAAATCATTTATTCAACCTGGTGTAAATGAAAGCATAACACAATAATAGATTCTTCAAATAAATCTAAACTCTTCACGTAAAGGTACTCAATCCGATTCGATGGTACCCATATCATCAGATTCCAACAACATATTTTTTTGGAAATGCCGCTTCAGTTATAAGAATCGAGTAATTGCCCAAAACTAATGTTAATCACAGTCAACTATAGTATAAAAATGCCCAAAACATGCTATTGTCAAATATCTGACACAAAAAAGTAACTTGTTTTTCGAGTTATCCAGCTTCATCCGCAATTTGTTCAGAGAAGTCTTCTCATCGACTATTTACTGGGCCTCCTAAAATTAAAATAATACAATTCAAACATCGAGATCTGATCACTCTGAGCTTTGATGGGTCGGTTCCGCGACTCGAATCAAATATCTTTTACCGCCGATGCCACGGAAATAGTAATTTGCGCAGATTTGCGAGCGACATTTCGGATTGAGTACTTTTAACTCTTCAAATAAAAATAGACTATTAAAAAACTGTAATAAAATAAAACAAATGTGTTAAAACAAACTTTGACCGATTTCAACGTTATTCGGTATATAGGTCGAGGATCACATATAGATGGGAGCTGTCAAATTTGAATGATTTTTTATGAAAAATATGGCCACTGGCAGCCATCTTGGATATTACTCTTTGCATCACTAAATCCTTTAACACAAAATGCATATCTTATCCCTCATCCGATCATCACCAATCTGTATATGGATCTTCGTTGTGACCTCTCGATGGGTGCCTTCGATTTTTTCCCAAATTTTGTAAAATAATGGCTGCCATTTTGGCCATCTTGGATTTCACTCTTTGTATGACCAACGGACATGGAGCTGAACAGTACCTTTCTCTTGTGATTGGAGGTTAATAATGACCACCGGGAGGCCGAGTATCTCTAACACGGAAACCTAATTCATGGGTTCGTCTTTGCACATAAATCCCATCATCACAACTTGGCGTACATATGTTTGGCAACTAGTGATCACCAACTTAAACAACTAGGCGTACATAGACTGAGAGCGGGGTGTCCAAATCAATACTCTCTACGTTCAAATTGTGAATACACTCGAGTCAAGGGCATGTCCATATATGTTACACACGTAAAGGCCTTTCCGTTGCAATATAGTGGGATTTCCGACAGATGCTGGATATGTGTTAAAAAGACATTTGAAGAGGGAATTTTTGAGAGAAAATTATTTTCTGAAGTGATCAAAGGCCGTTTTTATCAATTAAACAGAGTCCTTCGCTCAAATGGCCCCCGCTTACGATAGGCAAATGTATATATACAATTTATAATTACGTTAATAGATGTGGTGCAACCGTATGTCCGTCAGAAACCTGGATTGTGTGGTGCTGTTGTCATATTTATGTCACATTTACGTTCTAAAAATAGAATTTTTCGTCTTTTCGAAAACAACTTCCGATTTAATGTTTGTACGGTTTATACACTGTGGTCATGCAAAGAGTAAAATACAAGACGGCTGCCGGTGGCCATATTTTTCATAAAAATTCCTTCAAATTCGATAGCGCCCATCTAGCGGAATCCCGAACAAATATTTCTGATAAATGCGGGCTGCAGGTTGTGCCGATGGGTTCAAATTTGAAAACCAAGATAGCTGCTGGCGGCCATGATTTTTAACGAATTTCGAAAATAATCACCCTGAACATCCGTATGATGTTTGGTGATTGATCGTATGAGGGATGTCGCCTGTAGCTTGTGCCGAATAATTTAGAAATGCAAAGTGTAAAATCAGAGATGGCTGCTGTCTAAAGGTCACACCGAAGACCCGTATAAAGTTTGGTGACGATCGAAGGAGGGACGTGGTCTGTAGGGTGTGCCAAAGGATTTAGTAATGTAAAGAGTAAAATTCGAGATGGCTGCCTGCTCTCATTTGGAGGTGATCCTAAACATGCCTGTAAATTTTCAAAACATTTATCCAGTAAATGCGGGTTGCAGGGTGTGCCGATGGATTCAGATTTGAAAACCAAGATGGCTGCTGGCGGCCATGTTTTTCAACGAATTTCGGGGGAAAATCCATTGCTCCCATCTACAGGTCACTCCGAAAATCCACATGGAGTTATTGACGATCGGATGAGAGTAGTATTGTCTACCCTTTCGGGTAGATGGTTTGATCATGATTTGCTCCCCTCCTGTTCCTGTGCCATCAGGGGATTATAGGTCACGCCGCGTGGGTGTATATATCGGTGAAGGTTATCGCCATAATAATCGTGGCGAGTACCACTAGGTCAAGGACGAACAAAATATTTCCGCAACAAATGAGCGACGGTTATCACGAGAACAGCGCGTGAACATAGGTGTGTATGTCTAAGTTATATATAACAAATCGGCGAAGGTTATCACCATAATAGCGCATAAACGACGCGCGTACGTCTAGGTCCCGGGCAAACAAATCGGCGAAAGTTATCACGAGAATAGCGCGTGATCACGGGTGTATATATCTAGGTCACGGGTAAACAATATATTCCGTAACAAATCGGCGAAGGTTATCACGACATTAGCGCGTGATCGGGGGGCGTATGCGTCTAGGTTATAGGCAAACAACAATTTCCGCAACAACTCGGTCAAGGTTATCACGAGAATAACGCGTGATCGACAAACAGCACTTCAGTTACAACAACTCGGTTAATGAGATAAGCACGCCGCAACAAGGTCACACACTACAGTAACACGTCTTATATAAATCCCCCCCAGCATCAAAAGTAGTACAGCTAACAACGTATTATCATAGCGGCTATCATCACAAAGGGGAAGATATTATATAGAAGATAAATGAAAGCCGTAACCGAATTATTAACCGATATCGCTGATAAAAAGATCCCTATGCTATATATTGGTACTATAAAAGGAAAATATAACGCGGTTATATTACGAGCACATATAATAGATCAAAGAATAAAGAATAATACCAAGAAAGCAAAGGCCAACACTCTATATCGACCGGCTATTCTGCGTCAAAAAAGAAAAACCGCAGTATCAACCCAGCAATATAGCATACTATCAAAAGTATCAAGGAGGCGCAAACAAATCATTCAACCCAGAACAGACATATATCCGGAAAAAGAACCTATAATGGATAATATATCATCACCAGAGGACCAACCAGATCTATACTGGGACGTTATACCAGATATAGATACAAAATTACCTTTTACCGAAATTTTTATATGATTCTAGGAGGGAAACAAAATGGAAGGAAGCAAATACACTGTGTGCGTAGAAGGTAATATAGGGGCGGGGAAAACGACTTTCCTTAGTTATTTTCAAGAGGATCCGCGAGTGAGTATAAACGCGGAACCGGTTGAACGATGGAGGAATATAGGAGGCGTCAACGCTTTGGAATTAATGTATACGAACGCAAAAAGGTGGGCAATGACGTTTCAATCCTATGTTCAATTGACATCTACCGAACGCCACAAACAAGAAACTACCAAGCCGATAAAAATTATGGACAGGTCACTATACAGCGGACATTATATATTTACAGAAAATATGTTTCGAAGCGGCAACCTGACCGAAATAGAATATAATATTTTGACGGAATGGTTCGTGTCCCTTTTGCAAAACTCGTATATAAAAGCCGACCTTATTATATATTTACGAACAAAACCGCAAGTTGTCGCTGACAGGATTAAAACACGAGCCAGAAAGGAGGAAGAGACAATAAATTTGGAATATATTCAATGGCTTCACCAATTGCACGAGGAATGGCTTATAAAACAAACAAAGTTTTTAGTACCGGCACCCGTTATCATACTCGATGGTAACGTAAATGCGGCAGAGATGAAAAATATTATCCGACGTAATATAGACAGAATTTTATGCGGGTATTCCGAAACCTCGCAAAAATAAATACTTATAAGAAAATGCGAGGGCAGTACACCCGACAGTTCCCTAATCACTTCGTGCCATGGATGACGTTGACACCATAGAGAGAGCGACGTCCAACAGGTCGACTAAATGGGATTGGATGGGTAGAGAAATTTCTCGAGCGCAAATTGTATATTTCTGCCAGGTAACCGTTATTATGATAGTGATCGTCGTAAGCTTGGTAAATCTAAGTGCAGGAACAAATCAGACGGCGTTCTGGACGAGTTTAGTAAGCGGATGCTTGGGTTATATGCTACCGGCCCCGTCTATACAACGCACCGTCGACGTACAACCTAATTAGGAAGTTCTATATATAACACACCCGCTATAACGCTGAGCGGGAGGTAATCTGGATAAAAACCGGTTCGAGCCAGTTCAGCTACCGGTATATAAAGGAAGAACGTTTAGTATATTCTGTTATTTTCTCCAGGGAACAAAAATGTTTTACCTCGGTAGAGATATTTACGCAGACGTGTCGTCCTACGAGGGTATAGTGAATGTACATATAAGGAAATATTATTCGCAAGATGGAACACTTAAACCTTCTAAAACCGGGATCAGTCTGCATATCGGAGAATACGAAATTCTTAAAGCGAACTTAGCCGTTATCGAATACGAAATTCACAGTCGTATTCAAGGAATAGACGGGACGGAAACGGATATGATTTATTTAGGAAGGGACAGATATATCAACGTTTGTATTTACGCGGGATGTACCCTAATACATATCCGCAAGTTTTATCGAAACGACGGAAATCTCAACCCGTCATCGTACGGAATCACTCTCAAAACTAAAGAATTGGATGAATTGAAGAAGAATATGCAGAATATAGATCAAAGTATAAAGGAACAGGAAGAGCTATTAACACCCGTTCCGGCCACACACTGTGACGATCTACGTGGAATGTTAATTACCATTTACGCCGAACAAGTTCGAAAGCAATTACGCGTTGAAGTGGAAAAAGCTCGTTACGGCTGTATAAATAACAGACCCAGCCAAAACGATCACGACGTGTGTTTACAGCCGAACCAAATG
The DNA here is from genome assembly GCA_032622095.1 of Siphonodentalium dalli. Classification (NCBI taxonomy): domain Eukaryota; kingdom Metazoa; phylum Mollusca; class Scaphopoda; order Gadilida; family Siphonodentaliidae; genus Siphonodentalium; species Siphonodentalium dalli. Next base: position 108,385,391 of record CP136068.1, read on the forward strand.
TGGCCGGAGTTATTCGCTATCGCTTTCAATAGAACCGATGAAAGCGAGTTATTTCGTGTGTTTAAAGACGAAGCCAAAAACATTGAAAGGACGGTGACGTACGAACAATTTCAAAATATCATTATCACCGATTCAGATATTCGAAAAGAAGTACTCTGATGTTTATGAACACGTATCCCGAACACTGAACTAGGGGCTATCGGATATATACAACAACAAAAAAACAACTCACGAACTAATATTAGAGACGTCGTCAAGGAAACAACTTTCTCGTGGAAAGGAAGTACTATATTCTATAATGGATTAAACAATATACGTATTTAATGATTGTGTGTTTTAGTATTTTATTATTACCCCCCCCCACTATTCGATCGATATATCTCTCTTACCTTTTATCATATATATAAATTAGCATTAATACCGCCGATAACGGTTATTCAACTATGTATCCTTTTACGAGCAACGCGTCGATAGCTATTTCCGGAGCTACGTGTTCGGGAAAAACTACTTGGTTGTATCGTTTGTTGAAATATAAAGATGAAATGTTCTCACAAACACCAGATCGTGTACTATATTGTTACGGAATATATCAACCTTTGTACGATCAAATAGCTAGAGAACTCTCGTTTATTTCGTTTCGTGAGGGTGTACCCGATGAAAAAGATTTGAGAGATATATCAGATTCGAATAAATGTAAAGTGGTCGTTTTGGATGACTTGATGGATACCGTGTTATCATCAAGCGAGATGGAGAATCTATTTGTGAAAGGTATGCATCACCGTAATCTGACGGTGATATATCTGAATCAAAACCAATTCAACAAGGGGCGGTACGGAAGAACTATCAATCTCAATACTCATATAAACGTGCTTATGAAGAATCCTCGAGACGTTACCCAGTTGCAGTATTTAGCCCGTCAGGCCTTTCCGGGTCAAAGTAAATTTATATTAGAAGCGTACAGGGACGCCACCTCAGAAAATTTCGGGTACCTAGTACTCGATTTAGCGCCCACATCTGACGACGCGTATCGAGTAAGATCCAAAATATTTCCCGGCGAGGATACCATTATATATCAGAGCGCGTAAAAAAAAATCTAACCATAAGAGTCGAGATGAAAAAAGTGGTATTACTATCGAATGAAAGATTTCAACACCTACTGTCGGGTCAGGACGAGGTCGTAAATAATGACTATAAGGCCATAACAACTCACGAACCCCGAATTAAACCCGACTACTCGATAAAGGAATTCAATAAATCTGAAGAAGAAGTCGCCACCCGATCCACTCAAAAGGAAAGCAATAAATCTGAACAAGAAGTCGCCACCCGGTCCACTCAAACAGAGGCGTATAAAACGCAATTAGGTTTAGGTATCTCCTTACCACCGCCGCCCGGAATTCCGCTGAAGCGAAAGAGAAATAAATAATCTAAACAGAAAAGACTTAAGTGGTTGAAATTATGAAATACGAAGAGTACCTGAAGACTATATATTATGACCCTACCCACGCAGCTGCGTACGCTGGAGCCGACAAGCTGTATAGAATAACCCGTAAGGAAGGTAAATTCGTCTTGAATAGAAACAAAATAAAAGATTGGCTTTCTAAACAAGAAAGCTATTCCCTACACAAAGAAGAAAAACGAAAGTTCCGGAGAAGGAAAGTCGTAGCGCCGTCCGTCGATTACCAATGGGACGTAGACACCGCGTATATGGAAAAGTACGGACTAGATAACGACGGTTATTTATATTTCGCCTTGGCTATAGATATTATGTCTAAGTACGTATGGACGGTACCACTGCGGACGAAGACCGCTAAGGAAATAGTACGAGCTTTTGAAACGATATTCTCGGATGGAAGAGTTCCGCAAAAGATAAGATCTGACCCAGGCACTGAGTACGTCAATGTTCAATTCAAAAGATACCTTAAATCTAAACGCGTTGATTATTTCACCACCAACAATATAGGTAAAGCCAACTACGCGGAACGAGCGATTAAAAGTATAAAAATGCGTCTCACCCGTTATATGACCCATAACCAGACGCATAAATGGGTCAACGTACTCGCCCGAGTTACCGAAAGTTATAATAATACCTATCATCGCACTATCAAGAGACAACCGGCGAGCGTCAAACGAAACGACTCTGCAGCCCTGTGGAATTTACTATATCAAACCAACGAGGTTAACAAACGACTAAAATATAAGTTCAAAGTGGGGGATTTAGTCCGGATATCGTACCTACGCAGCACGTTTCAGAGAGAATACGACGAACGTTGGACCCGCGAATTATTCGTTATAACGGAGAGATTTATGAAACAGGGTATTCCGCAATTCCGTCTGAAAGACTATTCCGGAGAAATCATTACCGGTACGTTCTATCAGAATCAGCTGAGCAAGGCCTACGAGGGAGAAACCTATTTAATCGACTCCGTTATTCGATCTCGTAACAGAGGCGGTAGGAAAGAATACCTAGTGAGTTGGAAAGGCTGGCCGAGTCCCAAATACGATTCCTGGGTAAAACAAGACGACCTCAATGCTATAAATAGCGGGTCAAACGATAATAACTGATTATAACGACTCTATATCGCCAGCCGGTAACATGGGCGTAAAAAAACATTTGGCATTATTCAAAATATTAATTGAAACCTCCGACTCACAACGGAAAGCTATTTTAAGAACTTTATCGGACGATCAACTACACGCAATAACCGAAGGCGTATACAACGTACTCCACGCCGTTTGTCCTATGACTAACAAAGACAAAAAGGAGTTGTACGACTATAGAAACGTTATACGACGTTTGGTTTCTAAGCGGGTAACGAACAAGCAGAGAAGAAACTTGTTGAACAGATATCAGCATATACTACCGCTACTGCTCAAACCGATTATCCCGAGGTTGAAATGCAGTCGGATTATTATATAACGATAAGGAGCGATCAGAGTTTGAAATATTGGAAAGACAATAACACTCATAATTTTCGTATTCATTTGAGTTCGCCGCTTAAGTTAGAAGGTTTCTGGAATGTGGCGATCACCGATATCGACGCTTCGATGAAGAACTCCAAAACCGCTAAAGGAAAATCACACCTTTACGTTATGAGTGATATATGTACCGAGTCTATCGTGAGTGATCGTTCAGAACCTTTAATGCGCGTCGTTTACCCGTCTAAGAACGGGAAATGGACGCACAGTTTCTCGATACCTCAATATATTCCTCTCAAAGTGAAAGAAATTTATGATATGGAATTCTATATAAGAGATCAAGCGGGTAACCCGGCTTCATTTTTAACGGAACCGTCGACGTTGACGTTACATCTGAAAAGGTATCCGTTCTATTCGTAATGACGGACAAACTCTATATACCGGACACGCAAAAATGGTTGAGGTTTTACCGCAATATCGCCGGCTGTAAAACAGACACGTACGCGGATAACTATAACGTTCAAACCGGCGGCGGCGGTGTCGGTGATATTCAACAGACCTATATGATTCCGATCGAAAGATATTCTACGGAACGGGTTCAGCCTCAAGGGGAAATCGAAGTGTCGCTCGTATCACCCTCCCAACAAGACGTGGAACGAGCCAAGAGTCAAATTCAGAGACAAACGGCTATAAAAAGAGGTAAAAAACGGAAACTCGTCAGTAAGGCGCAGATCACTGCCAAGAGACGGAAGCACGACGAGTTTGACAATGTCGTTCCTAAATAAAGAAACGTTCCGCGAGGCGCAACCCAGCTCGCTTAATCTTTTCGAATTACCGCCTCATCAAACCGGAGTTCAGAGTATAAGCTTCGAAGAAAACCGGCCGGTCTCTCAACTCTCCGACCTCTCGCCTATCGAGTTCCACATATCGGGACAGAATGCGATGGAATATCTGGATTTGAAAAGAAGTCGATTACACGTAAAAGCTAAAATAACGAAAAAAAAAGGCTCATCGATCGCTGACACCGATAAAGTCGGACCGGTCAATCTTTTTATGTCCTCTATGTTCGAACAAGTAGACGTATTCATGTCCGGGAAGTTGGTACCTTCGAACACCAATAACTACCAGTACAAGAGTATTATTCAAACGCTCTTGAAATACGGGAACGAGGCTAAACTAACGCAGCTGGATAGTAAGTTATATCACGGAGATAAATATGGACATATGGACAGTGCAGACACGAAAGGAAGGAACGACGGATTAACTAGGCGTTCGAAGCGGACGGCAGATAGCAAAACCGTGGATTTATGCGGACCTATACTCCACGACGTATTTTTGCAAGATCGTTATCTATTGAATCAAGTGGACGTGGTCGTGAGATTGTATCGCACAGACCCGTCGTTTTGTCTGATGACGACCGACGACGCCGCGACGTACAAAGTACATATAGAGGACGCGATACTAGAAACCTGCAAGGTCAAAGTATCTCCGGCGGTTATTTTGGCGCACAACCAACTTATTCAACGCGGCTCTGACTCTGAAGAATATTGAAACCCTAACTGTGCAGAGGGAGCTGGAGTATTGGGGATTAAAATTTGGTGTGGACACACAAGCTGATCGAAACTTATTAATAGAGTTATCTTCGTGTGTGAAAGAGTTCAGTTATCCATACTCGTGTGTATTTATAAGTTAGTACCCTCCAGTAAGATTGTAACAGTGGTTTGAAGTATATATTCTCAAAACTATAATTGAACAAGACTTTCGGAAATAAAGACAATTGAATAAATATAAATATACATACCTAGTTTTGTGTTTATCCTTAATAGAATACTTCCTGATTTAAAACAATCGTGATCCAACTGTTATTAACTAAAACTAAATAACTATATATTAGAATATATATAGTTGGAAATATATTCCCGTTATTGTGTAACAGTATCCATCCGACGTTTATATACTGAGCCTTTCATTTATACCCGCCCTCTTTATTGGCGTGAGACCAAACGAAACGGGCGTCAGTGATATAGCTTCAGCCGGTTACAGTATTTGTTCTCGTGAGCCGAACATATTTATAGTCCTATACTACCCCATTAAACCGATACACACACACTAAACAAAATTGTTTTTACTCAAAATAGAAACGTCAGCTAATTAACGGATACCTCGCGTTTTATAGTCTATCTCTGTCTACTAATTAACAATTATTTACCAGGTGCTGTAGTACAAACCCTACCGCATTTATCGTTCAGTTATACCCTACCCCATTAAAACCTTGGCTCCGTGCCCCGCCGATTTGTTGTGGAAATATTTTTTTACATAGACGTACACGTGACGCGCTATTCTGGTGATAACCTTCGCCGAATTGTTTTGCCCGGGACCTAGACGTACGCGCGTCGTTTATGCTCTATTATGGTGATAACCTTGGCCGAATAGATATATATAACCTACACGTACTGGTCCCCCGATCACGCGTTATTCTCGTGATAACCGTCGCTCATTTGTTGCGGAAATATTTTGTTCGTCCTTGACCTAGTGGTACTCGCCACGATTATTATGGCGATAACCTTCACCGATATATACACCCACGCGGTGTGACCTATAATCCCCTGATGGCACAGGAACAGGAGGGGAGCAAATCATGATCAAACCATCTACCCGAAAGGGTAGACAATACTACTGATGAGGCATGTGGCCTGCAGGGTGTGCCAATTGAAATTGTTTACGGAGGGACGGCTCGATACACGGACGGATGGACGACGGACGTCAACCCATGGCAATAGCTAAAACTTGACTATCAAGTTGAGCTACAACAAAATAGCAAATGAGCTGTGTATCAGTTTTTGCTTGCTTAATATACATGTCGTGATTCCCGCCCCATATACATATATATGACAGTTGAAAAGATTTAGGTGTTCAAGTGACTAAATTTGGTCACAAGTTTTCGAACGAAAATGAATTTGAATGTCAATAATTCCTTAAAACGAATCTATTAGCTATCCGTTTTTTAAGCGTAGGCGATGAGTTATATTAGGAGGGCTCATTAAGTCCAATCAAATGCTGTGGGAGATTATAGCAAAAAAGGATGTTGAAATTTAGAGGAAATTATGATTATATAATATACAGGTACCTGGTGCTGGCACCGCTCTGCCAACTTTAATTGAACAACTCTATTAGAATCACGGGGCTGCCTACATATATATATATATATATCTAATTGTGGTACTAATTGGCGGTAACATATTTTACTCCGGCATTCTGGTGTCATTCGGTCCCCAAACCATGGCCTTAAGTTCACCAAAGCATACAATGCGCAAGCGCACTCCATCGTTAATCCGCTGATTAGCCAACATGATGCTTCATTGCCCAGATTTACCCTTGGACATTCTAACCAAACCGTGTCAAGCAACTCAGTCGGAATAATATCCGCTAATCCACCAAATAAAACTTCCATACACTCATGTATTATGGGGAGTGACACTCAACTTGGCGAAAACAAACACCCACAAGTGAGTAACGTACATTAAACTCCGCGAAATTTAATGCAAGTCGAGCTAACAATATTCAAACTCAGATGAACATAAAAGAAATAGGCGTTGGATCTAAATAAGCCATTACACGAAACCAGTAGCCATCGTTTTACACAAACGCGTTGATGGTACCATTTCGCAATCACAGTTTACCAATGTTATGACTTATCATATGAGTGTAAATGGATTATGGACATGTACAAGCTATGGTCACGCAAGACTCTGTGGAAACTCAAAATATGTTGGTCTAGACTCACTTGAAACAAGCCATTCTAACGTAACCCATGATGCGAACTCAGAGTCAGGGGTCCAATGTTTGCCATATATGTCCATTTATTATATGCTTCCCCATTAAATAGTGGGAAATTGCCGCAACGTGAATATCGTATTTAGTGTATAGACCGACAGTAAAGATATAATTTTGTAATTAAAAAATGATATCTTCATTGTCGTTTAATTCCGGTAAAAGCACCGAATGATAGTGAACGAATATCAACGCGCACAGATCTACCTGTATGAACACCCAAGTCATTCTGAACTCCCCGACCTTTGACCTCTTAGTGTAAATCTCTGTGAGTGATAGAGTTACTGCACCTTCATTGTTATTTTATTTGTGTCTGATTTACAACTGCGGTTTAAATGCGATTTTCAATACAAATTATTGATTTTTTTCTGTTACGTATTAAAATAGAATGTCAATACTGATCGAAACGAAAATGACAAAAAAAAAGAGACTTTTTAAAACTGAAATAATGTTATTTTTCGTGATTAAAATGTCATCTTAATGTTATTTTGAATACTAAATTGGTTTCCGTCCATAATTATTTGTCGCTTTTAGTGATAATTTATGGGAACTATTTTCTTTAGCGGACGACAAATTTCTCGCTTTGAAAGTGGTTCGTTGGCTATCAGCTGGCGAACAACAATAATTAATTTTCAACTGAAATTTTGTGTACGCTTTATGAGAAATAATTTTGGCATTAATTAAGGAATATTAATACATTAAAACTAATTATCGACACGGTTAAGGGTACGTTCATACGCTGGCAAGAGTTTTCACGGCATGTTTTGCAGGCATTTCATCATAGAAAGCCACATGGTGCCATAATATGAAAGTAAACATGCATAATTATAATATTCATCTTTACTAAAGCGAACCACATGAGAAGTAAAATTTCTGTTTTTCCTCTTGTAGCGGCGCTACTGACATTTGCCTGCAAATACCTGTATGATTGATTCTTGCGAGATAATTGCACGCTATTTACAGGCAAATTCCGGTAGCATGGCTACAGGTGGAACTACTGGGATTTTACTTCGCATGTAGTTAGGTGTGGTACAGATGCATTTTATATGCTTGTTTCCATTCATATTATGGCACCATATCGTTTTCTACGACGAAATGCATGCAAAGCATAATGTGCAAACTTGCCAGTGTATGAACGTACCCTAAAGCATTTAATAAATAGAATACATGTGGTGTTTTGAGTGAATCCCATCAAACAAGAGACGTGCGTCTGTGCCAAAATTTTGGCGTTACCCATATGGATCACTGCCATATTGGAATCAGCTGGTATCCAATCTCTATAACATGCACATATGTGGTTCGCCTTACTTTAGTTATATATGGCACACTTTCCTGCTCAGTTGGAACAGCGGCTAATCTTTACACAACATGCACCTCAAATGCACCAACAATTTCAATCTTTCGTAATTCCAAATATCCAATCTATGAAAACTGTTCCTGTAAATACGAGTGGTATGGTTACCTAACCGTGATTTCGAGTCGATTGCTTTTTGAGTCGTTCTGGGGAATTAGCATTTATGAAAACAATGGACACCCCGGTATAGTTGGAAGCGGTCTACACAACAGTGGGAACAGTGGTTCACCCCACGATTTGTTGTTTTGAGGATATCTGAACATAGAAAATCGTCATGTCCGAACGCGGAAAAAGTTTAATTGAATGTTGTACAATGTATGGGGAAGACCCCACGAGCTTTAATACGGGGTGTGGGGTGACCCGATGTGTCCATTTTATGTTTTGTGTAGTTGCTGAGCAAGTCCTGTGGTGCGCTGAAATGAGGAACGGGGCCCGTGTTATGAGGCTAAACTGGTATTGGTAGTGTTAGTTATGCCCGAATACCCTGCAAACAAGCAAAGAAACGGCAAATTTTAACAAGATCTTTAGAAAGCATGACGGATTTGCATTATAAAATATCCGATCAACACAACATTGGCATTCAAGTTTGACAAATAAGTAATTAATAAAAGCAAATCTTAGAATTAGGTGCGATGAATTGAATTAATGGGCACCCGCTTGGGCGAGAATTGACAAGATGTATATGCAAAAGCCAGCAGATTAAAGGCCCACTTAATTTTCGACTCGCCAATTATTTTTTTATAGTGACTTGATATACGGTTTTAATAACAATATATGCCATAAAATATGATTAAAATGCTATAATTCACCATTATTTGAAACATCTGTGTCTCAGAAGATGCCCACAGATAAATAGAAGACTTCCCCCCTCCGTCACCCAGAATGCAACAGAATTCAAACTTTTTCAATGGAAGGGGAAGAACTCTATCTTTAATATATAGAGTTATTCCTCCTGCATTTAAAATAATACTGATTTTTACTTCATTCTTGATAACAAAACGCGTTGGCAACTCAACAAAAACAACATGTCCACAGTTTATTACACCGGATAAGTTGATAATACAATGTTTGGGAGCTTCCTCTTTCAAATGGTATATAATATGGAATATATTTTATATAATGTAATCTGGATGTTCGAAAATGAAGTGGGCCTTTAATAAGCGAGATCACTGAGTTGCGGCCGTATTGGATTCGTCATTCTGTGATTTCATAGTTTCGTCCAGCTTTGGTTCCGTGGTTTTAGTGCTACAGCTCAAATTTCTGGAGTAGCATTTCTAACTGACGGTTGAATGTCTGAATAATTTTCAAGGTCAATGGGGGACATTCCATTCGGGGAATTGACGCGGTTCAGAATGTAGCCACGACGGTCCGATAGATCACACGGCAAAATGCAGTTAGTAGAAACGCCACGACTCAAACAGTCTGTTGGGTTCTCGGCTCAATGATAGTGATGCCAGTTTCTCTCGTCGATTAAGTCTTTGGTATCGCTAACCCTGTTGGACACAAACAACGACAGAGTTTTTTTGAATTCAACCAATACAGGACAATTATACTGCCGGTCCACTTGATTGTTTTTACAGCTGGGTTAAATTGGAAACTTTGAATGACATTTGAAGCCATGCGATCAGCCATGAGAGCAGCCATCAATTCTATTTGAGGTAGTGTTAATTTTTTCAGCGGCGCCACTCTACTTTTCGCCATCACGATTTCCGGTAAAGAAGTTTCCGATTTGAGATATGCTACAGTTCCGTATACTCGCATCTGCAAACGCATGAAGTTCTAAACTATCGCCGCCTGCTTTGGAAACGTCCACACACCGTTTAACTTTCAAACACGATGCGTCCTGCAAGTCTACTCTAATAGCGTGCCATTCGTTCAAAAGTTCACTGGCAACCGGTTCATCCCACTCCAAGTGTTGTGATAATCGTTTCTGCATATATATGTTGGCTTGAACGGTAACTGGGGATACAAATCCCAAATGGATCGAACATACCGCAACTGTCACTCAAGATCACCCTTTTAGTTGTGAACTTGGATTCATTTGTTTGCATGCCAAAGTTAGCATGTCTGCTTCGATGTTCCATTTAAGTCCTAACACGGAGACGGTTTCTGCAAAATCAGAAACGTTATTGTCAGCAGCAATTGAACGTAATTTGGGTGAATTGGACGACCAAGACCGAACATTGAAACCGCCTTTCGGCATGATGTGCCGCGTTTGTTCAAAGTAGTTCAGAATTTCATCGTCGGTTTTGAAACTAGAAATGAAATTGTCCACATATATATTGTTCAGTAAATTTTCAGTTAGATCTGGTGACTCTGATGAGTTCATCACTAAATGTTTCAGAATGGTAGAGTTCAATATGAATGGTGACGATTTTGCACCGAAAGTACCGCATTGAATCGATAGATATCGAAATTTGAATGTGGATCGGTGGGATCTGACAACCTCAAAAACCTCGTAAAGTTTTTATCACACTTTGCTAATTTCAGTAAGTTTTCAGTTAGATCGGGTGACTCTGATGAGTTCATCACTAAATGTTTCAGAATGGTAGAGTTCAATATGAATGGTGACGTTTTGCTCCGAAAAGTACCGCATTGAATCGATATATCGAAATTTGAATTTGGATCGGTGGGATCTGACAACCACAAAAACCTCGTACAGTTTTTGTCACACTCTGCTAATTTGACCTGAAGAAATGCCTTTTCACTATCCGAAACAACACCATATTTTGCAAACGGAATCCCATAATAATGGCACATATATCGTTCTGTAACGCAGGTCCCGTTAATAGTCATTAAGACTAGGGCTCGATTTGTCACTTTTGCAACTACAGTCATATACTATTCTCAATGGTGTTGTTGAAGAATATTTGATAGACAGGGTGATGTGGAATATAGTGGCAGCACCCATTCTCTCCAAAGAGGGGGACTTTTTCGATGAATCCTTTCAAAACTTGGTCCTTTATATGGTCATAGAATGAGAGTAGATTTGGATCTTTTGCAAGGCCTCGGGCCGTGGACCTAGTTATATTTCTGACAACATAAAGGTTGGAAGGTAATGTTTTATGGTTGTCTGACCATGGAAGTCTGGCGACATGGGACCCATTCTCAAATCATATGGAGTCACAATAAGAATTTAAAATTTCGTGATTACCTTTACTGTCGCTCGGTTGTTCGACGCCCATCGATTCCAATTTCCACCAGTTCTCAAGGCTGAAGTCGTCTTCTGAATATTCCGTGAAAATGCATAACATAGTCTATGTATAACGAACATGCACTGTTTGACCGAGGGGTCCCGCGAGCAACAACCATCAGTTAGACTTTACGGCTACGGGTTCACTTTCACCCTGTAGAATAATAAAATGACTTATTCCACGGTTGATCATATGTTTATAAATTAGTGTCACATTGTGATGGTTACAGTTATGCCCTGTGCCAATGCATTCTCTTATATATGCGAGTCGACCATAGGTCGCCTCGTATATATAAGAGAATGCATTGGCCTAAAAAAAAATCTTGTTTAACACTTTTTACCATTTTTTCTTACATTCTTTAACAATTTTATAATTTTTTCTTACATTTTTTAACATTTAAAAAAATATTTATCTACATTCTTTGACAATTTTATCATTTTTAATATGTGTTAAGCCAATGCATTCTCTTATATATGCGAGGCGACCTATGGTCGACTCGCATATATAAGAGAATGCATTGGCACAGGGCCGTTCTGTTTGGGTAAAGGGTTAACATGGCTGCTTCTTGTTAGGATTCGGATTTGGTTCTGAAGTGAGTTCGTCTTCATCCGGGTATAATCGGGAATATGACGACATAATCGGTGCCCTCGATTCCTACTTCGGCAATGTCCGGAATAGGAGATCACTACACCACCCACGCTTTATAGAACACAGCCCTCGGTAGATTGGACCTCGCAGTATGGATGGTGTGCAGGAACACGGGTCCTAAATCTGGATACTGGTAGGAGACACCGTCATATCCGTGGTCGATGAGATTGATTATCGGCATATGAACCAGCTGGCTGCCATGTCAGGCGTACTCTTTGGTAACGTGTCTCATCAGTGTGGTCTCTTGGTATATGGTATGATCTGCCCAGCATTATCAATTAGTCAATGGCTGATGAATGACTCAATGGCTAACATCCGGATCAGAAACGCACGCTGTTGGTGCCGTAAGTTCCATATTCGCCCAGATGTCTGGATATTCGCCCATCAACATTGGTAACTATTGATAAGACTGGTGATCTTTTCATTGAACATCATTTGGTAAAATTAGGTACGCCACTTTATGACTCACACACGTTTCCCTGAAGCTACACGACGTTTTATATATGAACTTCACAGGGTGTCATATCATATCGACCTCAACAACATATCGCATATCGGAAAATCAACACAACGCTTTATTGAAGCTAAATACTGCGATTGGCTTTGATTTCGTTGGCATAAATTTTCGTGGTTTGTCATCAAAAAACTTTTTCGTCGGTAATGAATTCGTGGATCAGATATAATTGTTATGCATATCAACAGGTCCTACAATAGCAGCTGCACAAATTATGTGTGTACTATTGAGAAATTAGACCCCAGGGTATTCATGCGCTGAAAGCACATCACGCAATCATTACCATAATATCTACCAGCTTCATTTCAAACTTTTGCTAAGTAGGTATTTATTGTATTATGTAGTCTGTGGGTGGCCACTGATAACCAAATAGCATTGTAAAGAAACTAATGCACTGAGAATTGTTATACAAACTATCATAGCCGATATCAGATGATGTAGCATTTTGTTTCGGTGAATGGATGATTACGTTAATTTCATCTCGTCTTCTGTGTTTTTCTATACATAAATTTTACGGTTTAGAAAACAGATCTTAATGCCCGATCTTTATTTGCATCTCGTATATTATATGGGATTTTTGTTCATTCAACGCAAGAGTCGATTATTTCGTTGGTTGTTGATTTCGTAGTTGGGCAAAACCACGAAATCAACGAATAACAGACCCCAACGAATTAAAAGGATTTTACAGTATGTATGAACTAGCAAAGCCTCAAAACATACGTGCAAACTTAACCTGGTTGTATATTGATGATTTTATGTACTGTGCTAGCATCATTTCTGGACTGACCAATGAAGGGTCAGAGCATTATCTGTAGATCTACCCGGTGCATTTGTTTAGGATATAAACAAGCACTAAGCATTATCTTAGATCTGCATGGTTCGTGATTTAATTTAGCATCGGTCTAATATCTGAAATATACCGGACACTTGATTCATGCATGATCTAATGAACTTGCTAATATAAATCTTAATCATGTCCAGTGAATCCTTTTCTTATATCAGTTGTTGAATACATGTGTATCGTAGTGGCAGGGTTGAGTCTATTGACTGCAATCATTATATTTTCCAAACCCAAAGAGGCATTGGATACCACTGCCAAATGTGTGGGATGTTTTATTCCCACCGGATCCCATGGCTACTGCTCTCATTCGTATGGTGCCCAAACCTCCTATGTGGCATTTGTGTCTGGTTTGAACAGACGTCAGTGGTCGGGCTCTGATTCTCAGTTGATTGAGTTGTATTGCCTCGCTTATCTCCAGACGTCTCACATGTAGCTCTATCGCCTACAGAATGTTGTCTGGGCGATGACTCGGTTGCTGCCAATGTATCGGGTGCGGTGATATCAGTGGTTGTTGACTCGTTTGGAGAATGGTGAAATGTATTATATATAATCGGCTGAGCATATGATGATGGTGAGCTGCCTGGGGTATGATTTGCCTACTCAGAAACTGAAGCATACAGTCGACTCAATGATGCGTTATATTCGGGTTATGATACATGAAGTTTAGTTGCGCCTTGTGGTACATTTGTGACTGATGTTGCTCTGTCTTCAGATACTTCAATTTCCAGCATGAAACCTACGCTACCAATCACACCTAGCTCCGGTGATATGCTATTGTTGACATTATTCCAGAACATCTACAGTAATATCGTCGATTCGTCTAGAAAGTTTGGTTAAATCCGGAGTGTCGGATTTCAAAACCACGTCCGATTCATTCATATATCGTGTAGTGTGTCCACACAGAGCTCTCCGTGTTATCAGTAATGTCTTTTGTTCCATTCTGCATGTAGTTCGAGGGACCAAATGTACGGGAATTCGTTATAGTCGACCACTGGCTTCGAAGCGATACATATCTATTTGACTAGAGACAAAGCAATACTGACATACACCACATACATTGAATTCAATTCTTTATTATCATGACCTATAATACATAGGTATCGAGATAACATTTGTACACTATTTACATATAGAACAATGACATACGTTCGCTCACGATATGCTCTGCATGGTAGTTAATAACATGCGTCCAGTTCACACCGATAAGCGTTTAGGGTACGTTCATACGCTGGCAATATTGCACTGCAAACTGCAAAAATGCCAGCTGCAAAGGTTGTTTTGTTTTGTTTTGTTAGCTCGCATTTTTGCAGGCTGCCGACTAGCTCGTGCTCCGTCGTGGCTGGCTGACGACAATCAACGACGATTTATGATAACGACGTCTGCCTCTTTGCCGGTGCCCACACAACGAGGCCACTAACAATAATTACAAGTATCCGTGTTGTCCTTTATTAGAATTGTGTATCGGGGAGTGTCATATTCATATACATGTATACGCAAGGAATCTCATGACGTGGTATAAAGAGTTCCGAAAGTGATACTTTTCAGAAATGTTGAGGCTAGGGGAAGGGGGCTGGCAAAATTGATACAAACAGTGTCGCCAACTTCACCAAAGATATATATGATTTATGGAGGCACGGACTCAGTATGTGTATTCGTTGTTTCAAATGTGCTTAATTCAATGAACTTGTACAATTTCTCATTTATTGTCGACATTGCCACGTATCGGTCTGAATGGCACATTGAGATGTCCAGATAGCACAATTAGTTAATATATATATATATATATATATATATATATACTAGAAGGTGACCCGACTTCGTCCGGGTTTGACCTTGAATTGTCTATTTTGAAGGCCAAGGTCAAGTGGGGTCACGATTTGACCCGTCCAAAACACAGTGCCCGAACAAAAGTACCCGACAAAAGTACCCGTCGAAATCCGCCAGTTTAACCGGATTTGATTTCCACTGAAGTATATAAACGCGCCTCATATATACACGCTCATTAATTATCAAGTTTCAACGTAAAGATAAATTACCATCGGTGCCCGAGATATCGCCAAGACGTCTGAAACAGTCAAATGCATCGGCCGGGTAAGAGTTAACGTGATCTAACTGTATGACCTCTAACGACGTCATAGAAGTTACGCATTGTTTTTACCCTGATAGAAGATCGTACCACTTCTTCTTAATAATTGAGGCAGATAACTAAAACGGATACATACATATTATATATCGTTGGAAAGAGGAAACACGAAAGATTATCATAGTGTTATTATTATGACTGGCATGTTATTATTCGCGCTGTTTCGAATCGATTTGTAAGCACCGAACTGAAATATATTAGCGCAAAACGGCGTAAAAACAGATTTGACCTCGGCACGTGAAAAGTTGACCTCGCACGGACAAATTAATAGGCCTATGTTAGTCCTGACCCGAAAATACCCCCACATACCAAGTTTCATCGAAATCGGCTGGGCCATTTTCGAGTCCATCGATTACACACAAACACACACACAAACACACAAACAGATCTTCCAAAATATATAATAGACTAGAAGGTGACCCGACTTCGTCCGGGCTTTGACCTTGAATTGTCTATTTTGAAGGCCAAGGTCAAGTGGGGTCACGATTTGACCCGTCCAAAACACAGTGCCCGAACAAAAGTACCCGACAAAAGTACCCGTCGAAATCCATCCGGTTTTAACCGATTTGACCTTGAATTGACCATTTTGAAGGTCAAGGTCAGGTGGGGTCAAACACCAACACCCCAAAAATGGTGGAAATCGGCCCAGCGGATACCGGGAAATCGGCCCAGCTGATACCGAGATACCCTATGCATCAAATTTCGTCCGTAAAAATCCGCCAGTTTAACCCGATTTGATTTCCACTGAAGTATATAAACGCGCCTCATATACACACGCTCATTAATTATCAAGTTTCAACGTAAAGATAAATTACCATCGGTGCCCGAGATATCGCCAAGACGTCTGAAACAGTCAAATGCATCGGCCGGGTAAGAGTTAACGTGATCTAACTGTATGACCTCTAACGACGTCATAGAAGTTACGCATTGTTTTTACCCTGATAGAAGATCGTACCACTTCTTCTTAATAATTGAGGCAGATAACTAAAACGGATACATACATATTATATATCGTTGGAAAGAGGAAACACGAAAGATTCTCATAGTGTCATTATTATGACTGGCATGTTATTATTCGCGCTGTTTCGAATCGATTTGTAAGCACCGAACTGAAATATATTAGCGCAAAACGGCGTAAAAACAGATTTGACCTCGGCACGTGAAAAGTTGACCTCGCACGGACAAATTAATAGGCCTATGTTAGTCCTGACCCGAAAATACCCCCACATACCAAGTTTCATCGAAATCGGCTGGGCCATTTTCGAGTCCATCGATTACACACAAACACACACACAAACACACAAACAGATCTTCCAAAATATATAATAGATATATATGAACATTTTGAAGTATTTTCATAAACCTATTTCAATCAAGGCAACATTTACCAACAGGGACGTGTGTCAGGGGTGGATCGCCAAAGTACAACAGTTGGACATTTCATGCATGGAATAACATTAGTTGAAAATTTCCGAGTAAATAGTGTGAATTTTGTGCTGCATGATAATTTGATATACCAAACAGTATTAAGTGTGATATTTGTTATTTTTAGACCGAATTTTTGTACTGAAATGTAGCAATCAGTTGAGAGTTATCAACCATATAGGTGGTGTTACGATGGAAAATTTCCCATAGTTGGAAACTTTGATAATACAGATTCAGATTAAATAGCGTTTGTATGTTACAAGGGTGACTTCACATGCATCCAGTGGTAATATTTTAGAGTAAATTGCCAATGATGGATGTTAGGTTAGGAATTTCCACCGACAGTTTGAAAGCTTGTGGTACCAGTTAAAACACACCAATACACGGCGGATACCAATGGGATTTCTCGAAAGTCGGAAAATCGTCGGTTTTCTTCGTTGAGCTGAGTGTGGACCCATCATCTCTCTAGGTGACGTTGATAGTACTCATATATCAGCAGCATCCCGTCGATGGAGCTGGCCGTGGCGATCTCACATTCCAACATATCAAGTGACATTATTTTGACTGGCCTAAGAATACCAACACGCACTGTGTTCTTTATATATTGCAACAGCTCAGCGATATCAGGAATCACGCAAAAAACCGCTGTCGGACATGATCACTACTAACGCTGATTTGTTGACAACTGGCAGAAATTAATCCGTTTTGGCAATTTTGCGGTGCAATATTGCCAGCGTATGAACGTACCCTTAGGCCAAGCCTAGATATCCATGACAATATGAGCGGAATCATTTATTGTTATGGGTGAACACATGTAATTATCCTACTTGTAAAGTTGACCGCCTACTATTGTGTAATCTAATTTAAGTACTATATATATAAACATGCATATGTATATGAAATGAACAATGCTGGATGTGATATACAAATGTGTTTACAAAGTGTATATACGTTTTGCTTGTTTCACTGTTATGTGACTTTTGTAATAAATAAATAAATAAATAAATAAATCAATCAATCATTAAAGACATATTATCTTCGGGTGCGTGAAACTGATAAATTAGTACTCAGGCTCTATGCCATCTGTGGGAATGTAGCATTCTACTAACATCGCCAAAAATCTCAAAGAAATCGACCATACAGCTCCATAGAAAACACCGTCTGAACTACGCTCAATTGTAAATATTTACATCTCGACTCGGGACGCCGCAACAATCTGCGATAAACTAACGCAAATGATTTCGCCATCGATACTCATTGCATTTAATAAATATATAAGATTGACAGTGTGTGTTGTAAAATGGATTAATATTCATAAAAATAACTACTTTGAGTAAGATTATTCTCCATTTCTCCATTTATCACCCAACCGGAGTGTTTCACATCACTTTAAACATTCGTCGCGTACCTACATTCGAGAATAATTTATTCATGTCGAGCCATTCATAAGTTGAAGTTTAACTCTGTACAAGGCGAACAGTTGATTCACATCCTTCCCCTCAAAAGTCACATTATATTACGTGAACGAGATCGCATTTATCTCCGTATAAATTGGGTAATTGATACAGCCTGATCCACTGAAGTATGTATACATTCCCCCGCTAATAAACACCATATGAGTTCAGTGAAAGTAGCTGTTGCAGGCGGCTAATACTATATGGATTTAAAACTGCTACTCGCTAGGTAAGTTTAATTATATTATGATTTCAGATAAATTTTCGGCAATTTTACATAATTAATATTTTGTACAACCTATGTTCTATGTAATTTAAAACAACAAACTATGATATATACTATTTAAACGGACATGGCTCATTCGAAACTCCAAATTGTTTTCTACGCAATTTGGAGCGACGGATACGATAGGTCGATAAATAAACGAACTTTTGATATACCCGCTCATATGCTCTGAAACATTTTCTAGTGTCACAGCCATTTTTCAACCGTTTTCAACTTTTCTCCAGATGTCAAACAACCGCTCTTTATTGCTACCATATCAGGAATAGACTACCAGGGAGCGTTCTTTTCTGGTTCATGTCATGAAAATGGCTGGTTTGGTACCCAAACACCGTATTCACAGTTGTATTTTCATTACCTCAATTCGACTTTTTTGGTTACATAATGCTCGTAGAAATGTAGTTCAGATATATATCGACCTATTTCGATACTGAGAAAAATTCAAAAGCGAATAATATTATTTTTATTTTGGACCGCAAACCGCCATGCGGCTTTAAACTCAAGTTTGTATGTTTGTCAGCGGCTATATTATCGGAGCAAAACAAAAATGTGTTTGTAGAGGTATTTTTAAAGCATCACGTGTGTTATATTTTACAATATATTTTAAGGTTAGGAACATTTCCATTTACTGCATCATTTCAACGATCAATGTGTTTGTAGGGGTATTTTTAAAGCATAGACGCTTTTCAGCTCAGTTGTCTTAAAATGGCACTAAGATTGATTTTATTATTTGGATACAGGCCACCAAAAGGTTTGAACATCAGAGCTGAAAATATGTACCTATGGGTAATTTTACTACAGGATTCTTAATAGATAGGTGCCATTCACATCACAGTTCTTAAAGGGCGTTAATAATTAGCCGAAAATGGTAGTTATCATTAAGGAGCTTCTATTATCTGTTTCCATGCAACTTTTTCACCCCCTCGTAACTGAAAACCTTATTAGATAGGTACCGTTGATATCAAGAATCTCAAAAGGGCACTAGGAATTAGTGATATCACTAAAATGGTATTTGATCTGGTTGATGATATTACTTATCAATAAAGAGCGTATATTATTTCTTCTACTTCTTCTTCATATTACGGCTTGCAGTCAATGTCAGATGTTAGTGAGTCACATTGAATTAAATTTGGTGCGCCATCAGGATTTGTGTTTTATTTTTGTAGTTTTTTTTGCTATAGGATAAAATCAGTTTAAAACTATTTACAATTGTTGGTGGTTTACAGAAGTTTGCGCCGCTTACGCCTCGCGGACAGTGACTGGATGATGTCTGCAGTCAGTTTAGATTTGAAGATTTTAGGGTCGGGTAGTAAGGTTAATGCTGCTGGTAATAGGTTAAATTCTGCTATGATTCTGGGGAAGAAAGAATAGTAGTGGGCATCTATGTTGGAAGATATTGTGTGGATTGTTAGCGTCTGTTCATCATTGTATCTTGTAGTAGTTGTTTTAGGGATTAGGATTTTATTTGGGTATGCTAAAAGTTCCTTGTTAATTATTTTTGAGAATACAGTTAGTCTGGTTTGGGTTCGGCGCACTTAAAGTGTTTGCAATTTTATTTCACTGAGCATGTTGGTTATTGAGCTGGTGTAATGGTAGCAATTGAATATATATCTGGCTGCTCTTCTTTGGACCGATTCTAACATGCTGATTTGGTCTTCGTTGTGTGGGTCCCAGATGGTGGTTGAGTATTCCATTATAGGTTTTATAAGTGCTGAGTATGCTCTTCCTTTGATGGTGCGGTTTAGAATTTTTAGGTTACGTTTTAGGAAACCAAGGATTTTGTTGGCTTTGGATGCGGTGTGTTTTACGTGTTCATCCCATCTCAGGTCACTTTGAATGGTAATGCCTAGGTACTTGACAGATGGTATTTTCTCAAGTGAGTGGCCATTCAGGAGGTATTTAGCGTCAAATGGGTTTGTTTTCTCGCTACATTTAACAAGTTACATTTAATGGGATGGAAAGCCATGAGCCAGTCACTCTCCCGTTTAGCTGAATTGTCGATGTCAGTTTGCAGTTTGGTCAGGTCGTTAAAAGTTCCTTGTTAATTATTTTTGAGAATACAGTTAGTCTGGTTTGGGTTCGGCGCTCTTCAAGTTTTTGCAATTTTATTTCACTGAGCATGTTGGTTACTTAGCTGGTGTAATGGTAGCAACTGAACATATGCAGGAACATTGTTGCTCACAAAAACATACTGATGATCTTAATTGAAAGGTCCACCAAGCTCATTTGTTTATCAATGTGTACCCTAATTAGTTATATACAAACACATATATCGATGTCGTATTAAAATGTTATTATTACTTATCTTCGGCAACATCGGGGGTACATGGAGATTTAATACCTGGATGTCGATTGTGAACATCGAGGCGGAGCCGAGGTGTTCAAAAAGAAACATCCAGGTATTACATATCCATGTACCCCACGATGTTGCCGCAGATAGCGATTTTGTCCCCACAACAATAACCATGTCTCCTTAATTTAAGTGTGTTTTCATAGATTATCCGATTAATTCACACCAATAAGAATAATTCAGTAGCTGACATAAGGATCAGGCGTCAGGTGACGTCAAATTCGGCGTGCGAGAGCAACGTCATGATTTGTGGAAACTGCCAGTTCAAGGGTCATTCATATACCCCCGATGTTTCACGTGCTCATATACCCCGATGTTTGGCGTACGTCCTCTTATACCCCGCTGTCAACGGTGACGGGGGGACACGGTGATTTAAATGTGGCGTCAGATTGCTAGTTACAACCGGATGTGGGGACTAGATGTCTTAATCACAAAACAGCAAAATAAATCGGTTATATTACACGTTTTCACACACAAATTTAGATAATACAAATCAAAGTTTTGTATCCAATGCTTCAAATTATTAGTGTTTCAATGCGAGTCCACGAAAGTCAACTGGCCTTATCTTTATATCTAACATGTATACCCTCAACAAATAATCATAGTTTTACATGTTTTGCTATGATTTCTGGCCTCATATCTGTCTACACGTTGTGCGTTATATTTTACAATATAATTTAAAGTTAGGAACATTTATCTAGCAAAAATAACACTCCAAAACGAATAATTTCTATAAATTAACATTCCATTTACTGCATCATTTCAACAAAAAATTTACACAGACCGTATTCTTCGGCTACGTTCATACCACAGTAAAATAGCCTGGCATTATTTTTCACGCATTTCGGTATAGAACGCTACAATGTCACAGAAACCGAATACAAAATGCTTATACAATGCTTTTGTATGCAGCTAACTATACATAAATATGTACTTTCACTGCTATGCCTGTCAATAGTATGTAATTATCTCGCAGAATCAATCACACAGTAATATTAAGCCAGTGTGTTAGTTGCATCCTTAAGGGTACGTTCATACACCGGCAAGTTTGCACTGTGCGGTTTGCAGGCATTTTGTCATAGAAAACGATATGGTGCCAGAATATGAACGGAAACAGGCACATACAGTGCATCTGTGCCACAGCTAACTACGTGCGAACTTGCGAAGTAAAATATCTGTAGTTGCACTAGTAACGATGCTACCGGAATTTGCCTGTAAATATCATACAATTATCTCGCAAGAATAAATCATACAGGTATTTGAAGGCAAATTCCAATAGCTCTGTTACTAGTGGAATTAGATAAATGTTACTTATCATGTCTTTCTCTTTGGTAAAGATGCATGTAATGTGCACGGTTCCGTTCATATTTTGGCACCATGTGGTTTTCTATGACGAAATGCCCGCAAAAACATACCGTACAAACTTGTCAGCGTATGAACGTAGCCCAAGTGTGAAATTTCTCATGTCGTTTGACTAGGTAAATATATATTTTTATATTCATGTTCCCGTTCATTATCTGTACATTTTTTTGTGAGAAAATGCCTGCTAACGTGACGTGCAAACTTGTCATAGTGTTACTATATTAAATCGGCACGGGAATTTTTCTACCTAAAAAAATGAACGCATAATGTCATTTTGAGAGATTTTCAGAAGTACATCATAGATTTTATCACCAGAAAAATATAAATATATGCTCTTAATCCGAATATCGATCTGGTGGCAAGGCTGTCTCAATATACAACATAGCCCGTATTTACTGTTTGTAATATGTAACATATATGCCAAATTGTAATACGACCTTGCCTAAACCTACATACAAGACTCGTCCTGATTGGTCAGTAGCCTGTATTCCCACGGAGACACGACCGTCGTTGATATCTCAGGCATCAGACAACAAATGTTAGACACATGGGGGTCGCGACTGTGTGGATTTATGACGTCATCAAGATGTCCGCCGTCCAAATTTCACAGTATGCACTGAGTCAATTTGATTAATATCTACTTGTGAAATTATGATAGAAATTTGAATATCTCACAACCGATGTGAAACTAATACACCATACTTCCACTTGGCAGAAAAAGTGGCCACCATAAACCAAGATGGCCGCCAAAATGGTGACCGAAATTCGGAAAATTAATAATTTTTCACACTTTCCTTTGAATCATTAACCGATGTTTGAAATTGTAACTAGTAGCGACCTAAATTTGAATAAATTCTAGTATCCAACAATTTCTGCAACATATATGTCATATTTCGGATCTCATTCCGGCCAGCTATCTATAAAATGTGATTTAAAAAATGTGCTATGAAAGTTAACCAAAATTCAAGTCTGTGATTCTAGTCAAGTGTTGAGCAGAAAATAACTGAATTTGGTGAAGATAATGTAAAACTGTTTTAAATATGTGAATTGCCATATAATTACACTGCAAATAGTGCATTTTCGTTTAAAAAGTGTTGGGGAAAAGTGAATATATGTGAATGTGTGCTCCCTGTTCGCGGAAATCTATTTGTAAATTTGGTGAACCATATAGCTGTTCATACCCGAGAATTTAAAAGAATGATACCACTAAAATTAGATCAAATCATCATGGCAACCACAAACTATTGCAGATTGGGCACTGAGTGAGAAAGAATATTTAACACAGAAAAAGTAAAAATATTTCTACGCCAGTGATAAAATTGCACCAAGCTTCCTTTGGAAAGAACAAAATTGATAAACAAAACAAAGATGACTGTCAAAATGGCGACCGAAATATAGAAATGTGTTGAGTTGTCACATATGCCCCTTACATCATTTTCGGTTATATGTAAACTTATGTTATATGTAGGACTTGTCTTTTTTTCATCAGCTATGACATCCATTACTTTTTAAAACATATTATGCTGTAATTTGTGTTTAATTGTTGTCCATACTCCGAAAAATGCGAATTAAATAATGCGCTATGTAATTTCACAAAAAAACTTGCTTCTCGAGGTTCTAGATTAACCTTGGACAGAAATAGGCATACTGAAATAAACAAAAGTGTACACAGGTTTAAATATGGTTAGTGCCATTCAATTAAACTCGACATTGATCTATTTGACCCAAGATGGTCGCCAGAATAGTTGCCAAAACTCAAAGTTATAAAATTTGACAAATGTTTATATTCTCAAACGGCATTTAACAAAGGAGGTCTATATATTCGCACAAACTAAATTATATACTATCATGTTAAGGCATCTTGTGACTATGTTTGACAAAAATAGTTTGTTTATAACCGAGAATATATCAGAATGGATTCTTAGAAACCTAACATGAAATTGCCCAATATAATTTAAACGATCCTGCCCGTTTTTTGGGGAAGGAACTCAAACCGGATATATACTGACTGTATCATTATAAGAGCATAATGAGTACTCGAACGCAAAGGAATCCGTGCAGTCATAATACAGAGAGAAATCCAACTTTACTGCTATATTATTTCGTTTGGGGCAGATCTGCTTTATTCGCCCGGCCACAAAAATTATCAAAAACAATATCACACCTTGACTTCATCGAAGTCGAAGTCTGCATTGCTATCAAACTGCCACCGGGAAATATAATAGCTCAATTTAGAATTACACATGCGTTACATATTTTAGTGAAAACCTTATATCGTATATAATTATGAAACAGTTGTGTCTAATAAGATACATTAAGGGGAGGTGGCATTTTTCAGTTTCTTGTTTCGGTATATCTGTGTGTTTCATCACCCTAAATTCGTTTGAATAGTTGAGACATTGTCACACTTCACAAGGCGTGAGTCAGCACATGTAAAACGACTTTGTTACTTCGTCCAATAGATGGTGACATTGATGATAGTATATCTACCACCAACTCACCCCAGCAAATAAAGTTGAATTACAAACACCTCTCGCAGGCTAACATCCGAGCTCACCAGAAAACTCTCTGACTACATATAAGATATGTCATAGAATGTTTGCTTCGGTTGTGGCACGGAGAGTCTATATACAGATGTATTAAATAAATTTAAATACGGCCACTACCTCATAGCAGTTACATTGCAGATTCATTTTGCTGTAGTTTAACCGAACTGTGCACATAACTGAGTTAATGCTGGTCAGTTTATTTTAGAATATAACAAAAACATCAGTATCGTGCAAAAATAACCTAAAGTTTGTCATTCTCCATGTCGAGTGTACCAAGTGACAGTAACGGCTCCTCAACTTCATCCTGGTTGTCAACGAAACATATCGTGAAAAGCAAAATGCGTATGCATATTGCCTGGACATGTAGTTATGAAATACCCCACCGAAATACCAGAAGCTCATCTTTGGTCCATGCCATATGATGAGGCAGCGAAGCAAATGGATATAGTGACGGGTCATCAAGACCATTTAATGGAACATTTGTTAAGAGTTCTTGCAAGCGTCCATGGGGACTTTCATTAGCATTATACAGCAACTGTTAGTTCACAGAAAGTAAAGATCTTAGAATCACAGAAACCCCGCAATCTGGTACGAACTCATTTAATTGTCCATCGAACACATGTAGTTTATATAATTGTCTGGCAAATCGTACAACCATAATAGTCGGATCCACAAGAAGGCCAATTACAAGCTGAAAATATAGATACTGCGCAAAAGTTGGAACTAAATAACAATGCTATGCTTGAATTGAGAGAAGATTGTGGATTGTTTTTAGCTATTTGAAGAGTCCATAACTGAAATTGACTTCAACTGTTGCCCAGGAAGGTATAAGATTTTCAACGTTTAACGACCTGTGTTTTCTGCAGACCTGAATTCGTTGCAGTGGGATATCAAACGTTCCTGTATAAAACATACGGAAGGAATACCACAAACTATCCGCCCAATAATAATACATGTACCTCGACATGTCGGTGAGTTCAATTGCCTCTACAGCCAAGTCGAACTGTGCATTGTTGCGGGAAAATGTATCCTATTAGTTTTATCTGGGACGCTGCCGATAACCAATAAAATTACAGAAGTGCAGGCATTTAAACAAACTTTGGAGTGGAGTGTTTCCTGTGTGACTTTTGATGAGACCGTATAACGCAAGTATGGAAGAATTTCGATAACACATGTGACAAATATGAAACGGGTGTATCTAATATAAACTCTATGCCTGCATCAGTTCTGCACAGGAAGATGGGGATCATGCACGGAACGAACTTTTATGTGAATGATGTCCAGAGAACTATCTCCTCTGTGGAACTCATATATACCAATTGAACTCATTATATGAGGCTATCTTCCTATCCAAGCTCTATCGATCAAAATCAGCCACGCTTTCGCAAATCTTGGGTGTGGAGTCAGTGAGTTGACATATGAGCTGTCCAGTGATCCACAACAGTTTCTCTTTTGGTAATAACCTGAACATAATTTATCTGTAATCGCTATACATGTATATCGCATGTAACAAGCAGAGGTCTGGTAGAAATCCGCCAACTCGATTCTTCTTCGCAGAAGACACATAGGTCCGAATCGGCATCTCTGGTTTAGACTAGGTTTTATTCTAGACCAGGTTTAACTCCAGTTTAAACTAGGTTTAAGTAGGATTTAAACTTGGTTTTACGGTAGTTAAACTATGTTTTATGGGAGTGAAACTGGGTTTTAGTGTAGTTAAACCCAGTTTTGTGATAAACTCAGTTTAATTCTGTGGAATTCGATCTCAATTGAAACTAGGTTTTATTGACGTGATAAAGATATGGTAATATTACTACTTGTTTGTGGTGAATTGGCTATATAATCATCAGTATAAGCTTAGGTATATATGATTTATACGTACCATACTTCTCTTCTCGAAAATATACCATTAAATATACTTTGAAAAAACATCAAAGTTAAACCACCCAACCCCAGGTTTTACTAAAACCTAGTTTTTTGGGTTTAATTATTCGGCCGATTTTTTCCGCCCAGTATTGATGTTGTTTCTTCGCGTATATGGGTGTGTTTATTTTGAATTGGGGGAGGCGTTTATGCGCGGGCGTTTGTCACTCAATGTACATGCAGAAGAGTCTTAGTGGAATTCGGGGAGGCGATGTCGGTACTTATGAGATAAATTCTAACAAAATATGTGCCAGTGTGATGGATGAATTCTTGCTATATATTATGTCTGTTTGCAATTCGCTCGTTCGGATGTCGGTTTGGCGGCTGAGAGCATGGCGGGATCGGACTGATCAGATTGACACGTTAGACACGAACATGACTTTTTGAAACTGATTCCTTATTCACAAAAAGGTCTCTTTCGGTCAATTTGACGCATGTGTTGGTGGCCCATCAGAGACACCCCAGCCTCCACCCGGGGGAGGGTAACGGCCACCCTGAGGGGGTGGAGTATGGACTATTTTGGAGAACTGTAAGGATTTCGGCCAATTTGTTGGTATGGGTGGGTGGCTCGCCCCAAATAACCCATAGAAACACCCCACCCCTCACATCCGGGGGGCGGGGGTACCACCGAGGGGGTGAATGTGGGATATGGACCATTTTCGAAACTGGTAAGGATTTCGGCCAATTGACGGCATGGATGGATGGCCCGCTCAAATGTCCCATAGAAACAGCCCACCCCTGAACGCTGGGGGAACCACCCCCGGAGGTGAAAATGGGGTATGGACCATTTTCGAGAACGGTAAGGATTTCGGTCAATTTGACGTCAGCAGTGTGGGTAGCCCGCTCCAACTACCCCCTAGAAACACCTTCACCCGGGGGTACCACCCGAGGGGTGAAATGGGGTATGGACCATTTTTGAGAACGGTGGGTGGCACATCCCAAATGCCCCACATAGAAACACCCCAACCCCCACCCGGACCCCATTTTCACTCGCTCGGGTAGAACCACCCGCGGTGAGGGTGGGGCTGTTTATATGTACTATATTTGAGGGCGGGCCGCCCACCAATGACGTCATGTTGGCCGAAATCCTTACCGTTCTCGATAACGGTCCATACCCCATTCCGACACCCGGTGAGGGGTGGGGGTGTTTCTATAGGGTATTTGGGGCGGGCCACCTACACATGCCGTAATATTGACCAACAGAGGCATGTTTTTGCGAATAATGAATAAAATGCTCCATACCCCATTTTCACCCCAGCAGGGTGGTACCCTCCAGGGATGAGGGTAGGGTGTCTATAGGGGATATTTGGAGCGGGCCACACACCCATGTCGTCAAATTGGCCGAAATCCTTACCGTTCTCGAACATGGTTCATATCCCATCTTCACCCCTTTGGTGGTAACACACCCCACCCCGCCGGATGTGAGGGTGGGGTGTTTATATGGGTTATTTGATGTACCCTTGCCCGGGGGTGAGGGTTGGGGTGTATCTATTCGGTATTTGGGCGTACCCAATTTCCACCTCCTCTTATGACACCCCCCCGGGTGAGGGGTGGGTAGGGGGTAGTTCTATGGTGTATTTTGATCGTGCCACCCACTCCTGCTGCCAAATTAATTAGCCTAAATCCTTACCGTTCTCGAAAATGGTCCATACCCCTGTTATCCCGGGGTGAGGGGTGATGTTTCTATCGGATATTTTGGGCGAGCCACCCATTCATGTCGTCAAATTCGCCGAAATCCTTCCCGTTCTAAAAAATGGTCCATACTCCATTTTCACCCGTCCGGATGGTATCCCCGGGGTGGTGGTGTTTCTATGGGGTATTTGTGGCGGGCCTTCACCCATGGCCTCAAGAGATATTTTTGAGTTCCAAAAGTCATGTTCGTCCATGATATTAGATCATATCTAACCGATATACAACAGACCGTGCATTCGTCATGATTTCTCAAAGCGCATGGGTTATTCCCCTGATTGGGATATATCTATAGCGACAACAGGTCGCGTGACCGGACAATGCATTGACAAGTAACGATAATAAACAGACAGACCACGCCTCCTATCCTTGCAATTGGACAAGTGTGGCCCACAGGTAACGCCATCGACCAAATCTATGTCGTCCCAGCGGTGGAGAAAAACTTGGTTTTACTACTAAAACCCAGTTTAAACTGGTAGTTTAAACTAGGTCTAAACTGGAGATTCCGATTCGGGCCATAGAGCGCACATCTGAAGGCTCTCGTTTGGTAGTATGAGACAAAGCTATTATTGTCGTATAATTCCCGGATGAACACACGCAGTGAATTGGATTTGAACTAGATCAGGAAATTTCCGATGCACATATAGTGCTGGATGTAATCAGCATATATTCAGATTTGGATATTTTCAAATAGGTCAACATCAGATGAATGTATCTACTTTTCGTGGTTTCTAAGTTTCCATTCTCATGAAATCTCGGATATAAGCAGATACTGTTCGCACAATATTCATATTGTATCAGATTGTATCAGCATTCCTGGGTCTTTTGTCAACATGGGAACAAATGTGTTTACCAGTAGTCACTGAAACCCACATTAGGACCTTTATCAATGAAAACTAGCAAATTTGGATGATTTCTCCATTTTGGTAACCATCTCAGTTACCATCTTGAATTTAGATGCATATGCATAATAATATGTTAAATCTAACATGCAATGGTTGCCGAATGATTATATAGTAGAATTTATTCAAAATAAGGTTGCTATTAGCCACCGATTTCAAACCGCTGTGAATAATTTAAGAGGCGAGTGTGAAAAATCATCAATTATTAGAATTTCGGTCGCCATTTTGGGAGCCATCTTGGAATTTGAGGTCCAAATTGCCAAGAGGAAGTGTCATGCAATTGTATTATTGATGGCGAAACATAATGATTTCACTATCTAAATTTTCCTCCCAGACTCAATGCCAACTCTGAAATTGTTAATGGTTGCCATTTTGATGATTTCATCTCATTTTCGTGGTTTCATTCTCTTTAATTCTTGATTATAAACAGCCATAGTTCACAAACTATTCATATTGTTTCATAACTCCATGTTATTTCGTCAACGCGGAGCAAATATATTCACCTATATTCACTAAATCGCACATTAGAAGTGATATCAAAGAATATTTGACAAACTTGAGTGATTTATCTAGTTCGGCAACCATTTTGGTCGCCATCTTGAATATAGATGTACTTTTTTGGTTGTAATTATATGGCAATCGATATATTTAAAACTGTTGCACATTTTTGTAATCAAATTCAGCTTTTTTTCTGGCGAACACTTGTCTCGAGTTACAAAATCGATATTTGCTAAAATTTCATAGCATATTAATGAATTCACATTTTGATGATATTTTGTAGGAATAAGACCCAAAGTATGACATATCATCATGTTCAAATGGTTAGGTATTCAAGTGTATTTAAAATTAAGTTGCTATTAGCCACCGATTTCAAACAACCGTGAATGCTTTAAGAGACATGTGTGAAAATTCATCATTTTTCTGAACTTCGGTTGCCATTTTGGCGGCCATCTTGGTTAAATGTGGTGAATTTTCCGTCAAAATGAAGCCTATTGTCATAATATCACAACAGTAGAGAAATATTATATTTCCTGCCATAAGTTCACTACCAGCTATTAATAAAAATGACTCAGTGCCTACTCTAAAATTTGGGATGGCGGCCATCTTGATGACGTCATAAATCCACCCAGTCATGTCCCCCAGTTGTCTAACATTTGTTTTCTGGTGCCTGAGATATCAAGCATCGTCATTAGCATAGTCGCTATATTTCTTCACAAAATGCACACGGGAGCCAAAAAATGGACATACGGGCCTCTACTAATAGCAGCTGGGACCAGAATTGGGCGTTATTTTTCCGAGTTCAACCAAAACAAGTGGAAAAGAGTAACACACTGATTAATAAATTGTCCATATTGATACAGCGGATAACATGCCTTGTTCTTATTTTGGGGTAAAATATGCTTTTTCGTGAATCAAACCAGTGAAAAATGGAATCCAGCTGCCTAAATAACGTTTATATATATTTTTGGATGCAAACACCAGTAAAATATAGAGATTGGACGTGTTCACATTTTGTAAAAGAATTTTGGAGTATGTCAATGTTCTAGGGTTCGTTTTTGGGATAAAAATCGCTTTTTTGTGTGAAAAAATTAGATAATTCTGGAATCCACCACAAGATACTTTCCATTTTATAAAAAAAATCACAGTTTCAATGTTCAAAAATTAAGTGTTAGATGTAGATATAGAGGATCTCACATGAGTTTCTATTTTATACGGAATTTATCAACCGAGTTCACTAAATTCGATTTGAGCCGAGGTTTACCGAGGCTCAAATCGAATTTAGAGGACGAGGTTGATAAATTACGTATAAAATAGGACTAGTGTGAGATACCTTTTATCACATGATCAAATAAACCCGAAGCAACGCGAAATATTCATCGAAAACAACAATCATAAACTACAGCGATCGCAAGTTATTTGAAGAACGCCGTGACGTCATCGCACGCGCTGATATTAAACGTGTCTATTACCGATAATTATGAAACTGCTTTTATGGCCAAATTATGTGATAAAATAAATTAACAAGGCGTTGTTGGAATAAGGCATGTTCTACGATTACAAGGGTAATCTGATTTGAATTTATAAAATCAGTGAAAACTGGAATTGAGTACTCTGAGTAGCATCCCCTTATATTTCTATATAGGCCCTATACATGTATTAGCGGGACCGAAATCGGCACTTATTCAAATTGAATCATATGAAAGAGAAACACGATTAGTTATGTATCAAAAGTTTCATATTGGTACAGCAGATAAGACGTTGTTGTTGCCTTGTGAAATGTTGAGCAATTACTTATTTTGGGGTAAAATAGGCTTTTTCGCGAACCAAACCAGTGAAAAATGGAACCATGCTACCTAAATAACGTTTACGTCTATTTTTGGATGGGAACGGAACTAAACAATAGAGGGTGGACATGTTCACATTGTGTAAGATAATTTGTATGTCAATGCCCTGGGGTTCGTTTTTGGGCTAAAAAGCTTTTTTGTGAAAAATGAGAGAATTCTGGAATCGATCATATGATATGCATCATTAATTATTATGCATGCCATTTATAAAAAAAAACAGCTTTGTTTGTCAACAATTCAGATCTAAGTAATTGATATAATAAGGCGTTGTTGGAATAAAGTAGGATCAGTGGTTACCAGGGTTATTTGTTTTTATTTATTAATAAAATCAGTGAAAACTGGAATCCAGCTATCGGAACAACACACCTCCCTTATTTCTCTATATTTACTGGCACTATGGACTCGGCCATTAGTCATATTGAATTATGTGGAAGAGTAACAAGACGAATAATATATCAACATACTAGTCTTGATAGAGTGCATAACATGCGGATGTTACCTTCAAATGAAATGTTGTACGAATTTTGGGTTAAATAGGCTCTTTCGTAAATGCAAACAGTGAAAAATGGAATCCAACTGCCTAAATACAATTTTCCTCTATTTCTGGTTAGGAATTTAACTAAATAACAAAGTGTGATCATGTTCACCTACCATAAGATAATTATCGGCTCCGCCAATTTTCTGGGATTCGATTTTCGGGTAAAAAATGCTGTTTTGTGTGAAACATGAGAGAATTGTGGAATCATCACAACAAGATAGTAAACATTAATGCAGACATTTCTTATTGTAGCAATTCCCAGTTTTATCAAATTATAGTTTAAGACTTTGATATAATTAATAGATATAATACTGTGCTGGTGGACATATATAGACATGTTCTGATGTTACCACGGCAATACGTTTTTAATAATAAATGAGTGAAAACTGTAATCAGGGTCTCTGAATAGCCCAGAACTCGGCAGAGGTTTTATTATTTCCCGCAACAAAGTTGTGTGGGTATACTGGATCAGAAATTTTTCACAACATGTATAATTTTGTCCGAACTTTTATTCCTACATTTTTAGGTAAATTGTTTTTTAAACTTGGAACAGGGGGGGGGGGGGGGTATGCAACATTTTCCGAACACTAGGCGGGGGTGGGTGGGTCGTTCAGCATTTTTTTCAAAATAATGGGACAATTTGTTTTAAGAATGCTTCTATTGTGTAATAGGTATGTACTTAACTCTTGGTAGGGGGTTTGAGTTCACCATCAATTAATACTGAAGGATGAGACCAAGGGGTAATAAAAAGGTCAGCTTGCTAAATGTTTTCATCAAGTATCTATCAATGCACATTGACATGGAAAGTCTCAGATTTAAATAGTTCTATTAAAAATAATTTATACAACCAGCTGATTCAACCTGACATCTATGAAAACATAACACAATAATAGATTCTTCAAATAAATGTAAACTCTTCACTGAACTCTTCAAATAAAACTAGACTATTTAAAAAACCATAATACAATAAAACAAAGGTGTTAACACAAACTTTGACCGATTT